>JAXCHB010000015.1:8482500-9082500 GCA_036926305.1 Uropetala carovei
CTCCCCCTTCCTCTCTATCACCTGATTTATAGCTCACTCCCCACCTCCCTAACCTGCCCTTAAAAGGGTGCCCGCGCGCACACACATATATACACGACCTATCCCTACGGCGGAAGGGGAGAGGCACCATCGCGTGCAAATAAGCAATTCACTACGCCCTCTCTCTCTCACTCCCATCTCTCTTTCTCTCCTCCCTTACCAGCTTCGCTTTTCCCCTCTTTTTCCCTCTCCTGATCCAAAGTCTCCACCCCCAATTAAGACCCCTCCCCCTCCCATAGGTCGGAAGAGAGGGCCAGGGCGCGCCACGGTCCAACAAACACGCGATAAGACGTAAAAGTTTCATTTGAGCGTTATTTACTGCTTTTGCGCCCGCACTCGCACACACGCACGCACACCTTTGCGTCCCTTTCAACCTGAGGGAGAGATACAGGAGGAGGTGAAGGAAAGGAAAGAGGAGTGGGGTAGGGAGAGGAGAGAGAGAGAGAGAGAGAGAGAGAGAGTAAGAGGGATGAAGAGCGGTTCGGAGTGGGGGAAAGGTGGAAGTCGCGGAGGTAGGAGGAAAGGATGGAATGGAGGCTGCGATGGGGAGCGGATGTTCGCGGAAGAGAGGGAGATAGGAGAAAGTAGGCAGTTATGGGAAGCGAGGAAAGAACAGGTAAAAGGGGGAGGGAAGGATGGAAAGGTTGAGGAAGGGTAGTATTTGCTATAGGAGGAGAGGCTTCAAGGATTTGTAGCGGGCATGGAGACCTCAAAAGATGTATAACATCGAGTTCATCTTATAGCAGGGGCGGTCAAACCGCAGCTTGCGGGCCGCATACGGCTCTTTTAACTTAGTATGCGGCTCTTTTACATTTCCATTCGGAGGTGTGTCAACGTTTTTCACTACAGAAAACAATGACGTAGTGTGACTTGAGACGTGCTGGAAATGTGTACAGGGCATGCAATACATCTGAATTGCTTTGGATAAAGATTACGTATTACTATTCGTAAATTAATGAGTAAAAATTGTGTCATGCGGCTCTCGAACTTCTGAAGATTATTGTATGCGGCTCCGAGGGTAGTAAGTTATATAGAAGGGGTCGGCAACCTATGGCACGCGTGCCATAAGCTGGCACGCGAAGAGATTTTAAGTGGCACGATATTTCAGAGAATAATTACGAAAAATGTATTTTAAAAATAATCTCGCTTTTATTTCAATTTTATATTGTATTTTAATGATAACACATTATATACAGGATTCCTTATAATACTTTTCGTAAGCGTTACAGACAAAAGGAATTTAATGGTGGCACGCGCGAAGCGTAACGGATTATGAATATTGATAAAGAGTGGCACCCAACAGAAAAACGTTGCCGACCCCTATTATATAGCTTGGATCCCAAGGATGTAACCTACTGTACTCAGTCATTCAGTACTGTACTGATTTTGACGATGATGTAATGATAAACTTTATGTACTATTTCTGTATTGAGCCACGAATATTATAATTTTCGTAATTTACATTGGCCCACTATTAGCTACTCTAGCACCTCGATTTTAGTCCTTATGATTTAAACAGTGTTTTTTGCCTCTTTAACTAAGGTTTTCATCGATTGACTGAGCTTAACTCATAGTATATTCGCATGAGTTTATGCAAATTTGTAGAGTTGATACTTCAAAACTTCAAAAAAATTTACCGTTTTTCTCATATAATATATTAATACTGTATTCAATCATTTCTTTGTATTTATGAGTAACAATGTGATTATTAATAATATGGATATAATATAAATTGGCCACTTCAGTTACCCAACACGTAGGCCACACACCGCGAGGTGAATTGGGCATCTGAATGGACGAACTCTTTCTCGGCATTGTTTATATTTTTTCTTGCTCTGAAACAATAACTGAAATTTATTTTTTCGATTTTTATAACAGGCTAAATGATCCATAAAGAATGAAGTACACGCGAAATAAAAAAAATTTAATACATTATATAAAACTAGGTCAATATCTGACAAAATAAAATAGCTTATGAACATGACTGCTCGACATAAGATTGGCTAGAATGGGAATTAAACGTGGCACGTGATGATACAGTAAAACCCTTATAGCTTAATTATTATTGAGCAATGTGAGTGAGGATAGCAGCTTCAAAATATCCGCCCTTACCGGTGTTTTCGTTGTTCCGAACAAAATGAAAATCCGTGAATTATCGCAAAGGACGTTTTCTTTGTAGTTTAAAGTACACAATTCTGCTCAAAGGTATAAATCAGGGGAAAGTCTAGGTGCGAGAAGTTCCAAGTGCTTAGACGGGTCAGGTATAATAGCTTATGTTAAAACCCACTCGAGAGATTAAAAGTAAAAGTCAATCCTAAGCATCTTTTGCGTCAGAACTTCTCCAGAAAATGTTTTATGATTATAATATTAATTCAAAGCCACGAAATTTCCAATATGAAACATCATGGATCTCTTTCACATAAAAAAATTTCGTGAGCCGCATTAAATGTTCTCGCTGGTCGGATGTGGCCCCCTGGCCGTAAGTTGCACTCTCCGGGTTTAAATAATTATAGGAGTTATGCAACATCAACAGGGTGAGAAAAAGCCGTAAGAGAGGCGAGTTCTCCCCAAGGAAAGGACACTATCTTTACTGGTCGGTTTGTTTTGGCCGTTGCGTCAAGAGATACATACATGGGCGCGCGAGTCGGACTTCGGTCGGAGGCAGGTCCTTGGGGAACTCTTCCGTAGTTTGGGCATCGATGCGTTTCCGTCGATGTCTGTTCATTCGAATCACCAAAAACTGTTTTCGTGTGGCGACGCGTGCAGGTTTCAAGAGAAGCTGCTGCGAACACTTAACGTCGGTAGCTCGAGCGACTAAATACGGACACGGGCCAGGTTACGAAACGTATAATTTTCACCTGCGTGTTCGACCACTTAGCCCCAACTTTAGACGAAATTAAAAACGATGCTACACGATAAACTAATTTCCATTTCCTTTTTGGTTCAGACTGAATTAATCGGCCGGATAATCTTAGGGAGCAAAATTTGATATCCATACAGTTGGTAGAAATGCACAGAATTGTAACTTAGGTCACAATAGAACATTTTCAGCCATTATAGTCTTGTTGTTTGATTAGTGGACGATACCGTTATATAAAATACGTATTTATTTTAACCCAAAATTATCGATAGCTTGGTATCAAATTTTACGTTTACATTGAATTGAACTTGTTAGCCTTATAACCCATTTCATACTTTCCAATAGTAATGATCGTTAAAATTTAATTGGTAATATTTGTGGAAAACCTATTCTTATGATCGTATTAAAATTTACTTTTATGCCAATAATTACCGTGATATTTATGTTATAAGGGTTAATTATTTCAGCCTGAGAGAATGGCATGTAATTGTTGGTGAATTCCGATAGATGCAAAGCGGTTAGAAAAACTAAATTTGCATTTTGGCTAAGAGGCAGTAGACATCGAAAATAAAAATTTGGTTGCACCTTACTAAACGATTACGTTAAACAAAAAAAATCTTTCGCTTAATCAGTGATACGCGCCCTCAAATTCGTCCACCATCAGAAAAAACACGACAAAAACATCAAATCGTTTATTTACATTTCAAACCAATATATTTTTGTCTTGGGATTACACGTGCTATAGTACGAAAAACCCTCGAGCATTTTTAGACCGCTCGCGGAAAGGGAGCGAGGGAGAAAAGGAGAGGAGGGGGAAGGAGATAGGGGAATGGGTAAGAATAGGACGGGTTAGAGAGACGGGAGATTGCGAAGGAAATGATTTTCGGGTGACTGCATGGAAAGAGGTAAAACAGAAGAGGTAGGAGAAAAGAGGGTAGAGGTGAGAGGAGATGGAATGAGTAAAGAGAGAGGCAGAAAAGGCATGGGAAAGAAGGTAAGAGGGAAAGGAGGGAGGGAAGCCTTATCCTGTCGACTCCTATTATCATTGCGTGTGGTATCTGTGTGTGCGTTCGGGTGTGCGTATGTGGCGCGCGCGCATGCGTGTGTATGCCGTCGACCCCTTCCTCGTGTATACATAAACGATTCACATTTTTTTCTGGATTAAGGAGGCAGGGCACGTGCGTCGCCTCTTCAGCTCAACGGACAGACAAACTTTTTCAGCCTCGCGATCAATACTTATTAGATCGAGAAATAATAACCTCATATCGATTTTGAAGTAAATTGTTACATTATCGTGGGGGATCGTTTTAAATTAAAATGTCATTTTTGCAAATGAAAAATTAAAGTGGAACTTTTTCAATTGCAAAAAAGTTTGTTACGAAAAACGCTTACCAAATTAACAATCTGAGATTAAGCGCTGGCATAAATTTTAAAAATTAGAAGGAAATTAACGATCTATCAAATTTTGATTACTTTTGAATGAACCTTTGGTCAGAATCTATTCGTTGTCGATTTAGAAAAAATGAATAGCAGAAGAATTACAGTCATATGGAGAATTTAGGTAGTCACAAATGCACGATTTAATGCCAGTCGAAGGTAAACTTTGCAATTACAGTGACGTAGATACTTGAATTCCATCGGAACGAAACGTAATATTCACCCATTTATATCAGGAATATGATTTTTATTTTACAACAAAATTTTACAATAATAAATAACCTACGTGGCACTGAGAATCAATTTCAATGCGCAAGATTCAGAAAATAAAACTTCAGAAATTTTGGCTACTAATTGAGCTGGACCAACATGGTAGGGCATATTCATTTATCAATCGACCCGACTTCTATTACAATATTTCTTTAGTTTTTATGCCATCCCTTCTAAATTAATTTTCACGTCCTGAAAGGTTCACATGCATAAACTAATCGCGAAGACACATCGCTGTAATACATCCACATAAAATTAAATCCTTGTCGCGAATACTAGGCGATATCATTGTTTAGAATTTCACCAAGTTAGGGTAGTTGAAAATACATTCGCCCTTGCTGCATCAAAATATAGTAATTTTAAGTTTATCTCATCAATCAAATTGGCGTTTGTCCATGCTGTGATATTTAGTCGGGATCTTATGCGCTCATTAATTCGCAACCATTAGAAAGTTTCATTATTAAATAGTATAGATACGCGATAACACGCTGTTACTTCTTCCAGAACTCGAGAATATGGAGGAGAGTGGACTGTGTAAGTTTTTTAAAAAAAATTTCACTAGGCTATTTGCATGCATTACTCTTTCATATTTAAACTGGCCATAGTTGGCCGTAGCGCGAAAAACGAACGATTTAAAGGCGAGCAAGTGACGGGCGAACTTTCTTCTTTCACTTGACGCGGATGCTTCTGGGTGGGGAAATAGATGGATCCTATTTTTCTGTCCTCTTCGTCGACTATTTAACGTACTATGCCTTTCGGGAGAAGACCTTGTAATGTCTTTTCTGTCTATATTGCGTCACCGCTAGGGAACTAATGTGTCACGTGACACCGGGAGGGATGAAGCCAGGTCGATATGGGGCATTTTCTGTGTCGTTTCCAACCACGCATTTGGGCCTATTTGCCAAGGTGTCTAGCGAGTCGACTCCCTAGTCGGCAGGAATCAATGCGGTTTTTATATAGGATTTTCTCGAAAACAAATGGAGTGTATATACGCGGTAGGATAAACTGAATAACGATTTGTCGTGCTACTCATCTTAAATAGGTTAAATACGACACACAGGATTAATAGCCATAAGTGAAACAATATTTTGTTTCCTAAGGTTTCCGGCCTCAGGAGTTGAGTTATATTAAATGAATGACACTCAAAATAAAATTTTACATGGTGAAATAATAATTCATTTGCGTGGCTACTATCATTTTGGGTAATTATTGTTGGTTAAGCGAGCAAAGGGGTGTCTCTACAAGTTTTTGCCAAATTCTACCAAAAACTACAATATATCAGCACTGGAAGCAGCTAGAGACGTGAAATTTGTTGTGGTATTAGATGACCACATTAAGTACTAGAAAATGTTATTATTTTTATATAAAGTGTCCTAGGTTCGACTCCAGATATCCTTTCGCATTGCCATTTAAAAGCACGGGAAAAAGCGATTTTGACCGTGCAGACATTTTTTCTTTTGCTTATTAAAATATCTAAATATTAACTTCGAAACTTCAAACAAAAACTAAAAGATGAATGAAATTCTAAATTATATTATTGTAGCGGTATTAGTTGTATCTTACTCTTTAAAATTTAAAAAATACATAAAAGTCGTCTTTTTTTGTGATTTTAACGCGTAATCTAGCATGAGTTGCTATGCAACCTGTATTGTTTTGTTATTAATTAATCAAGTCACTACAATCTTCCAAAGATTATTTTTCTTGAAAGAAGCAAGCAAGAAAAAGTGTACTCAGTGTTATCAATTAGAATAACCTAATTAAAGCATTTAACGAAAGGTAAAGTGCACAAAGTGTCATCTTTTATTACGATATTAACATAAATATTATATAAAAATTAATTTTAGTGTTTTCAGTATGTTATAATTTTTAATGTTACCCGTCAGATGACGGGTTATTATTCTAGTATAGGGTGACCAGGAGTCCCGGTTTCCCCGGATTTGTCCCGGTTTTCAGAGTTTTGTCCCGGTGTCCCGATTTTTTTTTCGGGATGCATCATTGTCCCGGTTATTTTTGCAGTAGTTATTTTTATTCCCGTTTATACGAAATTATTTTGAAAACCAAACTCGATATTCCAAATACTATTTTATAAAAAGCATTTGCATTTAAGTCCTGGAAAATCAAAGACTCACGGTATTTCACTAACAGCTGATTCTAAGAAAATAGGAATTTTCTTATCCATGATTTTCAGCCCACGCAGGTTATATAAGAAACTAAAATAATCACTGTGGTTTTTGAGTCGCTGAAACCTCTCCTTTATCTAAGCAATTGTTTGATCCAAAGCAAGATAAAAAAAATTACTCGGAAATAACCTTGGGAATTATGAAAAATTGCATCAACCTGCGCAGATTCAAAATTGCGGTTCTTTCTTTGTGGCAGAATTTCGGTCTCTTGCATAAATTTTGATTCAGCCTCTAGTTCCGTTGCCAGTTCTCGAGCATCTATAATTAATTTATTTAACCCTATTGCTGACCTACAAGCTCCGAAATATTGCTGAATCTGCTCAAGAGAATTTATTGAAGCTTTCATATTCACGAATGGACTTTGCAACAATTTACTTCGTTTATCTTAAATAGAATGTCCTGCAAAACTGTTAAGAAAAGCAAAAACAATGTCTTTTATAAATTACGCGAGAAAATTAATCTCAATTTACTATATGTTGGATGTTCGGCGCATATTTTGCATAACGCTATGCAGTCGGGAGCTGAGAGATTATCTTGTGATGTAGAAATGGTCGTGGTAAAAATACTGTCATACTTTTCAACTTATGTAATACGTACCGAGCGACTGAAAAATGTTTGTCCTCTATTAGATTTGCAGTATGAAAAGTTATTGACCCATTCAAAAATTCGCTGGTTAATTTTATACAACGCGGTTGATAGAGTATTAAAAATGTTCGAAGCACTGAAAGCATATTTCTTTTCAGAAGAAAAGTCCCCAAAATGTATTGTGAAATTTTTTGAATCACCAGTAAATGAAGCATACTTCCATGCAATGCTTAATAATCTTGGTTTATTTAATAAACAAATTCTAAAAATTGAATGTTCGCAAAATTGTGTAGTAGAGGTAATGAATTACGTGCATGAAACGATTGGCATGCTTGCATTAGACATTAACGAAAAATTTGTTCCTTTGAGTGTCCTCAGAGTTTTATCTGATAATAATATTCAGAAGGATGAAATAGAATCATTTAAAGAGGAAATATTTGACATGTACATAACAACCTGTAACTATCTAAAGAATGGGTTGAACCGTTACTGAAATTGAAGTATATGGAATGGAAGCTACTAAAAAGTTCCCCAGTTTGGGAAGAAGTGCAAAGTATGTGTAAAAATGTTATTGACATGGGCTTTCAAGTTGACGAAAGTTTATTATTTAATCAATTTTCATTGCTTAAAAATTTGATTTCAAAAGAGATGAAAGAAAGGAATGATGAGTGGCTTAATAGATCTTGCTACGGCCGGTGGTCATATTTTTTTTCAAAATTTGAATTTCTAGAAATGGAGAAACTACGTAACTTTCTGTTTGCCATTCCGGCACACAATGGAAATGTGGAAAGAATATTTTCACTATGAGGTGAAACGATTTAAGCTGAATGAGAGAGAACCTAAGAGAAATGGAACCGAACGATGGTTAAATAACATGAAAAATCGGAAGGAAACAGAAGGGGCAATGGTACTAAATGAAATGGAATGCAGTATAACGTATAATTTACATGAAACAAGAGAAATGGCATTTCTAAACGTTCAACAATTTTCTCTCAGGATCTATGGATTTTCCTAACAGAAAAACACCTTTACATTTTATCGTTTTCCACGAAGTTACGGTTGAATTATATCTTCAAAAGTCTCAAATTCGAAAATAGTAATAATCCATAAATAATCATGGTAAAATAATATTTTTATGCTGGAATACTTCTACCAAAGAAATCGTGCCATCAGTTTATTTTAACAATTTTTTCCGAACAAACTTTAATTGTCAACAACATCCTCTTAGCTCCCTACTTATTTGCGAACACTTTACAATTTTTTTTGATTTTTTCAAATTTGTTATAAATAGGAAATGAAATTTTGTAATTTTCCGTATACTGAAATATTTCTTAATAGGAGCGGTCTTGTGGAAAATTTCCTTACTCTCGAACGATAATTTAATGAAAAGTTTAGCACTGTAAGGAGTCACAAGACAAGAAAACCTTATTTTTGGCTTGGGATGGGGTAAATTCAATTTTTATAGAAGTTAAAAAGTTGTTGTGATGCGTGTCTTTAAAAAGTAAAATGAAAATATTCAGAGTTAGAAAAAAACCTGCTTCGGCGAAGGGAATTCTATTTTTAATCTTTCTACTAACAATAAAAAAACAAAGATTGAAACGAAAGATTGCAATATCCACGCGATGACAATGTGGGGCTCGTAACGAATGCAAATCATCAACGAGAACATGAGAAATACGTATATTCAGCCATTAAAATCGAGCTGTTTATCATTAATAATTTAGACCAACCACTTTAAAAAGACGAATAAAAAATACGCAACACTCGTTTCCGGGGAGAAATGGAGAAAAACTTTCCTATGACCGTTCTCTGAAAACAAGTTAAATTTTTTTTGGTTTACGAATTACAATAGTCTACGTGAGAAAAAAAACACCTGGAATTGAACGAAATCAGATAACGGGAAGAATAATCCGTATGATAACAAGATATTTCGAGTTCTGAATACGTTTTCACGCGTTTGCGAAGTTGTTACCACAGGAAATCCGCAGGGAAGTGTAACTAACTGTCTTAAGGTGATGCTGTAGTGTTCCCTAACCAGATCCCATTTGTGTCGACTGCAAAAAGCTTTCCGCCGACATTTTCACGGACGCTAAAAAGTCACGTTGAAACCGAGTTATGGATTCTAGCCCATACGAGAAGACTTTCTCATTAGAATTTCAGTTTTTCGTTCTTATCGTTTCGTTGTTATCTTTTGTAAACGGTCAAAATTTTACAGACAGGAGTGTCGTTGTCTTCTAGGTGGACTATATATTTTATTTTTGCTACCATTGACATATATACTATTATCAATTATGAAAATCTTTTTTATAGATTTAAATGTTTGTCGCTATAATAAATAGATGTCTTTTTAGGTTTCCAAACTCGATGAAGTTGAAGTTGAATTTTCCTTTTATATAAATTTCTATTTCGATGGATAATTAGAGAAAATCGACGGAATAAAGATAAGAGGTGATTATTAATAGTTATATTCCAATTAATTTAATGTTTTTAGGGAAAACTAAGAATTTTCTGTAAAGCTCCGAAAGGGTGAGCGATCGCCCGATATCGTTGATGAACGGGGCTGAGTAAATTTCCGGATTGGTACAGTTCGGCACGACCGATTCGACACGACTGGTTCGGCGACGGGACCACTCGGCACGGCACAGTTCTAATATATTTAGGAGAGAATGGCGTAATGGTAATATTAATATTACAACAATTATCTTAAAGTGGCTGACTTGAATTCACCGAATCTATAACGTTTAAATAAAAATGACTATATTAAAACAAATAGATTTAAATTAACTTTCGTGAGAAAAAATACACGATAAAAATTATACGATGAAAAATCACCGGATGATATGCACAATTAATTATACCTATTAATGTTAATTTGGCTATATTGGGAATTAGTTAATTCAGTGTGAAAAAGTCAATGTAAGTAAATATATTTTAAAATCGTATAGAGTATCGTATTTATTTGCAAAATTAAGTAATCTAATTTGTGAATTCCCAATATAGCCGAATAATTTAACAATTGAAACAAATGTACATAATCGCTCAATATTTTAGAAGTTGATACCTAGTAAACATTTTTCCGATTTTGTTCGATATCTTATTTAGATCCTAATAATTTCGATATTCCATTTACCAAATCAACAATAAAAAATATAAACAAGCTTTAAAAATAAGTTTAGTAACAGCTTCTTATAGCTGTGGAAATACCCGTCCATTACATTTCCTTTGTAAGTTATCGCGCAGGATTACTCTAATAATATATGATCATGAATCCACTTCAAAATAAATATAATACGTACCATCTTAAAACTTATTCCTTTCGAATTAGAGAAGCCGTAACATCGTGAAACATATTTAATAAATTTCTTATTTTCTCTCGTTATTTTATATTGCTTCTAATCAAAAGGATATAGTTGCAATTTGTTGTTTTACGTTTCTTTCGATCATGATGAAAAATTGTGGCACACTTATACGAACTCGACTGGTTTTCTGGTTCGCAAGGACATTTCGTTTTACAACCCGTTAACTTAATATGTAGTTGTATATTGGGAACGTTTTCTCACGAAAGTAAATTTGAAATCAATTCTTTAAAAATATAATAATTTTTATTTAAACGATATATATTGGTTCGATGAAATCAAAGTCAGCTAATTTAACTTAAAAGTCACATTTGTATTAATTAACATTAATATAATTAATTGTGCATATCATCCGGTGATGTTTTATCGTATAATTTCGATCGTGTACTTTTTCTCACGGAAGTTAATTTAAATCTATTTGTTTCAATATAGTCATTTTTATTTAAACGTTATAGATTCGGTGAATTCATGTCAGCCACGTTAAGATAATTGCTGTAATATTAATATTACCATGACGCCATTCTCTCCAAAATATATTAGAACTGTGCCGTGTCGAACACGGCTGTCGCCGAATCGGTCGTGCCGAACTGTCCTAAACCCGTAATTTTCTGAGGGTTACTTTGTCTCTCCACGCACGAAAACAAGATTCATCTAATATCAGAAGTTTCGCTAAAATTATAATTTCAAATGGAGAAATAGAATGGCTTGATATCTTAGTTGGTTAAAGCACTTACACGGCAAGTGGTAGATCTGGCTTCGATTCCCGGTGAAATTTAGAACTTTTCTCCTCCAACTTCACATTTATAATTTCAAAGTTTCGCACTTTCCAGCTTCCAGCGCCTCTATCGAAAATACATTAGTATCGTATCCAATCAAAACATAAATAAGACTCCCAATGCTTCAGAATTTCATGCGCCAGGGGCCCCAATAGTTTATTGCCAGGGGCCTCAGAATGTCTAATTCCGCCACTTTTCATGGGGCCAGTAGATGATTTTGAAATAGGTAGCGGGTCATGACAATGAGCATTTTAATGAAAATTGAAGCACCTGTCTGAAAATGGAAATGGTATAATGTATTTAAATTGATAGGTAATTATAATATAATCCTGAAATTATAACATTTTTCACGTCCCTTTGTTATACCAATATTGTCTTACCTACGCTTTCTCTTCCATCCACTATCATTAGAATCAAAGCAATGAGAGTGCCGTACTTTTTGAACTGGTGGACCACATATGTTAAGCTGGGCTGAACGAACATTCAAACGAACCCGACGGCGGACTACAAATGGCTTAGAGAGGACTGAGGTGCAAAGAGAAAGAAGAAAGAGGAATAAAGACAACGGAGCGAGAGCGGCGAAGAGAGAGTAAGAACGGAGATAAGGTTCGCAGTTATACCTCAGCGTGGAACGAGGGGTGGGGGATGAGGAGGATTTTGGGGTAGGTCAGTCAGCTTCTCTTATAGGACGGGAATAGGATAAGGCACTGGATGCGCAGGAAGCGATAGAGGAGGAGACAGAGAAGGTGGGAGTGAGCAGGAGGTAACGCGAAGGAATAGGGGTGGCGGTGGTAGGGTTGACGGAGTGGGAATGGCACCCTACCTCCCAAAGTATCTTCCTTCCCCTCGGTCGAAAGGGGCGAGTCTCCTTCCCCCCTCCTCCCCCCGCCTCCCTCCCTCCTAACTCCCTACCGGTGGATGCACACACCCATTTCCCGTCTCCATGGTAACCGTAGAAGGGGGGAGAGTGGCGTCCGTCGATAAACATGGCGCTGGGTGTCTTATCGAGCAAAAGGGGAGAGGAAAGAAGCCCTCTTTCTGAGGTTTTAAAGGAAGGAAGATGGAAGGGTGGAGATGGCGATGTGTAAGGAGAGGGCGAGAGAGGCTGGGTCCCTTCTGATTCTTTCGCTATCCAGTTCCTCGGAGATCCTCTCCTCTCTCCACCCAGTGTTATGCTTTTTATCGAAAACCGCGAGTATAGTCACCTTCTTATTCTTAAAATTAGAGCAAATCCGAAATTTTTGACCGAAGATAACACATGACGATGTACCTGGGTCCAGCGCTAAGAAAATTCGGCAATGGTCGGCCTCATAACCCTTGTAAAATTTAGCAAGCGTCGGTGCCATGTAAAAATCCCCTAAAATGATTTTTTCCTGGGAAACTACGCGCATTTCTACGTATTATACTTCCAAACTGCGTTATAAAATCAACTTACGTGGTATATTTAATATTCACAATTATAATAGAGAATATCTCACTCTAAACTGTACGATCGAAATTTTTGCGATATCAACTCTTAAAGGAAATACAACCGTAAACGCATTTACACACTATCAACTATATAACCGATTATCCCGATTAATATAGATTCCCGATAATTTTAGAAAAATTGTAGCACGCGTTCACTGAATACAAAGCGAGTCTTTTACACTCGCATTATACTGCAGCCAGTAGTTGATTATTTATCGATCTGCCATCGACGGTGCATCCGCAACAATAAATATGAAAATATCTTACACGTATGATAATTATGTATAGATTATAATATAGAGAGATCAATATTTATGCTATAATGTACATACAAAGAACATAAAAAAGAAAAGAGTATCTTGTAAATTACTCTATCCCTTTTTTAAACAAATTTTTGAACCTGAATTCGAAATTTTTCGCCAACTCTGTGGCAAAAATATCAGCCTCCTTAAGTGAATCGAATCGGCTTCACCTTGGGGAATTTCCAAGATGGCAGGACTGAGAGGTGTTTTAGCCTTCACGCAGAAGCAGCGAGAACAATGGCCTCCACGCCCGATTGACGGAAAGCGAAACCTGCTAGTAAAGCGAATCCTCAGCGCCCCTAATGGCTTTCGGTCACCCTAATGAGTTTTTGGGGTACTGATTACCGACGCCTGTTTTTTTTTCCCTTAGTCAAAGGTCAGATCTAAGTTGTCGTCTAGTCCTTCGGGACGTTACCCTCGCACCGAATTTATTTTCATAGTTAAGCGAATGAGCCCTCTGTGGTGATCCACATTAACAATATTCGTAGTTAAACCATGTTTGCGACTGCGATGCCGCTAATCTGTCCTTTAACTTAAACCTCGCCTTCTCCTCCTTTCTCTTCTCCTACTTCTAAATCAGTCACAAGTACCACTCTCTCGTTTAATTCTTCCTCTAATGCCCATTAACCATATTTGTTCACATGTTCGATCAAATTTCTGTACCTGATTACGTCCTGCGTCGAAACAGGGAGCAAACAATGCACCTATATGATTAATCTACCAGTTCCGACGTCGAAATGTATCCTTTCACTTTCAAAAATCCTATACTATTGTCGTATCGTACAAAACAACGACAACGCGAAAGGAGCTATTGTTCGAGGTTACAGAAATAACCCTGTTATTTAATCACATCGCTAATCCATTTTCAATATGGCTGGAGATTCGAAGAGATATATACGAGCTAAGGATAATTTTTTAAAATCTTTCATACCCGCTATTAGATTAGGCAACGGACGTACTTAACATAAATTCATACGGATAATCGAAATATCTCTTAAACAATCCGTTCCATGATAAAATGTTTTAAATAGAGAAATTTGTAGAAAATGATATTGTTTACAACTCTAGAAGTGACGTATATTTACATAAATTAATTCTTAAAGCGGTAAAAATGACAAGAATAAACGTCTACTTCCGTGTGACCAATGTTAGAAAAAAATATTCAAATCTTGATTTTAAAATAAAATTATAAATATAAAATTTCGTGTTGTTTAGTAGTTTTTGAGTGCGTACAAAATTTCTATCACATACATTATCGAGAAAATATTGAAAACGCATTCAGGATATCTAAAAAAAAACAAGAATTTCCGTTGAAATCTGGAGTTCGAATCTTTTTCGCGAAAACAATACTTTCTCTATACTGCGTATGGAGGAAGTAATAACATTGGAAAAAATATAGTTAAGTATCTAAAACGCACGAGACGGAGTTAAGAACGAGAGAGGCAGTGTTAAGGAAGATAGGAATACAAGTATAGGTGGAAAAAGGAGGGAAGAAAAACAGGAGGAAGACAAGACAAACGTGCAGATAAAGATTTCATTTCGGTAGAGATTGAGAATGTAGCGTCTCCTTCCATATAACCGATCGTTACATCTATATATCATCGATATGGTGCGGTGAGGTAGGGGAAAGACAAATGCAGAAAAATCCCTTCGCCAAGGATCCCCCACGACGAAAATCTTACCACCACCAAAACAAATCCCGGACGACTTTCTACGTATGATGATCATATTATCTAAAAACATTTCCATTTTACTACCCTTTAGCACTTTTTATTCAAATTTTTAATTAAAATCTAAATAACGATTGCATTATTAAAGAAACAACAGATTCTGTTTCAATGACTAGTCTTAATTAATAAATTCGATCATCGTAATCATAATAAGGTACTTTTAGTACTACAGTATATTTTATGCATCATCAGGAAATCACTATTACGGGAGAATAGCGCAGTATATCGCATAAGTAATTATATTCTGTGATGGATTAAATTGTGTGGATAGAAATTGTGATATGGATATAGGAAATGGATCAAAGGCGCGTTCAGATGCGATAATAGCTAATGGCATAGGTTAAATTTAAATAAGTCTTAACAAAAAAAATAACGTTTTGCGGGCCCTTCTTAAAGTAATACGCAAATGAAAACTACGTGTTTCGCTTAAAATGACATATTATTAAGGATGAAATAATGCTGTTTCACTAGTATATATCCAGGCACGCAATAAACATTTCAACCTGCAATATTTCAATTTCTGGCGACATTTTAATTCAACTAACGCGGTAAAAAATGTCTTACATTAGTTAGGCTGCAAGGAGACCAAATTGGAATGTTTCTGGGCCCTCCGATGGGGCCATCGACCTTACTTATAAAATCCCTCACTTAGGGGGAGAGAATTCGGGTGTACAGAAGAAGAGCAAAAGAGAAAGAAAGGCGGATGGAGAAAGATGTAGGGAGATAAGTGAGGCAGAGGGAGGAGGATATGGCAACGTGGAAGGAGGCGGAGGGAGGAATGTGGCCTTTCTGAGTTGCGGGTGAGGTGAGGCGTAGGAACGAACACATATCGCTCCGCGTTGGAGCAGGTCATGGCGATCGGGTATCGGGACGCCGTCCCACGTCGTCTGGAGGGGGCGGAGGGCGGGTGGTGGTTTGGGGCAGTCACGGCGCCAATACCGAATATCGTTCCAGGGGCACAATCCACTCCCACGACGTCGGGTCTATTCGTATCCCTAGAGCAGTACTTAAGTTTGAAGTGGCTGACGTGACTAGCGCCTCACCGGGAGGAATTACGCGCACCACTTTTCTATTTCTACGAATTTATGTTTTAGGCACGTCGTTGTGAATTATCGTGCGTGACAATATTTTTTATATTATTTTATAAATGCAATCACGTTTTGGTAGAGGTATTTAACTGTACTTTATATAATAATACGGTCGAATCGATCGGATGCAAAAATACGGAAAATTAGGTTTAATGTTCTTTTAAGTCAACGTATATGAACAATAATGGGAATACCAACTTCCAGTAATAAAAAATTCGAGTTTCAAGTGTTTCTATAACGACGTGAAATTTGCTCCAAATTCAAAGGGAATTCTTGAGAAGAACACAGCCTTTGAAAGACGTTTACTACCAATTCAGATACTGAAATTCAAGCTTAAATAATAATCGTGTTGCGCAAAATAAACAAATGAAGTAAGCTAGAAACGTTAACTTCAGTTATTATGTTAGTGGTCCTGTAATAGAGAATTTATGCTACAAGAAAAAATTAACAAGATGGTCTTTCCGAATAATGAACGTGGGAAAATGGCATCATAAACCAAGTATAATATAAGCAACATTATGTAATTTAATAGTTTTCCAATATTGAGAGAAGGTCGTTTATCATTTAACACACAACTACTGTGGATTCCCATAATTTTCTTGGTTGAATGATCGATTCGCTTGATTTTTTAAAAAGAATTCCCCTTCATCCTACTTCCAATTTATGCTCCGATTAGAAGAAACTTCGATTCCCCCAAAATTAGCTTGTACAAAGTGAATGGCAAAATATTTATGTTCTCGCAAGGTTAAAATAATCGATACCCTTTAAGGAAAATAAATATTTTAAAAAATATGCTTAAAATATCTTTCTGAAAATCGAAATACTACAGGTTATGCTGTTAGGAATTTGAATAAATTGTCGATTATCGACCATCCCACGTTCTTTCTAAGACCTCAAAAACTAGAATTCGGTTGATTTTTAAAGAGCTCTTCCAAACTCCAGCAAATAGAATCCTCATTTTCCTTTTATACATCGAAAATAGTTTATACTTAACTCTTCGGCAACAGGGCATTTACATGTTCATAATTCCTTGGTAGCTACTCAGTTAAAATAAGATATATCGGTGAAAATGTTCCACCTTCTTATTATCTAATATTTTAATGAAACAAGATATAGAGAACAAAGGGATTATATAGGCGAAAAACGGAGATTACCGTAATCCAAAGTAAAGTAAAGTAAAATTCCCTTGTAACGCGCCGAGTCAGATTGCTTGTCGAAGACAAAATACGTCAAGAAATACGAAACGATGCTGGAACCGATTCGAGGAACCTCATCAACGCAAACTTTCATAATAAAGTACCACTTCGAAGGTTATTGATTCCGAAACCTATCATCTCCTACAGCACCACTTCTCCAGCTAAATAAAAAGTACAACACGAATGCGATCCAATCTTTTCTCAACACTTTTGCGAGAGGTAATCTATCACCTCCCATAACGCACTCCCTCTTTTGTCACTCCTTTCTCCGAAGACAGAGAATGAGAGAGAGGAGTCCGTCAACTCGCGCAGCACCGAGGGGCATTCGCGTACACACGCCACGCTTTCTCGAGTGGAGCAGAACGGAAAAAAGAGGACGTGCTTCGATAAGCCGTCGATTGGGGGTGCTGCGAGAAAAAAATGGATCGATAAATGCTCCCGAACGCCTTTTTTTTCCGGCGCTGCTATGGTATCGATTCGAAATAGGCCTAGAACCCTAGGCTTGGACAGGGAAAAAAACCCCCGACCTCAGCAGTCTGCTAAGGCGTCGTCTGGGACTCGCAACTGAGTTCCTCTTTCTATTTTTTTTAATCGCCTGAAGCTATCGGTCAGTAGTGTGAAATAATCGGAACCGACTTTTTAAAAAATAAGGTCGAACCTCGATAACTCGTACTTCGGAAGAATGCGAAAAATTTTAATTATGGAACTTCACCATAACAGTGCAACCTCGATATAACGAAGAATTTTGAAATTTATAAAAATGCTCGTTCTAACGAGTATTCTTTATATCCGAAAATTTCATATATGCTAATAAATTGATGGTAACGGTGTTTTCATCCGCTAAAATGAAGTTCTCGCTACATGCCGTACTAGTTCTACAAAGATGAACGTGAAAAACACCTACTTCAACTAATTTTAAGCGAAAATTCAACACACTTTCTTCGAAAAAGGAAAAAATCGAGTTACCGAAAGAACAGTTGGATAACTTCAATTTAATCGAAAACGGAAAAATCTCTCGTTTACCGAAAATTCGAATTATAAACAAAAAAGGTTTAGTTGCATACGCATTTATAAATGATCTCCGATACAATTATAATCGGCGGCGGTTTTTTAAAACGATTTTTGATTGGCTAAAGAAGTTGTTACACAGTCGAGGTTACCAGAACCAGATGATTCGTGATCTAAAATTACCGATCGAAACGTTGAAAGCTTGACCATTTCGCGGGAAATTGTTCGAGTTATTTGGTCAAGGGAAACCTCGTCAGGGACTCGTTAAGTTCAGATGGAATTAAATAACTTACACCGCAAAAACCAGCTGATTATGACGCCATTCTACGAAGCATAGTCTCACACGTTTCCTAGAGCGAAAAATCTGGAGGTTCATTCGACTGCTTTTCATTTCTTTCAACCCCTCGAATAGGCATCTCGACAACCTGCGTAGCCGGCATTGCCGGGTCAGCCTTGACTTGAAAGCAGCTAAAAAAGAAGGAGCGAAAATATCCTTGGTTAGCGTGTCTATCTCCCAATGTTAGGTTCGCGGGTTCGAATGCTGACGAGGGTATGGTCGTCTTTGTTCGTCTTGTTATTACGCGCATTGTAAAAGGCTGTAAAGTGCTGTTTATGAGCTTGTGAAAAATAAATAAATATGAATGTGCCCAAAACATATCCTATTTTTATTCGGAACTACATAATTCCGCTTTCGATCGATTTCGGATTAAATAAATCTTTGCAATCGATCATTTCTCGCAATATAGCCAACAATAAATATCCGGCTGGTCTCGCGAAGAGATGTTTTCAGCTGTTGTAGCGTCGTTCGCTCATGCAAGGTCAACGGACTAATTAAATGAATCTTAATTGTAATGCTATGCGACGACAGAATCTAACCCGATATATTTTGAATCTTGCCCTTCGGCACACGGAAGTCTATGGGCACCTATGTCCTAAAACGTCACTTTAATGCCTCCCCTCCCGTCAAACCAAGCTTACATATAAAATCTCGCCACTATAGACGTTTTACAGGTCTCCTATCGTCCACTGCACGATCATTTTCGGCAGAAAGTAATGTTATGAGACGTGTCCCATACGCACACCAACGTCGTCTACCATTATGGAGTTTAAATCGAAGTGTACTTTGAACACCTGTTCGAATGATAGCACTTCCAAACGATAAAATGTTAATGGCCGAAAATGATTTCGTTAAATATACACACAGCAACGTAATCATCCTACGACTGCTTCAAATAATTTATTTAATCCGTTTCAATCGTTCCCTTGTTGATATACGTACATACATGCAGTGCCGTAACTAGGGTATGGCGAAGGTGGCATTTGCCATAGGCGCCGCTTGCAAAGCGCCAAACGTTCCCGAAAAACGCGCATAAATTGCCTTCATTTTAATCCTTCTTTAAACCGTTTAAATTGCCATTATCAATCACACAGAATCGTAGTGGCTATTTAGTAATTACGTCGTTCCACACGCATCGGTATTTAGGAAAGAAAGAGTCGTACTCACATTAACTCCGGCAGAAGCGTGCAGTCACTCCACAGCAGACGCCTTCTGCCGACCGTGTTCACTCGCTGACTGACCCGTTTACGAATGAGGTAATGTCGCGGAATGGACCCATCTGACTACCTTTTTCACTGAAATGGAAGATATGCGTTTAACTACTCCGGTTCAGAGACGTTCACTTGGCCACGTGCGGGCCATGCGGGTTGGCTGTATGGCCTGCAGTTCGCGGCCAAGCGTCTTATCGGAAAACTATTCAGGAATACTGTGAACAACGTTGCCGCTATGGGCAGTTTGAGCGGAGCGAAACGTATTAAATGGAAAAGAGTGGACAATATTTTTGTTGCTTAATTTTTCTCTATTGTTTCTAAGCACAGAAAATTCCATTATAACTAGAGTTTAGAAAATGAGAAAACATTCCCTTAATGGCGAATCTGTCCTAAATTAATCAATTAAATGGGTAAATGCAACAGCTATAAAAAGGCTGGGTAAACTTTACCTGCATTTTTATAGCCTCTGTAGCTACCTAGTTCATCAGTTACCGTAAATCCAGGGAAGTAACACAAGTTATTTCATTAAACAAAAGGCGCATTTTTCAGGTTTAGTCCTATGAAATCCAATTACATAATATGAACATTTTCGTCGTAGAAAAAAGGAATAAAAGCCCCATCGACTATTCAGTGCGAATAAGATAGTCTTATTTTGGAAAAAGGTCTCATTTAGAATTGATGCACACCTGTTCCAGTGCCATGTTCGCCTATCAGTCGAAACTACTGTTAAAATGCAAATTTGAGGATTTTAATTTCGATGCAAGTGCTATTCTTACTGGAAATTTTTAATTATTAATTATTCTTAACTAACTTTGCAATTTTTTAAATAACAATCTGCTTTACTTTCCCGAGTTCCTGCTTTGACATCCAGCTTAAAATTAATGAATTCTTAAGCGTGACAGAAAGAAAAAAGGACAGACATAGCTTACATTGTATTATATTTATTAAGGATACCTGTTTTAAGGAATAAAGACATGTCACGAAAGATGATCTCCAAACAAAAATCATAGGCATCGTCCTGCTAAGGACGGTCCATAACCTCCTATTTCTTATTTAATCATGGTTACTCCGTTCGGGATGTTTCCGCGAACGGCAAGGGTTTACTGTATATTCGACTCTGGGCTACCTGACATTATCTTCATGAACTTTTTTCGATTTTTTGGAGCCATTGATATTTTAACTGAATTTGAAATAGAAATAAGCGGTTAATTACACGGGCCGCGAGTGAGATGTATAAAATACATCAGCGAGGCGTGCCTTGCAGCCATTCTTCCTCGATGATCAGCTAATTTGTTTTTCTTTTGCGTGGGAAATCGAGTTATCTCAAGAACGGCGAGTAAGTCACTTTTCCATCCTCGCTAAATTGGCCACTCTTTGTGGATTGATGCAGTGGCTCGGATGATTCCTCTCTCAATCGAATCGGAGATGGAAAAAATAAAAACTTCCTCCACTACCTCCCTCTCTCCATCTCTTTCCTCTCTGGATCGCGTCGTCATGACGACACGGGTGGTTTTTGCGGACAAGTCAATCCACGCTTGTGAGGACATACGGTTTTTTTTTGACGGATGGAGTGGGCCGATGCCCTCAAAGAAAACAAGAGTACCTCTTTCGATAGAAGGAAAAAGCAGATAGGAAGGGAGAGAGAGCCGCTCTCACATGGTTCTCCTCCTCTGCCAGCCACCTGATTCCTTAGCTCGCGCACTTTGGCCTGCCTCCTCAACGTCTTCTTCCGCATTTCCAAAAAAAGGGTGTATTTTTTTCTGGTGCCTCAACTTCCGCTGACCCCACCCACGCGTCTTTCTTTCCCTCTCTCTACCTCTATCTCCCCTCGGTAAAGAACGCCCACTCTTTTTTGGCGCCCATATTGATCGCCTTGAGAGAGAGGGAGAGAGAAGGAAGGAGAGGGCTTTCGGTAAAGATGAAGGAGGAAGGGAGGGTTATGTTAGGGGGAGAGTGGAATTAGCGAAGGCGGAAGGGACGCTCCCGCACCTTCCTTTTTTTCCCACCTGGAGGCGCCACCGATGCCTTCTCTTTTCTTGGTCTGCTCCTTGTCGAGTGATGCGGTCCATGCCGTATCTATTCTTCCCAGAGAAGAGACGAACATCACTCTTATAGCGGTCAAGGGAATGTTATTTTTTAAAAACAATTTTCCACTAGCGTTTCTGCCTTTTCGTTCACGGCCGCCATCGGGGTAATTCGAGTAGAAAGGAGGATAGAAAGGATGATAGAAAAGCCATCTGCAGAGGAGAGGTAGAGGTATGATTTCAGTAAACTATCAACAAAATTATGATGGAAGGTTTTAATTTACAGAGGTGTAAGTAAACTGTGTAAGAAATTCCACTAAATAAAGTGACTATACGACCATGATTTTATGACTACTGGAGACATCCTCAAACCTCCTTCGATTCGTCAATCACATGCCCTCCCCTTCCTCTTCCTCACTATATATTTCTCATAGGCTTACGATTCTCCGCCTGATGATGACTCCACAAGTTGAAGCCACGCTCTTATAGTCATTTTATTTAGTGAATCTTTGTCACCTGAAAGTTTTGTGAATTAAAATTTCCGAAAATGCATTGCCAGAAAGCAACGTTTCTACGATCGATTTCTGTCTAACAGAATGGAAATGCAAAAGAAATTTACTAATAAAATTTCAACAGTAATAAAAAAGCGCGGGTTTTGATCTGTAGCACTCGCGAAGAAAAAGGCATTATAAATCATTTGATTTAGCCCCCCTAAATGGCGTAATGAGTTAATACTGTAATCTATATTTATATAAAGTAATGAGCTATATTTGTAAGCTCGTCGCACTGAGTTTGTAATTCCGTCACGCTTAGAGATATACAATAACTACAGTAAGACCTCGCCATTCGTCGTGGATGCGTTTCTGAGGGTAACGACGAACTTTTGGGGCCAACTAACCCATTGACTTACATTTAATACATGGAAATACAACGAAAATGTTCCTATAATTAACTATTTAACATAGTTGTACTCATTTTTACAATGACATCTTATAATAAACATTAATATAGTCCCAACGCAACATGCAACATGGAAAAGGGAAAAAACACGACTCGATATTTAATTAGTTAAGGACTTGAGGCTGATTGAGCGACCAGGGGCGTTGCGGAGGAGTAGCAGTGCTTTCTTGGAAAGGTCGTGACTCAAAATACCGCTTGACAGATGGGCAAAAATCACTACCAAACCAATCTCGAAAAATTCCCAAAGTAACCCATGCCTTACGACTTGGACGTCTCGTTACAGGTAGGCTTGCCTTGCTGTAGACCTTAAGTAGTTGTAGACTTTCTGAAAATTAAGCCATCAAGGGTATTAATTTCCAATCCCATCTTGAGTTTTCTCCATGCAGGAGAACCACGCGGTATTTAGCGTAATATTGATTTAGAATAAAAATATTTGCCTTTTTTCAGTTGATATTTAAAAAATGACAATATATTTTCAAACGACGAATTAACGAAACGAACAACCAAGCGACGAATAACGGAGACACTACATTTTTGAGGGAAGAGAGAGTGAACGAGGGAGAATGGTAGGGGGAGAGACAGAATGGAAGGGGGAATAGAATGGGAGGGAGGGAGAGGGCGGGAGAGAAAGGGGGAGGAGAGGTGGGAGAGGAGGGGGAGGGGGGGGGGGGGGGGAAGAATTGGAATATTTTAAATTGAATATTTTATTCGTGTATTCTCGTCATAAATTACGAGAAATTAGACTAGTTACGGTATTTAACAGTTTCAGGCCTAACTTGATGGAATTTCTTCATATTGTCAAAATAAAAAGGTTTACTTGGTAAATCCACAAAAGTTTTTATTAAGAAAACGAACTGGGTTTCGTTGCTGTGCAACATCATCAGGTGAAGTTGCACAGCAACGATCCCTAGGTCGTTTTCTTAATAATTTTTTTGTAGAATTAGCAAGTAAACCTTTTTATTTCGACAACACAAGTTAAGGTAATAATCATCCCAGCCGTACTTCTTACAGCCATCTTCAGTACTTGCGCGCATATGAATACTAACACGCAGTAGTCATGTGAAATCATTGTCCCCAATCTTCACGAGAATTTTCAACTTAGCAAGCGTTTTATATCTGAGCTCGAAATACTGCAACAGACTGCATCGGGTAAAAGAAGACGAACATCGAAGCGAAACAAAAACGACATCTTCGTCTAATAAAAACATGAAAAAATCTCACTACCCTAATCAGTCGGTGGCTCCTTAACTTCTTGAGATGATCCTTGTTAGTTTTTCTTCAATTTCGCCGCGATAATTTTTTCCCAGATTAACAAAAACACGCAGCTGCGCAATCATTCGAGGAATAAAAAAAAACAAACGACTACGTCGCGACGTTCCATTTGCATACTTATGAAGTTGTCGTCGCCCACATTTCCTTAAAAAAAAGACAAGCGGAAAAGAGGGGATTACCATAGGAAAACATTCTTCCAGGGCTTAAGTGTAAGGCTCGAAAAGGGAAGGAAAAACGAAGATAAAGGTGGGGACGTAATGAATTTTTACCGAATTCTTGTGTATAACGCCCGCCACCCGAAATAATGATTACCCGCCTGATTTTAAAAGGGATGGAGAGTTTCCTCAAAAGGCCGTCAGAGGACAAAGGAGATGGAAGAGGAATTAGAAAGAGGGAGGTGGAATTAAATGTGGAAAGAGGAGAGAGGGGAGGGCGATTAGGAGTGGGAAGAGGGAGACTGAGCAGAGTAAGAAAGAAGAGGGATTTAGTAGTAGATTGGGAGAGAAGAAAGACGAAGGGAGGGAGAAAGAGGAAATAAGGATGGATGAAGAGAGGGAGGTAGGGTTGTCGACTGTCCATCCAGTAATTCTGAGACATCTAATATATGCATGCCTCGAATAGCACGGTTTCCCTTTACACGTTTACGGTTCAGCGCAGATTTAATTTAGGGAATTACCTTGAATTAAAAGCCCATCAATTTCGTCTCAGCACAATTTTGAAATGCTTTCCTATTGTTTCAGATCGACTAACAATAAGAGGTTGTGGAAAAGGATAAGAAAGCATGTATAGCTAAACACTATGTAACTACTAAATTGTTCCACGCTCGAATGTGACCCTAATGTTACTCCACTAAACAATCGACAGATGGCAGGCGCCATAAACATGTTAAATTTCTAATAAATTATTGAATAGCTAATAAAGTTATAAAAATACATATACAGTTGTGTAGATTTATGCGTCCATATTTAAATATATATTTAGTCCAAAGCAAAATAACGTCATGTTTTGAAGGTTCTGTGCAATCGCCGGTAAATTATAATGATTTAAGCATTGTAAAAAAATCGACAAAAAGATGTGTTACATTGAAAAAAGAGACGTCACACGCATACTTCCACTTTGTATCACATAATGTTACACCACCCAGCACGGGGTTGTGGGAAAAATAAAGTAGGTATTATGTAGTATGCTATGAAAAAGTTACTTTCCTACTTATAAATGGTATAGGACAGATTATCTGAACCTTTTCCACCTCTGCACACCTCTCACAATAACAATAAAAAACCACCATCAGTCACATTTCTTCAGGTGGAGATAATTATATTTTTCCAGGCACTGACATCATTGTATCGCGGATACAGCTCCATAGTTATCAGAGTCATGTTTCTAGCTGTTATCGCCGCCATTTAGTCACTACAGGGAACCAAATACAGAAAGTTTACGGACCAGAGGGACAGAACCCCAGATTCCAGAAGAAAAGAGCCTTGCCTCTACAGAGGTGGGCAGCCTTTTCTACATGCCTTTGGTTTAGGTTTGGATTAAAGTTTAAAACTGAATTTATTCCGGTTCGGAGGAATCATAGATATTAAAATCAAGTAAAAATTAATTTCAATGTTAAATCTATTATTATGTGTATCATAATTTGATATTAAAAATTAATTCGAGTGTTAAATTTTACGGTCATCTTTGCGGGTCGTATAGATCACTCTAGGGTGCCGCATGTGGCTCACGGGTCGTAGTTTGATCACCCCTTAGTCATGGTGACGGGAAGAGACGCGATTCCCGGAGACTTCGGGTCATTCCGGGAGGGTTGGCATCCTTAAGAGGGAGGTAAAGAGAGGGAGAGAGAGGGAGATGGGAGGGAGTGGGCGATGATACGGAAAAACAACGGATTGGGGGAAGTTTTGAGAGGAGGGAATTCGGAGAGGAGGGCAGGCTTAAGAAAGAATGGGATTCGTCAGGGACCCGTCGCGTTGCGGCTTATAAAACCGCTATCAAATTAAAAATTAAAACAAGGGAGCTGTGGGAGGAGGGCGGTTTCTAAATGAACGAGATTGGCGGAGAATTAACTCCGCCTCCACTCTATATCTTCCTCTCTCCACGCAGATGCACTTTTCGCCCCTTCGGGGGAAAGAGGAGGAAAAATGCAAAACAATACAAATATTATCCCCGGTTAATGAGCAAAAGAAAATCTCCCACGGATGAGATGAAGAAGGGAGCCGATTGGACGGAATGAAATGTTGTCGGGGCATTGGGATGGGGAAGGAAGGAGAAAATGATTGAAGGGACGGAATGGAGATGAGGTACAAGTGCAAGGAGAAGGGGGATAAAAAAGAGAGGAGGGAAGTGGAAGAGAGAAGGGAGGGATGGAGAGAGGAGGAAGAGAAGAGGAAGAAAGGGTGAAAAGAGTGGGGAGGGGGAGAGAGAGAGGAAGGAGAGACGATTGAGAGTGGAGAAGGTAAGGAGGGATCGAATAGGAAGAGAAGATTGAGTGAGGAGGGAGAGAGGATAAGAGGGGAAGAAAGTGAAAGAGGGAGAGGGGGTGAGTGGGAGAAGGGAAGGAGAGTTAGAAAAAGGAGTGAGAGAGAGAGAAGAGGAGGGTGGAGAGAGACAGAGGAGGAAGGAAGAATTCGAAGAGGAAAGAGGCAGAGGGAAGAGAATGAGAAATATAGCAGGGTAGATATAAAGGAAGTGGAAAGTAGTGGTAGGGAGGAGAGGGAGGAAGTAGAAAAGGATAGCGGAAGGAAGCGAAGAAGAGAGAGGTAAGAGGAGGAAGCTTTTGAGGATCGAGAGAGGGAGGAATTAAGGAGAATGAGGAAGTTCGGTGTTGTAAAAAGGGAGAGTGGGGGAAGAGGGGAGTGGCGAACTCCTTTGGGGTGCTTAAGGTGTAGGGGGTGGGGGATGAATGTTAATCAGGAGAAGTTTGGACGAGGAGTTGTTTGGGAACGTCTTCTCTCGGTTTTGGCCACGCCTCACTCTTGGGTGGCAATTTATCCCCCCACTCCCATCCCTGCATCTTAATGGAATTCATTTGGCAAGCGAAGTAGGGTGAGGGTGCTCCTTTTTTTATAACTATCTCTCGAATAATCCTCGTTGTTTTGGAACCCGGGAGTTATAATTGAATGACATTTATTTGCGGCAGAGGGGACGACAACCGCAAGAGACACAGGTCTACTCTTTTTGCTCAATTTCGTCACGTTAGCTAATCTATTTCGAAAAGATTTCGCTTATAGACGCCAAAATCTTTTTAAAATGAACATATTTAGTCATAAATTGTATGTTTATAACTTTATGTTTGTAGACGTAGTTATTCTATACCCTGGTAAATTTATTTCATCCGCGCGCCACTGTCTGTCACCAGCGTATAATTAACAATTTTTGGCTTGGCTATTCAACAATTTATACTTTGCATGAACTTTAATTAATGGTCTAACATGACACTTTCATACTTGTCAAGAGAGAAACCAAATTTTCCGCAGGATGTCCGTGCTATTAAGAGAACAATTACGCTGTTAAACCTTTCTTTTACAGACACCATGTAGGTTAATTCTAGTTAATTCGGACACGGCTCGCTTAAAGTGTACGTAGGTACTCCTTTCAGGATCACCGATCAATGATACACCACTGAAGGCGGCGGATTTGTAGCTCAACGCTTTATAAAACCGCTTTAACGTTAAAGCAGTTGCCATTTCCGCGTTTATTTAGTATCTTTCTTGCTATTTTCCATTTTGGGAAATTTTAGGAGCTATTGCGCATGTTTTTCTTTGTAATATCAGCAGAAATAATTTGCAACGCCTAAATAAATTTAAGAGAATAATTCACAACCCAAAAGCGGGTTACAAGGACATTTTTGTAACGGTAACAAGTGTCGAATGTGAAAACCTTGTAACTGGCAATGTAATTTCTTCCTCACTTTTTACCTTTCATCCCCATATCCTCAACCCCTTTCTCGAGCAATATCCTCATATGCAGACTTTCCCATTTCGTCTCGATCCGTCCAATCCCTCTTTCGACCATCTCTCACCCTTTCCTCCAATGGTATATAGATCCAATTTCCCGTACGCTCCCTCCCCCCCCCCTTCCCCCCATTCCCTTCCTTCCTAAGGCGTACCCCTTTTTTTCCCTTCGCATCATCCTCGTTTATGTCCCTTTCGAACGTTTCCTATCTCTTCCCTTCACGCGACTCGCTTCCCCTCCATAAAACAGAGACGACCAGACGAGCGTTTTATACGCCATTGGTTCCCAGTTTTATTGAAATTTTTTCTTATCACTCGTCACGCTTAAGGTTCCCTTTCGTCTCGAACGTGAGGCGTCCCCCTCTTGCTCTTCTTCTGCTTCTTCTAATAACCATCTCTATACACTCAATTTCTACGCCACAAAGTTAGCAGTTCGATCTCCGGAAACATTTTCAGCATCTTCTTTATGTTTACACTCGCAAAGTCCTTCGACTCCATTTTATTTATATATTTGTTTTACTCTGTCATACACGACGTATAAAATAAACCCTCAACATTCGCAGGAGGTCCCTTCGCGCACCGATTTCAAATTCGTCGCACGTAAACTTGACTATTCGCGGATTTAACCCTATCGGTAGGTAAGCAGCATAATTGTAAAATTCGCGGTAATTTCCAAGAACGTAACACCCGAAAATGTTGAAATCATGCTGTATATAGAAAAATTTTTGGATAAACATGCACGCTTTAAGTTCCCGTAAGTCCGAAAATTGGTTTATGCAATTCTGTCTGTCTGTAGTTTCTGGTCTGCGCTGCTCTTGGGGTGGAAATTTTTCACAAAATCTGGAGAAATGTATTTATGCCTGGTATCACCCTGGTATCACTTTGTAGAGTGAATTTTTCACGGTTTCATGATAAGGGAACTGCATAACCCTACCCATCTCTCCAATGGCCAATGAGAGCTTGGGAAAATAGGCGCTCACTGAGGCTGAAAGAAGTCATCATCAGTGGTGATTCAGAATCTATTATCGGTATATCACCATTGATGATAGCTGTTTTGTATCCGAGATAGCTTGTCAATTACGAGTCTGCGAACTGCAAGCACTACTTTCTTTTTTCTTGTTTTCTGCAATATATAACGAAGGACATATTCGTTAAATACGTTCCGGATCCTAATTTTTCGGAATTATTTCCTCGTCCCCATTCCCTCTTCTAATTAATCATGTTCCCCGTTCCACGCACGACCTCTTGTCGTATATTCGGACCGTGTTCCTGGCGCCTTGTCGCCGTTCAGTTGTTTGTGCCCCTCGTGTTTTTATTTCCTCCCCTCTTATTTCCGTTCTCGGAACTTCCGCTCTCCATCTCTCCCTCTTTTTTTCCTTTCATTTAATAACTCCACAATGTTTTTTTTTCTACCCTCGACTCCTACCCCTTCTTAGACTAATTATGGGAAAAATCCTTCAGTTTTGTATTCGCTAAAAATAATACTGCATCCAACCATAAAAACATAAAAATACGCCCCCCAAAATTTTAAAGCTGTTTCTTTCGAATTACTAATCTTTATGGGAAAATGTAATGATTACAGAAAATTTCTGAGAAAACGATCTCGCAAGAAACGGCGTTTATACATACCTTGGGTGTAATTAAGGAACGGAAAAAGTCACTCATTACTTCGGTTCATTCTCAGCGGTAAAACACAGACGATGAATTAAATGGAATGGATTTACAAATTTATGGATGTCATCTGTAGCTGATGGAATCATACAAAATTAGACAGATGGGGATTTGACGCTCACGTCTTGCCGCCGAACAACCCAGAAGTAGAATAACCTTATTAAGTGCGGTTATATATTTTTCCGCACGTTACCCTCAAGAATGCCGTAACAATTATAAACACGCCCTGTAATTTTGCGACAGTATACTCAATAAAATTTTTTAGTTCTTGGGTTATAATTGTAGAATGCTGTTAAACTCAGCCAAAATCTTTTCACATACAATTGCATCCACTGTGATCTAATCGGTTTGTTGTTAGATGAATGCTAGGGATTTAGGTGTAAATCAGCGGATGGAATGGAAAGCGTGGATAATGTGCAATATATCATCAATGATTCTGTCAATGTTTTCTATTTTTTAAAGTGTTTTAATTTTTTAGCCTAATCATATCGTTTTTTTTACCAAAGGTGCCATAAAATCGAATCCAAATTTCTACCAATTTGGAATTCGAGAGCGTAAATTGGAAAGATTTCTCTCATTAATTGCACTAATTACTGTCATTTTCGCCCACAGGACATTGTAAATAACGTACGACAACTGAAGCCATTTGAATACTTGAAAACACGAAACCCCAAGACAAATGACAGGCGACTGTGTGGTAGCGTTCTCGACGACGGAGTGGTGACAGGAACTGGACGAAAGTGGAAAAAGGTAAGAGATGATTTCCTATCAAAGATTAGCTAAAATAAGATAGATTCAGTCCTGGAAAACGCGCAGAACTTGAAGCGTATTGGTATTCGCTAGGCCTAATGTTACAGTATGTGGAAAGCATGTTTTTTATGGTACCCTGAATGTTGTGATTTTGCAATCATAGATGTATAAATAATCCGTTTAAGTAAATCAGAAGTTTACTCTATCAATATTGTATCCTTTTTAATCTCATTCAATTTCATCGTAGTACGTTTTCCTGTGCCGTGTCCTATTTGCCCTGTAAATTTCATTATAAATCAATCTTATGGCGTCCTTTTTATTGCTGTACTTATTTTCACACGAAAAATATTGTTTTTGCTCGGAGGAGTGCCCTAAGTCTGGACCATATTTATAGAAATTCGCAAGCCCGGGACGACGTAAGTATAGGACTGACTTCCCTACCAGCCGCGGTATTCATACTGATTATTTGTATTGATGATGGTCTCCCGAATTTTTTCTATCGTTGCGCACCTTCATCGGCGGATTGAAGATCTTTCTCTTGCTCGAAGACATGAGAAAGTCTCCTTTGATCGTCAACAGCTATTTCTGAAACTAGACAAATGGGAACCGACACAGAATAAACAATCGTCCAAGGATTGTTTACGAATGAACTCCGAAGCATCGACGCGGCATAAGACTCCGTTGAGTGCCGAAATTTTTTCTTTGTTGATGCTTGCATAAACAGTTTGTGACTGGTTATTTCCTGTTCGTTTTAAGCATCGATTAGGTCCCATTTCTCAAGCAGTGCGTGTCGTCCTGTAGAAATGGAGATGATCCTCGTAAAGCAGATGTTTTTTCTTCGGTGGAAACCATTTGGCTGTCTGTTTTGTCTATATAGCCGGAAGACAGGTATGTTTTTCTAACTTCCTTCTTAACCCACTTCCTTTTTTCGTCGAGTTTTTATTAGGAACCATAATTAAATAATCCCGCGCGAACTCTAATATTGTTTATCACGTTGTAGAAGCGTAGAAAAAGAAAGGAATAAGTCCACGCCAATTTTCCTTCTCTTGAGCGGCATTCAAGTCGGTGTAGTTTTTTTTGGCCAAAGTGGAAAATTTTCGTCGAACGAGAATGTTTCTCTTTTCATCATGTTTTTTTGGCTAAATATGCGCGTTGGTGAATATAGAATTATTCAGATCATCTTATGGGTGAAAGCAAATTGGAAAACTATGTCCCTCCAAAATCCATAAAAGGTGGGTAAAAAAGATGCGCGTTTAATCTGTACAGCAAGCGACACCAGTGGTGATTCACCGATAATAGATTAAAATTTAGCATAGCCGAAATGCGCATTTGATTTTCTCAACTTTCTTATGGCAAATGAGAGCATTAGTTCGGAAGAGTTCATCCACGATTGTTTACGTTTATATGTTTTCCGTAGTTTTCATTTTTAGTTAGTTGAAAATAATTCGAATTAATTTGATTTTAAATTAATATTTGAAAGATTGAAAATCGTCTAAATGGTATTCCGAAAAGCTTTTAATATATCAGAATTCATCATCAATTGTTACATTTAACTTAGAAAATTTTACTTTAAATGTTGGTTGTCCTCATTCCTTTTTCTTGGACTGGAACGAGATTATCCTTTTTGTTTGTTAACAGATATTTCACGAACATTACTATTTTATCCGTAAAAATATTGAAAAAATTGTTAATTTTCATGTTATATAAGTTTCGGAGCTTTTAATGGGAAGATTGTTACCAATTATCGGTTCACGACCACATTTTCAAATCTCTTTCAACGAAAATGTTTTCTATACTATATATTAAATGTATTCTCTTCTCTTTCTTACGATGAATGCGTTTTCCTCGTTTTATTTCTCTTTCAAGATTTATTAATGCAGGAAATTGTGAAGAACATTGACATCTACTGTGAAATAAGCTACATCGTTAAAATTACTCGTACCTGCCAATTAATCCATTCAAGGGAGCATTTAGGAACAAAAGTAGTAATCCCTAAATGGGTTACGTGCGACGTATAGTTAATGCGCTCTAAGAGCTAAAAAGGTTTCGGAACAAGGAAATCTTAATAGCAAACGGAAAATCCAACCACTAAAACCCTCATCCAAAATTTAAGCGATTATTCTGAGAATGACCGAAATACCGTCTCAAAATATTCCTTCTTCCGGACTAAAACATTTTTTCGCAGCACTAACGTCAGCAAAATATTTTCCCAGTGTTTCATTCGAGCGGAAATCCAAAGGAATTATTATTTTTAAATAAATCAATCCACAGCAATAATGGGCGTGCCTACGACTCTCGATTTCTATTATAGGATATCTCTGAGATTCTAAATCAATATATAGATCAGTGGCGCGCAAACTGTGTTGAATTTTTATACAATTTTTATTTAACTTTACTAAACTTATTTTGCATATTTTATATTTATATAATTTTTAATGTCGAAATAAAGTTGTGTAAACATTAATCGTTCTTTTTACTCTAACAAAAAAAACAAAGACATTACATTTCAACAAGGGGTCTCGCCGAAGGTGTCAGTAAATTTGGAGGTCGCTATACAAAATGGTAACTCACCACCGATATAGATGACATAATAATAATATGTAATAATGATTATTCCGTAACCGTTCCTTTTAGTGTCTAAAACCGAAGAATCGTCACTACGGGCGACTAATTTGTAGGTGAAATACACTTACTACACCACTACACCGATTGATGGCTGGAGTATCTAGATAATATACTGGATTCAAGCCATGCGAAAGTTCGATAATTCATGTTTTAACTTTGAGTTCTTGGAAGGTAAATAAAATTTCCAATTTTAAGTAAAGAGAACATCTCTATCTGTAAGTTTACTTGCGTTGTAAATAAATATGTCCGCCATAAATGCTCAAAAAAAGTATGTCTTGCAATTGAAATAACCCCAACCTCAGTACACTGAGTTTAAAAAATTTCTGAGCCACAAAACTAGAAGCAGGCGTATTAGAATTTTAGCGGGAACAAATATCTTTACGAAATAATCAAAAATTGTTGTCTTAGAAGTTCATATGTGATCGAATGTGTCGTTAAAGTATTATGTATGTAGTATCAAAAATCAATAGCGCGAAACAGTTATCCTATGCAACTGAATACAACTCTGTGAAATAATTTTAAAACTTATAGGTCAAGTGTTTTGTGAGAGATTAAATTTTTTAAACCGATTCGGCGAAAAGGGATGTTTTTTTCCTCTCTCGAGATAACGCCTTTTGTTTAAAGTTAGCGTGATGGTGCCAAGCTAGAGGGAGTTATGTACAGCTTCGGTAGGAACCCTTCCTCCCCTACTCTCACCTCCGACCCTTTCTTCTCCCCTTCCCTACCCCACCCCCTCACTCCATCCCTTCTTTCTCCTATCTAAACCCCTTCTCTCCTTCTCAGCCAAAACCCCTCACGATTCCATCTCCACCCTCCCCACTTTTTATGCCTTTTTTTCATCCCCTTTTTTCGTTCCAACCCCCTGCCTTCGTCCACCCTCGCATCCCTTCCCTGCCCTCCCCTCTCTTACCCTGCCCCACCCCAAGGGGATAACAGAGCTTCTCCATAAAAAAACCCTCACCCTTATACGTCCATACGTAAGGGGTGAGTCACATGTCTCGGCTCTGAAGGGGTGAATCCTTTCCTTGAGTTCGACCTCAAGTGGGAAATCGGCGGAAGGTTTTTCTGTTTCGTAACAACAAACGAATAGAGCGTGACTATGATAGCGAGATAGCTTTTCTATCGAATTTCAAAAAAATGATCCTGCCAATGTTACGACTGCGAAAACGATATACTTACACATCGACGCTCCGATCCACATGCCAGAAATACCATTAATATCATTCTCATTTTGTATACCCTCCATCGCCGAGTAAACAAGGGCGTAATTCCTGGAAACAAGCATTGTTTTACCTCTACAAACTAGCCGCCAACCCTCGAAGACCGACTTGCCATAACCGACGGCTAAGTAAATTTTTTGTTTATTTTTCCAGTCTTCAAAACATTCGCTCTGCTTTATCTGTTGTTTCGCAGGAACTGCGTACAAAATAACCAGTGAGCGATCGATTCATCAAAATCCATTCTGATGTGAAATTTCATTGTATTGTCAAAGATGCGTCCCATCTCTCTGAATCTTAGAATCAGGATGAGTTCTCATTATACGGCCGATGAAAGGAAGAAACGAGGATTATTAAAGAATACCAGAAAATAAGAGGAAGATCATAATGAATGTAATCTTCTTATCTTGTATTCTATTGTGTAAACGGACAGGAAAGAGGCGCTTGCAGAGTAGTGACTATGTAGCTACGTCTGTTTAGATCCCAGAGAAAGAATTGGGAACCCTTTTGAAAGAAAAATCAAGAATTCAAACAATAAATTCCAATATAATAAGAAAACACATTGTGTTATTATATTGATTCTACTCGAAAATGCAAAACTTAATTTGTATATGAATATATAGAGAGTATATGGAGAACCAAGTTTAACCATGAATAATCACGGACCTGTCTACGGGCAGACTACCTATGATGATGATGATATAGAGATAAAAATAAAAATTCATACTGTTAGTTCAAGTATTTTCCATCGGCGTGCTCTTTAAGTTTTGCGTAAGCTGCTAGCTACGCCTCCCATACAGAGTTGTATAAATTACGTTATTTTAAGGTTAAACTTAACGAGCCAGAAAGATGTCACATAAATAATAAAAAGAATATGCAAAACTATAATAATTTTAAACTGCATTATTTATTTGAAATAAACTAAATTCTCTGTTAAAAATAAAGTATTTTTCCGAATAGACATAAAGGCGTTATACTAAGAAACATGCACGGTAAATTTGCTTGCACTGATTTACATTTGTTGCCCTTTTTATATGTTATCAGTAAATGCAGCATTTAGGCATTGCGTTAAAATTTTAGACAAAACCGACAAACGAAGCGTTTTATCATCGTGAGGTAGACGGTAAACTACCACTGCAGAATTTCTATCAGAATTGAGCCGAAGTAAGCAGTTGTTCATACAACTATTTCCACACAATCAGAGTATCCATATCATACATAATTTTTCCTGTAAAAAGCTCGAAAATATAACAGGTGCGGTAGTAACGTAGAGAAAATCCCGCGCGTGTTCGCTTCTGCCATGATTCCCGTCGAAAAATTCTGATAAAAAAGCGCGGGGATTGACCCGGTAAATATGTCGTTTAAACGGCCATCTAAGTAGAAAATTAGCGATTTGTTCGTTCAAGCGCGAACGAAACCATCACGAGACGAACCGTGAAAAAAAAACGCGTGAATTAGTGAGAGAAACCTCCGCCTTGACCGTCTCAATATCTCCGCTGTTATGACTGACTGCGAGCGCTTCGCTTCCCTCGACTTTTTAATCTCCTCTCGACCGATGCATCATCGCATTATCGACTTCAATTAACGCGCGTCCGTGCGTGTCTCCTCCGGAAAAATCCTCCCCTCCTCTCTCTCTCTCTCTCCTCCCCTTTTTTATGGAATTTCATTGTATCTCTACAACGACGGCTGAGCGTTATTGGACCACTCGAGTGACGCAGCGAAAAAACAAACGTTAGTAAAGCGTTCCTGATCCCGTCATTTATGCGGGAAAACAGGGAGGCGATGTTTTCGCGTCGAAAAGAAAAAAAATACGCACTTCGCCCGCACCACGTTCCTTATTCAATACGAATTCCGAATCGTATGTTTGCGGAATCGGGAATATCCAACCCTCCCCTTCGCGAACCGATTAAGGTAAATAAGAAAAAAAAAAGAATGATTTTTCCCATCGTCGCGCCCGCTAAATGACCGCGTATAAAGAAATAGACTAGAAAGCCTTCGACTCAATATAAAAAAATTACTCTCTCGATTCCCATCGATCAATCGAACGGAAAGGTTCTCTTCGGTTACTGCATCAATCAACGTCAATCTTCGCCAAGCCTCGGTTGTCACGCCTTTTTCATTATATTCGATCCCTATAAATATAGGAGAGATCTATAGGGTTTATCTTGTTCTAGGATAAGGGATGTTATATCGTGTCAAAACCCACTCCAAAAATACTCTGATAGGGACGGATTTAGGGCGGTAAAAGTAGGTTTGTTTTGTAATTTGTGCTAATAAGTCATTCCCCTCGTGATTTTTTTGTATGAGCGTTTTATTTTCGATAATCCATCCATCCAAAACTCGTGAGTGCGATTAGAAAAAACACTTGAACGAACGGTTCGTTGAATCTTAAGATATTATCGAGCCCGTATTGTGACCGAAACAAATTGACACAATATGTATCTCCAATAACATACAAAAATTTTCTTTTTTACTCTCGGTGGACACAACTGGTGACGGCTGATTTGTAACCAATATGAACATTTGATTTTCCGAACTTTAGTATGACTAATAAAGGTTTCTATTGTAGCATCTTGAGTCCTTTTTAAAATCCGAGACGATAGTAATGTTTGGTTTATGAATTATTTATATACGTAAATTTAGTAAGCTGCATAATTCTACACGCACAATGTACGCTCTACTTAATAATCATATTGGCAAAAGCAGACGCCTATTTGGGCCAGTGGTGAATCACAGGTAGTAGACTAAAGAAATTGATTTCAGCCATGAATTTGAGCTCGATAATTCTTTCTTGAACCTTCCCACGAAATTCGCATATCACCTCATACGGTTATGCTGATGAAGAAACCGTTTATAATAAATAATTTCATTGTACAGTTTCTAACCATGATTATGTTACTTTCTTCTTGCCTGAGACAACCAGTTAAAGAAATTAATTTTTTCTTTATCTCTCTCGCTCTTAAAAGTATTCTTTGCCCGTCTTCCGTCCCACGAAGAAGTTAACTTTAATCTAAAAAAGGATCCGAAAACAAGAGCTTCTTCCAGCCGGAGAGGAGATTCTTCCGCACCGGAAGGCTGGCAACTCCGCTCCCGTGCCCTTTCATTAGGAGGTATTGAATGAATGGAAGTGAGGTTCTATAGTGAGAGAGAGAGGCCGGAGGGAGTCAAAAGAGGATGAGAAGAAAGAGGCGGAGGAAGAGACAGTAGGAAGAGGAAGGATAAGATAAGAGTCCGTCAAAAGAGAATAGAGCGTAAAGCATGTTCATAACAAAACGTTCCCATATATATGTATGCTTCTAGTTCATGCAATTACATACGTCGCTGGTTGCGCTATTGTACCAACAGCTTGGCGGTAGCTGGATGTACAACTCTATATGTTATAATGTCACTGGACGCTAATTATTTTTTAGTCTTATGGCTTATGGCAAAACTCTCTATAAATGTATAAATTTTAGCAAAAACACTTGCAGCTGTTTTTGAGTAAATCGACATTTAGACAGTAGACAAGGATAAACTGCCTCCTGTTGTTGATATCAACAAGGCTTTTATTAGGGGCGATTCGCTACACAAATACTACATTTCTTCAAAACTGTAAAATCGTTTAGCCCATAGAACCACAAACATAATAAAACCTACATATGACAGACAACGGACAGACGGCACACTACAGATATCTCATGCATAAGAAAGTAAAAAGAGAAACTGAGGAAGGACGAGATTAGTTAGAGAGCAAGGGAGTGAAAGAAAGACGAGGAATTCTAGTTTATTACTAAAGGACCAGGATGGTAAAGAACAGGAGAGAATGAAAAAGGATAGAAATAGAGAGAGAGAGGAAAATGTAAAAAAAAAGGGATTAATGCGCAAACACACACACACACACAAACGTTTTTGCACGAGTGGAAAAGGACGCTTAAGTATTAGTATTAAGGCTAAGGCGGAGGGAGTTTACAGGGAGCTAGGGTATGGAGTGGGGTTACGAAGAGTAAAGGGAGGAAAAGAGGGAGGGAGGGAGAGGAGAGAGCATTGGGGAGATGAAAAAAAGCGCGAGGGGTTGGAAATAGTAGAGAGAGAGAGAGAAAGAACGGGTCGATATAGGTCTACGAAACACCACCCTCCCTCCCCCTCCCAAAAACGCGTAACGCACCCCCTTTGCATCCACCGTCTAAAAAAAACCCCTTTCCATCCCTCAAATGCACCCCTTTTATTTTTTTCGAACCCCCTCTCTCTCTCTCCAATCTGCTATATGGAAGAAGGGTCTGCCTCTCCCTATCTCCCTCACCCCTTCCTCAATCCCAATCCGCACCCACCCCGGGCACACCGATGGGTTTTTTATGCTATTTTTTTACCCCTAGCAGTCTGCCACCGATTCTCTCTCTCTCACTCTCCCTCGCAGACTCGGGGACCCCACCCAGAAAAAAAGGGGGGAAAGGGGGAGGGGAGGGGGGAGAGGGGTCGAAATTTGGTTCTCTATCCTCACCACACCCCTCTCCCTACCTCTCTCCCTTTTTTTTTATACGACCCACGCTCACGAGCGAGGGTCTCTCTCTCCCCTCCCTCCCCTCTTCCTCTGTTCTCCTCATTCCCTCCTCTTCAGCCACGCTCTCCCTGCCATAGCACCCCTTCGCATCCCATTCTCTCCGTCCTAACTCCCTCTCATTCCTACTCTCCCCTTTTCGACTAACTCCTTTTTTGTCCTCCGTCTCTATCTCTCTCTCCCTCTCCATTCCCTCCTCCCCCTCTCCGTCCTCAATCGCACCTTTAATTTTCGTTCTTTCTGCGTGTCTGTCTATATGGGTGTCTGCATGTGAGTCTTTTTGTATGTGTCCACTTGTACATGTCTTAATGTATGCGGGTGTGTCTATATGTCCGTCTGATTCTGTTTCTTTAACAATGAAAGGAAAGACTATGCAACTTCCACACAAAATGTTTTTATTGCAAGACCGGTTTCGCTATGTAACTAGCATCTTCAGATACATACATACATCTTCAGCTACATGCGTATTACTTACCACAAAGTAGAGTCGAATCTGTAGACTATGTTTTCCTGCATTTGTGTCACTATGCCAGTGTGCCTGCATCAGTATATGTGTATCAGTCTGCCTGCATGTGTGTCTGTGTTTTTAATCAGAATATATGACTGCAAATAATTGCGTTGTTTCCATCTCATTAATATAAAATCGCAATCGCGGCGTATTTAATGCCAAATTCACCGGGTGGCATCGAGTTTCACATTTACTTTTTCGCATAACGGTTACGTTCAACAGATTTTTGTCTGTATGAGTGTCTGCCTGCCTGTGCTTAGGTGCGTCTGTTTGCAAATATGTCTGCATGCGAATTTTCATGTATGTGGGTATTAATGCCAATTCATGTCTTCTAAGCATTTGTCTTTCTGCTTTTTGTTATTCGTGTATACCTCCATACATTTTTCTGCCCCTGTAAACGTCTCTCACTTTCTACATCTGTCACTGTGTCTCTTTATGCACGCCTGTTACTAACTGCACAACTCCACCCGCGCGTACAGGTTTCGCATATACATTTCCTCGTGGATCTGTCCGTGTAAATGCCCATTCGTATCTGCGCGATCTACCGTTTTTGGCTTATAATTGTGGATCTTCATATCCAAACTGAAATTTTCAAAAGTATAACTTTATGGAACCAATGGTTTATTAAACACACAACCGGTTTTGATCCGTTACACCCTGTTCAGGTGACTGAGAACTTATGATTTAGGACACATATTGATTGAGGAGATGGCATTAGGATAAATAGGAGGATGGTCTAACAAATTAGTTTATTGCGAATATAAATGCAAATTATACTATTTGATACAAATAATAATGAATACTGCATTTAGTATAAATACATAAAAATAAATTAAAAATGTATTCTCGTATTAGTGTTTGTTTTTGTGTCTGTTCGTATCTGCGTCTGGCAAGGTATGCCTGTCCTCGTGTCTGTCTGTTTGTTTGTCCCTCTGTGACGCCCCACTTTTTTTGCACTTTTTTTTCATTCCTCGCGTTTCGATTCGTTTCTCTTCTAACCATTCCAAACCTTTCCACGAGAGGTAGAATTCCTTCACCTATAAAAAAAATCCGGGAATTACTTGAACCCCCGATGTTTCTTTCTCTCTTCCTCCTCCTCCCGCCGCACTTTACTTTCCTCTTCCCGTCCGCCGAGCAAAAACCTTCTCTCCTCTCCCTCCTCTCAACCCCCTCAATCTCCCTCTCTCTCACCCCCTTTGCCTCTCGGTGTTACTCCCTTCACCTCAATTCGATAAGAGGGGGAGGGTTTCGAAGCGTAGAGTTTGGTTTTGACGAGAGGTTGTGAATGAAGATAGGTTATGTATGAGGTATCGAGAGGAAAGGAATGGAATGTAGGAGACGGTTTAGGACGTTGGAGAGAAGGATAAGGAGGGAGAATCGAAGCAAACCATCGCGTAACAGATGTACGTTTCCTGCACGAGTGCAGCCATCAGTGTGTCCAAAGGGCTTTAAATATGACATAATGCACTTTTCAGATGAGTTTCCAGCTAGATGTTAGCCAGCATGTTATTTATTTTTATAGCGAACGAGTGTGAAAACGCTACATATATAAAGGGTTTAAGGTAGAGAAATAATTGAGGGAGAAATAACATTAATTAGAGAGGGAGGGACAATCGGAGCAAAGCAAATGAGGATGGATAATCTTATGAGTAGAAGAACAAGGGTAAGAGGTGACAAATGAGAAAAGAAAAAGAGATAACCGAGAGTCATGAAGGTATAACAGTATAAGATGGTGAAAGGAGAAAGACACGTAAAAAGCACTGGGCGGGGATAAGGAGAAAGAATGAGAGAGTAAGACTAAATGGAAATAATTGGAGAGAAGAATAAAAAGTGTGGGAGGAGTAGAAAGAAATGAAGAAAGTAGGAGAGAAAGAGGGAGAATATACCGGATAAAAGAGACGGAGAGTATAACAGAGGAGAGAAAGTGAGAGAAAAGGGAGATAGAGAACGAGATGGAGAGAGCGGGAATGAGAGATAATGAGAGAGGGAGAGAGAGGAGTGAGGGGGAGAAAGAGAGATAGAAGAGAGGGAGGAAGAGGGAGAAAATGATGATGAGAGAGAGAGAGAGAAAAGAGAATAAGGAAGTGAACGTGGGCGTGAGAGGAAAATTGGAGGAGGCCATGGAGGGCGGGGGCGTTTGAAGTCCCTCTTTTGTGGGCGGGCGAGCGAGCGAGCGAGGGTATGAAAGGGGAGAGGAGGGAAGTGAGAGATCGAGGAAGGAACGGAGTGGCGTCGGAGAAAAAATTACGAGAGGAGGAAAAATATTGCGAGAAATTAGATACGCTTCCAAAAAGAACAGCCGTTGCGATGACTCGCTTCAGTCACTAAAAAAAAAAGGTTTCATTTTCAAAGAAACTTAATTTGAAGAGCTTGTTTTTTATGTACTGTTTATCGTGCCGACTGGAATTTGGCCCTTCTCTTTGCTTCCCAGCGGAAAGATTTCTTTAGTTGTCAAAATATCAGATTCTTTGAATCCAAGGAACACGGTATGGTCGCTAAGTTACCATCAGCTGGGCTACAGAGTCGTCATAGTTTGTACCAATGGGCGTTGAGGTAAATATTTAATTGACTTTTCACAAGCCTAACTCGAGCTCTGACATAAATCATAAGAGGGGACGACGTTATTACATTACACACGAGGAGGGATCGAAGGGCAACGAAGGGACAGCAGTTGTGTTCGATGTGGTAACATTGCTATTCAGTGATTGGCCGGAGCTCTTTCATGGAGCTCTCCGACTCTATTTCTTCCTGGTTGTCAAAGCTCAAGTTAGAGTTCGTCGACTATAAGCTTAGAACTTCCAGCCCATACATTTTTTTTGCAATTTGTAGAGTACTGGATTGGTTATGATATACATAAACTTAACCTATGCGGAATTCTTATTAATGTGCAAATTATAAATAAGTACAGTTTAAGTTAAAAGCCCAGCGCTAGCCTTTTATTGATAAGTTATATAGTTCAAGAAATAATTATCGAGCTCACCTTATGACAAATGAAATTGACGTATTGTCTCACCAAAAGTAATAAAAAGAATGGGAAAAACAGTGCGCATTTGGGTTACAAAACAGTTGTCATCATTGGTTATTAGCTGACTTTTTATATTCTATCGGTGAATCACCACTGATTGTGGTTGCTATTTAGCAGATTTTTGCATCTAGTTTCACAACCAAAGCCATAAAAAGGTTGAGAATACTAGATACGTATTTCGTTTATAAATCAGCTACCGTCAGTGACACTTCACACACTGTAGACAATTTTAGAATCTACTCCCGGTGAATAACCACTGACGAGGGTTGTTTTGCACCCGAATTGCGCATGTGGTTTTACAATTCTTTTTTTGTGGCCAGCGGAGAGACAGTTTTCCAATATCGTCAAATTTCCAAATCGTAAATACCACATGATTTATATATTTCAGACATTCGTGTTTCTGCGATGACGAATTGTTTATCACGTCCATTCTCCGCACCACTTTCTCTCTCCCCTTTCTAAGCCTCTTCCCCTCAAATATCCCTTTTCCTTATCTCTCTCTCCCTCTTCCATCCCTTTTCTCTCCAAATCCCCTCGCCCTCGTCCCTGCTCTCTCTTGCGTCTCCCCCTTTTTTTGTCCTTTCACAATCCATCCGAAAACGGTCGAACACCTTCGTCCGAAAAAAAAAATTCGAATTCCCCTCCGAATATATTCTTCCTTTTGGAAGAAACCCTTTTCCAAATTCCTTATTCCGCCGGATGGACGCACAAACCCAACATCTTTCCCATTTTCCCTTTTTCCTCCCCCTCATCTCAACTCCCTCTTCTCAACTCCCTCTTCTCTCTCTCCTGGTTATTCGTCCCGTCCGTTTTCTCTCTCTCTTTCTTTTCTATTTCCCTTTCTTCCTCTCTCTTTTTCACACCTCTCTCGTTCCGGCGCAAAGGCGATTACAGCGCCAACATTCTTCCCGTGGCCATAAAACTCAACGACGTAATTCGGTTTGATTCCGAGAAGTACCTTTGATCCTTTCTTCCCTTTTCGGCGATAAGCTAAGCGGATTTTTTTTTCGGTTCTTCCAGGAACGCAATAGAAGCGGCTATGTCGTAATTATAAAAAAGGAACTAACCGTCACGGGATTTCGTGCCGTTGAAGACGGTCTGAATTTCTGCCATAACGATTAGGTTCAACTCTGCATGGATTTGCTGTCACCGTCTATTTATTATAACCCCCTAAAAGTTTGGTTAACTGCAGGGAAACATGCAGATTTAATGTAGATGTAGACTTCCATCAACAGTCCATTTGCCTCTCAGTATTTGCATATCTGTTTCTTCCGCCTATTTCTGTTCGCTTCAATTGACTTTTTCTTTTTTCCTGCTGTATTTTATCACCTCACACGTTTTCTTCTCGCCATGTTCTATATCAAACTCGCTTCTTATAAGATTCCAATTATCTCACATCTTTCCATTAGGTCTTCGTCCCACACCCACATTTTTTCCTACCCTAGAGTTGTCGAACTACTGCCTGCGGACCGCATGCGACCATTATACGTATAATTTAACATTTTACACGGATATTTCAATCTTTTTCACTGAAGTTATGATCATAAAATCTTGAACGTTGAAATTACAGCTCATAATTTGTGCAGATTTATCACTTTCCTGCATGGCTTGCCGCATTGAAATTAGCGAACGAATGGGCGAGCTGCGAATGATCCAACGAGCCGCACACGAGCTTACATTGGACTCTATATAGAAATTCTGCGCTATTATACAAGCAAAATTTAGGTATAAAAATTTTTACCGCTAACGTCTCCACATTCAAGCTATAAAAACCATACCCTCTTAAGTCAGCGGCTCCCAAACTTTTTTTTCGCGTACCGTCGAAAACGTGACAAAATTTATTCCTACCACATATTAATAGGTAAGTATGAATGTAGTAGTGAAAGCTGGCACTAAACTCGCGTACCACTGGCAGAAGCTTCGCGTATCACTAGTGATACGCGTACCATGGTTTGGGAACCGCAGCTCTAGGCTTTTAAAATATGGAAAGTTTACGGATTCCTGCTCCGTTATAGCTTTGCGGGCCGCACAAAATGCTTTCAATGGCTGCATGAGGTCCGCTGGACGTAGTTTGACTTATATGATACCATAGAATCTCTCGGTAATTTCCTAAACATTCGGAGCTGCGGATGTGGTAGAGTCCTACATGAGCCAGGCCTAGCCCGCGGGCCGGGTACGGGCCGATCCTTTGGAATTACGGGCCCGGGTCTTAAAAATTACGCGAGTCACACCAGATCTCCGTACTGAATGGGTTCAAGCAAAAAAAAGTGGCATGGGTTTTTTTAGGTAAACTAACCCAGAGATAGTGAAGAAAGTGTGACGCGTCCTCCGTACTGAATATTTGTTGCCTATAACATTATATTTGTGTATTTTGTATAGTAATTTATTTCCAAGGCATAAAAATATGTGGATTAAAAAAATCCTTATCAAATCATTGAACAGCGCACATGTTGGTAGAAAATTTGGAATAAAATAATTACATTTTTCGAGCCGAGGGGCTTTAAATGGGCTGTGAGTAGTCTCACGGGCCGGGCCGAGTCCGAATTTGTATAAGTCTAGAAAATCAGACCCGTACAGAGCTGCAGGATGCGTCCCTCCACGTAGAAAACTTAACTTATTCCTGCTGTACTCCATATTAACGTCCTCGCGGCTAAATAAACAGTAAAATTGAAGCTTATTATTCCTAGCTGTCGTTCGTGAAACTGGCGACGAAAACAGTAGCAGATAAGAAGTGTGTTGGGAATCTGTGGAAGAATTTAGTGAGAGAAAGTGAAGGAAGATGCATCATGCATCGGATAAGGAGGAAAGTTAGCGAGAGAGAGAAAGGGAAGGAGACCATCTGAAAGTAGAATGGTGAAACACAAGATCTTTTCTATAGTTATTCGAGCGATTTTCCTTTGTTTGTACGAGAAACCCTTTTTTGCTGCGTTGGGGTCCGCCTGGTGATGGAGAAAGTTGAAGAGGAGAGAGGTTGGGGAAGGGAGGAAGGGGTGGTGTATATTCCACTCTCGCTCCTTTCAAATTGAGAGAGAGAGAGAGAAAATTAAAATCAGAGAGAGAATGAGGGAAAGAGAATGAGAGGATGAATGAGAGAGAATGAGTGGATGAATGTGGGAGAGAATGAAAGGAAGAATGAAGGAAAGAGAATGAGTTAAAATGAGAAAGAATCGGAGAGAGGATGGGAGGCAATGAGAATGAGAGACGGAGAAAACGAAAAAGTGAAAACAGAAAGAAAAGAGATGGAAAGACGGGGAAGGAGAGGTATAAATTAGAAAGAGATTGGAGAAGAGTAATACGGACGTTAGAATTACGGAGTGTTTAAGAAAAAAGTAGGAGACGTGGAGAGGTTCTGTAGAAAAAGAGGGAGAGAGGAAGGATGCAGAAGAGAGAGAGGGAGAGTGATGGGGAAGTGAGAGGGTTTAGCAAAGAGAGAAAGAGACAGAAAGAGTTTTTGGGATCAGGGAGTGCGTTTGGCAGACGCCGAAGTGAGAGGGGGAGAGTTTGTTCAACAAAGAAGAAAAAAGGGACGGAGATTTGAAGAGGGACGGAAGTGGAGAGAGAGAAAGGGAGAGAGAGAATTGTGAAAGAGAGAGAGAGAGAATAGGTTTGGGTGGAAAAAAGCGGGTGGCGAAATAACAGAGACCTATGAGGTTACTAGGACGCCCAGATCCATTAGACAAAACCTATCCAGTTTATTGTAGAGCGGACACCCATTCGAAAGCTAATCACAATTTAACTGATCTCGACACAGTTTTTCATTTACTTTATAATTGTTATTTTTTTCATTTTCATTTAATTCGGCTGATTTTTAATGAGCGTAGAAAACAGAACGCGAGAAAATAGGTAGAATTAATCCCTAAAACCGACACATAGTACCTACCGATCTCTCGTCCCAAATGCGATTAGGTAGGCTAACGGAGGTTTTGCGTAATGCAGATGCGGTGCTATGGCATCCCCTGCCGTACGCTTTCGGCGGCTTTCACGGTAATCTTGTAAATGTAATTATTGCGTCGATGGAATTATTTCGCAACGCAAAATATGGCCGGTCTGGCCTTGCAGTATGGAAATCAATCCATACGTCATGTAATACGACCTGCAGTGTGACTACAATGTAATCTATTTCGTTCAGATATGCAAGTATAAACACTCGTTTTAAATTAATGAATAAACTAGAAGATAAAGTGTAGAATATTTTTCAGCATACCCGAGTGTGAGAATATAATTTGGGAGTGATTAACCCCTTTTAACTACGTGCGTACCATATGTGCGTTAGCGCAAATAGCTTCCGTGAAGAATGTAACGCGTATAGCCGTAAATAAATTTCTCTGTCGAATTTCTGCCGAGTTTTCAGAATAGATTCCCATTTCTATTACTATCTGTGCGCCATGAGTACACTTTGTAGAAACACCAAAAAACATTCAAGTAAAATAAAAAATATGCAATAGCGTAATCACTTTATAAATGTCCATTGCGGTTCCATTCATGGACTAAAAATTATGCATTATAGGTAATTAACGTTGTTTATAACAAATTCCTTGCTATAAAATACCTCAATTTTACATCGGTGACGATAGTTAATTGGGGATACGGAATATAAAAGACATTTTAAAATCTCTCTTGTTTTTGAATAAGGCTATTTGAGCCCCAGGTGGGATCCCAGGTCCCCCTTGCTCCCATTCACGAAAAAAGTGAGACAAGAATCGTACACGGTACATGAATTTTAGACGCATCGCGCTCCTATTATACGCCGCTCATCTAAATATCCGGTGACCGGAAGTAGGGCATTTGGGCGCCGCCCGTGGGCGACGGAGAGTTTATAAGGCGGTCATATATACGCATTATTTGTCGCGTATCCTGTTTATTCTGTATAGATCCCCTCTTAAGCTTCAATCTCGGATGATTGTCCCATCAGCCCACCTTCCCGTAATACGTCACTGACCTAAGTCGCTAGTTTTGCGCTAACTTATAATGAAATTAGTACGCATTTTAATTGTCAGGTGAGCTGAATATTTACCTTACAACCTTAATTTAATAGTTTTACGACGCACTTAATTCCGCCATAAGCTGAAGGATAAGGATTTTTCATCCGCCTCTCGAATAATTAAAAGATAACGCTACATTTAAAAAACCTGATGATTAAAATTAAATATGCACAAAAACCGTACCAGAAATGATTAGTTATAATTGCACATCACCTGTAATTTGTCTTGATCCAGGAAGATTGCTTACTGGTAAAAACGAAAAAATAATATATACACATAAATTCCGGGTACCTTGAGAAGTCCATAACTGGCCACCGGTAAATTTCTCACGGTTACAATCAGTGACACTGCATCAGTCAAACGTGCATCGAAAGTATTGTATGTATGTCCCTCATAAAAAATGAGCGCCAATATGAGCTGAACAGCTAATGCGAGTTTTTAGGAAAAAAGCGAAAATTACGAATGATTGAGCGAGGCAGTGGAAGCAGTAGATGAAAAAAATACCCACGCCATAAGGGATAACTTTCATTGCGAGAGAATTCTTCCGATACTAATTAGATCTCAGAGATTGGGTGATATCATCATATTCCGAGATTTATATGTTAGGTTTCAAGCTACGTTTTTGTATATTAATTAAATTAAATTAAATTAAACAACAAAGTATTAAAGGATTAAATATATCATCCAAGGGAGATTTTAGTCTCTTTTACTTTCAGAACATACAGACAAACAAACGACTTTATCAAGGACGTAATTCAGACTATATTGTCTCTTTTTATGTTGTAGGACGATTTGTAACTCCAAAAATAAAGATGCTCAAAAATCTAGCAACTCTGCTGCCGAAGGCTGAGAGATTTTATAACAAATTTGCGAATCTAAAAAAAATCATCCATGAACTGGATCTTAATATGTATGAATTCACCATCGCAAACTCAGTTTTGAGATTATCATTTTTGTGTCCTATAATTCTTCTCTTTAAACATCGCTATGCTATCGCGCAACCTCATATATGTACCTTTTTCTTGACTATCATTCCATCAATCGAGCGAGATTTCTTTTATATAAAGTCGTTGTTATAGCCCTTGGAGTGGAGAGAGAGATGGGGAAAATAGAAATGATCCCCTGTCCTTTACCTTCATTATGTTGTTAAGTCATTCCGAAACAACTTCCCAGTGCCGTAGGCGGGGATAAATTTACATTATGGAAAAAGAGAGATTGAGAGAGGATGAGAGAGAGAGAGAAGGGTCTTAATTAACGAAAGCCTCTCCGACTGCTTAACCAATCCCGCGCAAGGAAGAAATGGGGGTGTCGCGCAAATTGGACGTAAGATATTAGCGTTGATTGGTGGAAGAAATTTTGACGCAATCAAAACGAAGATCGAGATTGGGGGAGGGATTGGAAGGATATAAATAAAGAGGGCCAGGAAGAGAGAGAGAGAGAGGTTTATAGAGTAGAGAAGCAAGGAAAGCTTTTGGAAAGTGTGGGAGTTTGGGGAATTGCTTGGCGACGAGGCCATTGTGAAATTAAAAAAAGAAGAGCGGAGAGCGTGAACTGAGGAAATAAATTAAGAAAAGGAATAAAAAAAGGGGGAACTCTCTCTCTCTATCTACCTCATCCTTCGCGTGGATGTAAAAGGGACCGAAGGGAGTGGAGAGTCGCCAGATCCGGGAGTTTTTTTTTTAATTTAAATTCTAATCTCGTGTCATTACGATGGCTGGGATTTGGTGCGAGTTAAAGGGATGGGGTGCGTGGGATGGTAAAGGGGGAAAGAAAAAAGAGTGAGAAGGGTTGGGGAAGTATGAGAGGGCAGTAGTTTGGGACGGAGGTGTGGTATGGGACGGGTGGGGGGAAGAAGCGGCGCTGTTTAATGGGCGTTCGAGAAAAAAAAAGGAACCTCGCCCATCTCTCTGAGAGAGAAGAATTTTTTGACGAGTGGCTTGATAAAAAGGAAATGAAGGACTACGTCTTCTCCTACCTCGGGGGAAAAAATCTCCCTTTCTCCTCCCTCGCTACCCTCGTACCTTTCCATACTACATCCCACCACCTTTATCTTTCCTCTCTCCTCCTGTTCAATCTCCTCGCTCCTTCCCTTCGCTCACCTCTCTCTCTCCCCCTCCCCCTTATCTTGCTTCCATCCTCTCTCTCTCTCCGCCCCCACTCTCTCTCCCTCTACTTAAAGCCGCGACATTTTCAGTCGTGTTCATTGAATTCGGAATAAATAAAAAAAAAACGACTTCGCCCTAAATTAGAAACATCTTGCGTGAGAGACGAAGCGAGTATATCGCGTATTTTTCCCCCGAGTCGGCAATTTATTTTCCCTTTTAGGATAAGGATGAATGAAAAAAAAATTAATAAGTCGGCGGATTCAAATTATTTGCGCCAATTAAAGTCTGGGGGACGGTTATAGATAATCACGACATCGGATCATATGAAAAAAATTCGCTTAAAAAGGTATATATTAATATTTCCCGTTGCCAACGGTTACCCGTCGTTAAATTTAGGCACGAAATTTTTCTCCTTCCTCTCGTAGTTCGAATTATGGTGTTCAAGTTCCATAAATCAAAGATCTAATAAATCGAAATATTTCTCTCCTCCCTTCAGGTTATAATAATGGAGGCACATGTCCCATAATTAGAGATTTAAATTAATAGGAAATTTTCCCTTTTTTCCTTGAGATTCGAATTACCCAGATTCAACTTTCGAGTTAAAGAGGTTTAGTGTACGGAATGACCTCTTGATTTTCTGGTTTGGGGTTATGCAATCGTTTCCTGGAGAAAGGATTCCTGCTCTGCGACAAGACAAACAGGACGGAAAAGGTCACGGGGCTATTATCTCGCGTGTCCATCCCGACCAAGGACGAAGTGCCGCGTGACACTCTGTGCGACCGACTTGCGACAGGCACAGAGGGCGTAAGACGGACGCTCTCGAAATAGAGTTTGGGGAAGGGGGATGAGAGGTCAACGTTCGTCCTCTCTCTCTCTTTATCTAGCGTTCTGGCAAGGAGAGAAAAACACCGGCGAGGGCTACAGCAAATGGTGGAATTCCACGCGATAAGTATCCGCTGGGTTTCTTTCTTTTTCCTTCGCAACAGAAAACCCTAGTTGCAAAACGTTGCTCGTATTCAAGATGTAGCATCAAACAGCAAAGCTTAATGCAGTGAAACGTCGTCTGGCTGAGGACCAGGCGTCTGGCTACAGTGAAAATAAATTACCGAAAATGTTTACCAGATATGCAGTAGAACAGGAAAATATTTTGTTAATTCGCCCTGCTGTTTACCCAGTGCTGCAGTCGTAAAAAAAGCAGAGGGTATACTGTATACTAAGGTAAAACTTTGAGGCAGGGTTCTTACCCAGTTTTAGAGCAAATTACACGATAGTAATGTTGTTACGATGCCAGGAGAAAACGTATGAGAGGTTTTTTTCAGTCGACCTGTATAATTTTTCATAAGGCGTGGATATACGCTATTCGTTCGACAAAGCAGAGGGTATACCCTACTCACTCGAAAAAATCAAAGGGTATACGGCGTATACCACCGTATACCCTCCACTACAGCACTGTGTTTACCACTTTCATTGACTTTTCATACCTCTGACAGTAGTTAAAATTTTCTATTCTGCCATGCCTTTTTTCTCTACCTATCTCAGGGAACGTAAAAAGTTGATTATTTTACGATTTAAGACATTTTTTACCGATAAAAACTTCAAAACGAAAAAATATGGTATTTCGATGAAAAATACACACGTTATATATTGAAACTTTTTTACATTATTTATGAATTCTGCACGACGGAGATTTATAATAATCTCACAAAACCTTGAAACGTGAGGCAAGTTATACCGAGATTTTAATAGTATTTGTATATGCTGTTGGGCAATATGAATCAGATTCCGGCGTCGTTTACAGGAATCATTCTTTATGGAAAAAAATTGGCATATCACTAACAAAACGGAATAACCGAGCACACCTTATGGTTGGAAGTGGTAATGAAGACTATAGACGAAAACGCACGGAGGAAAGATACCCTGATATTGAAATGCTTATCTGGTTTGGTCAGCCGCATTATGGCTAAACAGCGAGTTAATACTTGTCTTAAAAGTCCCTTAATAATATATTGCATTTTTGCATTTTCCTCTTCTGACGAAGTTGGTGTCCTTACTCCAATAAGAACTTTGCCGATATGTTGTCGTACACCTTACATTTGACACGATCATTCGGTGAAAAATTAATTCCGGTTCGGGTATTAAACGTATCGAATCTAACCCTTTCTAAGCAATTCGAACATTATTTTTATCCTTATGTAGCGTCATTGGGCGAGACACACTAAGGAACAAAGGAACCAACCTTTTTCACCCTGAAATGAAGGTGAACGTCAGCGATAAGAAAATACTCCTGAGAGACCTTCTTGTCCCACTTTCACAATAGAAAAGACAATTATATTCCAATCAATCATCCGTGAAGGTTTAATTACGACTTGTGAGAATGCGCACACTAACTAAAGCGCTATTCTAGGTCAACAGAGTTTGATATCGTTTTCCATAGAAACAAATTTTCATTTCGTTTTTCATTGTACGATTAGGACAACCGTTTTACAGGAAACATCAAGTTCGGTAGAGCTCATTGTCAGTGCCGTAACTAGGGCGGGGCAAGCGGGGCATCTGCTCCGGGCAAACTAAGCTAGGGACGCAAAAGTTCCAAATAGAAACTAAATAAACTAGAGAAAATAATTCCTTGAAGGGGGAGAGGGCATATATATAATAGTTTACCCCGGGCTAAAAATATCTAGTTACGGGGCTGCTCATTGTTAAAGTCTACTTTCGGCGAATCACCGCTGAATACGGCTACTTTGTAGCCGAAATGCGTGCCTTGTTTTTTATAACCTTGTTATGGCCAGAGACGTACCTTGGAGATAAGACGCCTATGGCAAAATTTTAGAAAGTACCTTAGTTGTGTATTGTTTTCCCTGCCTTTTCATGGAGTATATTAGCATTCTATTACATATAACTTTAGCATTTGAGTATTAAATCAATACTTATTTATCGGAAAATAAACTTCTGACATGTTTTGAGGGAATTTGCCCCTTTTGCAAGCGGCCATACCATAGTTACGCCACTGGTTATTGATATGGGAGATATGTAAGACAAGTACTTAATTTTTCAACTTATTATATTTAAGCGCTTGTTCTGGAACTAAATTCGAGATTGTAGATTTTTTTCATAGATGAAATCAAAATATTTTAAGGAAGCAATATTATTCGTCTTGAGCGCATTTCTTCGATTCCACGAGTTATCAACTTTTTAATAATATATTTTTATGATGATTTCACTAACTCCATCAATTTGCAATAACAATTATCAAAATCAAATCCACCAACCATCTATCTCCAATGGCCATTATTAAGGCCTGGGGTGCCACGTGCGCATTACAGCTACAGAGCGTCAATGGTCATTCACCTCTAGTAACTTATAAAAAAAAGAAATGAATCTACTACTGGTGAATCTCCACTGATGACGGCTAATTTGTAGCCGAAATATGCATCTGGTTTTCCCGACCCTATTACGGACATCCGGAACACAAATTTTCAACCCCAATCACACATTTAATCACGCTGTCTATCCTCTATGGTCCCGTCCACTATTCTTCTTTCTTATCTGTTAAAGCAGGGATGAGAAAACGTTTCTATTTGGAAATTTCTAATGCTTCAATCGGATGTTATCTAGAGATCCTGAAGCATGACATAAGTGAAAATCAAGTCAAACTAAGGATTTCAGAGTTAAAATTTCAAAATTAAATGCTTAATTGCGGTAATTTTAACAAAAAAAAAACAGGAATTTATGGGTTAAATGCCACCATAGCTTCGCGATTATCCTTTCATCTCCTGTACTTCCTCGCGTAATACTTCAGCGTCTTCTTTAATCCGTCCATTTAATACAACACCCCATTCCTTCGCGACTCACTCCGACGCCCGTGCGGTTTACTTCAATCGAATCGACGCTATCCCTTTTTATTTTATGTGATTAAGTTTTCGGAGACGCTACCCAAATCCCCCTTTTACCCAATGTCCATAATCACAGATTCCCTCTCTCTCTCTCTAACTCCCCCGAGTTACGAAAAGTTTCACACCGCCACGATCACGGTTATGCCATTAAGGAACCATGTAGGGAGGAGGAAAGGAATGGGTCCGTCGCGTGGTAGAGGGAGAAACGAGGGTGGAGAGGAAGAAATGAGAGAGAGTCCAGCAGAGAAGGCGGTCAGGCGAGGAAGGGGAGAAAAGGGGTGGGGGTCGAAGCGGATCGATGGAAAAGAAGGGTTTCTCCAGCCCACCACGGAAGCGCTGTCAGCCAATCGCGTCTCAAACTCGATTCCTTCTCTCTCTCGCAAGCCACGCCCCCTCCTACTCTCTCTCTCTCTCTCTCTCTATCCTCTCTCTCTTCCTCCCTCCTCTAAATGTATTTATCCACCCCTCACTACTTCCTCCATCTCTCTCTCTCCCCCCCAGTACTCTTTATTTTTTTACCTCCCTCTCTCTCGTTCTCCCCATTTTCCCATTCCCTTCCTCCCTATCTCTTTTCTCTCGCTCAGATGGTTACGGCGGTGTATGGCAGGGGGTGATAAAACGGACGCGAAAGGATTTCACTGACCCGCGAACTGTTTTTTTTTAACGCGACTTGGCGCTTCATATACTTTATACTATATAGTTTTAGCTGTTTACGTTTGTTTTTCACTCTGGTTTACTTGACGCGGTTGACAATTTTAGTCGTACGTTTTCCTGTGGCGAAAGGGTTGGTTAAATATTGTTTTGTGGCGTGGTATGACGTTGGAGCAAGGATATTATTTTTTTGAGATGTAAAAGGTTTGAAAACATTGACTATTTCGTAAGAAATGCTTTTTAATAAAATCAACTGGATGAAAAATGTAAAAACATATATGGAAGGATCATTAATTACTAACTCATACAAAATGGCACCTTAAATTTGCTCTTAGTTGAGTCTATAAATGCCACGTATGTATATTTTTCGTGGAGATCTGATAGCGATAACTACCTTGCAGCATCGGTGAAATGCGTTTTTACTATATCAGATCCCTTTTACTAGATCAGTATTTATTAAAAAGTTTTTATTATCAATATGTATCCACAAATTTCATTGTCGGTATTGTTGGGCTCTAAATTTTTAAATTACAAGATCCGTATTTAGGCAGTGTCTACATGTCAAGCAATACTCCCTCATGCTATGAAAAAGATTGCTAAAGTAACTCACGTTCATTTTAATGCTTTTAATAATATCTTTTTTACACGCACTCTTTACATATCTGGTTTAAAGAGTCCAGCGCTTATTTATCGTCTCCAATAATTCTTTAATAAAAATGTTATTAATACAAATTTTGTACCACTTATTAAATATTGTTTGTATGCTGTATCTCAGCTGATTATATATATGAATACAAGCAACGAAATGTTTGTAAAAATATTTGTTTTTTTGCAAATCTAACAAAGAACAGGAAATTATATGGCACAAATTACTGCAATATATTATTATCAGACTTTGTTTGCATTTTAATTTTGACATGAAGAGAAAAGTGACTGCGTTAGCGACAGCTATAACATTGGAAATAAAAATTATAAAAATGTGCAGGGGAACCTCGCGACATCTGCTGGGAAAATGAATAATCGTTCCCATATATGTTGGTTGATTTTTATAAATACCAAACAGAATGCCTATTTTTAAAACTACATCAATTTGTTATGTATAATTACTTTCATCAGTAGCTTTACCATTATCGAAATTTTCCATAGTAAATTTAATGTAACGAATACTTGAATTGTTACATCTTCTGAGGGATACAACGGTTTGTCTATTTACATGACATTTTTTTCAACCGTTCTTCATTTCGTAATTAAATGTAGCAAGTAACTGAGATTTGAAATTTGAAAAAATAAACCAGTTTCATTCATTTCCCCCTTCTTCTCTTTACACCCTTACATCTTCCTTGTCTTCTTCTCTTCCCTCAGCTTATTGAACCTCTTATTCTTCTTTGCTTTATTTACCCGTCTCCTCACCACTTTCTCTTAGCCTCCTTTCTCTCTTATTGTTTACCTTTCTCCCCTCTCCCATACCTCCTACCTCCGCATCCTCCCTCTTTTCACTCTGCTTAATCCCATACTTTCTATCTCTTTTATCCCCTCCCACATCCCTTCCTACCTCTCTCATCTTCTCTTCCGCTAATTTTTCCTTTCTTCCATTTTCTTCCCTTCTCCTCATTCCTTTCAATCTCCTCTTTCCCCCTCCATTCCCGCCCTTACTTTCTCCCTCCTTTCTCCCATTCCTTTCCACCACTCCTATCAAAACTTTTCCCACTTATTTTCTCACCCATATTCTCCCCCACTTCTTTCCTTTTTCTTTCCTTCTCATTCCTTTCAATCTCCTCTTTTCCCCTCCATTCTCGCCCTTACTTTCTCCCTCCTTTCCCTCATTCCTTTCCGCCACTACCATCGAAACTTTTTCCACTTATTTTCTCACCCATATTCTATCCTCGTTTCCTCTCATTCTTTCTCGCTCTTTTTTCTGCTCCTCCCATCTCCCCCTACTTTTCCTCCCTCCTTTCTCCCCCCTTTCTCCATTTCTCTTCTTCAACAACCCTCCTCCATCGGTGCACCCTCTAACCTCCCTCCCCCTCCCCTCCCCCGTATCCTCGTCCAATAGCGCAATTATCCATGCGCGCCCCCTCTCCACGGGACTCCATAAATCTCCCTTTTATCCCTCCCAGCCCTCTAAATACGTTTTTTTTATCCCGCAAGACCGCCGCTTTCTCCCTTTCTCTCTCCACCTATGGACTGTTGAGGTAGGACGGTGGCTACATAAGGTCGTAGTAGGTAACTACTACAAAAAGGGTCTGACTGGGGGTGCTCCCATAGATTTCCATTGTTGCCACCCATATCTTCCATATTTATATTTTTTTACCTTTTTTTCCAACCTTCCTCTCTCTCTCTTTCTCTCAATATCTATCCCTCACCGCTTCTTTGTCGTGCGTGGACCTATGAAGGGAAAGAGACCTCAAAGCCTGTTTTTTTTCCATCATCCCTCTTCCTCTTTTTATACAAACGCGTACCGTTGTTTATATGTATATTTTTAAGGGAAGTTTGGAGGATCGGTGGAAAATAAATTTTTTTACGAACCCGCTTAAAATTCGGCCCATGCGCGCGCGATGGATGTGTTTTTTTTCGTTTTTTTTGTCAGTTCCGATGACCGCAGGATCTCTTCGTCTGTTTTTTTTTCGGCAGAAGAAGGAGGCGGCGAACGGTGCCAGACGCGACCTATCAGGGGCGGAGGAGGGGGCAATGCGGTTTTTTGAAAGGGACGGAGGAGAATAATGAATGGAAGAGCCCAGTCGTCGGACGCGTGGCATTATATCGACCAATGAGAGGCGGGAAATGCGCGGAAATATATAAACGACGGGATAAAAAAAATATGAACGTCGCGACGCGCGTCGGACCCCGCAAAGGGCCCCTCCCAGTTCGAGTTTGAGCGTAGCAAGTACTCGCCTTAGCTGTCTCCGAGAGTCATTTTTTTCTCCCACTCTGGCACGAGCCTTAAAGGACTTTAGGATAGGAATTTTTTTAGGTTGTGTTCAGGAGGGTGGGACGTGTGCGAATAATGGCCTCCCTTCCCCAAAAAAAAGAGAAAAAAATATTTCATAGCGAGACAATTCGGGATTGCGGACAATATCCATTACACAAATATTCTCACGTCAGACGCACCCCGTAATGGTGGACGGAGGATCTATTCTCAGAATTGTCCCACCAGAACTGAACCATTCCGCCTCGGTAAAGGTCATTATGTAGTTAGAATTGATATCTCCCCCTCTTTAACAACCGGATTACTCGACATTATAGATAAGGCTCCTGTTTCCGCATGCAAGGGATATTCCTCTTTTTTTGTTGGTAAACCTTCTCATGTGTATGGTCGGACAGACTGGAGACTTTGGATTATTTATGTACCTTTTCTGATGCGTGTCGCCTCAATAATAACATAAGTAATGATTCTAAACGTTGCTTTCGAGTACGGAATCACGGAATATATTTTATTTATCGTTTACGTAACGCTCGATGTCAATCAAAACGAATCGCTAATAATAAGGAGAGCATATTTCCATGCTATCGGGAGGATTCGAAGCCGCGATCTTAATAATGTGAAGGGCATCCTCTAACCCAGCGATTCTCAACTTTTTGCATCTTACGGCCCACCAACCATTTTGTCAAAAAAAAATCCTGGTCCCATCATGATGAGAACAAAACCTCACCTTTTCCAAAAAGTGGATTTTTACATTAAAGACTTTTTAATGTTATAATAACCATTAATGAAAACATGTAAGTACAAACATATTGCAGTAATTTCTTTAAGAAAAATTTTAATAAAATTTATTATTAATACCTTGAGTCCCACCTATATGACCTAACACTGGTTATCGATCCAATCGAGTTTTACCAAACCCGAGATTTATACTATTTGGGAATAATAGATGCAAACCTTCGACCACGTGGTTTAATGTTAGTGCTTGAACCGGGAATGATAACGCATGATTTGTCTGGGCGACATCTTTGGAATTACTAGAGTTGAAAAATATTTAATTACCTAAACATTCTCCTGCGGTACCATAAAGGTAACGCTCATTTCCATGGCTTATTGTAGTGAAAAATCTCAAAAGGATCCAGAAGATAATTTATCTATCTATCCATTGTGGATCTCACAGTTACAGTTATTATTGACCGCCATGGCATATAATCTAATAATGTTATTAAAATAGGAATGGCTAGAAGAATTGTAGAAAATTCTCAATAGCTCAGTGTGTACATTTACGTGATATGCCATCGGTGAAATTTGCTAAGACTGCTTTTCTAGTTATTTCAAAATTTTCCCAAGCAATCTTTGTAAAAACCTACGTTAAGTACTAAACTTAATTTTTCGGTTTTATCATTATTAAACTCATGATCGATGTCAACAGAGTTTTAAGTTCATAGTCCAAGATGTCATAACTACAAACGGAATGGGTGATAATTGAACGTGGCCGCCTCCTCCATCACTATTCCATCCGCAGGAAAGTCGTTGATTACGAGTTAAACCATGTCCTCCGCGCCGTATTATCATTGATCTTGTCGGACCTGGTATAGGAGTGGCTAGCATGTCTGCCCAGGGCAGCGCTTAGGGTGTTTCGCGCCCGGGTGCAAGATATCTCTGCGGCGCCGCTCTACTAGCGAAATTTCGTGGTATGATCAAATAAGACTTTTTTCATCGATAGGGAGTGGTGACAAGCTGATGTATTTCTGTCGATGTATCCCATAACGAAATGATTGAAGAAATTAGTAGCATAAATATTAATATAAACATATCATTTAATATCTGCTTGAAGGGAAATTATAAAACTCGTCGCACATATGATTGTAATTCAATACTCTGTCCCGTTACCTTAATTATCAATCAAAAATTCCTATATTTTTGTCCATTTACAAGCCAAATTAGAGTCGATATTTATTCTGACAATAAGAAAACAAAACTTCAATTATTTATACATTCCTACCTCAAAGTCCCGACTTCGTATTTTCATTTTAAGACATTTTAAAATCCAGTGAAGTAGTAGATGTCAATAATTCTCTCATTATTTGGATAAATTGTTTCGGTATTTGAATTTGGTACTACAGTGTGGGACCCTGTATCCGGCATGTTTGGGACCTGAGGGTTGCCGGATAGGGGGTTTTTCCGGAATTCGGGTAGTCAGGCCTAAAATGCACAAAAAAACACAAGAAGGAATACAAGATGCACAAATACTGATGCACCTTTGTCTAGACGTTTTAGTAACTCCACTTTATCCTTAATATTTAGAGATACGCGCTTCCTTTTGGCAGTCTTGCCACCCAGAAGTTTTTCTGCAGGCCTGTTTGACATAATGACTATGGGTATATGTGAACAGGGCTAAAAAAAGCATTAAAAATGTGAGCAAAAATCACGAGAATACAAGCCTTCATCATCGACTGGTTATAAAACAGTCGCATCTCAGTAGCGCCATCAACAAACACAAATTACTTGACGCGCATTTTAAATATTACACTTTGTCGGTTTCCGGTTTTCGGAACGTTCCGGATACTGGGTAGCCGGATACAGGGTCCAACACTTTATTTAGAAATGAATATGAAAGTTAACGTAGGTGGGAGATCGTGAAGGAGCAAGGAAAGCTAGTTTTTGGAAAAGCTATGCCAAACCGATTTAAAACAGATTTGGGATTTCCAAGACTCGGTAAGTGGGAGAAAAAGGGTAGACACCTGGTATTCTTCCAGCGAAAGGATTTGCGGTAAAGGTCCATGGTACTTTACGAATGGATTGCCGCCTCAGCTGGAGCTCCTCGCTAGGGTCTGGATAGCAGTTAGCTGAGTAGCGACTCCTACGGTGAACGTATTTTCGGTCGCCACTGATGTGTGTTCTAGCGACCGAGTCATGTGACCGCGTATCGCAAGGGATCGGAAAAATTTTCATGGAAGATTTTGTCATTTTAGAATCTCCAACTTTCCCTTTTCTCTCGGACATAGTAGGAAACATTCCCAAATCGAATTCCAATAATATATAGATACAAATACCTTGATCAGAAGGCGCCCCGGCAAGTTGGCGCCCGGGTGCATTGCACCCGCTGCACCCCGGGTAAGCGCGCCCCTGTGTCTGCCTCACAATTCTAAGGTCGCGAGTTTAAACACTGATCTCGATGTTTGGGCATGGATGTGTCTCTATTAGTGTTGAAACAGATCTTTGTAAAAGAAAGGGAAATTGCCATTTAAGAGCTAATAAAAATAAAATAAACTTTCCTATTCAGGGCGTCTAGTAGCAGAATCATTTGCTCGCTCTTTTTGCTTCAAACATTTTAATCATGTTTCGTCTTCTCAAGAAATGTCCGATCGAGTTAACATTCATCATTCTTTTCTCTTATATTCTCTCTAATACACATTATTTTCTTAAGCGCCCATGTTTCTACTTCATGGAAGGCAATATTCTAAACAGGTACATTCCGAAACGGTAAAAATACAAAATAAATCAGCAGTTTTGAAGGCGTGGACGTCTTTAAAAAAAACCAATTCGCAGATACACCAGGTAGCGAGAGACCTTCCATGGTGAGACCTCCATTTGAGAGTAAAATCCGTGCACTTCCTTCCCATAATCCCCCAAGCACGATCGTACGAGCGGAGGACCACGTGATCGACCGCGCACACGCGGGCGCGCGACCAATGAGAGGAAGACATCTTTCTCCGTTGGAAGAGTCACAAATCTAAGCGGTTGGTTGAACAAGGCACCCCGTGGAGGGATGGGGAGGCTTCCTTTTTTACGGACACGTGAATGAGTCGGAAGGACGGTAGCCTTAAAAAAACACCCATTTCCCGAATATAGTTAGGTTTCGTACTTTACGAGGACTAGGGTCTTTGTTAACGTGATTACAGGAGAATGACGACCAATCTCAGCCAAGAACGAATGCGAGAGGTACACGAGGACGGGTAACTCTTAGAGACGAATTATCGAGAGAAAAAAGCGAAATTACCCGCTGGTCGTTATTTTTAATACTTATTAGGCATGGCAGCGGAAAATTGTTAAGTATAATTCATTAGCTGATTTATTCTGGATGGTGGTTCCACGTAATTTAATTCTATTTCATGTCATCCGAGCCTTTCCCCATAAATAGGGTCTTTAATGGAAGGTTCTCAATGTTGTATCCAATAAAGTTGTTGTCATGTGATAAAATCGCAACAGCTGGTTGGGTAGATTCAAAATCAAGTATTCGTCTTAGGTATCTCCAATACTTTTATAACCTTGTTACTGATATTGGAGAAACCAAAATCAATAACAAGGTTATAAGTTTTTCAATATTTGATACTTAAAGGCTAATTCTGAAATGTAATTGGTTAAAATAAAAACATCATGTTAATTGGGAAACGTTTGCATTAATTTTCTTACGTGAAAATTAATTTTACTTACAAAAGTGAAAGGATGGAAATTTAACTGATCACAAATGGGAAGTTAGAGAAGGAGAAATTTTCTGAACTTGACTGATTGGGTTCGATTCCCGGTCAAGTTCAGAATTTTTCTCCTTCTCTAACTTCACATTAATTTAACTCATGAAATGTCAATATTGCTTTCAAATCCGATCATTACTTGCTCTTTTGTCATTCTTTTCCTATTAGGTTTGTGTTGAGTGAAGCCCTTTATACAGTCTTGAATACAAATACCTAAATGTCACTGATAATTGGCTAATTTTATTGTGAGAAATTTGCCTACAAAAGGATGGAGCAGATATATTTGTTTTCTTGTAAAGTTTCATTCCGACATCACACTGTGCGATGCTTTCACCTCAGAGTAACCGATCGTTTTTCATTATAAAATTATACTTTGAAAAGTATTGTATTTGTCACCACCTTAGAAGAAAATTTTTTTGGAACAAGTACTTATGATTACAAGGTAAATCTCGCTTCGCATGTGGTTCCCACTATTCGCTTTTTAAATTTATAGGAAAAAATAATAGAGAAAAAGTCTCTCGCGGTTTTTCATTTCCCAATGTAACCAACGCCTGGAAAATGCTGCTAACATCTGCCCTGGTTGTAGGCACCGAAAACGTAAGTGCACAACCCCCAAAAAAATTTATCGTAAAAAATACAACACAGCAGTTCCTTTCTTTCCGGTACATCTCCTCATTTACCACCGTCCTGTTGTTAAAACTTAATAGGTCTCACAAAGAACGAAGAGCCTTTTAAAAATATCGCGGATGCCGCATCTTGCGTCTAAAAATTTCAAGTATTCAAATATAATAAAAAATAAATGTAGAATTAACAAAAAATATACAATCGAGTTACGGGGTAATATCGCCATCACAACAAAAACGTGTGAAAACGACCAAAGATAAAATGTAAATTATACCAAAATACAAAAACACGACACTATCTCTCTTATATTTCCTGTCCCACACATTGTATATTGAATTAATCCTTAATTGTTACACTCGCGAGGTACATTGTGAACTTAGCTACGTCACGCACCTCGGGGGAGAGGGGGGGGGGGGAAGAAAAACATAAATGACTTGCAGACAGGAAGCCACAGTGGGATTCTCGTGGCTACCGAATAGATACAAATCACACATCCTTAAATCAATTACGGTAATTATAAACAGGAAAACTTAAATATAATCTTAACTTCGTGTAAAAAAAATCCCACTTCATCCATCTTGATATTTTTTTTCTCCCGTCCTTTACTATTATAAATTACTTCCCTCAAAATGGCCGCCATGAAACTCGAAGTGACTTTCCGGGACGCGTGGTAAAAAATAAACATTTTCTCAGTACCCGAAGTTAAAATAAGGTACTCGACAGATGGAGCGCGTTTTTTTAAAAGTGTTCCGCGGATTTAAAATAAAAACAGGAGCAACATAAAAGTTGAGTCTCAGGTGCTGTGTTTTCGTCGAGAAGAGGAAATAACACCATCCGTGGAGGGTTTGGATGAGCGTCAATCTGGGATTAAGTCTCCACTCGTAGATGGTGTTGGTGCGGAGGCGGAAGTAGGTGTTGGATGAGATGGAGGGGTGAAGGGGGGAGAGAAAGAGAGACCAGGCAAGAGTAGAAGGGATTAAAGAGTGAGCAGGGTTTTAGCTAGAGGGAGAGAGAGAGAGGGCTTGGGCGTAAGAGAGTAGAGGGGAGAAGAAGTGTTTGTCACGGAGTTGTGGGAAGGGAAAGAGGAGACGAAGATGGGAGTAGGAGGGTAAGGGAGAAATGGAATGGTGGTTGTAAGGTAGGGAATGGAAGGAGGAGCGAGGTAAGAGGGAGAACCATCGGAGAGGGGGGGGAAATTGAAGTTTGGAGAGTGAGAGAGAGAAGCTAAGGAAGGTAATTGGAAAAGAGGAAGAGTTCCTCTGAAGTTTAAGAGAGAAGAAGAGAGGGAAGGGGAGAATGTTAAAAAGGATTGCGATGCAAGGGGAGGGAGAGAGAGAGGAGAGGAAAAAGGGGGGAAGTGGAACGCGGAAAGGGAGAGAGGAGGAAGGTTGAAAAGATAATGGGGAGATGCAAAGTGAAGGAGGAATTTCGGAATATCAGGAAAGAGAGGAAAAGAGAAGGAAATTAAAGGAGAGGAAGGGTTTCATATCGTATATATAGGAGATAAGGAAGGAAGCGGAGCAGATTGGAAGGAAAAGAGAAGGGGAGGATAGGGAACGAGTTGAGTTGGAGGGAATGGAGAGAGAGAGGGAGGGAAGGAAGTGGAGTGGAGGGGATGAGAAGGAGGAAAAGGAGAAGCGACGAAAAAACGAGGGTTTTATTTAGAAACGCTTCGATTGGAAGTGAGGAAGAGAATCATTTGAATGAGGGCGGAGATAATGAGAAAGAGTGTTTGGGTTGCGTGTAAAGGTTGAAAGAAGTAAACTCAAGATATATAATGGAAATAATCAGAGAGGAAGGAACAAAGGGAAAGAGACAAATGACGCAGCGAGAGGATGCCGCGACATGAATAAAATTTCGGGAGTTTTTTCTTTATAAAAGTCTAAATGGTCCAGAAGAAGGAGAAGACAAACACTAAGGAAGATCATTTTATTTCGGTGGATAAAGGAGGGGTTTTATTTGCACTCTTTCTCAGTGTTTTCGAGAGGAAAATGAGTTCGATCGGAGTCAATTTGCGAGCTATTTGTTTATTTGTTAACCTCGAATTGTCTAATTTTACTATGGGAACCCTTAAGAATTCGTAAAAAATGGGCTCGTTTCGCCAATACCTCTCGACCGTTAGCGCAAATTATCAGACGAGTATTTATTTTCGGCCAGTTAAATATAAACCGTTAGAGGATTATCAAGCTCGTCTTATAGCTGAAAACATTATCGTAATATTTACAGGGAGACGATGTCTTTCGCATTTAAAGTCCTCATTAGATTTTATTGGAGAGAAATTTACATAAATTTTAAGTAATAATTTTTCTGTAAGTACTCATTGAAAAAATAATTTATTGATGTGATATTGTGCTTAATCGTTTAGTATAGAGTTAATGATAATGATAAAGGAAGTTAAAATAATAATTTTTGGAGATTGAAAATCTGAAAGAAAATGAACAAATGTCATACTTAAGTATTTTTGGAATTCTACTGACTCAGCCATTGAAATCACCGAGCTGTGCGTCGAAAGAATTTTATTTTTCAAGAGAGGGTAAACTGCTATAATCCCTTAAAAACCTATGGGTCGAAGAGCTCATGATTCAAACCTTGATTTTTATAAAACGTAATTTATTTTTGCAATTTTATAACGATGTACTCTATTCTCCGTTAGATAAGTTAGAGCAAAAAAAATTCAGCCCATTCTAGTCAAGCAGTTTCTATCAAAATCCTGCTATGGCGTTTTTGAAGTAAAGCAATGGAAGAGAATTACCAATAATTCTGCACAGTTAAATATTATCAATTCCCACATAAAGGCATTTTATTCGTTTCCATGGTAGCTTATATATTCTACTTTTAAAATTGTACCTTTTTTCTGATTAAAAACAAAATTTTAGGCCAATTTGGCACGGATTCGAATTTAGTCTTCTTTCAGCTATGGAAATGGTAATGTCCCGAGTTCCTATCTTAATTTGAACTAATTTAAAATGCAATTTTATAATGTCCTGCACCGATTTCCATGCATTTCTTATGGAGGGTGGAAATGAAACAATGGGATCGTAAAAACCGTCCTACAAATGAAATTTTTTGGAATTTTGGATATTTTATGCCAGCTTTATTCAGTAACCTTTCATCATGCCAAATTTCATGTCTGTATCCTTCCAGGAGTACCTAAACATTTATATCCTCCTATATAAAGAGAGCTATCAAGAAATGAAGACGACTGCGGAAAATAGGAGACCGTGAAGAATCATTTTTAACCATGAATAATCACGGACCTGTCTACGAACAGACTACCTATGATGATGACGATAATGACGATATGCTACATAAGAAGCAACTATTTATAATAGATACAGCAAAAATGTGTACTCTTGAAGTTGTTCTAAGGTATCTCAATTACGCCGTCCTATCCAACCCTTGCCTATGTTTTAGAAGTAGCAAAACCGGCAAAAACAACTGCTACGTACTCGACGAGTTATCATTTCTCATCTCCCCCTTCAAAACAAGGGTCGACGCACTTGCGCCGTAGAGAACTTGCTTCACCTTACGGAACCATTTGTTGCGGCACTCCGCAGGTATATGAAGAACTACACATGCGGTCTTCATACCCTCCAGAAACCCATCGAGATCAGCCAATGAACAAATATCCTCCTCTCTTCCGGAACGCATAGAAAGCCTCACTCCCACCTCCTCCCCCATTTACCTCCCATCATTCCTTATGGCCGACGGCCACTCTGCTCTTATCTTCCTGTTTTTCGCCCGTGGAAAAAAGGTAGACTTCGCAAAAGGCCCAAAAGGGTCGTTAACCCTTGAAGGTGTGTGTGCCCCTGATGCTTCTTCCGCGCAACACCCTCTATCCCCAACTCATACCCAACACCCCCGAAAACGGTCCCTGCTCCTTAAAAACCCTCCTGGACTCATCGTCTCCCACGCAAGAGAAAGAATGGGACCATCAATAATACCACATCTGCCGCTATCCTTCCTCTTTTCCACCCATATCCCAACACCCCTATACCACCCCTTTTTCCCCGTCGCCAACCCCCTTTCAACCCCCTGCCTCTCTCAACCTACTCCTTTGTCGGCCTGCTCTCTTCCGAAGAAAGCAGCGAGAGGAAGAAGGGTGGGAAGGGGAGAAATTGGAAGCTTGGGTGGGTTGTTTGGCGGTCTTCGGTGTTCGGAGTTGAGGGGGGGTGAAGGAGGGGGAGAAGCATCTCGAAATTCAAAAATTCCGCACCCTTACCTTTTTTTTACCCTCCCTCTTCGGAGGAAGGTGCTCGAATTTTTTTTCCCCTTCGCCGGGGGTTTTTATAAACCGTTAGGTGAGTTCCACTTAAAAGGTAAAATTTCTGCGACGAATGGTTTCGAGAGGTTTTTGAACTCATTTTTTTTGCGTTAGGAGGGGGAAACATCTTCGGGAAGGTAAGGAATCAATCGCCCTAAAATGCCTCATGGCGAAGGAACTCTTAAAAAGGAGATTGAAATTCCGCCCCGGGCTGGGTAATAACAGTCAGGGAAAGCAGGAGTGAGTTACTGTAGGATCTTAATCCACCTATCCTAAACATATTTCGGATATTTTATTCAAAGGGAAAAGGATTATTTGAAAAAAGACGGTTCTAATCCAATATTTAATTGATCCCGATCATAAATAATTTCACGTCAAAAATTATTTTCTGCAATAAAGTACAGGAATGAGATATCGTAACTGAATATTATTATGATTTTCACGAATGACAGACGATCAGTTAATAATCAGGGTATTTCCTGTGCGGTTTAATATACCTGAGGTTCCCTGGGTATAAATTCATCATCGTTGGTTCTAATATTTAAAGTTAATTATCCTTTTTATTCTTTCAAACAGATCTCAGTGGTGTTTTCCAGTCTATTTTAAATACACATCCATTGTAAGCCATGGTAACTTCTTGGTATTTAGATTTAATGTATGAATACCATGCGTATTAGCAGATCGCAACGGCCATATTCAATTCAGAATGTTATTGGCAGCATTTTTCCGAGAGAACACTCACTCGAATCGAACATTCCTAATACTAAATGAGACGCTCATGTTTATAGATCTATTAGTTCACAAAATATTTGAAGCGCCCTTGACGATCGAATGAAAACCTCGACGGGAACTATAATCTTAACGCCACTACCGCCTTCTTGCAATATTTTACCAACCGACCATACCGTCTTTATCGATCTATTCCTTGTTGGAAAATATTCGCCATTTCCCTCAATATTTATGTCACATCTAGAGCTGCCACCTTTTGAGTATTACAAAACCGGAGATATGAGCAAACAAATTATATTAACTATTTACATGAAAAAATGCCCATGCGACCATGTATGGTTCTTTAATGATGTTACAACAATGTATAACATTGCATCGCATATCTGTTCTCGGTGGCTTTTGAAATCCTATGCGGAGTCCGAGTTGAACAAATTGTCTTCAAGATACGCATACAAAAAGATTCATTGGAACGACTTATATGTAGATGAGCGAAATTTAGAAGAAGTCATAATGTAATAATACGGGACGCACTATGTCACAAAGTCCGTCCCGTATTGATTTTACACAGGATAAGGGATATTTGAGGAAAATTGGCCGAAAAACGTCCCGTAACTGGAGATTGGTTATTAAAACCGGAGACCGGATATGAACTGCGAAAACCGGAGTCTCCGGACGAAAACCGGAGAGGTGGCAGCCCTAGTCACACCATCATTCTCTGTAAAAGTAAAACTATTCCAAATCAAATTTCAAAGTACATACTTGATTTAAAATTCTTACCGCTACTGTTAAAACTGAAAGATATTCATCATCTGGGAAAAGGAATTAGGGGAAAATTCTTTCACAGTTCATACGTATTTCTTTAGGATCTAGATCGACCAAAAAAATATAGCTAATTGCCACAAAGCGATTGGGAAAACCGAATACCCATCACGGTTACAGTTTGTAATCACCTTAATTGGTAACTCAACAATTATTGATTCTAAAAGCGACGTTCTTATTAGAGTTGGTGACCTGTAGATCACCGCAAAGTGCTGTTACTTCGTTGCCTAAATGCACATCTATTGTACCCAGGGGCGACCTGTGCGATGTACACGGGCGGCCAGACAACGGGGGCGGCCGATTTATCGTCAGACACGTACTGAATTTTTAACAGTAATACGGATTGTATGATAACATGCCGTATGTTCTTTCATATTTATTGACTACGGAAATTTATCAAACCATAAAGCGTTTTTTTTAATTTTTGTAAAGAACACCTAAAAAGGACGGCCAATACTTGCATACGGACGGCCGTGATTGTTCCCAACGATTTTTTTGCTACTGAAATTATCTTCATCATTAATTTGATTGCAGCCACTAGGATAGCTCGACATTTCCTTCGTTTTAAGAATATGCAAATTCTTAAATGCTCTATACGAGAAAACAGTACCAAAAATAGTTAGTTATTTCTCCTTGATGCAGTGGGGTTTTTCGTAGGTTATAGTAACTTACTAATTATCCTTCATTTTTCTCCACAATTTTCCATATATTTTCATTTCCAATAATACTAATTTGGCATTTCACTTATGTAGCATTTTATTTTATGTTTGGGATTGACAACGGGCAGTGGTCAGAATGAGCCGGAACGCACCGGGACGCCGTTCCGTCAGACATTACGAAATACCGTCCCTTATAACAAGCGTTCCGTAAAAATGTCCGTTCCACTACCAATATAAGCGTTCCGTTTCGTAACATTTTTCCATTTCGAGCACTGACAATGGGTTAGATGGAAGAAGATACTGGATAGTCTTAATCTCGCCCTAATAAAAACGTCTATTTAGTTATCTCGATATTGGTAATATATTTCGTTGATGAAGCATTTTACGGAAGTAAATCGTCCCGAAAATACATCCCAACTTTCCATTTTCCAATAACCATTCGCTCCTTGACATACCGAACGTAACGTATTTCTATTTTAGCAAAACATCTGCCAATCACTTCGCCAAAATAAAAAAGTGAGAGAGAGAGAGGTTTCCGATCTGCGTACATGCGGAATTGGTCTCTTCGACTTCTCTTCAATGGAAGAAGGCACCCTCCGGACGCGACGGACAATGAACGCGCCTTTCTCTGTCTGTTAAAAAAAAAGAAGCGGAAGAGAAGGTAGTGGGCAGAGGGCGTCATGGGGAGTATATAGAAGGAATAAGGAGGAGTTTGACCACGCCCACACACGTGGTCATCAACCGCAAGCAGAAGGCAAATGTTGGAAAAAATGAGTGAAGGTGGGATGGTAGACAGAATAAGGGAGGAGGCGATGTGCGGATAGGGAGATAGGAGAGAGTGGGAGGAGAGCAGAAGGAGCAGAGAGAGGTTTCCTCACTTCCGGAAACTTGCATCAGAAGTCCTTTTACCAAAAACCCCCTCCTTCCTCCTTAAAAAATAAGAACAGAGGGAGAACAATGTTTGGCCAGGAGGGACTTTTCTCCCTCCTTTTTGAGGGAAAAAGAGGGGAGTGGAATTGGTGGACAGGGAGAGAAGGAGATGGGGAGTTTTGATGCCTTTTTTCTTCTTTCCCCTACTCCTCCTGCTATCTTCTCCCCTTCCGCCAACCTTTACCTTCTTACTCGTATTACAACATCCCTGTGTTTTGCGAGCATTGGGTGAGAGTGGTAAAGGAGGCAGGGAGGTAAAGGGAGGGAAGCATTCTCCTCCTTCGCCGCCGCCATCCTCGACAGCTGTTCTTTGAGCAATGGCGACCAATGATTAATAGCCTCACGCAAGATGATTCTCTACCGTCTACCGTCCATAGAAATTATTTCATCTCCTTTTATCTAAAGAAATTGGGAACGTCTTCCATCGAAGAAGCGTTCGCTGAAAAGTGAAAATTCTGTAGGCTCTCTCTTAATGCTTTCTCGTTTATCGAGAAAGATTATTAGCTGTTTTATGTCTAATTCCTGTGATATTATCCAAAATATCACTGGTTTTCTCATTCTGTGACCTTCTTGAACGTGATCTTCCAAGTTCATAAGTATCGCATCATTTTCTCAAGGTATTGTATGGAGTATATAAAAAGTAATATATTGCAAAATTTTGTAGCCTATGTATATTCTTAAACAGCAGTGATAGTTAAGAATTACGTGACGCTTATGTCTCATGGTCATTGATAGGTTAAACCGTTTCGGAAATGTATTTGCAGTATTATATCTCTGTAAATTGCAATTATATCACCGTTTTCTATCTCCTCCGTTTCTTACAATAAAACTCAGGTGTGTTAAATCACTCTTTAGACAAATTCTCAATGTTTTCTTATAATCTTGGATTTTCTTCACCTTATTAAATATAAATAGTAGTATAGCCTTGTTAATAGGAAATTTGAAGGACTTAAACTTACACGGTTTGAAACAGCTAGGTTTTTAGTGACGATATCCGTTATAAGATTACACCTTTGTTTCTGAGGATGACAGAATTATACGCTATACGTACGAGTATTATATATAAATCGATTTTGTGTTAAGGGGTTTTTGCTATATTCAATATTTTCCAATGTTTAGTGATGCATATTTATTGTAACACGTACGTTACAAATTCCAAATTTTAGCATTATTAAAATTCTAATATTCTAGCGTAATTAATATCATTAGGTTTCTGAGAAAAATAAACCGAAACCGTTTAAGTACAAGCATCCTTAAAGAAACAAGAAGTATCATCAAATATTCTAAGAAATATCCGCATATTTGTCACAAAATGGAAAATAAAATATATCCCAAACTCATCCACCGCAAAAAAAAACCGATACCGAAAAGACAAAGCGGTAGGAATACACACAGGCAGACGGGCGAGCATGTTTTTGGGTTTATAAAAAAAGCGACAGAACAGTAACGCAGATGCAGGTGACCCGTCTCGTCCGAACGAATAAAAGGACGAAGTCATTTGATTCGGTGACAGCTTTAAACGAATGCACAAGTTCTGCATTTCCGACGCACTACCAAATTAACCCATTCGTGAGGATAAATTACGCCATCATCATCGCGTTCGCTCCAATTTCGTGGATCTTTCTTAATGAGGGAGGAGGAGAAAAAAACGATACGGGAAAAAAGTATAAAATTCCTCCCATCGATTACTTTCTCGAGATGTTAATGCTTTCCTGCCGGTACGAAAAAATAATAGATACCTATCCTTGAGAGAGAGAGGTCAACGTAATTACGCCCCCCACCATTCCCACCCAAATTTCCGCCAGAATTTCGAAGAAAAATCGCGTGAGTCCATAAGCGGGTAAAAGGGTGTCATTTCCAACGTCTCCTCCATTCTTCCGACCCCGAAAAAAACAAAAGGAAAACACGCCCAATGTAACCATTTCCACGGTGCGATCATTCATTCTTGTCTCTCCGTTTATCACTCCCCCCCCCACACTCTCTCCTTTTCCCTTTCTGTCTCTCTCTTCTTTGTCCTTTCCTTCTTCTTTCCCTTTTTTCCAAATTCCACTCATCACCTATTCCATTTCTTCTCTAATGGGTCAACACTGTGTATACGACTCCATCCCTCCAAATTTATTTATCCATGGTTCTCAAATTGGGTGGGTCACAGATGTTGTCGAAATGTATGGCGAACAGCGTGTCGTAATAATGAGCCTATGCATTTTTGTCGGAACTCAGAAACGCAAGACTCAAAATGGTAAATATATTTTAATTAAAAATCAAACTTCTGCTCGATTCATAAATATTAAACATATTCGTATAATTTCGTATCTTATTGATACTCCGTGGCTGTTACATACACGCGGTCTCTTTTCCACTTATTTGCGCTAGAATCAAACTAATTAAAGGGTCGCACTTTTTGAATTGGATTAACCGAACGATGGTTCTTCGAGGGAGGAATAAATTGATTCTCTTACTAATGTAAATACAAGCTGAAGTATCCCGCATAAATCCAACAAACTTCACGTATGGCAACCTCTTACATCAGTGATAGCGAACCTATGGCACGCGTGCCATAAGCGGTACGCAAGACGATTTTGGTTGGCACGCCAACGAAAGGCGAAAACCAATCAAAGCATTTATCCTACTGATTTGGTGCCTCAAAAACATTTGTGTTATTTAGTTAACTATTGTAAACGTTAGTTTTACGGTTACAAATTTCAATCTCTTATGTCCTGGTAACGAATTTCATTTAGTTGGCACGCAAAAAAAAATCAAAGACTTATTTGTGGCACGCGAGGCGGAAAAGATTCGACAATTTCAGTAATATTGGCACGCGGGAAATAGGAGGTTCGCCATCACTGTCTTACATGATCTGTGAAGCACTGATTATAAAATCTATCGAAGACACTACAGCATTTGACACAAAAAAAGTCATCGAGAGCAAATAAATACAAATTTTGGTTTCGGAGATAGAAATTCAATAAAGTGCCGAACATGCCATTATATATTTGTCTACAACGATTGAGGCGAATATTTTTTGGTGAACGCAATAAAAAAACATTTTCTCCCTGGGTCTTATATGATCTGTGAGGTAGCAATCAAAGAATTTATGCGGAGATGAAAATTTGAGAATTTCCCAAAACTGCTTCACACGCAAATTCTGTAAACGGAGGAAAAATTGCAACTGGATTCGAACCATGATCGGAGAAAAAGCAATGCCTCGTTGCCCTTCAGCTCAAAATGAATAACGAAAGAATACCATATTTTGGCGCTTTCGGTGGCCGCCAAGAGTGACAAGAGCAGGGCCGGATTTAGGCATGATGAGGCCCTAAGCCAAAGCATGTGAAGAGATCCCAAAATATGTTAATATAGATTTTTATCCTCGCAAAAGGAAACAGAAAATGTAATAATGGAAGTTAATGTATTATTATAAGCAAAATGATCATTTTGCAAAGAAAATAATTAGAATACGCGTTTTGCAATAAAGTTTTGTATATTGCAAGCATTAAAAAAATAATTTTGGAGGCGGCGAGGCCCAAGTTTATGCTTAAATCCAGCACTGGATGAGAGTATAAGATCACTACGGGATGTTAAACTCAGTGACATATTGGACATAAACCTCTATTAAATGAATGTAGACGAAAAATTCAAATAACTTTTTTGTAGGGATTTTGACCCTTCGTGTTATTTCTACGGGCCGTAGCAGTCATCATTCACTTTTTGATGGAGATTTGTGAAATAGCGTTGGAGGAGTTAGTGGACAGACAAACATAAGATTTCGCTTTTATATAGGTATTCGTATGACGGAACTTCAGCTCAATCGTATAATTTTTCGATGTCTCGAGAAATAAGTCAACAATTCCAATTCTCCTTCATTTCCGAATAAGTTATATGATAAAATAACGCGCGAATCCACGTGAATGTCAGCACCTCATATTTTAGTAACCAAATGGGAAAATGTCGTCGGGTACGACTCATACCACGTTGGTTTGACGACCGTAAAAAAACATGCAAACGAATCGTTGTGAAGCAAATTATAAATTTTAAAAATGGAATATCGAACTCACGGCTGAAATCCAATGAATGATGATGGTCAACTCCGGTAGCCACGAAACGGTTGGAAAAATCAGATTAGCCTTTCGGTTGATTCGTTGATTCAATTCCAAAAAAGAGAAATCCGATTTCTTATGTTAAGGACAAAATAATACGACACAACTTACCGTTCTATACTCAATGACGATTTGATAATTATATGGGATTATGTATTAGAATCAGACAAAATGCTCTAAAATCCTCATAATACTAATTCGTTCAATACAATTACGATTACAAAATACAACACAATACTAATAGTAAACCAGATCGAAGTAAAGCGATATATCGGTGGAAAATCCTAACGTTAATATCCAAACTTATGGGCTTATCAATGACGAATGACGTCCTCACCGTAAATTAAGCCATAGATAAGCCATCGAATATAGCGTCGTTTTAACTTCATTCGCATGCATTAACTCTTTTGTTCTCTTTCTCTTGGCTCCACCTTGCTCCGCTCATCGTTTCTAACCCACTCAACTCTCTCCATTCTTTGTCATTTTCACGCTATTCGTCTGAGGGAAGGTCATTCGTTCCTAAGTTTACCTTCAAGATAGATTTCCACTTTCCCTGAATTTATTACCAAATATTATCCCAAATTTAGAACGTATTGCGATTATTTTTATGGTTGAATATTTGTGGAATATATCTCGTAGAATGCCGATCGTTACGAATATCGGCATCGATACCTAAAGCACTAAGGCCGGTATTATATCGTATAACCATAGTTTATTTTCTTGAAGAAAGGGTAAAAACCAGATTTTATGGTAGTTCGTGTAACGAATGAATGTATAATCGAATTATTTCATAAAATAATGTTTGATTATAATAACAATAGAACTTTAAATTTATATTAAATAAATCCTCCAATGGTGGCCTTACTAATTCAACTAATGAAATTAGATTCCTTATGAACGAATAATCAGCAGTCACATTACATAGAATGACGATTGGCGAGTCTGTCTCCCAATGCCAGGATTGCAGGTTCGAATCCTTCCGAAGGCATGACCGTTAAATTTCCTTCATGGCATAAATAAGAAATGAAAAGTAACAGAGGGTAAAAAGCCTCATTTCAATAAACTTTACATGCACCTTGAAAATCCTTACACATAACAGCTTTTATCTATGTGTTACATTTACAAAACTTTGCCGCTCTGTCGTGTACCACCTAGCCATTTAGGCTTACTTGTCACGCTTTCATTTAATAATAATGATAATTTTATTTAATATTTCACTCCCTATCCTACCTCATCTAGTACCCCATTCTCAGTCCTCATTCCATTTTCCCCTCACACGTCTCTCTCTCTCTCGCGAAAGCGGTAAACAAAAACCTTCCTTTTTATTTTTCTCTCGTATCCGTCTGTACTTGCGTGTTTTGTATCCAGACTTCCCCGGGGCGAGGAGACTATCGCCCCCATCCTACCATTTCCCAACGAGGTCCTTCCGACGATTCTCCTCCTTTCGTCCTTCCCCATCCGCCTCTCTCTCTCTCTCCCCCTTCCACCTCCCTCATACTCCTTTTGCCTTCATACTTCCCAGGCATTTTTAGGCCCCTGGCGATAAACAATTGGGAGCCCTGCAATCTAAATATATATGTATAGCGAAACCTCGCCTGACGATTACAGGTAGTCCTCGAGATACGTCGTTTCCGTTTATGCGTCGTCAAGAAATTAGGGATGGGCTTCATATATACGTTGCTGAAGTTTCGCAATCATCGAAATTCGTTCGAGGACAAAGTCTCAATCTGTTTGACACTCCTTTTTCTATTTTCAAAGTCACAAGTATATTGTTTCGAATCAAACACCAACTGTAATCATTCCTTTTGTCACTTATTTTTTACTTTCATAATCACAAATAACTTGTTTCAAATTAAATACCGATTGGGACGATCTTCAAATCAATCTTTCACGTAATAACTTCACCAACCCTCCTCTTCCTTTGCCGTTATGACAAGCAGCCGTCTAATTCTGTGGTGAGTGTAAAATAGTCCTTTTTAAAATTAAAATTCAGCCTCTTCAACCGCGGATATAATTTTGTAATCGACGAAGTGACCATATTAACAATTATTTTTTATGTGTTAAATAAGTTATACGAAAATTTAAACTTCTGTGTGTTACTTATCAAATTATGTGTTTAAAATCGTGGACGTGGAACATATCCCCTACTATAGGACTGTGGCTTATGGAAAAACGAGTTTCGAGATACGTTGCGTTTTCGAGGTACATACCTACGACGTATCTCGAGGACTACCTGTACCACTTTATTTGACCCCTCTTTACGATCGCAATAATAAATTAAGTATCGCAGAGCGAAAGAATGAATTTCTCTTCGTCGTTTTTAAAATTAGATATTTAATATTTCTGAGATTATATAGAAAAACATTTTTTTCAGGGTCCTTTATTTCAAGGGACCCCTGGGGCGCGCCAAGTGCGACCCCCCCCCCCCCTCCCCCCCCTTAAATCTGCCACTGTACTTCTCTCCTTCCACAAAGCGGAGGGAGAGAAAACAAGCGCGATCGATCGATCGTTGTACAAAATACGGGATAAGAGTGTGATCTGGAGGAGGAGAAGGTGAGAGAAGAACCTCTCTTTCCGATTCCTCCTTTTCCCTTTCCTTTCGTTCACATTTGCATTCCTACCGCCACGAAACGCACGGAAAAGTCGAGACGCCCAGATGCGATATTATTCCTCCTCTCGAAGGAAGCCTATCATTAGCGGGCAATATCTCTCCCTTATTTTCGTGGCGATAACTCGATGTTTGTTATTTTTTTCTTCCTTCGGTGGCAAACGAGAGTCACGTGATCTTGGAGGGTATCCATTATGCGTTTTACGTAACCCTTAATTTCGCGCGAAAGAGTAATTAAATTGAAAAAGCACGTGGGACAGTTTATATACCTATCGGTTGCGCGGTCGATAGGTACTTAAAAAGTCATTTTCACTTTGAATCGTCGATTTAAGAACGAGATAGAATATATAAAAATCGTACTGACATAAATCGAACCTATATTAATAGAACTTTTGATAGCTTGAAGAATATATTTTTGCCTAAGCATTCCTTTATTTATGTTCTCCGAACGTCAATTTTGAAGTTCCTTTTTCTCCTAAGGTACAGTTTTTAAAGATTCGACCGTGATTATTAACTTGGTTACATATGTGATAAAGTAAACATGCGCTCCATATAAATATAAAAGGAATACTCAAATACAAACTTATTGTAAAGCCAAAGGGTGCCACAGTCGAATAACTCTAACCAACAACCTAAAAATCGAGGTTAATTTTTAAAATAACGAAGTAAGGCTCTAATTTGTAACATTTAACGCGAAATAAAAGAAGAAAAAATTGTAATAAAGTTTGGCTAATCAAGTGAAATTGCATTACAAAGTTATTTGCTTCTTTCCTCGTGTTAAAATCGGTGTTATCGTGTTTACTCGAACCTAAACTTAGACATGACGTGAACTTTTAAAACTTTTCTTTTTCGATGAAGTTTATAAAACTCACTTATACAGTAAAAAGGCAGAATAGACGAAACGATTTTATTCATCTTATTCCATGACATGCGATTTATTGTTTTAAAGTGTAGGTTGTTTGAATATGAGCTATAAATCATAGGATAACTGTGTATTATATGTTATATGCTCTTGAACTAAGAATGAAAGCAGTAGCATGATATATTCGTCAATAGGTGAAAATATTTATTTCAACTAGATATTGATCGATGCGGATATTAAGTATATCTTTTAAAACAAATATTTCATCTACCATGCTAGAGTAAATCCTTAACATTCATTGTTTTACCTTTAGCGGTTTTGATTATTCTCGCGATATTTTTTCAAGAATGTAACTCCCGCGAGTTGTGAGGGCCTATTAAAACAGGCGTGGAAATTCACCCGGGCCCGCGCCTCCAACATAAACCGCTCACATTCAACAATATTTATTATTAATTATAATTTTTATTTTATTCTTTCTTATTTTATTGCTATAAAAATTCTATTTAACAATCTTCATAAACTTGATTTCCTTGGATATGTACATGATGAAATACCCTGCCAAATATCGTTACACTGGAGTATTATACATTAAATCCGATCCTCCATCTTACATCGATACTTATCCAAATAAATAAAATTTCATTGAAAAATATGTTGATTTATGGCAATATCCGTAAGCAAATTATCTGAGCGCTAAAACTTATGTGCTTCTTAAGAGCTATTACCGCATACACTCAAAATACTTTTTAATTTAAACCAATGAGTTTTTGACCTCAGAAGGTTGTTCTGCCATAGATAGACCATAGATAGACTGTTTTCTTAGCAAAATCTTGAAAAATATTCGTAAAATTACTTCATAAATTGCTCCTAAGCTTTTTATTTATCATTATTGAGATTGATTATCAAAATAAACAATCATCTGAACCCATCGCGTAATTTTTGGAATAGCCCCTCTGGCTGGCAAGCTAAACATTATCGAGAATGTAATTTCATCCCCCTATCCGAAGAAGGTAACTGCCACGAAACCTAAGAGACATAGCAATAAGAGAAACCGAAGAACAAGATGCTAGGTTATAGTTTGTGCGTGTGACTGTTCCTCACACCTTGTGTCACCTGCTGCCACCGGAGCGTTTCGTGGAAGAGAACGAAAGAGAGAGAGAGAGACAGATGGAAGAAAATATAAGTAGGCGGGAATTTTGGAAGGGATAAAACTCAATTAAACTCCATCAAGGGTTACGGACAGATCCTTCCGAGATAAAAAAAAAACGTACACCCACCGTCTAACATCGGCCTACCTACTACTTCCGTGGAGACCCTTAATGCTGCCACCTCTTTTTTTTTTATAAGGTCCCACGTGGAAAAAGGGGCATAAAGGGGGTAGCAGGAGAGGTTCCTAAATAGGAAAAAAATTTTGCGGCCTCATCTCTTAAGCCTGATCGCCTCCGCTGCCCACAAACTAACCTAGGGATCCCGTTCGCGTGCCACGGTAGAACCGACCCGACGGAAGGCACCCTTTTGTCCTTCCCCTTTCCATCATTACGGTCATTTGCGGCACCAGAACGCGTGCCCCGTGAGCTTAAACCGCACCTCTTTACTCCTTTCAACCTATCCTCTCCCTCCGTTAGAAAAAAAACTCCCTGACCCTCCCCCTCTTACTATGCCCCATTCTTCGGAGAGGGAAAAAAAGGGGAAAATTACCCTTTCCTATCGCCTCTCATAACCCCACCCCTTTCCCCGCAGCCGACCGACCAGATCCAATACCCCTCCATCCTTAATCCCCTTCCTCCGCCTCGCGTTCCTTTCCGTTATGTACTCCTCCGTTTCTTCCACGGTCCTCTCCCGTTCCTCTTCCGCTCCTTCCACGTTCCTCTCCCGTTCCTCCTCCGTTCCTTACACGTTCCTATCCCGTTCTTTCCACATTCCTTTCCAATTCCTACACCCTTCCTATCCTATCACCCTCTAACTCTATTTTCCCACTTCTTATCACCTTCCAAATCCCTTAGGGCCTGCTTTCAGCCATTTCATTTCTTCCCCGTTCCTTCTATATTCTTACACTTTCCCGCCTCTTCTTCACTCTCCTCATGATAGCGCGATAAATGTTCCTTTTTTTTTTAAATCCCTCCGCTGTTTTTTTCCTTGCTACACCAGAAAGGGTGAGGGCTAGATAGGGGCAGGTAGATGGCTGTGGAGTTATAAAGGGGAAAAAATGGGCGGGGCGCTGGATACGAGAAAGAGGCAAAAGGTTCGGCGGTGAAGGAAAAAAAAACACGGTTTCCAGAGAAAAAGGGGTTAGGTGGGGAATGGGTTATAGAGAGAGCGCGCGCGCGTGGAGGGCAAAGTGAAAAGGGGTCGGGAGGGGTAGGAAAGGTTTAAGTGGAGGGAGAAGGTCTCACCAATTTTTTTTGTATCCTCGCAAGGTGCCCAGAGAAGAAACCCTTTTTTTCAACTCCATTGTGAATCCATAGGGGGGGGCGCTGGAGTGTAGGGAAAGGTTGTGCGATTGTATTATTTTTTTACCTATTATTATTAATCTTAGGATTTGAAAGGGTGGGGAATTATGGGAGGCGGGGCGGGGCCATTTGGAGGACGTTCGCTGCACAGGTCCCAGTGTTCGCTAAATCGCCCGACTCGAGTGATTCGATCCTTTTCCCACCTCCTTCCCCCTTTCACCCTTTCCCCTTCCTCTCTCTACTCCACCCCTCCCCTCGTTTCTACCCCTTCCTCTCTCCCTCCCGCTGTGGGCCACCTTGGAGGTGTGGAGAATTCGCGTTTCCGTCTGTCTCACCCCCTGTTGGGGAGGCATTTTATTCCTCAATTTGGGAGTGTATCCAACTGATTCGCTCGCGTGCTGCAATCGTCCGAGTTAAAGATACGGTCTAAGAAAAGCGTCCACCTATCCGATAAACCGTATTTTATGGTGTAATTTAGCATAGCCTTTTATGATTATTTAACCGTGCTCTGTTTATTCATAAAATTCGAAACAATCGTTTCAGTCGTGAATTTATTTTTATGTCATACACCTTCCTATACCTTTTCTATCCACAATTACGTATGTACATATGTTTGAATACTGTAATTGAATGTCCATAAATATGGATATGGTGACTGAAAGGGTTGATTACCTGCCAACTAGGACGTACGCTATGTTTAAAAATAAAATGGTTTCCTTAGGACTTTATTTTCACTATTCCTTATAAAGTTGCAAGTCCCTAATAATAAGTAGGTATTTAATTGCATGTATTTCAATAAATATTAAAATGTTTCATCACTTCACCAAGACGGCCATTTGTTAAACAAAATGCAGTCAACGCAAAAAAAATCGTTGCATATAGAGCAGTCTCCATTTTATAACTACGGTTAGAAAACAACTGCGCATTAATCTCGCAAAATGAAATGAAAGTGCTTTGGCGATTATTTTCTGGGATGTTTGACAATGAGCAATAGATTTTTTTACTTGTTCCTATTTCAAATGAACGCTTAGATCAGGTCTTTCAACCAAAGAATGTCACTTCAAGAATTGCAACATTTTTAATATTATAAATTACATTAAGATATATTTAAAATGTTATACTTAAATATAATTTTAAATGTTTTCTCGCAACGATAATCAACTAAATATTTATTTAATTCCCGACAAGTGCGCTAGTGTCAGAGAAAATTAACCACTCGTAGAAGAAAAAACACACAGAGAAGTACCCTCCTCATTGCCTTTCATTGGCGGAAAATTCAGGTTCACGGAACCAGGAAGTTTTTCACCCCGTGGTGAAAGGGTAACGACCCATCTCGGCGTGACCTTAGTCCCGCTTTTTTCCCTTAAATAAAAAAACTCTCTCCCTTTATATCCCCTTTTAACCCTCTCTCGCGCACATACAAACACACCCTTATTTTCCCACTACCGCTATCCCCTTCCTCCCATTATATTCCTTACACAATCCACCGCTAGCAAAGAAGCACGAGCCAGGCCAACTCACCCTTTTCGAAACACTTTCTCAAAAAATGCATTTTTTCCCTTCCTCGACCCCCCACACACCCCGTCCGACCCTTTCCACACCATTTTCCACCAACAACCCCTTTCCATTCATATATATATATATATAAATATAAATAACCATCCCAAACCATTTATGACCCACCCCTTTTACAAAAAAGGGTTGTTTTCCTTTTTTTAGGAAGGAGCTTAAAAAACTGGTAGTATCCAGGGGAGGGGGGGGAGGGGGGAGGGAGTGAAGGATGGGTTTCCCTGAGGAAGAAAATAAAGGGTAAAAAAGGGAATGGGAAGGGATGCGGAAAGGGACCAACGGGTTTTTTTTTCACTACCGGGGGTAGCAAAAAAATGGAGAAATATATTTATAAGAAGGGTTTTATGGGGTTTGAGGGATGGGAATGGGGACCGAAAAGGGACCACCACCTAGTGATCCCTTAAAGGGATAGTTTTGACCGGATCAATGGAACGCGAAAGAATGAGTCGGATGAAAAGGTAAAGATAAAGCCAACGCGCACGCTCGCGTAGACACACACACACACACGAGGACGTTGAACTGCACCAAGCGAGAGGCCAAAAAGGGGAGAAGTCAGGTTATCCACCGTCCCGGGACCGTCTTTTTTATCCACCACTTTTTTCCGTGTAAATATAAATGTATTTGTATCCTTTGGTTCCTTTTCATCATCCATCCGGGGGCCACTTGCTCCATTTCCTGCACTGAAGGGAATTTGACCCTAGTTCCAACAAGTGTGGGGGCGATGAGGGGGCATAGGGTTGGAATTGGGCAGAGACCGACGACGATGAAAATATGACCCTATAATGGCTTTGTTTGTTTACACTGGATTATTTTTTATGCGTACGCGTATGTATGTTTGCATATTCAGTGGAAACCGATTAACCCTTTCACTGAATTTCCTGAGTCCTCGATAAATGTGCGAAAAATTATACTCTACGTATGTTCTAATCAGGGTTGCCACCTCAAAGTCCTCACCAACCCGGACATTTTCAATTCTGACCCGGAGATTTCTCTCGTCTGACCCGGAGATTTCCTAATTTGACCCGGAGATTTTTAAATGCCAACTTTTTTACTGTTTTTGCCCTTCCAGAATAAAAATAGGATTATGGTTTCTTTGTTGTAACTGTCTATGATTATGTCTTTGTTTGCCGGTCCCCACTATCAAATTTTGAACCAATGCGCCAACTTTCATGACAATTGGTTAGAAACTTTCTACAGAGGCCAAGATCATGGGGATAGGTTTTATGACGAAAATTGAAGTTCCGGGATCGATTCCATGAATTATCCTTTTCTTCTGATTTAAATGGGAAATCTGAAACCCATCGTGCAGAGTTATTTCCCTACCCACACTAAAATACATAAGAAAAATTATATCAGCGCTGGATTTTCGCTATTCTCTGCGGAATGGAATGGAAATTCTAACTTTGTCGTAGAATTTTCTTATCGATCGTATTTCTTTGAATTTTGCGTTTATAATTGCAATTTTGCAATTTTTATTCCATCATAACGAGATTATTGTCATGGAGACGATTATTTCTCATCTGCCCTGGGGTATAATCTAGTATACAAATGCGTCATTTTTTCTCCCGAAATCACGTAATCAACTGAATTTTTTATGTAAATGTAAGTATAATACCTGATGATGTTACATAAAGTATGTAATGTGGGAAAACAAAGAGCAGCTTGTGTTGCTTCATACACCGTACTGCATTACTGTTTAAAAAAACATTTTCATGTATATGCTATTGCACCCCCTGCCACACACCATTGCGGTGGCTTGCAGGGTGAACTGTAGATATAGATATATTCGGGACCGGCCAAGTATTTAAGGCGGCTCGGATACAAATAATTTTGGGGGCCCTACTCCACCTCCTGCACATGAAAAAGATACAAAACTGACGGAAAATATAATTTTTAATAAAAATTTATTACTTCCTAAAATTTAAAATAATTGTAATGTTAAAACAGCAATATAGTAAACACAAAAAACGAGGTATACTAACTATAATTATTTCGATCAATGTTTATTGATTTATTTAATGCCGTTTTCTCTATGAACTTGGAGAAATTGTAATTTTTTAATAAAAGTTTGCACAAAATTTAAGGCAGATTCTTTAATAAATAACTGACATCTCTCAATTTTGGGGGCAATAAACGAATGTCTATTCTGCTGCAACCCCCTTACTCCCCCCCCTTTGACCGGCCCTGTGTACCTTCTATCAGGTTAATTGCATGGCACAGCCATTCTAGAATGAAATCTTTATTCTCTTAGAGAAGTTAAAAATAAATCGTAATCTTTAATGCCAATTTCAAAAATATTCTTGTTGACCCGGAGATTTTTTCTCTCGCCCGGAGGCAAGTCCGAAAACCCGGAGACTTCGGGTCAAACCCGGAGAGGTGGTAACCCTGGTTCTGATATGCAGTGGAGAAAGTCTCTTACCAATACGCATGTTTCGATATCTGAAGAACAGTAGAGGATAAACTGTGAGGCGTTAATGACTCATACAAGCAGTTAAAAGGTTAACATGAAATTTGGGGGACAGGCAAAGGCATTTCGTATCAATTGAATTTCATATTAGAAGTTTTGATGCGAATTTTTCCTATTGTGCTTGTGTACGTATATTCACAGACATCCATGCGCCTAGGGAAATTAAATATAAAATAATTCATGCAGATAATTTAAGTTGAAATAATAGAAAGTATGTGACGGTTAGATAATGCTGGATTAGCTGGAAGAACAGAGATGAGTGATTATGGGACAGAAAATTTCATAAGGTTGAACAAGATGAAACATTAGATACGATAAAATTAAAATTAGTCGCATTACTTAACCCAAATACTATTTTAGTTAACGGTGAGAGAAAAGTATCGCGTCGCTTTGAAACGGCTAATTAACAGAGCGTACTAATCATCAAATGAACTTAGTTCAACAATCGCGTCAGGCGTCCCGATAGTCCGCCTTTTTCGGTGGATTCTTTCCAGAACGGAGCTACGCAATGGGTAGAATTTTTTACCCTAAATTTCATTTTCAGTGTGAAAATCCCTACAAATCAGAACTGCAAACAATGCGTCCCAAGGAGAACTCCAATTAACGCGGCTCTGTCAATAAGCCTAAAAAGGTATAAAGAAGAAGTTATCAGTGGTGAAAATTGACATTAAATGTTTTCTACTTTCTTCACTCGGGAATAAATAAATTTCACAAAGTGGCGACGAATAGTATAAGTTTTACCGTCAATGTTGATTTAGCGACAGTATATTCTAAAGTAAAATAACTTTGTCAGAAGTGGGATTTGAACCCACGCCCTCTTACGAGGGCCAGAATTCACGTAGCTTGCTACAACGCGAACAAAGAAAAACCTTGAGTCTGGCGCCTTTGACCGCTCGGCCATCCTAACAAGATAAATGTTATTGAAAAAGTTTTCAATTTCATTTCAGTACAAAGCGAGCTCGTTAATTCTCTCTTGATCCCTCTCGTAGCATACATTTTTATTAATTAACCTATTTAATTATTTAATCTAGCCATTTCGTAGATCGAGAGAATAATCAAAACCTTTTTATGGATTTAAAGTCTCCCTAGTTGGTTGATAACTGAAAAGCAAGGTTTGTCCTGAGATAACTAATCTTGTTGATCTACTATTTTCCCCCGTGTCCTACATAAATTATCCAAGGAACACGGTGTCGTGTAATGTTTATCAATTCCCTGTCTTGTCTCAATGGTCCTAATCCTTTGAGGCCTTAAAAAAAACTCCTTCCCCCGTTTCCTACCTCCTCATACCCTAACCGCCTCCAACCTTCTCCCCATCTATCTAGCCTTCCCTCTTCAAAAAAAAATGAAACGCGGCACGCGCCAACTCTTCTTCCCTTCTCTCTAGGGAAGGTAAAAAGGAACCCCCACTAAAGGGTGATGAAGGAATCTCTTTTTTTTAAAGAGGGGAAGGGGTTGGTAGGATGGGAAGGAGAGAAGGGCGAGGATGTTTAACAGGTAGCAGACGATGCGGAATGCTTTCCCCATGAGGCTGTCTAGATATATATGTATACGCGTAAAAAAAGATGAGGATGGTTTGGATTTTTTTTACCGAGGCCGACCTTAAAGGATAGGAAAGGGGTTTGTTATGGAAGTGTGGGGTTTTTTGGAAGGGTAGAGGAGGTAATCGGATGAGGTGGAGGCCTCATCCTTCACCATCCTCCATGTCATACTTGTGTGTGTGTGGATTCACCGCCTCAGGACTGCGTCTGGAAGGAGAGAAAGGGGCGTTTTCGGCACGCGCGGTACACGTGCGGTTTCAAAGGCAAAAAAAAAATATCGGTAAGAATCCTAATATTTTTTCCGGCAATTCCGAGAAAGGGGTCGAATTATAATGGAAGGAAATGCGATTTTTTTTAAAGCCTTCATCGTGCGGCCTTTATTTTATCGGATGTCTCATTTCGGACCACTTGAGACAAATTGGAGAACCGTAGAACGGCAGGAGACGGAGAAAAATGAGAAAGGGTTTTCTTTTTTTTTAACGAGAAGTCATCGAAATAACCGCGCCAAGAGACCGTGGAGACGCCGCGTGGTTCATAATTACAAGGCATGTGCCGACAGTAGAAGGGAGCATCTGCTCCTTAGTTACTCGAATGTAACTAGTTTGAAACGTCCAAGAAAAAATTACCTATCGAATATTACTTATCGTTAACAAATTAGATATATAAAAATAATATGATTGTTTTATTCGAATTATGGAAGTAAATAAAGTAAGGAATGTATTTTGATAATTCATATATTGATAATTTTTATTATGGCGAGTTATTGCGCATGCGTGAAAATTTATCTCCGGAAGAATAACATCCAAAATATTTATTTTCATATACTTAGGAAAAATAATGATGGTTCATTCAAGAAGTTTAAGTCGGACATGAAGATGTTGGGATGGGAAAATAAATTCAAAGCTGATTCCTGTTCAGTGAAAGCGTGTATTTAATGTTTTCCGATAATTTGCATAATTTAAACACATCTATGAAATCAAATTCGCACTCAACCCTTGGATGTGCTATTTATTAATGTTAATATGTATATTAATGCCAAAGATAGAAACTCGTTTAACTTGCGCTAAATGTGAGAAAATTTACACTTTCATTGTAAAACATCGAAAAATAGATACAAATATTATGAACTCCTACACGTATGAAAATAATAATTTCGATGATACATATGAATCCGAATGTCGACACAAAGAACTCTACTGAAAATGCTAAGATTTCCGCGAAAACGGTCGCTTAAAAATCTTTTCTGTGGAGGTGTATGCAATTTTTCTCAACGCCTTTATAAAGGAAATATTCATCGTAATTCCGTTTTTCAAATCCTTTAAATAAATTAGTTTGTGTTTTGTTTATAAAGCAAAACATAAATTCATTTTATTTTCAACTGCAATTTTGAATCGCGTTAAGTTTTCCAAAGGAAACTGTGGAAAATTATGCAATCAAGTAATCATCCACTGACATTTATTTTGAAATGACTGATTGAAAGTGAGCCGCGAATTTGTTTATTTGCGCTGATATTTTGCATTAACGATCAGCTAAGACAGACATCTTGAAACGTTTTAATTTTAATTTAATACTTAATCCATTCCTACCCGTCATTTACGATGGGCGGTCACACTAAATTTTTCTTTCATTATTTTTACAAAAAACATTCTGTACGCTTCTTGGGTTACGCTAAAATCCGCTGTCCTCGGGCCCTCGGAATGCCCTATTGCAAATCCGCTCCCTGACTCCATGTCGCCGTGAAAATTGGTTCCAAGAGGATAGAGCGAAATCCGAAACTACGCCGCGAAACGAAAAATGCTTTTCAACCAATGTTACACTGAACCAATCCTATGTATGTACAGAAACGATTCACACTCAACCCATTCTAAGAAGCATAGTCCGTGGATTACGAGCGATTTTAACGCCCAGTTCTTTTTTAAATCTCTCCCCCTCCCCCTTCTCCCTCTCTTTCTCCCTCTCTCCCTGTCTTTCTCCCTCTCTCCCACTTTCTCCCTCTCTCCCACTTTCTCCCTCTCTCCCACTTTCTCCCTCTCTCCCACTTTCTCCCTCTCTCTCCCTCTCTCCCTCCCTCTCTCCCTCCCTCTCTCCCTCCCTCTCTCCCCCTCCCTCTCTCCCCCTCCCTCCCTCTCCCTCCCTCTCTCCCCCTCCCTCCCTCTCCCTCCCTCCCTCCCTCTCCCTCCCTCCCTCCCTCTCCCTCCCTCCCTCCCTCCCTCTCCTTCCCTCCCTCTCCCTCCCTCCCTCTCCCTCTCTCCCTCCCTCTCTCTCTCCCTCCCTCTCTCTCTCCCCTCCCCCTCTCTCTCCCCCCTCTCTCTCTCTCCCTCTCTCATCTCTCCCTCTTTCTCTCTCTTCCTCTCTCTCTCTTCCTCTCTCTCTCTTCCTCTCTCTCTCTTCCTCTCTTTCCCTCTCTCTCTCCCTCTCTCCCTCTCTCCCTCTCTCTCTCCCTCTCTCTCTCCCTCTCTCTCTCTTTTCTCGGCTTGATCTATCAATTTGGCAGACCCGAATGGGAATGCCCTTTTTTGACAACATCTCAATTCGGGAGACCTTTTTTTTCTCTGCCGCGGGATTAAAGGAAAACCGATCCTCGAAGCCGAATTCGTTTCGTCTCTTAAAGAGAGCTCTCATTTCCACGTTCTGCAAACAGAATCGCTTCTAAAGAGCACTCATTTCTCCCCTCCCCGGACCAGACGCCCACGCCACGTAGTGCATAAGGCTCAGAGATTAGCGAGAGAAGTGAGAATGGGATGGAGGGGATGGCGGGTGTCAGACCGAGGGTGAGAATTGAGCTTGCGGATGTGAGGGAGATAATGGTATCAGTGGAGAGAGAGAGGATGAGAAAAGAAGAGAGAGACATATAGGAATAGAGGAAAAAGATGCTCGGCCATGATGAAGGCAGCTAAAATAGTAAATTGAAAGGAGGTGGGACGGAAAATGAATGATTGGAAGGAGGCAGGAGTGAATGAGGAGACTGGCGTATCGGGATGAAGTATGGGAGTGTGACATTTGTAGGTAACGACGGTATACAACGAGTCAAAAAACGGGAAAGAACGAAATGGAACGTGAAAGAACTAAATGGAACGTGAAAGAACAAAATGGAACGGAAAGGACCGACGAGGATCGTAAAGGATAGGGAGCTGGGAGATGGGAAGAAACGGAGAGGAAAAATAACGTAAAGCAGGGGTGTTCAATACGGTAGCCACACGTAGCGAATATTCCACATATCCATGTATCGAATTGATATTCTTCATCAGCTATATTTTTTTTTAATTTTGAAAGTACATTCGAAATTAACTAAATTTTTGGTGAGCGTAAAAATTTTCCGTAATAAAAAATTTGGAGTTTAATATTAACCATATCTTGAATCTACGCTCTATGCCATAGATATGAAAAGTGGAAAAACATTTCTTTGAAGTCAGTATTTCGAATCCTAAAAAGTCACCGTATTTTACCGTGCGTCAGTCTTGATTGATGTCAAACGCACATTCAAAAGACTGCACATTTATTAAAATGGCATATATTTCCATCATGTGGTGAATATGATGATCTGAACGCCTTTTGCGGAGGAACGTAAAATTGCGGAAAGCAGCAAGAGAGAACGCAAAGGAAAGACATGGAACGGGATGTCACTATTCATTATGCTGCAATATAAAAGGTTTTCTTAATTATTCTCCTTAATAAGTAACTAATTGTGAAGATTAAATCTCTTTTTCTTCGCTGCGACCCTCCTTAAACTTTTATAACGTTAGTGGTGTCCTTCCATAACGAATTTCACAAGAACGCTTCCAAGATTCCTGAAATTTCCGGTTTACCTAATCGTGCCATGGACGTTGGCGCTATCATTCAGACTGCAAGGTCGCCTGTTAATCTTCGATGACACCGTCGAGTTTCAGGGACACAATTCTCTCACAAGATACCCTGCGATCACATTTCAACGACAAAGGAAAATACATCATTTAGTCAAATAAATGGACGTTTCTTCGAAAAAAATAAACTCAAAAATATCTTTGTCGTGGCCAATACTTATCAATTTGTACGTTTCGTGACACGCGTGATTTTGAACGTGTATCGTGGTACATATAACGTGACTCCCTGTGATCCACTTAACCTGAGAATACTTAACGTCAAAAATAAATATGGATCACATACGTTCGCTTCGGAAAATCCCAGAATCGAATCAACAGCTTGCAGTAGCTGGAAAAAGTTCATTAGCCGAATTCTTCGCTCGCGTCAGCGCTGCAGAGACTTAAGAGAAGATGTCGCGAAAAACATGGCAAAAGGCCTTGATACGCGTGTTTCAGAAGCCTTTGTAGGGTCCTTGTGCCGTACCGAAGAGCCCATTTCCCATCCTAGGGAGAGATTCAGTCTCTTTTTCTCCATTCCGCTCTCAACGGCGCGAATGTTGACGCCATGTCGAGAGTATCCAGTAATCCAATCAGTGAGAACACCTCTAAGCCCAGTCCGCGCTGTGGCGTTAGCCGTAACCCGAAGCGGAAGACCCGCAAGATCCAATAACCGGAGAACCGTTGCCATCGAAGGACCCCGAATTCTTAGGTAGCTGTGACGGGAATAACTGCGGGAGAAGTGCTTACAAGAGATCAAATGGCCCGTATTTCTCTCTCTCCTCCGTATCGCCAAGGGAGATTTTGGAATGGAATGACAAAATCCATCGGTGGGTTGATAGGGTATGGAAATCCGATGAAGGAATCATCCTCAAGATTAAGTCTACCAAGGAAACCATAACTTTCTGGGACTGCGTTTAGAAAACTTCGATGCGCAAATTAAAAATTGAATCGATTTTATACAGAGCGATAAATTTTTACATTCGGGCTGTGAGAGTTAATTCTTCTTGCTGTCCTTCTCGTCGGTGTTGTTTGCCTTCAGCCGAAATAAAGTAAAGGTATTCCCTCGATTATCGCGGGTTTTATCGTCGCGGTTTCACGCATTCGCGCAGAAATTATTTGAGCAATTTAAGATGTTCGAGGAATGCAAATTTCACTCATTCGCATCTGCTTACCGCGTCACACGCTACTCGTTCGTTATATCCCATGAAACGCATCGCGATTTCCTTTCGATAACAAAACAAATAGACATAGTACGTACATGATACAAAGGTAGTGACGCTGTGACTCACGCGGAAAACGAATCGAGGGGAGTGGTAAGCGAGATGCTCAAATGATTCTGTACTCTCAGTATCTTTGTCTTCTCTGTTCGCATATGCGTAATTACCTGCGGTTTCTACAATCTGTTTGTTTTTATCTGTAATGATGTGATATAACTATGTGCCCAAATAGCGAAGGAAGTACGTGTGTTGTATAAAGAGTGCTTAAAAAGTGCGACAAGTAAGAAAACATTTCATTCTATTCACCCCATTTTCCGCAAATCCTTTTAGTACCAGGTTAACGCGGCATCTATGTTCGCGCCATTTTCCAGGAGCGTAATTTTCGCAAATAAGGAGACTACCAGTGTACATACTTCCCAAAAAATACTAATTTCGAATTCGCTCTTGCATCAGCTTGATTTTAAAGATATAACCACTTATTAACAAAAAATAATTTTAAATTCCAAATAACATTCTAAGATTAATATCGCGGTTAGTTATTTCTGCGCATGGCTGAAGTTTCTTACTCTCTAGACGCATACACACACATATATATATATATAGAGAGAGAGAGAGAGACATAGTGTCAATTTTCTAAAGCTCAAACCTTAAAGGAATGCATGAATATTTCTAATGACAGAAAATCCCATTGAAGAATTTCAGAAGGAACGTCTTCAAAATAACTCTAATTGGAGGAAATATCTTCTTGGAGTGACAGAGATTAGATTTCATGTATGTAAAAACACACATACAAATCACATTTATGGTTCTGTTTCTATAAAAAATCTATTGACCGGGAATCTGTTTCTGATAAATCGAAATGAAAAGTGAGGCCCACGCGCAACTGCCCCTCTGACGGAAGTCGAGTGGGTGAAATGGATAATGATGCCGAAAGGGAAGATAAGGGGGCGGAGTAGGAGGGAGAGAGGGAAGGAAGGAGTGGAAAGAGAGAGGAAGAAAGACAGCAGATGGAATAAATGATAGAGAAAGAGGAGAAAGGTAGAGAGACAAAGAAGAAAGTCAGCAAGAGGACGTAGGTAAGTGTAAGAGATTAGAAACGGGAAATAAGAATGGAAAGAAAAAAAGGAGAGCGAAAAGTTTGCGCTCGACAACTCGGTAACAACATTTGATGAATCGAAAAACCGGCCTCGCCATAAAATCATGACGGAATCTCCGATTTAACGCGCAAAGAACAGAAAACGCTTGTAATTTATAAGTAAGTTATTGCGATGGTAAGTGTAAAAATTATTTCAGAATTTGATCTAAAACTAAAGAATAAGCTTTTTTTCAGAGGCATAAGATGAAAGTACGCATTATAATTTGCAGCAGAAAACACACAATAGACACATAAATCCGTCGAGACCTTGCAAAACTAGAGACTTGTCTTCAGGTCCCTTCTTCAAAATTGCGATAACGTGAGAGTGATTATAAGTAAACCTTGACAAAAATAGTTCACCCATTCATCGGGATCGTTTCCTGAACTGATACCGCAGTAACCGATTTCTTGTGTGGATGATGACAACATCAATACGAGATACTTACTCTTGTGTAGTGGACCGCCGGCGGAACAAGAAATATCAATCATCAACTAACAATTTTTATTTCTTTTTAAGAATCCACGAACAAATTAATATTTTCTATTAACTTCTGATATGGAAATAACAATACCTAATAAATCAACGTGTTTTCTTATCATAATGAAACGCTACATTTTCGCGTCAATTCTTTATCTATTACGCAACAGATAATAAACTTTTCCGGCACGGTCCAAACGGAGGCAGCTACGCCACCGCCTCCTTTCACCAGAGAGAAGGAAAGAGACAATAGACCGAGAGAATGTGATGAAACGGATAGCGCGATAAACGGTGTAAACGAGACAAGAACGAAAAGGGAAGGAAAGAGGTAAAATTGGTTCGAGAGAGAGAAATATGAAACGTTTAGGTGTAAGTAAAGGAGAAGGGGAACGAAAGGGAAAAACGGATGGATGTATGAGGGAAGGGATATGGAGAGAGAGAGAAATGAAGAGTTTCGAGAGGTAGAAAGGATGCCTCTCACACCATCCCTCTCTCTCTCACTCTCTCTCCTCTTGGCCAGCACTTGATCGATTAATAAAAGTCTTGGGAGACAGGAGGTGTTGGGGAGCAAAAGGGGAGAGAGAGTATGGTTTCTGGAGTGGGAGAAATGAAAGAGAGGGAGAAAGAATGCCGGGATAGGGTGCGATGAGGGAAGTTGAATATGTCCCCTCTTCGTGAGGTGCATGACGTTCAATTTCGCTATTTTATTTGTTGACGGAAAAAGGTAACGCGTGAAAATTCACCCCATGTATATTAGTACCAAGACCGTGCAGATCAGAGTGAAAAACATGAACCTAACGTACCTATCATTTCATTAAAACTTAATGAATGCAAGCAAAACTATGATAAAAATATCTTAAGGTTTTTTAAAATAAAAATAGGTGCAAGATGCATTAAGAATTTTCTCGTGTCAGCTTCCAGTGTATAAAACAATGCCAATTATTATACTACCGTCTGGACATAATGGTGGTAGCTGGGCGTAAAACTCGATATGTTATAACTCCACTGGACAATAGACATTGGACATGTAGCTTACGTTTCACTCTTTATGACTACCCTATAACTGGAGGAATTTTAATCAGAATCCTTTCATTCAATTTTGATCAAATCGACAATAATTAACTGTCCTCCATTATTGCTCGGATTGATTCATTTCAACAAGGTTACTACCGAATCGTAAAAACAACTTTTTCTGAAAAATGTGCAGTATTCATCAAAATTCCGAAGTTGATTTTTTGTTTGAAGATCTCGAAAAAACCTATCTCCGAGGGCCCACGAAATCCTAGCAACTGACCATATACTTCGTTCGTGAGAAAGTAAAAATTGAATTTATTTTACTCCTACCAATCTCAGGTAATGCCACAAGGCACTTTGTAAAATAAAGGCGCAATTTTTTATACAGACGTTGATTTAGCTGATAAAAATGAATATAAACTTCAAAATCGATTGGAGAGAGCGAATTCATCTAAGCAAGTTTCTCTCTCTCTTACTCCCAATTTTTCGTTCTCTTAGTCTCATCCATCTTTCCTCACTTTTCTCCTCTCTTTCTCATTCGATATCACTGTCTATCGCTCTCTATATTCTTAGGAAACCCTTCCTTCCAGCATCTCCCGGGGACATAGTTCAGTGGCTTTACTGACCATAACTCTCGCTTTTATTCCCGGGCCCTCTCTATAAAGCAAGAAATTCTTTGACCGAACGTGTGGGGGATGTCGACAGGTAGAGTGAAATGGAGAGACAGAAAGAAGTCAGTCATTTCTTCATATAGATCTACTCGTATTCTCGGTTTGTATTTTTCAAGCGATGTGGAATCGTCTACCACAGTGGTTCCCAACCTTTAGAGTAAGGCCTTACGTACGCCTTCTCAATTCTTTTAGAGATAAATTTTACTGTTTACCATGTGTGTGTATAAAGGAAAATACACAGATAAAAGACTTCATATGGAATATTTTCGATTTCCTTGTGCCAAAATAACGCAAGTAATGGTTGAGACATGTTACCAATAAATGCAGTTTATGAATTTAAACTCCCATATTTCAACAACCGCATTATAGTAAATATTAAGTGTATCTTAAGGACTTCGAACTGCATTGTATTTTTGGATTGGAAATTTGTTGATTAATTGAAAATTAAAATATGCAATGAGCGCTAAGTTTTTTCTCGTACTGTATTGACATATTAGTTACATAACTTTAAATCCAACAAGTGATATTTCATGTTTCGATTATCTTTATAGGTATCAACAATGGGCTGATGTTACTCAAAACCCAAATTATAATTTGGAAAAAATGACGACTGCTTATCTCTGTGCCCGTTATTTCAATAAAAATCAGCTCAGACGGTTCAAAACTATAAACATGTTTTAAAAAGTCAAAAACAAATCCAAATGCCTGAAAGGAAAATAATGGTGATAAGTTTTGGTGAGGAATAGAGGTAAACAACAGAGGCATAGCGATTTTCAAAGCTCTTTTGAGTTTTTGAACATGTAAAATTTTTTATTTATCGAATATCTCACGTACCCCTTGATTTGACTTCACGTACCCCTTGGGGGTACATGTATCCCAGGTTGGGAACCCCTAGTCTACCACATTTCATTCACTCCTTACGACGTTACAAAAGTGAAATGTCGAGCTCACCTCATGGTTGGAATCCGACTGATGATCAAGGCATCTCCAATGGCTATTAAAAAAGAAAGACCGGGAAAAACCGAATCAGCATTTCGGATGCAAAACAGCCGTCTTCATTGGCAGTTCTCCGGTCGTTGTTTCTGTAAAAGAAGACGGTATTTGATGAAAGGGCAACGTGCTATAAATGAGTCTACTTAGATTTCCCAACCCAATATCTTTATAAGTCAGAACGCTAACTAAAACATATAATCTGAGGATTATTGTTGTGAAATTTGGTGATATTCATAGCGAAAGGAGAATTAAAACTTGGTATCCTTCCGCGGTAATCATTGAAAAGTGAACGCAACCGATAGTGAAATTTTTGAAGGAAATGAAATTATTCGTGGATTGGTTTCCATTTTTGCCTGAAATAACCTCAGACCAAAATGTTTCAAAGATTGCAATTTCAAATTGCTACGAAATTCTTAAATGAACGATCTAAAAATAGAATGAAACTATGCAAATCAGTAACGCGAATGAGGATAATAGTCAGACAGTTTTTCACAAAAATTTGAAAACCTCCCTCTCCCCTCTATCCGTTAAAAGGCTGGAAAAACCAGGTGCGCATTTCTTCAGAAATTTTTCATTTTTAGAATATGCTGCCGGTGAATAACCGCTGATGGCGGCAGCTTTGTAGGCGAAATGCTAATCTGGATTTCCCGACCTTTTTATGACTACTGGATAAATATAGTTTTCTAACTGAAATTCAGCCCTAAGGAGATCCGCCGTTTCCTTGCTGTTGCTGTTCGTGATTGGGTACCTGTCCTCCCGCGCGAAAGTTGTGAGAGGCGATGGAAGGTTAACGTTCGTGATTGGCTACTTGCTCTATGAAGGTCAAGAGACTTAAGAAAGTGAACAGACTATAGTTAACAACTGTCGCTTTGGAACAGTTTGAAACACCACCAATAGAATTTCTCTTAAATAGGCACCTCTCGTACCGCAATCATTATCTCACAATCAGTTATATTTCGAAATCCTTTTTTTCAGCTGCCTTCCGTGAACTGCGGTGCGTGCCGAAAAGGAAAAAGAAAAACCCTCCCTCCCAATCGAACTTCTCATTAATCGAGAAATAAATAAAATAAGTTTCAATTCTAAGAGTTCCCCATCGATACCATCTTAATTACGCTTTCGTTTTCTCCAGCCTGAAACGGAATCGAATCTCGAATATTTGGTTTACGACGTGTTTTGTAAGGCAAGTTCCAAAGTCGAGATAAAGCAAGTGGGTCAGAACCAAAAATTTCCCCTCGAATCTTTTATCCAAATAAGGCCCCGAATGATAATGAGGCACTTTGAATGGATATGCCTTGTCCTCATAGAAGATCAATTCCATTCACACCTCCGCAATGCTAAGGTGATATTTTGTTCACTCCTTAAATGTAGTAGAAGGGGGGAGCTCGATTGTGGTTTCCACAGTGAAAGAATTTTATCTTTTAAAAATAAAAACTAGCGAAGGTCGCCACGAATTACCCGCAGAAAAATGTTGTGCCGACGTTTGATCTCATTCCCGGTTAAATTCGGATTACAGGATGTGTACAGACTTCGGTTGTTATCGATCAAAATCCGGAAAAACGCCGCAAAACGTAAAAATATTAACTGTTGTATAAAACATTAATTATTTTGTTTTTATAGCTTGAAATTGTTAAACTGAGACTGAGAAAACGGGAGTATCAATAGATCCTACAAACATATATATATATTATCAAGCGTCTAATTTGAATTGTACCTCGTAAATCTGGAATGAAACTTTCTTATGTGTTCTGCATAATATGAATAATTTAATATTCGCAGTTTTATAAAAACTGAATTAATATATTTGCAGCGTTAAAGTGGACATTTAAAAGCTACATTTCATGCATATCACGTCAGCAAAGCACAATGCAAAAAAACAATAAAATAAATATCACTGAAGTGGTTGGTAAAAGCAAATATTTCATAGAGTTCCTCAAGGATCCATCTTAGTGCCGACTTCTTTTATCCCTTCGAGAGTTAAAAATAACTGATCGCGGTTGTTCCTTACTGTTGGAACATCAGTTTACTTTGCAGCGCAAACACGAAATAGATGTCTGAAGGCGAAACTTCTTTGAAAGCTAACTGCCGGTCGACGTTTACGGATTAAGTAAAAAAATTCTGACGTCAATCAGTTTGCAGGTGGAGACTCCTTCACCTTATCCAATCGCATCGTCGTCCGTCGAGCGAAGGGTTAAGAATAGCCAAAAGAAAACTCGTCTTTCCCTTCTTCAATCTCCCCTTGGGGTCATTCCTCGAAGGCACCAATCGAGTTACGAAATCGACTGTCAAACGTCTGAAGACGAAGTGGATTGATCTTCTAGCTTTTATTTTGCTTTTGATTCCTTTGAAAAGTTAAAACAATGAGAATATTGGCGTTCCAACCCGTCCCAGTGAGGTGCGTTCTGTCACGAAACATTTCTTGGGCAACTATGGCCTTAGAAACAGAAATTCAAATAAAACTTGACCGAATCACATTTGAATCTCAACCACAAAGTACCCTTTCTCGGTAAGGTATTTGAGCCAATTATAAAACTAATTTTACTTACGATTTTGGCGTTTATTGGTTATTTACCACGCTTTTGCTCATTTTGAATTTATTTCCGCATCAAAGGAGCGGTTTCAACATCGTTTGTCTTTATTTTCATTTAAAATCGACTTTTACAAGCAAGTGAAACGCGTTAAAATTCATCTACCGAATCTACACCTGTGAGAATAAAACTAATCTTAAGTCAGCTTTAATTTTTGGTAGGATAGATAACAGTGATTATTATTCTATTTGGTCACGTATACTGTTTTAAGGTATCTGCTATAACTATAGATAAAGTACTGTTTATGTGTCCTTTTCGAAATAAAAGGAAAATATGAATATTGCGACTAAAAGAAATATTTTTTCCCTGTAAGATGAATCTTTCCCTATGAGAAATGTCGATTGGAACGCGAAAAATAGACAACCGGAAAACATTAACTAGAATTTTGTATCATGTCGAAAAAAACAAAAATTCGAAAGTAAAATCCTCCAGGCGCGCGAAATAATTTCGCGGTATTCTCGAGAAATATAAGTGAAATTAGTAAAGAAAAAATAAACTTATCGTCTTCTTCTAAGCGCTATATGAAACGTCTCTCGACTGAAAGAGGGAGAGGAAGTCGGACATTTATTTATCTTACTTTCTATTTCCTCGAGAAGATGTGAAAAAATAACTGTTGAGACGATAAAAGGGACGTCAATAGTGAACATCAAAAACAGTGAAAAAAAGGAACGGGAGGGAGAGAGAGAGAGGTTTGGAAGAAGGGAGAGCGGGAGGGATAAAAGGAGAGAGGTATGGAGAGAGAGAGATGGAGGGAGAGAGCACCTGCTTTCCTTCCGTGCGTCTCCTTACTCCTGCCCTTCGCACGCCCTCATTCGCCCCGTGAAAACGCCAAAGAAAAAAGAGAAAATACAATCTTAAAGCAGCTCAGGCTAATCTTTCGCCTTCTTTTATACGTCCGATATGTGTCCGAAACAGAAGGAGAAAAGGGGCGTAGAGTATAGACGGGAGGAGTCCCTCTCTCCCTCCCACCCTCCTTTCCTTCCTCCCTATTCTTCTCTCTTTTTCCTATCCAAGGATGGATACGTATTCCCAGAAGATCTAACTCTCCATTTTCTCTCTCTCTCTCTCTTTCCTCCTTCCTCACTCTATCTAACTTCACCTCCCTCTAGTTCACTCCTCTTCTCCTCCTCTCCCTATCTCTTTCTTTCTTTTTCTTCCCAGCGCTCCAAGTAATTCCATTTCAACCGTCACTGAAGTTGGACAAACTTTCTTTTTTTCCTCCGAGAATGAGAAATATCTCTTTTCTCCTCCCTTCCCTCGCGATAAGCTAACCGCATGGGCATACGCCACTTAAGGCCGCTGAAAGTGTATTCCTTCGCACATGTCAATAATTGAGAGGGGTAGAAATGGATAGAGTTTGGCAGGTGAAATTTTCGGATGTGTGACGAACTGCTTCTAGGATCAGAAAAAAACATAAAATCCCGAGTAACGAAAAAATTAACAGATTTCGAAATCTTTCATGTGATATAATAGTATTAAAAATGTAGTTTTAGTGTTGCTCTATTATTACATTAGATATCATTAGATTATTTTAAAGTGTTTATTTAAGGCCAGTTTAATGATCAAACCGGCTTCTATGGTAAAAAAAAAGTGTCAGGTCGGTCTAACTGCTCCTCCAACGCAACGAGCGCTTTATTCGTTACTTAGCAATTCTGCGATGCGGTATCCTCGTACCCTGGGCGAAGTAAAGTCGAAGAAATTAGCCCGGCCGAGCGACTTTTACGTCGGATACGAGAGAAGCTTACACACGGACACGACGAAGCATACGTTTTCATCTCAGAAAAAGGCTCGAGCCGATACCCTATTCATCTCAGAAATGGACTTTTCAGGGAATCCCTTATTTTTTTCCGCAGCGTAAAATTCACGTTTTCCTCAGGATGTTCGCTGGCCTGAGATGCCTGGGGAGTTAAAAGTCAGTCCAAGTAACGGAAGAGAGAACGCTAAAGGGAGGTTATAGAGGGTGGGCGAACGTATAGAAAGAAGGGTGGAAATATAAGGGGTATGAGAGTTGGAGGATAGCGGTATGGGGCATACGGGTTGCGTTTGTATCCCTTTTTTTGCGAATGTGTGTGTGTGTGTGCAAGGGGGTTAAGATGACCGTACACCGAACGGAATGAAGGGAGAGAGAGAGAGAGAGAGAGAGAGAGAGAGATGGACGAACATTGACCAATCAGCGGTAGCCGCCTCTTCGTCCAGGGGACCAATCAATATCCTCAGCGATGAAGGAAAGGGATGTGGACGGATGGGGTGTGTAGGATGGGGTGTGTAGGATGGGGGAGGCTTTTCCTTATCCTCTCCACTCCCTTCGACCTCCCTCCCTCTCTCTCTCGCCCCTCCTGTCTCCGATGATTGATCGTGAAAGGGATGAAGGGGTGAGAGCGAAGGGAGAGTGGGCTGGAGAGAGGGGAGAAAGGGGGGAGGAGGTAGAATGTGTGTGTGTATGGGGTTGGGTTGGAGGGCATCGGCCGGTGGCATCTCTCCGAGGGACTCAGGAATTCTCTTCCTTCCCTCGCTAAGATCTTTCCCTATCTCACCCTCTTCGTCCCAGCTCCTCCCTAAACCGGCGCTGACCATCGTGAGAGAAGTGAAGAGGGAAGAACCCCTTTTTGTGGAGTCCAAAACACGAGGAAGGGGACTGCGTACCCTGATGAAAGGGAGAGAGGAATAGCGAGAGGCAGGGGTCTAGGGGAGAGAGAGAGGATGGCAAAGTGACAGGAAGAGGGGGTAAGAGTTGGATAACCATAGAGAACTAGGCAGAAAAAGTACAACAAGAATAGAGGAGGGAAGATAATGAGGATCTATAGGAATAACCAGAATTTATCGATAGAGAGAAAGCTTAATTGTAAAGATACAGGCGAATCTCGAGCGTCTATTAAGTTTCGATGGATTGTTCATATTAATATGCACTAAAATGAAGTGCCGCAATTCGAACTTTCAACGTTTTCTGTCTCATCTTGAAGTTCTACTTATCTAGATTCGAATGTAATGTAAATACTGGTACAAAACGTAAAAAGACGAGAAATTAGTAAAGAGAATAACAAGAAGGGCTTAATGATTCGACGGAGAAAACGACGAAGAATAATACGGAATGTTACTAAAAGAGATGAGTCAAAGGTGATACGTATTTATAAGGAAATAAAGGTGAGGGGGAAATAAAATTGTGATGTATAAAATAGGAGTAAGAGAGGTAGGTTCATTGAAAGACTGTATGGCACAGAATGGCAGTGAAAGGCAGGGAAGGGGATTAATTCTTGAAAGATGGAGATTTAGAGAGAATAGGAGTTACCAGTATCCTTTCGAGTTTCTCGGTTTAGCACGGATTTCTTTTATACAAATCCCTCGATTTGGATGGCCATCAATTTCGCTTTAGCGCAGTTTTGAATCAGATTCCGGGCATTAAAAGGCAGAAAATGGTTCGGTTTGAGTCCGACGTTTAAATAAATCATAAATGAAGCAATAATGAATACAACGTAACTAATTCGTTGCATGTTGAGATCAAGACGTGCTCAAATATAACCTCTTGCTTTCCTATAGAGAAACCTACCCCATTCGCCACGGTTTCTCTTTATGCGCTCTGTCCCAAAAAAAACGCGTACAGCGCAAAGCAAAGGATGGGGGTAGTTGATAACGATATAGATGATAGAATATCCTTGACAAACTCGATGGCTGATGACCGTTTTGAAAGACCCTTGATAGTCGGTGCTAAAGGACCCTTAATGTGACCAAATAGACTTTGCCTTTTTTTGTTCATTGAACGCAATAGCCGTGAAAGCATCTTTACATAATAAAGGGTGGAAATAACTATTTCAGAGAATATAGTACACATCAAAACATTTTTTTTAAATTGCCTTAAAAACCTAGACACAGTTCGACACCGCGAGGATACTTTTTTCGCTTTCTTAGTAAGTCAACTGTTTATAAAAAAAAACGTTTTACAAACCTCTTAAAAACAAGAAAATCCGTACAAACATGAACTTGAAAAGATAACATCCCGCGAAACTTTATCACAACCGATGAAAATCATGGGAAACTCGTTAACGATGAAGTTTTTGCACGGCCTCAGGTGAAAAAAGGCGTGTTCCATCGTTCCATCGCCTCGCCCCTTCTTCCTCTGTATAGATCTTACGCACCCTTCTGTATCGCCTCTTTCCTTTCCACCCCTTAACAACCAGAACTCTCCCGACTGCCCCTCTCCCCTCCCCTCCCCTCTCCTCCTCCCGTCACCCTTCCTCCGCATCACTCCCCTCGGTCCACTCTCCCTAAAGTCTCCCAGGCTCTTTCCTCTCTTATTCGGGAAAACTTGGGGTTGGTTGGTACCACCAACAGCATTCTGAGGGGCCTGCCAAATAGACCGCTGAAGAACCCATCCGTCCACCCCACTGTCCGTCCACTCTTCTCTCCCCTCCCCCCCCCCTCCCCCACTCCGACAGCCCTCTCTCCCCTTCCCTCACCACGCTTCACCTCCCTCCCTCCTCTACGAACCGCCCTTCTCGCATCTTCTCCCCTTTTCCGACGCGTCCACTCCCTCCCTCTTTCTCACTCTCCTTCACTTCCCTACTCCAACTACTCCCTTTCGCACACTCCATCTCCACTCTTTAACCTACGATCCTTTCTCACTCTCTCTCTATCTCACTCACTGAGCTTCATCCATTTCGCCTTTATCCACTTCTCACTCTTTCTCCAGTACTTATCTCACTTCTCTCTCTCTTTCTCAACTTTTCTCTTCTCTTCCTCATTTTAACTTTTCTCTTTATACCAATGCTATCTTCCCGACCTTTATTTCAACCCCCTAGGCCGGTTGGACGTATGCGTCTACGGATCTTGCAATCTTTCCTGGGCAGCTTTTGTCCTTAACGCGTGTACGTACTACGACTTCTCTTTACTCATACCTAAATTTCAGAGCCATTTATTTATCTTTTCCTCAACCAAAAAATAAACAGTTGCTAAGGATGCCGAAAAATGTTTATATTAAAATAGACGCGTTGATGGGCGAACAGTTCGAAAAATTATCGGCATGAGGAATCAAAATTTCCGTCATGCACACTTTCATCCGTCTCCTTTCGCTTCTTTCTGGGATAAATAAAGAAGGGAAGTTGAAATCCTGATTTCATCCGATTATATCACAGGATTGAAATATGTCTTGGTGCCTTACACGTGCTTTTTTTTCTAATCTCGTATATTCAACAAGCACACAGAAAACCCTTGTCCAACTCCTGTCTATAGTGTAGGAATCAAGACACAAAATATCTATCCCTCAAACAAGACCGGTCATTGTAATATTTCTCACGTGCCACAATAGTTCATGAAGTTGATATATTTTTTAATTCTTGTATTCTAAAGGACATAATATAGCCTTCGGAAGCGCTACGGCAGTCCTTTTACAGTTTGAAAGAATCTTCCATCATCCCTTCCTCTACGCTAGGAAAAGCGAAGAGGAAAAAATCAACTAAGTTGTTATTACATAAGGATAGAAATTTATGTGGCAGGGCGAGACCTGCACGACTGCAGGCTTTGTTTCATTACTTCTTGACTGTGTCCAACGCGGATTTCTCCAACACTGATTCGATTAGACAAGGTTAAGTAAATGTGGCGCTATTTTCCTCACACGCACAAAATTTAATTACATGTACTCGTTCCTGAATTGGGCGTGCGCCACATTTTCTATATGTACGTGAGAAATCTCGCAACCTGTAGGAACTCGCGATTTTTTTTGTGAGGTATATATTAAAATTTGTGCAACACGACATTTTACGGCGAAATTTCTTTTCTCCCCTCTCGCTTTCGCGTACGATGCGAGGAAGTTAGTGAGACGGGTAGACAGTAGTCGTTAAATCCGATTAAGCCGCCAGCCGTTCTCCCAGCCCTAATAAGGTGCCGGATTGATACGTCATCAGCCCATCAGACGAATCGAAACAACCGATATAAAGATTGGTAACGAGCTTACCAGTCGTGTCGTGACCTTTATGTGTGTTTACAAAGAGCCATCTTGCGGGATTGTCTCTCACTGCAATTCGTGGGGACATTTTCGTCAGGAATTATAGGTGCGACTCGAAGGACAGTAGCGAAGCTATGCCTTAAGCAGTCCGTAGGGACCTTTCTGCAGATTGAGCCCACAGGTATAAGCCAAAATTATCAATTCTTAATTACGTCAGTACTGACATACACAAAATAATATTTTCCGTCTTCTTATGGTCACAAAATAACAAAACTAAACGTTTTTGGTTTTCATTATTCATTCCTTTTTTAAGAAGAGCCCCCCATCTTAGCTTGCACTGAGTCCCACCCAATCGTATTTACGTCACTGCCGAGTGAGGTAACAAAATAGTTTGCTGCGTTAAAATTGGCGGTTATCTTTCAAGGGTTTTTTTCACACAACATATTTTTAGTAACAATTGACTAGGTTCTTGGCATTATCGAAACCGACACACGCAAAAAAACGCCGTATGAATCGCGCCCAAAAAGAATTATCACGTCTGACAGTTTTTAGATTGAATTTATAATATCGTGAATAATTATTGGCAGCTGGCAATTGGCAACTGGCAATTTGAACACGTATTTTAAATATCCCTTAACATGCGTTCTATGATCACCAGTTCGAATTGTGTCTTTATGAATTTTCCTGCTACTGTATATTAAAAACGACAGAAATATCTACAAGAATCAAGGATAAGATAATTTAACAATGAGACGCATAGTTCATTTTGTTTTACCCAGTTAATATATAATGCCTAAAAGAATTATTATCAATTGCATTCCAATGCTTATACTTTGGGTAACCTGGACTCCTCCCTTCGCACCAAGGGGAAACATCGCTCTGGAAAATCCGGTCATTCGCTTTCTCTCTTTCCACGAATAGTTTTCTCTCCTTCTCTCTCTCTCTCTCACTCTCACTCCCTCTCTCTCTCTCTCTCTCTCTCTCACTCCCTCTCTCTCCTCTCCACGTCATAGCTCCCAAACAACATGCCAGTGCTTAACTCTCCTAGCCGTCAACAAAATCGCCAAAACTCTCATGGACGTCAAATTCTGACACCAACAAACCTCTTCCATCAATAACACCATGTGGCAAAGTAATCATATCCCGTCCCATCATTCTCACGAACCGAGGAGAGAATACATGAACCAATAAAAGTGATTTAATACAAAAACTGAAATATCGAAATATGTATAATCGTGCCCAACTCATGGCTTGCGTATATGTGACCATAAAAAGTTTGAGAAAAGCAGTCGCATATTTCGGGTACAAAATAATTCTTTTCAGTGGTAATTCACCGATCGCTAACCAATTTAAAAAAACGTGATAATATAAAAATAGATTTTTATAAAACCTTTTTATGCGTTAACTTAATTTTATTTACATTAGCTTACGTTATTGAACTTTGCTGAAGCTCGAACTATTTATAGTCCTGCTAAAGCACTTTGGTTGCAGGCGTTATTCCAAATGACTTTGTTTCTCTCTATTTCCGAGATCTCTATCAATAGATCCCACTCGAGAAAGGGTGGCATAATATAAAACTTAAAATTACATGTTAAATGGAGCATCGTAATTCCACATTTATATATTCATACTTTATTCAGTTAAACCATACTATCGGTGGTCACGAAATTATTCTCGTTTTCCATATAATCCAATGCAGTGTCCGTAAATGTTCTTAATCGATAAGGTTTCTTTCCCCTGACGACGAATATTTTTCTCATCAAAAACGCAAAATTTTCGCCTTCTAAGGAAATCTATGCATCAAATCGATGTGTATTTGAAAATTGACGGTTGAAAATTATATTTTATATAATTAAGCGGTTCTGGAATCGAAATCGGTAATTTATTACATGATGATTATCCATAAGCCTCTTAAGGTACCGGTTTATTTAAGACTGAAGGAATGGTTTCAATAGATTCAACCGTTTTTGTGTTATTCGAGATTCTTTGGAATTTGAGTGCAAGAGCATTACATATTAAATATTACCAAAGAGAAGTTAATATAAAAGTTATTACTAAATTATCGATCTAAGTCGAGAGTATCGTTAACTACCGAGATACAAGACGTGACACGAAAGTTTCCTTACTGATTTTATATGGACTTTGTAGTTACAATACGCAGTTAGTGGCACTGAAAAATTATTCTCTAAATATTAGTCGTCGATACTATATTGATTGCGTGTGTTATGTCTGATATCTGCTGTACCAGTTTTTCTCCTAAGGTTTTTTATGCCTTCCTCATAAAAGTATTGATTGATTAATAGAAATTGCTAAATGATGATTATCCATAAGCCTCTTAAGGTACCGGTTTATTTAAGACTGAAGGAATGGTTTCAATAGATTCAACCGTTTTTGTGTTATTCGAGATTCTTTGGAATTTGAGTGCAAGAGCATTACATATTAAATATTACCAAAGAGAAGTTAATATAAAAGTTATTACTAAATTATCGATCTAAGTCGAGAGTATCGTTAACTACCGAGATACAAGACGTGACACGAAAGTTTCCTTACTGATTTTATATGGACTTTGTAGTTACAATACGCAGTTAGTGGCACTGAAAAATTATTCTCTAAATATTAGTCGTCGATACTATATTGATTGCGTGTGTTATGTCTGATATCTGCTGTACCAGTTTTTCTCCTAAGGTTTTTTATGCCTTCCTCATAAAAGTATTGATTGATTAATAGAAATTGCTAAAAGAGTGATACAGGTATTCTATTATACTTAAGAGGTCCTTAGACGTATGAGAGATGCAGTTTGTAGGAAGAGGTCAAATCTTTGAATTCTTCACGATGCATCAACTGGAATTTTTGGCAAATTTTAAAATAACTCAGCTAGATCACAAGTCGTATTCACCCGAATTCGCCCCAATGAGACCTCCTCTCCTTACGCAAGGCCAATAATTCTTTGAAAGGACATCACTTTGAAGAAGATATTAAACTACGGCGACTCCGAAGAAGTTAACGGAATAGGAATTCTAAAATTGGTTTCCAAGCGTAGAAACACCATCGGGAGAAGTGTATGGCTCAGAAGGATAATGCTTTCATTGGCACTATGCTAAGGTCTTTTCATTACATCCCTGTGATTTTTTTATAATATCAGTTCGGGAACTTTGGATCACACCTGGTAAAACTGTCGAGAGAATCAGATGTGAATTTCGGCTACAAAGCATCCACCCTCAGAAGTCAATTTTTTTAATCTAAAATATAATCTACTATCAGAGAAACATTACCGAGTATGGCTGCTTTGCATCCGAATTTTTTTCTACAAGTGTCATGGCTATTGGAGTTATTTACTTTCAGTTGGATAGTTAACTACGTTGAGAGATCGATGAAATACCATCGAGGGCGGCTGCGTTGTAAGGTAAACACGCATCTGCTCCAACCGTCGTACGGCTACGTTACATTAATTATATAGTATGTATAAAACCATCAGGAGTCCACCAACATAATTTTTTAACACCAGTCAACCCTTATCTTTTTAGGGCCCAAGCCATACATCGTGCTCTCTGAATCATTATTTGATTTTTTGTGATTATTTAATCGCCCTTTGTAATCAAAACGCGCGAATTCCATTCCTCTGAGAACATTTCTCCACGAGTTTGCGTGCCTTCCGTTCAGCCAAAAAAATATATATATCCAACACCTAGAATGGTTCCGTGGGTCACCCTTCAGTCCTTTTCTAGCCTTCCTTCTTACGGTAAGAATCTTACTTCATCCGTGGGATTTCTCTCTCTCTTCTCTCTCCCCTTCTCTCTTCCTCCCTCTCTCTCCAAGCCGCTTGGAGGGTCGGTTGGGCAACCTTTTCTCCGCGTGCCATTGTTACAACTCCCCGTCCTTAACCTCCCACCCGTTTCCATGGATACGAAGGGCGTTTTTTGAATGGATGAGATGTCGCGGTTTCAAACCTTTTACACGAATGTAACTACAAAAACTTCCATTCCGTTTTTTTTCGAGCTCACGGGAACCTTTTCCTTGGAACGCTTTTCCGCTTCTGGATAACGGGAGTGAAACGCGAATGAAATGATCGCGTGGCTCTTAGCTTCCGGCGTTTGTCGTGAATCGTTTTTTATTTTATTGTATTTAACTCGACGGCCTCCGAACGAAATGAGGTGCTAAGCATTGAAATCGTAAGGAGTTTATATGGGAAAGTTAGGCGTAAAGTTCATTTATGCTTTTCGCGCCGTTAATTGCCTTCGTCTTTGAGGTGTTGGAGGAATTGAAATCATGAGAAGTTTTCATTTTCGCAGAATAAGCACAAGGGATGAGTAATGCTTCGTTTATGTCGTGTTATCAATCGAAATTCTCTTCTTCTCTGCCAGAATTTGTCGAAATTTTATTAATATTATGATGGATAATTTTTGTGTAGCCATTTCAAGACGGTTGAGTAAGGACTCAACCCTCGGTAGTCATATGCGTGGACGGATGACTAAAAACTTATCTTATTCTACGGAATACATATAAGGATTTTTTGTAATTTTCAAAATTATATGCAATATATATATACACTGAGCGCTGTGTATTGGCGAATTTCGACATTTAAAAATACAATAAATTCTTAAGTGCGGCACTGCTATGCAAAAGAGTAAGCGAAATAATACGGCTTTATCGTGCAAATTTGAGGATGTGGTAAGAGACACACGATTATCATCGGAAAACCTAATCCAAGATTTACTCGATGAGTTGAGATAATTCTATCGTATGATTTAAAAAAGATATCAAGAGACGAGTTATGTATTTTAGCGTTAGCCTCACTTGAGATTTTCTTTACAATAGCATTTTTCGAAATCAGTAAACTAATCCTTACTACTCATGAATATTTGTATTTGAAATATTTATCTCCGGTCTTGAAATTCGTTGTTATTGGCCACATTTTTTATATCAGAAACCGAAAAACGACTGAATAATTCCCCTAAACTTCTAGCAAATCTTTCGATTAGCCGCCAATTACATATTATTATAATTATTATTAAATTTCACAGCTGGAATAACATTTCAGTTGAGTATGGTTTAAAACCCTAGACAAGCGTAATACTGAAATTTATCAACAAAATAATAGTTCTGAGTCGAATAATCTTTCCATCTAGATTCGTAATTAACACAAATTTGCAATTAGACCGTTGTTTACATACCCCGTGTTATTTATACCGATCCAAACAACGTAAAACCCAGAATAAAAACTAGGGCGTTCGAAATTAACGCGAGAAACACCATCGCGTGATGGGTTTTGGCGCTTCATAAAGAACCACGGAAAATCGAACACGAGACGCCACTTAAAAAAAGAAGACCCGGATAAACGAAACCTTATGGGGAGGGGGGGAAATAATACCTAGGATCATTTTTATCGGACGTTATATCCGGACTTCCTAGGGCCCTGAGGATACCGACCTATCATTTTACGTAAAGCCTATAAACTTAGTTCTTTGATCCTTCGATAAAAAGATCGTTCAATCATTTTCTTAGACACTTTTTTCGTCTGAAAAATGGGAGAAAGACGTACCACCCAAGGCTTCTTCCATAACCGCATCCAACTCTTTCTACCATTTCTGTGTGTGTACACGTCCATTCTCCCCCCTCCTCCCTCTCTTCCTTTCACTCCCTTCCGCCCTTCGTCTTCGCTCGCTCCGTCGGACGAAATGCCAGCTACAGTGTCAACAAAGATGACGCCTCAGGTAGCGCTGCTCTCTCTCTCTCTTTCCCCCAAAATGACACAAATCCGTCTTTTGTGGATCGATTGAACTGTTCCAGCACTTCAGACGGCGCTCCGCCACCCGAAACGGATAAAAGAGGGAGAAAGGTGAAAGGGAGAGTAATGGAGGAAGAGAAAGTGAAAAGGGCGACGGAGAGAAAGGATGAGTGGAGAAAGAAAATAAATTTTTAAGGAAAGGAGGAAAAGGAGAGGAAAGATGTGAAAGAGAGGGATATAAGGAGAGGGAGAGAGAGGGCTGTGGCAAGGAATGCATAAAGGGAGAGAGATGAAGGAGGAAGAGGAGAGTAGAAAGAGAGCAAGAGGGAATGAAGAGAGAGAAAAGGATTGAGAAAGAAAATCCGCTCCTGAGTCATACCGTTACACGCCTCGTTAAGTTGCATTTCTTTGTGCTGATTTATTCAGATATCAGCGTGATTAACTTAACAGAGAATCATCGAGTTCGTCTAATGGATAAAATCAAATAACCGTAGAATGCAAAATAATTTTGAAAATTGAGTTGGCAAGCATTCTAATGGTAAATATCAGTGATTCCTGCATTTTTGTAGGCGCGACACCTATTCAAATAAAATTTCGCTGCACTCCCGACTTCAAACAAGGTTTTGTTTATACACGTATCATAAGGTTTAGGCGCGATTATTTATTGGTACAGCGTCGTCATCATTTCGTTAGGAGAGTGATTATTTTCTTAGTGACCTATCAACATTTCCAAACAGCTGATCTATTCATTTGACGTTTTTCGTGGCGCCTCAGCATGCCCTAGCAGCCTGGCTGGGTCGCACTGGTCAAATCACGATTTACGCAATAGTCCAGTCACTCTAAGTTTACCTACGTCATTCACTTGAGCTTCTTAACCTTTTTTTTTCCCTTTTCATAAACGAATGGACAACTTCGAAAACCGAATTCGTACATATTCTCCTTACCGTAACTCTTTACGTAACCCCGTTAGAAGCACTTTTAAGATGAACGCGACCCAGGTGCTCATTTCGAAACCTTACCGTCCCATTCAACAGTTAGTCCGGACGTACCCGTTCTATCACCCTCCCTTCGGAGAGAGCTAAAGAGAGAGAGAGAGAGAGTTACACGTGCCGCCGCGACGATTCGTGCACGTCGGTCGCCATTTTGTCGTGCACGCCTCCTCCCCACCCCCTCTCTCGCCATTGGTCACTCGCGCGCGCGGTCGGCGGTCTGCACGCGAAGGGGAAGGAGAGGTTGGTTATGCTAGTGGAAGGGCAGGGGCGGAGCGAGAGAGAGAGATAGAGGGAAAGGGAGTCCCTCCCTTGCGGTCATTTTCTCACCCTTTGGGCCCAACCCTTTCTCCCCTTTATGCCGAGGTCGGCTCGACTCACACCGGGGGGACGCTGATTGGTCCAAAACTCCTTTCAAAGGACCCAGAGGTAGAAGGGGGAGAGAGAGAGAGAGGTTCTCCTATCTCCCCCTCGCGCTCATTCTATTATAACCCTCTTCTCGTCCGACGCAGGCGCCGTCTTAATTACTCCGTGACGAAGAGAGGGGAGAAAAAGGGTTGATGAGAGGAGTGGGGAGAGATGGAGAAGGGGAGACGGGGAGGGCGTGGCGTGATTTTTTTCTTTGTCCTTGAGCACGCGCAATGAGAGGGGGAGGGATGTTTGCAAGTGCGTGAGCGTGGGTGTGAGAGAGGGGAAGGGGAGGTGTAAGATGGAATGAAAGGGTTGCGTACGCAAGTGAAGAGAGAGAGAGGCGTGCGCTTTCGTACCGCGAGCGACGCCTGCGCGCATCGCCGCTTCGCGCTGTACGAAGTAGGAATTTTGCGCCGACACACTGCGTTGTTTTACTGTTGCGATTTGTGTTTTGTTTAACCCTTTAGATGAGGAGTGAGCAACCTACCGCCCGCGGGTCGAATGCGGCCCCCGAGGGCATTTTATACGTCCCGCGAAGTTATTGTGAAAAAAAGATACGTAAAATGTAACACTCGAAGCATTATTCGAAACTTACGATGCGGCCCGCTGAAGGATTCACTACCAACCATGAAGAAAAGGTTCCCCAACTCTCTTTTATAATAGAAACGAGAAAACTCAGGATCGTATAGGACAGGGGTCTCAAACTCACATCGGTGCGCGGGCCGCAAAATGGCATATCTCTGAAGCCGCGGGCCGCATTCCAAGCAGCCGCCTTTCATGGTCCTCGCATGTTTTCTAGTTTCAACATTATCCTCCTGTCCTTCCACCGACCCTCATAAAACTGCTACTGTGTATTACACAGTCTAACAAGCTTGCTAAATATATCCGCTGCTGTAGGAGTACCTACCCTTCATCGTTACTATTTCTAATAACTCCTCGGTAACCTTCATATCAATATCCACTCCTCGGACGAATATGGCTAATTGAGCCATGTCTTTCACGTCTAAACTCTCGTCGATTGCTAACGAATAAGCGACGAATTCTTTAGAACACTCATTTAATTACCTATTAATATCGCTGGCTATTTCATTAATTCTCTCAGCAACTGTCTGCTGACAGACTAATATTTTCAAATTCGGTCTTTTTTTCCGGACAAATACATTCCGCCACTTTTATCACACATTCTTTAACAACCTGACCGCATGTGAAAGGCATCGAACGTCTGGCTATCATTTCTAATACAACAAAGCTTTTACGCAGTACCTATGTTTTAGTCTTTAGCACTTTTTGGAACATGCATTGCCGTTTTTTGACTTGAAATTTAAGCCCTTGAAGAGTAACATCCCGAAACTTGCAATCGTTTTAAGTCACAAGGTCCCACAATAACACAATTAATTCTCACTTTCCCGCCTCCCGCAATTCTAAACGTAGCAGTCAAAAACCCAGGGGGATTTCCCCCATTCTTCCTCTTACGAAGGATGCTTACGTATTGACACTTGAAAAACACTTGGAAAAAATGTAAATACTTCAATGTAGTTGTCCTTATACAAATTCTTTAAAAGTTCACCGGGGCCTCCCATCAGTGAGTCTCAACCAGGACCTTCAAGCAGAGAATGAAATTGTGTCCAGATCAACTCTTCAGCAGGCTTTACAAGTCCAAAGTCTCAACTTGATTAGGCCAAATTCCATGTTTATTTTATTATATTTTAATTCGTTTTTTAATTTTAATTTTCATATTTTTACAAGAAATGAAAATTCGAATTGCGCGTTACATATAAGAACAGTTTTCATAACGGAAGTTTTCATTTATTTAGACCAGTCGCGGGAGTTAAGGTACGTTATAGTAACTCGTATTTGATGATTTTCATTTATTAAAACCATAAAACACGTTTTAAAATTTATATGCGCAGAAATGTTTTGCCAGAAATGCATCTAAATGCATCTAATCTTATTGGAAATTCGTTTTCACTTGTCGTGTGTTTAAGTAACGGGGTATTTTTCAGGAACGCATCAACAGCATTAAACGAAGGATTCCTGTACTGCACATCTACTGCACGTAATACTACTATAGTATTTCCTGAACTTTACCGCAAAGATTTTACTTTTTGTTTGTGAATTTACAGTCCATGAACCGATAATTTGGTACGAGTGCTTGAATTCAGAAAATACGAAATTTGGTGACCGAGTCTAATAATATGGCCAACCATTGTACAATTATGAATAAATAGAATATCAGTAAAATAACTGTTCATTAATTTAACCTTTATGATCTAATGTTTCGTTAGAATGATAAAGTGATAGGTTAAAGTATTTCTAAACGGTTGAATCAGTTAAAGCAATGATTGATTAATTTTTTAAAACGAAACATTAATCTCGAAAAGTTAATCGTTCGATAACTTCGTCCTTGAAAAATTTTCTTTCCAAATCTATTGAGCCGTTTATGCTGCTCGAAAATTTACTATTCCACGCTTCGGGATCAGGGCGGTTACCAGTCTGGCGGAGGGGAGGGGCGTTCAAAGCGGCAAAACTGCATCCCTTCCACTGCAACACTCAGCGATCAACTCTCACCGGCCCGACTATAGTATGACGTGGATCTCAAACATAAGGCACGATGGCCTTATTTCCCAATCATCACCCTCCTATTCGATCGAACTCTTTATAGTATTTGAACTTCTCGTAAGGGTGGGGTTGAGCGTCGGATCCAAAGGGAGAGAGATACTGGCTTTCGAGAGGGGCAAAAAAATTTCAGAGATCCACCTAAAACGAGTTGGCGATCGACCGGTCGATCGCGATCGACGTCTTGAGCACCCTTGGCATAGCCTATTGGAAGTCCCAGTCTTCCACTCCAAGATGCGCTCTTTGACCCATACGGTACACTTTTTCGAATTTGCACCTCAGGTTAGTTCTTCCTGAGAAAGGCAAACAAATCTTGCAGAGCGAGTGTTCGTCGCAAGTTGTGTATCTGAGAGAAGGATCGTAACTATTGAAAAATACCTATCGCCTCCCTCTTGGGAATTTTATGTTTCTACTCCCGGAGGTGAGTTTACTCTTGAGATCTGTAAACATATTCAAGAAACAAACAACTGAAGTAAATTCCTACTCAAGAATGGGGGACACTTGGAATACTGGGAGCTGGAGAAACCCCTCTATGACAGCGGTGGCCAACCTTTCTGCAGTAGGCTCAAAATCATCTGTGACATTCTAAAAAAGCCTTATGTTGGCCATCCTTACGACCTGGGATATAAGGGAAATACCCCTATGATTCTCCTGTACTGATATGGTAATCAGTAGGCAGCGTAGGCAGGCACTCAGTAAAGAATTGTGAGTGAGAGTCGGTAGGTGAATTTCAGTAGCATCAGGAATCAGCAGTAGCAGTTAATAAAGTGCATTTCATAAAAGTCAGTTCTTATCATTTTTATCACGTGTATTAATGATGTTACTATCACTATTTGTCGTTCCTGAAATAATTTTACAATCTTACTCTGTATTGTTTGTATACTTTGATTATTATTTTTGGTACCCATGAAGCATACTGAGGTCCGATTTGAACCGCAATGAGTTTGACGCCGCTGTATGGTGGCCAGGTCTCTCTTATAGAGAACATATTATTTTTTTGTTTGGATCTTTTTCACTTTTAATGAGGAAATGTTCTTTTTTCTATTTTTAACTACTAATGAAAATGTTACTTTTTACGATTTAATCACCACGTTTAAAAATGTTTAAAATTTCAAAACAATAGAAAACTACTGAGGGTAAAACCAAATACATAGGCGATTTTCGTTCCGCCTGGGGTGAAAAATCACTTAAAAGAAAAATACGTTCTCTTTTTTACAATAATGTTTTAATTTTTTGTCTTAACTACATGGCCACCTTATGTAGGAGGCGTTGGGATTTTTTAAGTTTGAGGTAGAGAATGTAATACATTCTGGAAATACTGATGGCCACCTGCACTTATTCTCAGTAAGATTGATTAAGTATTGTAACATCGAATATGTTGGTTCCTTTAACATACTTTGTGTATTGAAAATGAAAATTCGATTACATTTTCATATAATATTAGTCGTAATTTTAATTTTCACGTAATTGACATTTTTTATTAGAGGAAAAATGTCAGCAGCTAAGAAATCAAAAAAACTATAAAGAATATATCCGCTGTTTTCAGTCTACTTGGACTGACGGGTATGGTTTTGTTTTATGTTCCGAAACTGTTGTGTGTAGAACTTCAGAACTTCTTCGGTGAAACTGCATGTTGAAACCAAAATGTAATATTACATTTTGTGAGTCCTGCATGCCTATTATCATTTTACAGATTTTACTCTTTTTCTGGCATGCTGGCTAAAACCTATTTGCCAACCCTGGTCTACGATTTCGTTGAAAGATTGATCTGGAGGGAGAAACTGCGGGAGAGTAGGCGGGGGGAGAAAGGAAAATGAAAAGGACGGATAAACAGCGAAAGATAAGTTAGGAGTGTAAAAGAGAGAAGCAGATTGAGAGGGTGAAAAGGAGGGAAAGCACAGTTGTCAATTTAGCGACTTTTTACTTCCTTTGGCGACTTTTTTTTTTAGTGTTTAGCGACATGCCACTAACTTTGCGATTTGCTACTAATATAGCGACATTTAAATATTACTTTATGTAGGCATAAATATATGAAATATGCAACATATACCAAACAAATTCATTTTTTTTTCTTTATTAAAATCTATGTAAGTTTTAATAAACCTTAAAATATTTCTCCAGTTACTAATTTTGAAAGTCCTCATTATAATTTACCCTTCCGAGAACCTCGTTAAAATTAGCGTCGGGATTTTCCTCTACCAATATCCTTCTCTTAGAATGCAATAAATGCAGTAGTTGGGAGTGTCTTTGAAAACCGGAGCAATAAACCATAGAATGTGGCAGGAAAAAACTTAAAAAATGCTGACGCCATCACATGGGTGAGACACATTGAAGTGCCGGAAAGTTTAGAATGTTAATCATTGTGTTCTAACAATAAGTCACTAACCTGGTTGCAAGTGTCGTGGTTTATTTCGGTGTTTTTACATTGCCCAAATTTTGAGTCCAAAATTTGGATTTCCCTATGAAACTACCTCTTTCTCTTCTTTATTCTCAACTTCGGGGCAGCGACCCAAAATAGATTCGAGTTCTGGTCGCACCACATTATAAAGTAACTATAACTTCACGGGCCGCATCATAGTATCAAGTAGGTATTCTTCGCGGGCCGCATAAATGATCTGGGCGGGCCGCCACTTTGAGATGCCTGGTATAGGAGCACCCCAGAAGTAAATGAGAAAGAATTGGAAGAGGCTGAATAAATCTTGCATTTCAGGTTTTATTTGGTAGTTACCCTCATACTCATACATACTGGGTGAATGGGTGGTTAGATTATCTTCCGTCGGATGCCCAGATAGCGGATTCGAATCCCGTATGAATGTCAGCATTTGTCATTCCGGGTTAGATGAAAGAATAAACTCCGTAGTCTAAAACTCACCCCTAAATATGTATAGACGAATTAGTATGGTTTTACTTTTGATTTTTCTGAACTTTCATTAACTATTTTTGAAGTTGTATCTTTCATCGCATATTAAATTAACATATATGGGCGGTATCTGTGTTTTGAAGTAATACTTTCAAAGCAGGCTATGAGATTATCACAACCGCATATTTTACAAAACACTTTACCATTACAGTACAAGTAAAAGCATGTTGCTATTCCAACCTCGTGCTCGTGACCACCTGGCTGTACTTTTCTGCGACTGTTAAAATCGTGTTTCCTAGCACCAATAATTTAATTTATTTGGTTGATTTCCTTCTACGCGTATTTAAGAACGTTTTTACCAACTTAGACGTTGGTTTGATATTACTTATGATCATATCTTCTTCGGCCAAATACAGCTAAAATACAAAGTCTAGGGCAAATTTTTCGTTATTTAATTAAATTTTATGAATAGCTTACGTCAGAAAAAGTAGGCACTGGCCTATTGATCAATTACAGCGATTTATTTAAATTTATACAGAGGATTTCATCTAAATTAAAAGAATAGTAGTCAGTCATTAAATATCGATTTTATATTAAGGAATAATAACCTCCAGTAATGATAATATTAAGACATTAAAAGCTATATTGCCGTAACGGGAAATATATATTTATTCATTGTAAACGATGTCATTTTAAAATACATTCTTTTCACTGTCATCATTTTCGTGAAAAATTCCTTTAAGTAGAATATCTACTGAAAAACTCGCACAAACTTCTGTACATTTTCGTAAATTCCTTATAATAAAGGCACTATCCGTAAATTTAACTAGGCATACAATGAATTTGTCTCCCCAAACGTTTTCTCTTCTCGGCGTATTCCAGCCGATATTTTCCTTAAACACACATAATATTTCATTCGCCAGCTTAAAACAATGAAATTATATATTTATCTCTCTCTTTCTCGGTTCCCTCGGCAATGGCACCAAACCCACTCTGTCCACACGCGCGACATAATTGCCACCTTTTCCCAACATTTCGATGCTATCCTTAAAAGACACGCATGCTCCATTATCTCGTGTGTTTCTCTTTTTTTTGTTCTCTGCTCGCGTCTCAAGTCTCTTTTGCGGCGGCTAAAAAGTAAAGGTGGAGAGAGAGAGAGAGTGAGGAAAGGGGGAGGAGTGGGAGGAGAAAGAGAAGCGGAATGAGATGCCGTGGAAGCGATAAGCGATGATAGATACACGGGTCACGTGACCTCGGCAGCGGTTTTTTCTGTTTAAAAAAACCTCCCAACTGCCGCCGTGCCGCCTGGAATGGGAGTGAGAGGAGGAGGGAGAGAAATGAGAAGGAAATTGTGAAGAAAGGTAAGAGAAAGAAAACAGAGGAAATGAGATATGGAAAGTCAAAGAGGACTATTTAAGATGATAGATAGGTACTTTATTTTTAAAAAAGACAAGAAAATGGGAGCAGAGAGAGAGAGGAATAAAGAGGAGAGAGATAGGAAGGAGAGATGTTGGACAGGGGAAGGAAGGATGAAGGAAAAAGGAAGGCTTGAGAAGAACGAGAAAATAATGGAGAGAGAGAAGAGATTGAAGAGACAGAAAGAATGGGCAAAATGTAGGGATAGGTACAGAGAAAAGAGGGGAAAAGAGAGAAAATGAATTGAGAGAAAGGAAAGGAAGGGAGAGAGGAAGGGAGAGAGAGGATAGAAGAGAGATGTAGGAGAGAGGAACTGAGATGGATGGAAGAGATATGAAGAGAGAGAGGAAAAGGGTAAAGAAGAGGATGTAAGAGGGAAAGAATAAAAGAAAATGAATGAGGGGAGAGAGGACTGGGGGAGAAAGAGAGAATAGGAGAATAAATAATACAGAAGCATAGACCAGGAGAGAGAAGTATAGTGTGATTTGGAGTTAACAGAGAAGGTGAAGAAATGAAGAGGGAGTTGGAGGAAGGGAGAGAAATAAGAGAGGAAGAATTGGTAGAAGGGCCGAAGTCAGACTGACTAAAAGATAGATGAAGAGAGAGAGGATAGAAAGAGTTAAAAGAGAGAGAGAGAGAGAAAGAGAGAGAGATGTGATGGGCGCGTGTTTAACACGGAAGGGACCGAAACAGTTCTCGGAAACAAGTGAGCGAGCAGGTGTGGACGTACGGGCTTTTCCGTCTTCAGTTTTAAAACTCCACCTGAACTTATGTATGTAAACAAGACGAAGACTAATGCCTAACTAGGCGAGTGAAAAGTTTCCGTCTCTTCCGTCTCGGGCTCTTGACATTTATTATCTTTTCAAGACTTCAGCACTCTGACAAAGTTGTTTTGTTTTTAACGCGAAAATTTATTTTCCGATTATGTTGGGGAAAATATGCCAACGATGCCTGTCCGCCAACGCTCTGATATATTATCGCAAATCCAAATTATGCTAAACTAAATTCGAGACAAGAAGGTTTCCGAAACGTCAAAATCTGTATCTGTATATATTATCGTTTTCGTTTCAACAAAATTAATAGTAACCGTATGAAAAAGTCATAGGAATTCTTATTTGTCCTTATTGTAGCAATGTTTCCCAAACGATGTCCTGTCAGAAATGAACAGGTGTGTCGTAGAAATCAGGTACACGTTTAGGTGAAAAACTCGATGATTTTTCGACATTGGCTCAAGAGTAACTTACAGTTATGGACCGATCGCAGTTTTAAAATTAAATTTGATGGCTTGCTGTGGTACACATTCTGGTCGACTGTTGAAAATGCATATCCAGTAGTCTTAGACAATGAAACCTCTATTTTGCTGCAATTTTCGAAGACGTACTTATTTTTAAAGTTGGACTAACATAAAATCGAGTTGAGAATACGTCTGAAAGCGGTTAAGTAATAACTTCGAGTTCCACTGTCTACAATAATCTCAAACTCGCTTGTCGACATTACCTATCCTTTATGTCTCCATTATTCTCTCGGACAGATCAATGCAATTTTGTATACAACCTACACGTGAAGATCTCCATTAATACCATATTACAATGTACAAGAATCACAGCACTAAGGATAGATTTTGAAAATGCTCCGATTCGATCGGTGTCGACCAAGGGATATAATTCAACCTTATTCTAATATTTTCTTAGCTCGGTAGGTTGCATTTCAAGTATTTTGGGCAGTTAAACTTGCTAGTAAAGAAACTGAGCATTAATCTTCGAGGTAGCCGCCAAGTTAAATTGAACAACGAATAATTCAAGAATTTTTTATCTAGCTATTGTTATGGCATGTGTCCAATTGTATTCATAATACAGTTGAGCAAACCAGATGCGCATTTATAGTATACTCTTCGTCGCCTTTTCGCTGAAACGCGCATGTTTTATTCAAAATTCATATTTCTATGGACTTATCTTGATCGCCATTCTTCAAGGTAATTCGCACATCTTTAGGTCTGAAAATTTAAATACAATGAATTTTCAATGCCTGGCCAGTGTAACAATAAAACCCTTATTCACTCAAAGTGCAGCTGTCAAAAATGGCTAAGGAAATTAACCTCATCATTCATTTGATCCGTACCATAAGTTTATATTGCCGATTTGACTTTGAGTCCAAGCATCGCAAAGAAATAAAGAGCTTATGTCGCATTAGTGTACGCGAGGAATTGACTACATAAACGGCTAAACCGATCGCCTTTACAGGAGAGGAGTTTTTTTTTCGCATCGTTATTATCGCGAGTAGATGGATACGAAAGCTTCACTAAGACATAATCTTCCCACAAGACTCACAAAAACATGTCCGGCGGTTGATGGTTAGTCCATTAAGATTAGAACCCAACACGTCCGATGAACCGATATATCTTTCGCATCTGGATCCGCGAGATGAGGTATTCAGACAGAGTGGCCGTCGGCGGTTGTTAAATCGCCAATTCCGTTGGGGCGGTACCACCTCCTCCTCCGCCATGGGACGCTGACCAAAGTAGAGCGTGTACGTCCAATGATTTTTAAGCGACGCAACAATGCCCTTTTTCGGGACGACGCTGTGTCCCATTTTTGAGCGACCCTGATGATGGAAGGTGAAAGGCGGAAGGCATAGGGGAGGCGGGCATCTGTTTAGCGATCTAAAGGGGGATGGAAGATGTCCCCCCTTGTCTCCACCCCTCCCCCTTCCTCCCTATTCGGCCACCCTGCGTTATACGGGTGGGCACGGACAATGATCAGCCGGCCATTGGTCATAAGAGCCCCTCCCAGGGTCAACCCCGCATCTCACCCCACCCAGTAGTCCTTTATGCCAAAAAAAGAGAAAGATGGTGGGATACACATGTATCGTATGTATATATATACGTGCGACTGTAAAAAAAAATTGGAACTCGTTGGGGTTGGGTGGTTATTTTTTCGGAGAATTGGGGAAGAGAGGGCAGTTGTACGCTTTTGAGCGCGTTCTCTTCCCTGAGGGGTCAACTCGGACATCGACGGACGCGCTTTCCCTAGAAAGGATTCGATGCGGAATAGTTTTTTTTTTCCTCTAGCCCCCGAAAGCGGCGATGGGTTCACGAAGGAATAAAAACGATGGGTGTGGAAGGGGAAGGGGGAATAGAGGAAGGGTGGAGGGCGGTTTGAGAAGATGGGGAAGGGATGGGGAAAAGGGGAGGGAAGATGATGAAAGGCAACAGAAGAGAAGTGAGAGAGATATAGGGAGTGGGAGGGAGAAGAGAGGAGAAGGAATAGATTGAAATGATGCAGAGGGAAGAAAGGAGAAGAGGAATTAGGAAGGAGATAAGAGGATCGGATGGAGAAAGAGGGAAAAAGGAAGCGGGGGAAGAGAAGTGGTGGGAAAGGAAGAGAAGAAGTGAGAGAGGAAGGAGGAAGTGGGAGTGTGTGGACTAAGATGGATAAGGAGGGAGTAGGAGAGAGTGGGAGAGAGAGTGAGAAAAAGGAGAGTGAGAGAAAGGAGGGAGTGGGAGAGAGGAGGGTGTGGATGATAAAGTGCAGGAAAAGAGAAATATAAGAAAGGAGTAATGAGTACGTAAGTTAGAGAGAAGAAGAAATTGATAGAGAAAGGATGAGGGGATAGAGAGGAAAATATGAGAATGAAAAAGGTTTTGAGTGAGAAGAAGAGAAATTGCGAGAGAAACCCAAGAAAGAAGAGAATGAGTGCGAAAAAGGGATAAATAAATTTATAGAGATGAGAGAGAGGATGAGGAGAGAAAGTGTGGGCGAAGGAGGGAGTGAGATTACGAGAAAGTTTGAAGGTAACACAGAAAAGGAGAGAATATGAGTGAGAGGGGAATAAATAAACACATAGGATAGAAAGTGAGAAAGTGAGCGGAGGAGTGAGAGAGAGAGAGAAGAGAGAGAGAGAGAGAGAGAGAGAGAGAGAGAGAGAGAGAGAGAGAGAGAGAGAGAGAGAGAGAGAGAGAGAGAGAGAGAGAGAGAGAGAGAGAGAGAGAGAGAGAGAGAGAGAAGAGAGGGAAAGCGAGGGAGACGGGGTTAAAGAGAGTGAGAAAGTCGCAAGACTGAAGATAAAGGATGTGACGAAAGAGCGATGAGAAACAGTAGCGAGAAAGGAGCCGATTCCTCGGGAGCGAAGATGGAAGGAGAGAAGCGTGCCGAGAGAATCAAGTGAGAGAGAGAGAGAGGGAGGTAGAGAAGGAGACGCGAGCCTTTGGTCCGTTCGGACCGTGATTATGGACACTTTCGAGGGATTCTCCTCCGTCGATGAAAGTAAAAAAAAAGAGGATTATACACGCCTAGGAAAAAAACCCACGTTTCTCCCTTTCGAGAAATATCCGTTGTTTTTTTTACGCGGCTTTATTCGACATTTTTTTCACGTCACTCTCTCTCTATCCTTCCTGACCGTCGCGTTTTTGCGGCTGTAAAAAATTCCCTTTTCCTCGCGCGAGTGTCCGATTCCCTTTCTGTATACTTTTTTTTTGTTAGAGGGAACGCCGTCCGGCCTTTTCAAAAAAGGAAAAAGAAAAGGAACGTGCTACAGCGCGAAAGGCGTTTCGTCTTTTTTTCCCTCTTAAATGCCGCGCGCGTGAGGATGCTTAAGGGGACGAGGGTGGGAGGAGAAGATGAAGGAGAGATGGAGACAGAGAACCCAAAAAAAAAAGGAACGGACGACGTGGGACACGTACGATTTCTTTATCATTTATTCCCATAGGATGGGGAATAAAAAGAGAAAGAGCGGGGAACGTTCTTTGAAGGGATTTTTAAAAAAAAGGAAAGCAAACGGACGGACACGAGTTTTCACGTGTTTGGAGAAGTGTAAGGTTAAGAGTGGCCTGGGTTGGGAGGGTGGGATATGGAGGAAAAAGGAGAGGGGGAAGAAAGACGGGAGAAAAAATAGGAATGGAAGCGGAAAAATCGTAGAATTAAATTCCGCGGATATTTTACTGCAATAAAACCACGATTACCCGTGTTGATTGGGATTCAGTATGTACGGCTAATAGGATAAAAACGGTAGATCCAAAGGGTGACATTTTTAGAGAGAATGCGTGTTATATACCGCGCAAATGCATCTGTGAATAAACAACCACATATCGCATGCATTCGAATGAAAACGATGCATATGTAGAAGTTACGCTATTGTATAAATACATAAAAATTTCTCTACAAAGCTAGGAGTAAGAAATTTACACGTGAAGGATTGAAATGCAGCTCTTGTTATATGGAAATTGAGGAAATGGAGGAAGAAGGAAGAGGATGACGGAGCAGGTGGAGATGTTAGACCGCAGCATATGGGACATGTGTAGGAGGTTGACAGGATGAAAGAGAAATTGAAAAAAAGAGGGTTTTAAACAACAATAAAAGAATAGTACTTAAACCTGCGCCAGGCGCTTTTCAAAGGAAAATTGCGTTGAGAGTTACACGATAGCCAAATTTTAACTGTGCCTTTCCTTCAAGAGAGAGGTTTATACTCTAAAAATTTGGTCATTCTAGTTTTATTACTTAAGTGGACGTAATCCAGCCGATGGAGTCGGCATAACAAGAACTTCCCGTTGAACCTCCGAGTAATAATAACAAAATTTATCCTACAGTTTATGGAAATGTCGTCATATCTACAAGTTTTGCGTTCAAAATGCAGAAAATAGGAAATTAACATAATGAAATATCCTTTGAAACTCTGATTTATACCGCAGAAGAAATTTTGAAAACCTAAATCGAGAACACTCCGACGCAACGCTATCGAAACTTCGAATTTTACGTTCAGAATCCATTAAAAACCCTTCGTTTTCCCGTCATTTGCCAAAATTATCGGTTAGGGTTTTTAATTGCGTTATTTTTTTTTGTCTGGGGTCGCATCGCACGTGTGAATTTGCTCACATCTTCTGCTGATTGTTGACCAGACTCAGAATGTAGGCAAATTAGCGTAATTTTAGGCTAAATGTGAAACCGAGTAGCTTTCGTATCGCTCTCCTAGTTGTGCCACAGAAGGAAATGTTAGTCTAAATGGAAAAATTGTAATCGTTGAATTCCGATTTATTTTCAGATCTCGCTAACACGGGGAAAATATAGGAAATGGTTCTAGGAATAACCGTCTCCTTAGGTTCTCGCACAGTCTTACGAAAGTAGCGAGTGAGCGAAGAAAATAAGAAGAAAAGGCCATCGTCAGCAATTTAAAGCAACTTTTGTACTTCTAAAAACACGGTTCAACTGGAACGAATACAGAATATTTTTCGAAGCTGACGAATACGACACAAAGCGGGTCACGTCTCGAGCGCTTAATTACTCCGCTGTTAAAAACAAACGCCTTCCACTTTATAGATTTCAAGGCGCTTCGGAATTAAAATGAGTGGGTTTCTAGCTGTCCTTTCTTTAAAGTCAGAAACAGTTGTCGAAAGTCTATGTCTCTCCAAAAAACAATGAAAATTTGCAAAACCGGATATGCATTTCCGCTACAAGGCACCCGTCATCAGTGGTGATTCATCGATAGTAGTTTCCAAATTTTTTCCCAACATTTTTGTGGTTATTGGAGAAACAAAGTTTTTCAATTTATGTTTCTTACAACACAGAAGATAAAACCGCAGTACTTATTTCGAATAGTTTTCAAAGTTATTCGTCCTATGAGGTTTCGGCTGCCAAAATAATGTTTTCTGCAGTCTTAATTAATCATTATCTTCAGTTATTTTACCACTTATGATCGATTTAAATTGCTACTGAAACATTTGTTCTTGTCAGTATTTTTTATTTGGTACCGTCTTTCCTGAACGGTATAACTATTTCCAACTTATCTGTAATGCATACGTCATACATCTGTCGTAAATAGTTTGTGGCCTAACTTTGCGGTATTTAACCACGACAAAACAAAGAAAAATAACAAAGTTAAAATTCCACTTGTTTTAACTTTGTTATTTTTCCGTATTTCGTCATATACCTATGATAAGATTACCCTCGTCGCAGACAGACAAATGAGTGAAGCGGTTAAAAAAACGTCTTCACGGCCTGGATGATTCGAATGAAATAAACTCACTCGCGACGCCTTATTTTAAATCTTTCGTCATATCTTTTTTCTCCCTATCTCCAGCCCTTGGCGTACTCGGACGCAACAGAATATAAAAAAAATACCTCTCCTTTACCTGCTGGTTTTGGACGTTGAACTTTTCATTGTTTTCGATCTTTTGGGAATCGTCGGTCGTCCGAAAAGGAGACAGCGGTACAAGAAGAGGTGGTCAAGAGGGAGGTTTAGCCTTCTAGAGAAGAAAAAAAAAACGACGAAAAAAAAAGCCCGATGGCCGGTGGTCAGGCACGAAGCTCTTGCGAGAGAGAGAGAGAGAGAGAGATAGTGAGAGAGACGCGCCCATGAATTGGAGCGCTAATAACAGAAAGGATGAGAGAGCGAGGAAAAGAAGCGGAGTTTTTACCCCCCTCAATAGGATGAGGACGAGCGCGAATTGGGGGGAGGGGGGCGAAAGAGAGTGGACAGGACGCGTATATTCCTAGAGCTGCAAAGGAGAAAAAACGTGAAGAAGGAGAGCTTTGGAATTTGAAAGGGAAAAAAAGCGGAACGCAAAAGAGGGCGAGTTTTTGGGGAAGAGGATTGCGTGGGATTTGGGCACGGGGTGGACGCGGAGGGAAAAAAAGGGGGAGAGGGTGAGGAGGGGTGTGGGACGAAAGGATGAGAGAGTGGACAATGGGCAGCTTCCCAGGAGGCTGTGCGTCGAGGGAGATGGATTTGCGAGATGATGGGTTTTTTTCTTCTTCAGAGAGAGAGAGAGAGAGGGAGAAGACGTTGGAAGAGTAGGAGGAGGACCAATCCTCCATGAATGCATGCATAACTGAGACACTTTCCGCACCTGCCTCCTCCTTAAAAGGGATCCCACCAAAGCGTCCGAATCCTCTTCTGGAGCGGTTTTACGAATAGTAAGGGGAGAGAGGAGGGAGAGGGGGAGAGAGAGAGAGTGAAAGAAGGAGGGAATGAGAACACGGTGGCGTGTTCACCACGTTAAAAACTTAACTATTTTTTTTTAACCGGTCTCCCTAATTGTTACGCCGCTGCCCACGTTCCCATGAATGGCGATTCGGTAGAATGTGTGCCAACAAAGACGTACGTGCAGTCCGCCTGCGCTCACAGTTTTTTTACAATTTTTTTGTTGCCGCTTACTTCTCCCGCCGACCGTTCGAGATGTTTAGAAAACGATTCGATTCGTGACAGTTCCTCTCTTTTTTTATTTCGCCGGTAGAGATGTCGTTTCTGGACGAGATTTTGATCGCGGATGTCCGGATAATTAAGATGACCGTTGTGGAGCGGTCGAAACGTCCATACGAGATCGAAATTTTACTCTACAGTATTCCTCTGTCACTTGATGGACAGGGCCAGACGTGGGAATTCATGGATCACAGCATGAGAATGTTCCAAGTTTCGATTGAATGAGTCGATCGCTTTCAAAGACCCACTATTGGTATACAGGAGTGCTTTTTAAAGTACGGGGCGCTACCCAGAATAAGATCTCATGAGAAAAATTTGAGCACTCCACGCATAACCAGCTGAAATACATCGAAAATAACATGAAACGATAAGCTCATGTTAGATAAATGCCAGTTTTTTTAAGCACTTATTGCTTCCTTTTGCAAGATACTAAAAATTAAAGCCAGAATTTTTTTTCTTTTTGTCGCCTTCCATTCAACTGAGTCGCAAGACAAAAAGTTTGAAATATAATTTCGTAAGAGTTTCAAGAGAGGAATTTATTATGATCATTTTCATGATTTTTGATATCGATTGCGTTATAGTAAGCAATATATATTCCTATACTTTCATTGGAGACCGAAGTACACTTCTTATAAACGATAATTCTGTATTAACGAATTCTGTATCATCAAAGCAAATTGATGTAATCGAAAAGTTATACCTAAGGCATGATTCTGTTGCGTTTATCAATAAGGGAAATGAAAACTAACCACGAAACGAGACTAAACGGATTTATTTAGCGTATATTTGTGAGTGAGCGTTGAATATAGCAAGAAAAATCGCTAAAAATATTTCTTGTTATTCAAGGAAGAGAAAATTTATTTAAAATTGTAGTATGATTCTTTCAAAAGATCTTCCTTCCGTATTCAAGAAATAATTATCGAGCTCGAATTATGGCTGAAATAAAATTGTCAGTCTGTTACTACGTCATTGCGATAAAAAAGTTGGAAAAACACATGAACATTTCGTTGCGATAAAAAAGTTGGAAAAAACACGAACATTTCGACCTCAGAGCAACCGTCATCAGTGGTCATTCACATGCATTGTCAATTCTTCCATGTTGCTCGACAGTTCTGTTAACCCTCCGTCGGGCGCAATATATCTGTGGGATACGGAGGGTGCAACATTGTTGATCTCTCAGCAGTGGGGCAGGCGACGTCTGTCTCCTCATGAGTGCCTTCCTGTATAAAATTGTTTCACTAGCCAGTGTCGTTCGACCTTGATTGAGTGTGTGCTTGCTCCATTTTCACAAAGTATTATCTCACAGATACATTGCGCCCGTTCGTGTGACTTTTTCCCACGCTATGTTCTTTTCATGTAATAATTTTATATTATCATGTTTACTGTTTAATAATATTAATTTTTATTTATAAAAAATATGGTTAAAAATAAACACTGACTTAAACATAGAACTTAAAACATAAAAAACCAAATGAGTGTTTTGTCGTATTTTTTCGTTCCTGTACAAAAATGAGAATATTGAGTTTATGGGGTTGAATTATGTCTGTGATCATAACTTTTGTTCCTAATAATAAACACAACAGTGTTTTATATGAATGTGATCATTTATTAGCCTCAAAAGAAACAAAAAGTAATAATTATCTCTGAGATACATTGCGCCCGATCGTGTTCCACCAGCTATTGCGCCCGACGGAGGGTTAAATGTGAGATAAGAATACGTCTTTTTCGTTGTCTCGCGACATTTACGTAGTGAGCTTTACCATATTTTTTATCATTCAAAAATGCAAAATCGTGAAATGTGAGAATTATTCTGCTTTGATAGCTCACCAGTACATCATCAGAGCTGGATTCGATTCCCGGCTAAAAACCAGAATTTTCAATTTTTCTATCTATGAATCCAAATAAACCTCTCTAAAAGGGGTTCTCTCGATTCTTATAACATCCCACTCAGAAAACATTCCATAAACAGAAACGGGGGCATCTTCATCGAGTAAAAACAAACCGCCAAATCCGCTTCGCCAATGCGACACGTACTCCCCATTCGTATTAAGACATCACTTGTCGATTTCCCGCCATCTTGCGCGAATATGACGCAAACGCCACCATCTCACTCCATCCGGAAAGATATTGGCGAGGGCAGGGACATAATAATAAATCTCTTATAGGCGTCCGTCACCTCCCCACTGAGGGACAAGGGAAGGGATGGCGAAGAGACAGCAGTCGGTTCATGATCGAAATTCCCGCAGGAGGAATGCGGCGAGAGTCCATCGCCACTCGCTCCGGGATGAGTGAGTGAGGTGAGGGGTGGGCAGAGTGGAAGAGGAGAGGAAGGAGACAGAAGGAGAGAGGAAGGCAGAAAGAGAGAGAGAGGGATGGAGTGGGAGAATGGAAGACAAGGCGGGTGAAAAGGAGAGGAAAATGCTTGGAAGTGAGATGTTCCACGCTCCTACGCTGGCAGGGCCGGATCTACCATGAAGCGGTTGAAGCGGCCGCTTCAGGCCCCACTTTTAAAGGGACCCCATTTTTTCAGTGACTACCTACGTTTTGTGTCAAATTTTCACACACTACCGCCATTATTTAACAAAAGTATATTTGTGAAGAACTACTACTACTGCATATAATAAAAATGTCTGTAATTGTAATCGTATATTAATAAATATATAAATTAAACAACGTTTTCTTTGTCGTCAAAATTTCAGGAAGGGAGGGGCCCATTTTGACACTTCCGCTTCAGACCCCGAAATATGAAGATCCGGCCCTGATCGCTGGAACGTTTTGTCAAACGCTACTACAGTTACGGCGATAAAGCAGGGGCTGGCGCGTTGCATTAAGCTATATGCTGTATTTCCTAACATCCCACCTTATGATGCATTATCAGTTGCGATTTATCATGTGGTCCATACCAGACTTAACATCAGAAGTTATGGAAGAGATTCCGATGGATTCTGTTTATGAAAATCGATAATAAATAATTTTTTAGAGTCATAGCTACACTAGAAAAGTTCCCTGCCACAATTTTGAGTTTTCTCTTTCATAATGGCTTCGTAGGCAGCACGAAATGCTCTCGCGAGTCTCATGAAGTTTACTCCCGTATTTAGCTTCACAGTTAGGCAAACGTACTGATATAACCTCGACAACTTTGAAAATAAACTCTTGGGATAGGTTAGGTAAACACGCTACTAACGAAATCTCGCATTTTTTTCATTTTTGGTAGAGGTAAGTTCAACCCATTTCGTACTATATAACATATCTATCAGGCGAGTTTCATCGCCATCAGATATCAATTATAACGGCAAATAAGAATCACGTTTCAGGGAAAGTCGACGATATTCATCTTCACGGGACGTGATTCCATGCACGTAGAGAGCTTACGAGATAGGAAAATAAAACGCCGCTTACCGTCGATGCTTGATGTCGTTCGCTACAAAAATCCTCATCGGGAGAGAAGGAGAGAATATCTCAAAACCGATAAATTCGCGTCCACCACCAAGATTTTGATCTCCATTCGATTCTGACGAAACTTGGGGATTCAAAAGAAAAACGCGGATAAGATGACCCAAAGGAGAGAAAGAGCAAAAGAGGGCAGAAGAGAGAGAGAGAGGGGAGATCTAAGGGGGAAGGAAAGAGTACGAAGGTTTCGGAGGGGGCAGAACTTTTGGGGTGGATTGCTAGATAAGAGAAGTACGCTTTGCTCAAAAGGAGGAGGGAAAAATAAGAGCTTTCTGGTGAAGGGGGTGGGTTAAATAAGAAGAGGGTGGGGGCAAAGAAATCCTCTGGCCACCGCAGGGGTAAAAATGGGGCGTGATGGCGGGATTGAGAGGGAGAGAGGGATGGAAAAGAGTGTGAGAGGAGGTGGGGGAAGGGGTGGGGGTATAGACGAGATGGGAGAATATGGGCGGTGGGAAAAAGGGAATGACCACCTCACCCTTTTGGATCTGCTCACTGCCCCCTCGGTTACTCACTCGCTAACCCTCCGCACCCCTCCCACCCTCTCTCTTTCTCTCCCCTCTTCCTCTGATGACCAAAGCACCTCCGGGAAAGAGAGAGGGAGTCTGCACAGGACGTTTTCGCTCGGAAGGGAAAATACTCGCTAAAAAGGTTTTTGAAGGAGGAAGAGGTGGGGATCCGACCTCTCTCTCTCTCTCTCCCTCCTTCACTCTTCCTCCTCTACATCAACCGTGCCCACGACACGGCGTGGCTCGGAGAATTTCCGAGGCGGAAAGGGGGGAGGGGTAGGGTTAGAGGGAGGGAGGGAGGGAGATCGTGACGTACACTGAGTGGTAAGGAGGGAGAGAGAGAGAGGAATAGGGGGGGATGAAGAAAGGGAGGGACGAAGAGAGAAAAACAGGAAAGAAAGAGGAAGAGGAAAATTAAAGGGGGGAGAGGTGTTGATAGGAGTTGAGAATGGGAGAGAAGAGGAGAGATAAAGGGAGAGAGAGCAAAGGAGATGAATATATTGAGAGCGAGGGAATTGAGAGAAAGGCGAGATTGAGATAGAAATAAAAGGGAGATGTGGAAGGAGAAAGCGATGGAGAGAGGGAAGGAAACAGAGAGATGGAAGGATAAAGGAAAGTAGGGGAGGTAGAGATGGGAGGAGAAAAGGAAGAAGGGTGGTAGAGATGTAGGATGAGAGGGAGAGAGATTGAAGTAAAGAATTGAGGGAAATTTCGTGATTATCTCCCTATTCCTGTTTCGCTCCTCACTTTTCCATCCCTTTCTATTCATCAGAACTGCCCGCGATACTAGCTCGAGGATTTGGTTTGCTTAAGGAGAAGAGAGAGAGAAAAAGAAAGATCTATAGAAAGAGAGGGAGAGCGATTGAGTCGGAGGGTGGGAGGGAGGAAGAAGATGCGTAAAGGGAGGAATCAAACGGATAGATGTTTAAGGGGGGATGTCCGGTTCGAAGAGATTGCCGCTCCTTTTGAATTCGTTTCTGGGGGAAAGAGTGGGTGGGAGAGGAGAGCGAGTGAGGGTGAGTTGAAGGGGTGGGACGGAAGGAGTGGACGAGCCGGAAAGAGGGAGAATGGGAAGAAATGGAGGAGAGAGAGAGGAGGGAAGAGGCGAGCAACTAATATCGAAGGGAATGTGCTTAAGGAGGTGGAGGTATTAGTTCCCCCATCTCTCCTTCTGCCGCCCTTGCCATCTTTCGCTTCCCCCTCCCTCCTCTTCCTCCCTATCTCCCTTTCTTTCCCTCCCTTGGGGAACACGCCAGTCCGCTCTCTGCCCTCTGGCTATGGAGCCGAGGGGTTGGACGATGACCGAAAGTAACGGAGGTTGTAGCGGTTTTGGAAGACGCATGTAAATGTTGGATCACCCCCTTGCTTTCATCCTCACCGAGTGGGCCGTCGCCACGCCGATACATTTTCGCGAATATATTTATATGTTTTTTGTCTCGAAAACTTACTCCGCATACGACACATGTAAAATCGAACCTATATAAACTCAAATTTACTGTCATTATACCCTGTACCATGACGTAAAGATCTATTGCTCTAATAATTTTTCCTTTATAATTCAAGGTGAAGTGTTTCTTATGCACTTTTGTCCATTTTTGCTTTGTTGGAATTCTTTCATACGGTTGATAAAACATTTTAATCGATAAACACGTCATTAATTTCGTCGTGTATTGTTCGTATTAGCCATAATCCCCCTGAGGTAAATCATTTCTATAAGTCGAACGTCTATAACTCGAATTTTCCATAGCGTGAAGTGAATTCATTTTACAGGACAAAATCTTTTTCGTGTTACTTTTCTTCTATAGCACGAATTTTCTGTGTCGAATATTTTTTTTGATTCCCTTGAGGTTCGGCTTATAGAAGTTCCACTGCATATTTGATACAACTCTAAGTTGAGCTCGAGAAATCGTTTCATGAATCAGAAATTTCCATTACCAATTTTACATAGAGGTTTTCAAGTAGCGTAAGAAAATTTACGAACGGCATTATTCACCCACAAGTTTTCGTCATTCCGTAATTTTTCGTGTGAACAGCGCCACGGTGGATTTTCTCCTTAATCTTCTAACGGTCGCCATTTTGACTTAAATCCTACGACGAAGAAACACTCAGGCATGTTATTAGAGGAGACATATCCCACATCGTTTATCAAAAGACGACTGGCCCTCTCTCTCTCTCAACCCAGTCCTACCTCAAAACATTTCCCTTTACTTCCCTTCGAGAGAAATAAGATTTTCCCAAGCGCGAAGGAAAAACTAGATTTATTCCCCTTTCTATATATTTCCCAACCCCCTCAACGATTCCCCCTTTTTTCTTGCAATGAAAAGGAGGTCAATCATTCCGGCCCCTTGCATTTCTGATTGGTTAGACACCCCACCCACATCAATCCTCCCATTTTTACACCCCCACCCGCTCATAACCAACCCCTCTTTACCACCACACCCCGTATCTTCCCAGCACTCCGCGTTCCCTCCTCGCTATTCCCCACCCCCTTTCCACCTCCTCCCACCCTTCCCTCCTCCCCAATCCATCCCTTTCCGTACCCCTCCCCAACCTATCCTATTCCCCTAACATTTTGCTTTTTGCATAACGGTTCCCCCCGTCGACAGCTGCGCCCCCCCCCCTCCTCCAAACCTCTCTCTCTGCCCCGTCCTCCCCTCCCTCACTCCAATGGGCTTTCGTAGAGTGTGCATTGCGTGGTGCTCGACTCACGTCGGCCGCCGTTCTTCTTCCTGGTCGGATACGGGACGTAGAGAAAAAAAGGGATGGTCTCAATCACTATACTTTTCCATCCCTCGTCGAAATGCGGTCGGAATTATTATCGGGAGAAAGACACGCGTGATTAGGGAGTCGGGAGATAGTTTAAGGGATTTTTCTGTCCCTGGATGCGTTTTGTCTAGTTTTTTTTATCTGATTTAAGAAATCTGGAAGTTGATTTTTTTAAGGATTTCTTTCATCGCTCATCGAGTCTCCTTAGGGGCGTGGAAGGAGTTAAAAAAAACACCTGGACTCATAGCTGATCGATAAAGACCAATAGAAATTGAGTCTATTTAACAAAGATTCATTGGTTGTGGCATTTATTGAAAGTGCGGATGTTTCTTCAATACTATTCGATTACTGAGCTTCCACATGCATTAATTTTTTAAATTAAATAAGCGGTGAGTTAATCTATCGCTATACTTGTAATTAATTCCTTCACGTTCTGTCCAAATGGCTGTAGCTTTATTGAGGAATGAATCAAATTACGTATCAGTGCAATTACTTTTATCAGTATTTCATTACAGTTCGTTTCAACACGCCTTAGATTTTTCACGCAAAAAGCTATGTAATTACAAACTTATGAGCGATTCCCGTTTTGTATATAAGAAAGGTGGTCCTATACTCGTGATCTTTCGGGTTTTAAAAAGTATTGCAAAAATAATAGTTTGTTTCCAATGAACACATATTAATTGCTAGATAAGACAGAAAAAAATAGCGATGCTAATTTTCACTTTTATTTACGCCTTCAACCGCTACTTAAATATTATGTCAGTTGCGATGAAGTTATTGGAATTTCTCTTATCCGGGGTATACGCATTTTTATATTACTTGGCAAATATTTTCAAACATTACCCGCTAAGTACATGCTGACCAACGCTGATCGATAACGTACGCACTAGTTTTGCGAAGCATCATTCTATTCGCGACAAACCAGCGTCAAAGATGGACGGAACTTGCAGATAATCGAATGGGCGTCGAGTTTCGCTCGGTAATATCATCGAAAACGAATTTTCTGTGCAAGGATTTCGTCCGAGTCCTCGACAATTGACAATTCAGACCTCCTTCACTCGACTCCTGCGACAACAGTAGAGGCGTTTTCTGATTGGATTGGCCATTATTCAGTCTTGAGTTGCCGTGAGCATTGACCCTCGTAGTGACGTTGCGTATTCCGGAGGCTAGGAAAAGAGGTGGGAGGAGGTAAAGGGAGTGGTTTACGCAGTGGGAGGAGGGGGGGGGGGTGAGAGGATAGGGCGTGTGGTCCAGTTGCAGCCGGCCATCCTCCTTCCTACTTTCCTGTTGACAGTACGTGGACAAACCTCGAGGCTCTTTCTGTAGAACAGCCGGACGTACTCGACTTCCGCCTCGGTTCATCTCTTACTCTGTCTCTCTCTCTCCACTCTTCCCGCCTAAAGAACGCTTCCTCCCTCCCACTACCATCAGAAGACTTGTCCACCCTGACTCCTCCGCCTCACCCTCTCTCAAGACCCGCAGGCCACCCCGCTTTTCCACCCCGGAAACGCAAGATTGCGTTTCCACGAGAACAAAGAAAGGCCCTCCCTTATATCCGTGGTTTCGCTCTCGTTTTTTTCTCTTCAATTTCGCATTTTTTTTCTGCGACCTACCGACGGATGGGGAGCGAGTTGCAAAATGCGCGCGTGCTCGCTCGTTTTTTTTTTGCTAGTTTCCTGCTACCCTAACGTCGGTCCAGACAACGTTATTTCAGTGGAATAAATACCGCTTTTCGCCCGCTTATTATTCGAAAATGAGCTCCAACCCGTTTTGTACGTTTAGGTCGTGATCTATCAATTTTCCTCGAGTATGACGAGCTTCCTTGGAAATAAAATCTAAAAATTGCCGTTTTCCATTCCCTGAAAAATTATTTGCCAGATTAAATCTTTCTAGATTACATACAGCCGATAAAAATAAATTTAGAAATTAATGCAAAATTTAAAGAGCATTTAAAACGATAATTTGAAATAGTCACAAGAGTTTCATTGAAATACAGTGGCGTAGCGTACATGTAGCAAACCGGTGCAATGCACCGGGGCCCCCAGCCAAAGGGGGGCCCCAAATGACCCTGACATCCTATATGTTTCACGATAAAATTAATGATAGGGGCCTCAAAATCAAATTTTGTACGGGGGCCCCATAAGAGTTTGCTACTCCACTGTTGAAATGTTTTTTTTCGAACGAGAATATGTAACGATAAAAAGTTTTTATTTATCAAGCATTGAACTAACACGAACACCAAATTAACCACACTCGTTTACACCGTCTCTAAATCTAATTAAACATCGATAAACTTGAAATTTGCGTATCAACCATAAGCTATAACTGTACCATTTTCCTGCGGGAATTTTCACTCTTCGACGTTAAGATTTACACAACCCAAGACCAGAAAAAATTATCAGGATTTCAAAATCACCGATTCATTTTGGGCAAGATTGTGCCATTATGAACAATAAATCTATTCCCACAGAGTCTGGAAATTAAAATTATCAAAAAATTATTAATGTATTCTATAAATATGAAAAATCTCCCAACCTTAAATACACAACGCCCTGAATTTTATAATACGCGCGTTATCATCGAATTATATTAAATTATTTGCGTTTTTACCGTAAACGATGGGAAATAAATATAGACGACTTCTATTTTTATTTTGTTATAATTGTCAGTTTAGATCCTCATTTAGCTCAGGCGCGACGGTATAATAATGAGATCATATCTAGCTTAAATTAATTATCAAAAACACCATCAACGTCTAACATTTTCGTCCATACCATTCCTTTTCGTATCTATTTACCGGCAAATAAGTGCCGGTCCATTCATTCACATCCTACACTGGGATGCGAAGGCTTCCTGCATGACATCCACTGCATAGAAACCAACCGGGCATTTTAGAGTGCTGGTTAACCGAAAGAACTTAGGTAAGGTCGTTCATCTTATCAACGGTCGCCCGCGTCGAAAGCGTACGCATGTAGTAGCTCAAGTGTCCTTCCTCCTTATGTGAGAAAGATAAAGAGAGAGGGAGAAATCTCCAGATCAAAACCGCCCGCATTCCCTAATCCTTCTGGAGATTTTTTTCCAGAAGAGAAATTTCCAAATATTCCGGGAAAACCGCCTTCCCTTTGTCGCCTTGTATCTCTCACAGATGGAGAGATTAAGAGAAAAAGAGGGCGAATTCTGAACGAAGAAAAGAGAGGGGAATACTCTCCAGAGTAAAATGGGGAGAGAAAAGGGACATCCACTTTTCTTCCCTTTGGTTTTTAACTCTAGGAGGAAGGGGGGTGGAAGGACGAGATGTTTTCCGTCTCTTTCGCCTGTGTCCGATGCACGCCAGGTGGTCCGCGTAAGGTGGGGTCGCCGCCTTGGTCCAAAACTCCCACTCCTTCGCACGCCGCCTAGTGGCGGAAAGGTCACTCACAACCCCACCCAGAAACTCAACTATAGTATGAAGTCATTTCTATGTGCCTTAGGAGTAAGGAGAGAGGAAGGAGGAGAGAGAGGGAGAGAGAGAGGCGGAAGCTCCGGGGAGGATTGGTAAAGGACAATGGGAGGGAGAGGGGGAGGAGAAAATAAAATATTTTTGAGAGGTTGTCAGAGAAAAGGACAATGAGAGTTCGGGGAAAAGTGAAAAGATGTTCCAGCGGCTCTCGGGAGAACCCGAAATTCTCCGTGCCGTAATAAGCGGAAAACTTGTAAAAAAAAACTCCGCTCCTATAGCGATTCGCGTCGTGCATCCGTGTCCGGCTGACTCGATTGAGCAGTACGATATATCTCCGCGCGTTTACTTATATTCCGCCCGTGCGTGCCTAAGTGAGGGCAATAAAAATGACGCGTATATTTCACCTCAAAGAAGAAAAGTGTTTGTTCCGTGGGACATTTCTCTCGAGAGAGCTCGAGGTTAGTGAAATTTAGAGAATTTCGGCGTGGGCGTCGTTCACAGTGTAATTTTAACATGAATAGACGGAAAGTTTCCGACTCCGAAGGAATAACTGCAATCCATTACATTTAAAGATTATAATATTTCTTTCATGATATGGTCAAGGATTTATAGTTAAGTTTGCACTATTTCTTAATTTAATATTAACGCTATATTATTCAATATTTCGGCGGGGGTAGGATTTCGATTTTTCCCAAAATTGTAGGCATCCGTTCCACACATTCCACATGTATTTTGTAACCTTTTTATGATACAAAGTAAAAGAAATATTTTTCCTTATACATACTCTCATCCAGTCCAGTAGCTAGATATTTTAGCGCCCGGGGGAAACCATTATATATGCGCCCTCACCAGCTTCAAGAAATTATTTTCTCTAGTTTATTTAGTTACAATTTCGATTTTTTGCGCCCATTGCTTAGTTGTGCCCGGGGCAATGTCCCGCTTGTCCCGCACTGCTCTCATCATCTACATCCAGGGTTGCTACCTCAAAGTCCTCACCAACCCGGACATTTTCAATTCTGACCCGGAGATTTCTCTCGTCTGACCCGGACATTTCCTAATTTGACCCGGAGATTTTTAAATGCCAAATTTTTTACTGTTTTTGCCCTTCCAGAATGAAAATAGGATTATGGTTTCTTTGTTGTGTCTATGATTATGTCTTTGTTTGCCGGTCTCCACTATCAAATTTTGAACCAATGCACCAACTTTCATGACAATTGGTTAGAAACTCTTTCTACAGAGGCCAAGATCATGGGGATGGGTTTTATGACGAAAATTGAAGTTCCGGGATCGATTCCATGAATTATCCTTTTCTTTTGATTTAAATGGGAAATCTGAAACTCATCGCGCAGAGTTATTTCCCTACCCACACTAAAATACATAAGAAAAATTATATCAGCGCTGGATTTTCGCTATTCTCTGCGGAATGGAATGGAAATTCTAACTTCTGTCGTAGAATTTTCTTATCGATCGTATTTCTTTGAATTTTGCGTTAATAATTGCAATTTTTAATTTTTATTCCATCATAACGAGATTACTGTCATGGAGGTATAATCTAGTATACAAATGCGTCATTTTTTCTCCCGAAATCACGTAATCAACTGAGTTTTTTATGCAAATGTAAGTATAATACCTGATGATGTTACATAAAGTATGTAATGTGGGAAAACAAAGAGCAGCTTGTGTTGCTTCATACACCGTACTGCATTACTGTTAAAAAAAATATTTTCATGTATATTCGGGACCGGCCGGCGGCTCGGATACAAATAATTTTGGGGGGCCTACTCCACTTCCTGCGCACGAAAAAGATACAACACTGACGAAAAATATAATTTTTAATAAAAATATATTACTTCCTAAAATTTAAAATAATTATAATGTTAAAACAGCAATATAGTAAACACAAAAAACGAGGTGTACTAACTATAATTATTTCGATCAATGTTTATTGATTTATTTAATGCCGTTTTCTCTATGAACTTGGAGAAATCGTAATTTTTAAATAAAAGTTTGCACAAAATTTAAGGCAGATTCTTTAATAAATAACTGACATCTCTCAATTTTGGGGGCAATAAACGAATGTCTACTCGGGGGCCTGGATACCTCGCATCCGCTGCACCCCCCCCCCCCCCCCCCCCTTTGACCGGCCCTGTGTACCTTCTGTCAGGTTAATTGCATGGCACAGCCATTCCAGAATGAAATCTTTATTCTCTTAGAGAAGTTAAAAATAAATCGTAATCTTTAATGCCAATTTCAAAAATATTCTTGTTGACCCGGAGATTTTTTCTCTCGCCCGGAGGCAAGTCCGAAAACCCGGAGACTTCGGGTCACACCCGGAGAGGTGGTAACCCTGTCTACATCCCACATTGTCAGTTGGGAGGAACATAAAACGACAGTTAATTTCGTACATAATTTCGAAATTAGTGAAAAACTTTTGAAAGGGATCGATCATCCGAATATCCGTGGGCGATCCACCAAGTGAAGCGAATGCATTGGAGGGGGAAAGGTATAATTAATTAATTATTTTTATATTTTCTCAATATTTTTTATAGATATGGCAAATTCAAAAATAAAATATCAAACTCATTTTATGGCTTGGTAGAGTAATTAGCGTGTCTGACTCCCAATGATAAAGTCGCGGGTTTGAATTCTGCAGAGGACATAGCTTGATATGATCGTATTTGCCATCTTTATTGCGATCATCGTTAAAGACCATTTAAGAGATAAGTGTTAAACATCCAATTTATGAAGGAAAGATTCGGTTGTTGCTTTAAAATCGTCCATGATATACATATTCATTTGTAAAAATTGCCACTCCTACAACGCTAATCCTTTCGAATTTAAATGGTTTATCAAAAGGCGAGATGGCAATAAATGTGCGCGTGAATGTACCTATTTTAGTCAAGTGATAAAGTGGATTTTGCATTAATGAGTGTGAGATAGTTTGCCTAGTTGCAAGGGGAAGTATACTTCTGAAATAGTTTTTATACTTGTTCTGGAATTTATTTTCAGCTCTCAGGCGAGTTCGATAACGATCTAATAGATGCAGCGTGTGGCAAAAATCAAGTACGTTATTATTTTCCGCATAATTTTTTATCGATACAACAATAAAGCTACTTGCGTACACAAACATTGCAAAATATTTTTATTGAAATTTCCTGAATGCCTATAATTTTTAGCGTGGGGCGTAAGCCATCGCGACTCATCTACAAACATGACCTCAGCAGAGCTATGGTCACACACGAAAAGCTCCAACGAGCACCGTTTTTTTTTTCAAATTTCGCTTCTGGGAAAAAGGAAATACGGGCCTGAGTATTACGCTTGAGGTGGGCTCCACTCATTACTGGATAGATTCGAGTGATCCTGAGGAGGGAAACCTTTTGTATAAATCAACTTCGCCCTTCTCGGAAGATCAAATCGACGAGACCACGGGAAGGCTTGCCATTAAAGGCGTTTGTACACACTTTTGTCGGTTCCTTCGTGCGTGAGAGATATACAGAAAAGATTTGAAGCGTTCGAAAAACACACTCGAGTCCTCGAGTATGCGGTCGAGCGGTTTCTGCATGGCAAACCGAAATCTTTGGCGGTTTATTCCTTTTCGGACACACCTCCGCGCGCTCAAGTGCCTTGCCATTTAATCCGTACGGGAAAACCGCCATCTCTTCATCTCTTCCCTATTTCCCAGGCACTGGCGTTTTTCGCATTTTTGGATTACCCACACTACTTGAAATCTCTGGGTTCGACTCTTGAAAATATGTCGTGCCGTTTTAACGATTTTTCCACGTATTCCTTGCGGATTTCATCTAAAATTGAGAGACTTAGCTTAAACTGGAGATTTTCCTTAAAACGAATGTTTCCAATTTGTATATCTGGTTTTAATTTGTGATGCAAAGAAATTATCGAGGTTACTTTACGGCTAGAATCATATTGGCATACTTTGAGAGAGAGCCTTGTTTACATGGATCTACTATCGGTAAATCACCACTGATTATGGCTGCGTTGTAGCCTAAATGCACATTTGGTTTTCCCAACCTATTTATGGTTTGAGAGAGTCATATTTTATCAGTTTGTTCTTAGTTTTTGTGTACATTTTTCTCCGCAAATAATTTTTTACGAATAATATTTCTCGAAAAATCATCTTAAGCTCATTTGAATATTTCCTTATCGTTCATAATTCATTCGCTGATTGCATGATTTTTGGATAATTCAGAATTTGGGAACGACAAAATTAAATAAAATAACTAGGTTCCAATAAGACAATTGGTAGATCGTAAAACTGAATTTTTGTGAAGTTGTCCCTGGGGCGGTTTCATTACCCGTAAACTCGAGCATTTGCGCGTTTGCGTGCGGTTCTAATATACCATGTTAATTTTATTTCAATTTCTTAGAGCCCTTTATAAACCTTTATATGTTTAACTGGATAAGTAAAGTGTCTTATTTAACTATAAAATTCTTATATTCATTTATTTATCTTCTCTTTGAGCGATCTTTCTACGAAAATTTTAATGAAAATGGAGTGAAGGTTTCAATTAACTTTTTCAAGTACGAAGGAAAGGTGGAGGGAGGCTAATTCTACTTACTACACTTGGAAAGGAAAACTTAACTTTTTCGTTTTAGGAAATTTTTCTTGGCTGAATTTTTTGATGGCTGCATTGAAAATTTATTTCTACGGACATGGTGGGGGTGTCAGTGCTACAGAAATACATCAATAGAGATACAGATCTTCTCATGAACCCTGAAAAATCTAAGAACACACAATTCTTTAGCTTCCTCGCTACTTTATTTGTAAACAATATTAATACTATTGAACGAAATTTCGCGTATATTTACAGGTTTGTTACATATAATTTAAACTATATTTTTGATATTAAAAAATTAAAATGAGCGTGTAATCGATGGATTCCCCTGGCCAGCTTGAAAGCTTGTAATGTGCTCTTAATAATGAGAATAAGAAAATATATTCTGTAATTTAAATACATTCTGACAATCAAAATTCGTCAATTCTCTGTCGTTGATCGTTTTAAGAAATTGAATTTATCAATGCCTCCGCACGAAGCGATCCTCCTCTCGACGTCATCGTGGGTAACTCTCATTCGTTTATTTCAAATTCCTACGGCGATGACGGTAAACGAGGAGCAGGTGGCGGGGAGGATCACCATTTTTGTCTTCCTTCGCTCGAGAGAACGTTACCGAATCTAAAGCTTCCTTTCACTATACCCCCCCTCACCTACGGCTTATCAACGATTTCCTTCAAAAATGTGGAATTTTGAGTGACGAGGGCGACTGTTTCCGGACGCGGTCAACCCTGCAAGACTTTTTCTCTCTCTCTCACTCTCTCTCTCTCTTTGGGTCAAAGGGGCAGCCTTTTTCATTGAATGCGAGGCGGAAAAGCTGAGGGTCATCTCGTCGCCGATGGGGTGAAAAAAGGAGATCGAATCGTTCCGAAGGAGGGAGAGGAGTGAGTAAGGGAGAGAGGGAGAGAGAGAGAGAGAAAGAGTAGCGAGGAAACGAAAAATAAGCGCGAGTCACTTCCATCATGCAACAGAATGCGTCCCCTGTCACTCAAAAAGTCTTTCACTCACACGCACACAAAAAAAAAGAATATGTGGACAACAATGCGATCTTGACGGCGTCTGTTTTGATGGGCAAACAGAAGGGTGCGCGGGTAGCGTGCGTCCGACTTGCGTACACGACGTGTGATTCATATTCGTCTCGGAAGAAGACTCCCGCGACGCTTCCGATTCTTCTTTTTTTTTCTCCTCTTCGTACCCCCGTATAATTCCGTTATTGTCACTCTCAGCCCTTCCTTCTCTCCATGCTGCCTCCTTCCTCGTTCTGAGGGGTTCGCTTTTTCTACTTTCTCGTTCCTCTTTCCATTTCGCTTCTTCCTCCTCGCTTTCTCCATTTTCTCATACGGTTTAAGTATCTCGACGATCGATGTTAAATCAATAGAGGATGGTTAAAACAATCTCAAGGAATAAGCAATCGAAAATAAAAATTGTGAAAACGAGTACTCATCCCATGTACCTCCAATAGCCATAGAAAGCTACAAGAAAAACCAGATGAGCATTTCGGCTACCAGACTGCCGTAATCAGTGACCAAATGCGGATACAGGGGAGTAAGGGGGTAACTAATTGCCCCAAAACTTCTGAACAATAGAAAGAATTTACCTAAACCTCGTCCTACGTGCTTAGCACATCATGTGAGAACTCTACCGTTTTCATTTTGCTGTACAAAAAGTTATACAGTTCCTTTTTCTGTTTAAAAATATACGTGAATAACGATATTTTCACATAGTTCATTTTTTCAATCCTGATTCCCCCTCCCTCAATGGATGAAGCCTGGATATCCGCCCTTGTTAGTGGCAGTCGCCGAAAGCGGATTTTAAAAGTATCTACTGTCTACATCAGGGTTTTTTAACATTTTTTATACTGACTTCTGTGATACATTTGTTTTAACTATGGTTTACACAACCGCCCAGGGTGAGCTCTTTCGTAGAAACGTAGTTCTCTCGACCTCACAAATATTTACGTACTGTTAGGTAGGATTCTTACGAGAGGTACACGAAAATTCTGAAATAATTTTTCCACCTCATTTGTGAGTAAAACCGCTACAACAACTTTTTACTAAGAGGTTATTCGTAGCCTTAACAAGACAAACTTTGATTCCGAAATCATGCATGAAAGTTGAAGTTATAATAAAGATTCTTTAAGGCTTTCGTGTACAAACCTCTGCTATGGATCTATATACTATCTGCTAGATCATTGGAGAATTTACTATCGGTGATGAGGCCGAAATGCGCATTCGTTCATCATAGCCTTTTTATACATATCGGAGATACCTGAGATAAGTACTTATTTTTTTCAGTTTTGATTTTTAAAAGCTCCCGTCGTATGAACGACATTTTCAAGCGAGGTTTAAAGAAACGATAAAAACCGATAAAGTACGTTTCGCGGAAAATTCCCGAAGCCTATAAAAAAAGGTCGGCCTCCGGACCAATTAAGGCGAATTAGGCTGGTTGCGATACGCCAGCAGATCAGGCGTGATTGATTTTCCGCTCTATTTGTCCTTCAGCATCTCTTGGTCTTCACCTAACTTGGGGCGACGGCACGGAAGAGGCTTCCGTTCACTTGTTAGCGAGTTTTCTTAAAAGAAAAGGTATACACGGGTTATCCCTCAGTCTGAGACTCTTTCCGTCCTTGTAACCTTGATGCCCGCATTGACTGTTAGGGTAAAATTTCCGAAAATTTCACGACGGAAATCTCTCTGAAAATTATTGGTTTCATTGCGCGGTAAATGCCGATTTTAACTAAACGTTTGAGATCGTCAGTGAACATGAAGATCCTCTTTAGCCTTAGTAATGGCGATAGCAAGGATTTCAACCCTGGCTCTAGCTTTAGTGCCAAGACATTTTACAAGACCGTTCGTTAATATCTGTTCTTAAACGCCAAAATTCTTCGTGAAGTTGATATAGTGTTTTAATTAGAGGCGTACTTTGTTATTCTATTCAAACTAAACCTTAAGAGCTAAAGGACTTACTGTTTTCCTACGACTTATAAGCTTTTTTTTTTACAACTTCATAGCATCCTCCACCGTTACTAAATGCTTATAAAAGAGGGGAGGGAAAATAATAATAGAAAATTATTTAATAGCGTTAGTTTTAGGCTATTACAAGTTCCCTTTTTTTAGTAATTTCTGAGCGCTGCCAACTCTTGTCCAACACGAATTTCTCCAACGTGGATTTTATTACACACGGTAAAAAAATGTGTCGATTATTTATCCAACACGTATTAAAGTTGATCAGTATCCTGAATTTTAGGTATGTATGTGACATGAGGAAGCTCGTAGCTTCCACGAAAACTGCTATTTGTTCCACAAGGTATTAAATTTGATCAACGCGTTTTTTCTCCCCACAGTCTTTATCAAGAACACCCACCTTGCGATATGGACTGCTATAGTTCATAAGTAACAAAGTTCGATGCCTTCAATAGCTTCAGAGGAATTAATTCTACCAGTTTTGTTTTTACAACTAACCTTTCTTTCTTTAATTCCACCCCACGCCTTCCCAAGAGCAACACCGCGACGAAACGGACCATAAAAAATCGACGAGCGATTGACAATTTAATCCCTAAAAAGGTGAATTGTCGAATCGATTCGTTCAACTGCCTAAAGAATGATTATTTTCCAGCGAGAGATCCGCTTTGAGTATTATCCCATTTTAATCACATAACAGTCGTTTTCTTGTGCACATTTTTAAGCCTGAAAATACGAGAAATCCTAGAAAGTAAATTCTCAGTGTAGGTAAACGTGACGCGTACCCTTTTTGGTTTAATTTTGTAGCTTACCGTTGGCTGATAGATAATTCATTTTAATCGTAAGTGCGCAATTGATAGATATATCCCTACGGAATGTAATTTATTTTTTATACATACTATCAATTAAACTTTCGTGAGGCAAAAAAAAACTAAATTTACGTCCATCATGCGAGTGAACGCGTCAGTTTTGAAACGTTGGAATTAGCTCTTGCGCATCAGCAATTTTACATACCTCCACGTTGAAAGGGTTGACAAAGCACGCACGAGTTCCGTGGCTTCCCTTTTTCTCATGTACCTAAACAATGCTCTTGCGTCTCGAGAGAGAGAGAGAGAGAGTGAGTGTGTGCGTGTGTGTGAGCGCGTGTGTGTAAAGGGCCGTGGAGGTAGATGAAGGAGACTGACCATCATGGAATGGAAGTCTCGCTCTCCAATCGATAAAGCCGCCATTCCTTCCCCCTTCGCCAAAAAATCTAACCCTCTAACCTTCCTTAACCACCCCGTTTTTACCAGCTTTCCCTTTGGAAGTTCGAACGGCTGAAGCAATTAAAATGTCGTCTCCTCTCCTAAATCGTCCGTCTTTCAGAGCGATAAAAAAAAAGACGAAGTTGGCGACCGTACCACGTCCTATCTTGACCGGGAATAAAATGCGTGACTGGAAACCGCAGAAATAACGTCCGAGGTCGAGATTTTTGTTTGTTTTTATTTTTAACGCGCCCGTTTTTAACCCATTTGAAGCTTTTGGACGGCGTGTTAACTCGTCCGAATAAATGGTCGCGTGCGTGAATGATGGTTAGCATGTCCCGAAAATCGTACGTAAATGTTGATCTGATTCGAAGGCACGTTGCGAAATTCACACGAATGAAAACAGGTTAGGTTTTTGTCTATGCGTGGCGTGTTTTCGTTATCACAAAAAAAAGAACTTATCGTGCCAAAATCTGAGCAAGAAATTAAATGCCCCCATGGTTATTATTTTAATGACAGTTCTCGAAATCAAAGGGAGAAGCGGTTTTTCGGAAGCTAGGGATAAGGCTAAAGAGGGATTTTAACCATGCCGGAGCATTGTAATTTTCAAGCGGATATCATGATTTTTTTTACTCGTCATTCTATTTTAATAATTGCTAGAGTTAAAAGACTTCTTGAAACTAAGTAGAAAACATTTTCAGATTTTAATTGACGAGAAAGAGTATTTGTTATCCCATGTATCAGAAAATTAAATTATAGACAACATTTTTTAGCCTCATAAATTTTCTTCAGATAACTTTAAAATTTTACGTAATTAGTACTTACGCACTCATATGCATAAAATGAATAAAATTACCCCAAAAATAAATAAAATATGATTTAAATGAAAAATGGTAAAAAGAGCGCATTTCTTGAAAAAGAAATGGTACAAATGAACGGAATCAGAAAAGAAAACGTCCTCTTTAAAAGAGACTCCGTGACCACCCTAATGATGGTTAGGTTGTCTAGATGATTTTTTTAAAAGAAGACACTGTAGTTTTATCAAAGTATTGCGCGCAAGAGCAAAACAGAATCTACGGTAAATTACACGCGTACGAACAGATAGGCACATAAGGAGAGTGTATCATCATGTGAGCATCCCCGCTGCGTCAATACTTTTGTAGTATTTGTATGCTATTTACTTGTTTTATTGTGGAGAGGAAATCATGGAATTTCAAGGACTCGAGCGAATAAGGCCTGCATACTGCGGTTGGTTGATGCGGATAAGGGAAATTTATGATCCGCGAACATTGAAAACTGCTACAATGATTTCTCCACAAGTGCGTGGAACTGCGAATATAAAAACTCGCTAAAATTGAGGGACTACAGTATTTGGGTCTGGAGTATAATATAAATCGTCGCTAAGGCGCCCTCAAGATTTTGGACAGCCAACCAACTTGCCTATATATCTGACATCCCTTGATACCTATATCATATTTTCGATTGAAAACTACCAGGTGAGATCGATTATTCATTTTTAGAATACGTTAATCATTTTTGTGATAAATGTGAGAATACTAGGTGTTGACAGAAGCTGATTTCTGCTGAAAATTAGCAAATTTTCCAGTAAAAATAAACTCGCCGTACACTTGCCAAAAATAAACTCGTTTCACGTATGCAACTAATCGCTCAACTTCTTTATCTAATTTTACCGCATTTTATCTTACAAGGTTATTGTAGCGACAAGAAGAATTCAATAATCTGAAATTGACTCGAAAAGAATGTCATATAGGCGATATATTAGTTTAGGACAGGGGTCGACAACCTATGGCACGCGAAGAGATTTTGAGTGTCACGGGAAGAGATTTAAGTGGCACGATATTTCAGAGAATAATTACGAAAAGTATGTATTTTTAAAATTATTTCCCTGTTATTTCAATTTTATGTTGTATTTCAGTGATACCGCATTATATTCAGGATTCCTTATAATATAAGAACAGCTTTTCGTAAGCTTTACGGAGAAAATGAATTCAACGGTGGCACGCGTGAAGGGTCGCGGATTATGATTATTAATAAAGAGTGGCAGCCAACAGAAAAACGTTGCCGCCCCTGATTTAGGATATACTCTGTCGATGAAGACATTACTTTGAATTTAGCCATTGCCACTTCGCATGCTCATGTATATAATTAATAATTTACACTTTTATTTTAAATTATTAGTCTTTCCCAGATTACCACCGCAATAATTCCAAATAGAAAAGGAAAGAAATTTAAACGCGAGTTTCCCCAACGAAGATTTGAGTACACTGGGTCATACTAGAGCTCTGCGCGGGTCTGATTTTCTAGGCCAGGGGTCCCCAAACTACGGCCCGCGGGCCACATCCGGCCCGCGCAGTGATTTAATCCGGTCCGTCTGCCTTACCCCATATTTTCTCTTTTCTCAACAACCCTCCCCCCCCGCTCGAAATTTCCCGATCAGTCATTTGAAAAGGCTTAAGCGGCCCGCGCTGTCGTACACAAAGGCTAATGTGGCCCTTTCGATAAAAAGTTTGGAGACCCCTGTTCTAGGCCCGTACAAATTCGGTCCCGGCCCGGTCCGTACGATGTCGAAGAAATTGTAGGCCCGACCCGTGAGACATTACGGAGGATCAATGTGATTTGCGTGATTTTTTAAGCCCGGCCCGGGCCCGTAAGTAATTCCAAAGGATCGGGCCGGGCGGGACGAGGTCCTTGGGCTAGGCCCGTCCCGTGCAGGACTCTAGGTCAAACACGAGTGCAATTTGCCCATCACGTATAAAATTTAATTATAAGCGGTCCTGAATTGGGTGTCCATCACATTTTACCTAATTCTGTTTGTGGCGTGGTAAGCTCGCAGCGTATACGATCACGTGATTTTTTCCTTAAGGTATTCAATTTGCGCAACGCGGATTTACTCAACGCGACCTTTTCCAAGAACCGCACTGCGCAATGGTTAAACGTACATACATCATTTGATCTGCTAGATTATATTTTTCTGAGAATTTTGTTAACAATAATAGTATGAGTCTTCGGTAAATCCATGCTTTTTTTGCCTTTGAGTCTCTCCCCATCAGCTCTCTTGGGTCAAACCGTCAAGGTAAGCGTTTGAGAAGGAAAGAAAAAAACACATCGTTTTACCGCGCAATAATCTGAGGAGAAAAAGACGAATTTCCATTTAAATGGACTTCTTTTAGGAAAAGCCTGCCGCCGAAGTAATTTCTCTCCCACCCTTCCCCTCGCGTGCATAAACGAGCGTGCGCGCGCGTGCGTCGAGTGACTTCCCTCTGCCCTCTATTCTCTCACGCACGTATTGGCCCCAAGGGCTTGAAGCGTCAAATTAAAAGACGAAAAATGGAAACATTTCCATCGAATCATTAAAAAAAATTTCTACTGGACATTCTCAAAAAGCTCTATTATCCGTCGTCTAAAACTAATGCATTAAAATCTGCATCAAATAAGTAAAATATAACATCTAATAAATAAAGGGTAAAACCAATAATTACAAAGGGTCTCTTTTCTCAAAGCTAATAAGAAAACGTACGCGAAAGAGAAAGAGAGGTAGATAGCAATCATCTTTTGCCACACGCTACCAATTTTAGTATCTTTGAATTTGACATGTTGAACTATTATTATCAGAAGCTCAATCAAATTAATTATAATCGGCGATTACACACAGTTGCATGAAAGTCCTAATTATTCGGACCTATGTAAATTTTCGAGAAATGAAATTTTTCTCGATCAATCATTGTCATAAATTAAGTATTTTAAGCTTTAGGGAAAGAGGAGTTCATCGCACAAATCGTCTTTTAAAGCCGACAGATAAAAAATGTCTTTTATAAGAAATATGCTTCTATACTAAATATAGATTCTGAAATAATAACTACTTATTTCACATTCTAAAATGGACGCATCATCACTGATATTCGAAATATTTGTGGCAGAAATGCGCATCTGGTTTTCCCAAACTTTTTATGGCTGTGGGAGTAATCTAATACATCAACCAGCGAATTTCCCCTGATGACGGCTAATTCGTGATTAAAACGCGCTAGTGGTTTACTTTAACTTTAGAGGCGAAGGATGATTTACCTTAATCATTTGTTTGACAAAAATTTTAAGGCTTCCTAAGCCAAAATACTGACAGCCTTTCAGCAATGGTGTATAGTACAAGAAATGGCTCATATTAATATGAGTACCCTACAAGTGCGTAAAATAATCTTCTGCTTAGCCTGTTCCGATTCGAGGATTTATTTTAGGTTTCAGTGGTTTACTTGATTCTTAAATTTGACGACATTTGATGTGTCAAAATAAATCTAAACTCGTTCACAACATTCAGTAAAAACAAGCATCCAGAAGAGATGAGCCTGTCCCAGAGGGCGTTCACGTAAATTTCAACACCTTTACCAAAGGACAGAAAATATGAGAGCGCAGTAAGTTCTAACGTGTTATCTTAATTATCCGGTAATGGGTTCGTCCATCCAATCTTCTAAAACCTTGTCTACAGATAAACTCACACTTTGGTCTCAGAAAGCCATTAGAATTTCACTTACGCGGAAGCGGAGAGAGAAAGACGCGACAAACAGAATAACATCGCCACTCGATCCATCTTCCAACCTCACGCGACGTTCTTTTATTTTTTTTAAATCGGTACAACATACATTGTACAAACTTTCTCATATACTAATGCGTCGTTTAGTTATCTTTAGAAAATGAAAATCGTATGAGCGGTTTTTAGAAAATCCAATTTTTGATAAAGTTGCCTTATATTCATTCTTTGAGAAAAATGAAATATGTAGTAGGTATTATTTCAGACGTTTACTCAAGTAATTGTAGGAAATTTTATCAAAATCGTTCTAGCCGTTTTTGAGAAAATCAAATTATTGTTCAAGTTCCCTAGAATAAACTAGGCTTATATTCATTTTTAAGAAATATGAACTATTTGGTATTATTGAAGATGTAAACTCAAGTACGAAATTTGATCAAAATCGTTAGAGCCGTTTTTGAGAAAATCGAATTATTGTCTGTTATTGGCTCTAGAGCCTAAACGGTAGAGCGAAAATAAATTAAATCTCTTGCTTAGGCTTTTTATCTTGCTGAGCAGAGGCTACGAAGAAATGGTTGACATTGCTCAATAATTAGAAGTTTATTCTACGCATTTTTAACAACAATTCGATTTTCTCAAAAACGGCTTTAACGATTTTGATCAAATTTCGTACAGTTACTTGAATTTACGTCTTCAATAATACCAAATAGTTCATATTTCTCAAAAAATGAATATAAGGCTAGTTTATTCTAGGGAACTTGAACAATAATTTGATTTTCTCAAAAACGGCTACAACGATTTCGATAAAATTTCGTACAATTACTTGAGTAAACGTCTGAAATAATACCTACTACATATTTCATTTTTCTCAAAGAATGAATATAAGGCTAGTTTATTCTTGGGCAACTTGAAAAAAAATTGGATTTTCTAAAAACCGGCTCATACCATTTTCATTTTCTAAAGATAACTAAACGACGCATTAGTATATGCGAAAGTCTGTACAATGTACCGATTTTTTAATACGAAGTCTCAATGACTGGGCCACAATGCTTAGGCGTCTAGAGAAAATCCAGTATAGTTATAAGATTGATATCCATCCGTCCTTTCGCCTCATTTTCCGTCGAATTTACCATTTTCAACTCTTTCCTTGATCCCAGCGGCGTTAAGCATGCTAAATTATTAGCTAATCGGGATGAAGTCTCAATTCCTTTTCGAAAATTTGACAGTTAAAAAGAATTGCATCACTTTTCCGATATAGAAGACGAACTTTTTTATGCAGTACTGATACTAAATAATAATCACTCATAAGATGACGCTGATAAAAAATATTTTATTTGGTGTATTGAAAAATAATCGACTCAATTTCAAAATGTAATCATGAAAAAGTTTCTGTGTTCAAATGTCGTGAAGTTTCTTTGCATTAAAAAAGACAATACTTATAAACTTTAGCGAGAAGTTTTTTAACTTTAACAACGCGAAGGCTAATTAAGCTGGCACCCAGTTAATATGGTCAAGAGGAAATGTTTCGTTCAGCGAGTATTGAAATCTGCCGGAAATGACTTTGTCGAAAGGGTTCGTGTCTTTTTTTTTAATCCTCGGCACTGCACGCTCGGTTGCGTGCGCCATTTTGAAATAAATCATCCGATCGAAAAGGAATAAAAATTAACATTATGTCACGGAGCGGGCTGATCTATAATAGTAGGGCCTGGGAGGAAAAAATAAGGAAAGTAATTTTTATTTTCTTTCTGGATACAATCGCTTGTGTCGTTGGTAATTCATCGTAAGGTAAGGCCACGTGTTCGATCCCTGGCGTGCGAGTTTTACAAACTAGTTTTATGGTTGATTAATGAATTACACAAAGACCTAAGTTATTTTAGGTACGAACCTAATAAAAAAATAAGTTATTCAGGAATACTAACAAAATTAACACTACAATAATTACAAAAAATCTCCACAGCTAATATGTTATACGTGCTTCCGTACTATTAGTTCAGGGGTGGGCAAACCGTGGCCCGCGGGCCATATGTGGCCCTCGAGAGCATTTAATGTGGCCCGCGAAGCATTGGTGAAAAGCAATCTGTAAAATTTAACACAATTTTATATTATTTTTGGTAAAATTATGACAATAAAACCTTAGTTTTGAAAATTTAGCCCTAAAATCCTAGTTTGTGCTTGTTTTTCACTTATATATGATGCCTAAGAATCTAAGCAATTTACGATTTAAACTCTAATCTGGCCCGCCTAAGCATTGGCATCTTTCATTGTGGCCCGCTGAAGAATTCGCAAAACACCGATGCGGTCCGCCATGCAGAAAAGTTTGCCCACCCCTGTATTAGTTAGACGGAATAAGTCTTAATCTCATCCAAATTAAGATGTAAATCTATCTACCTGTTGTAAACAGCATGCTGATTTTCCTTATGTTCATTTAGGTGGAGATTTTTATTTATTTATTTTTAAAAGATACGTCACAAGATAAAATCAATAATTTACATAATAACAACAGTCACAGACATTATGCAAAAGTCATATGGATATATAGCTCGATTTGATAAACCATTCCAATTACAAGTTGTCAGTTTGTTAATTCAGGGATATTTGATTCTAATTATCATAGTCGTGAATGTGACTGCCTCGTTAGTAAAATGGTTTATTGATCAGTTTTATTCCAAAAATTAATTATTGAGCTCACCATGCGTCCAGAATCCGATTGACGATTAAGAAAACTCCAACAGGCGTAAAACAATGCAGAAGACTTGACGTGCACTCCGTCCACAAATCAGTGGTCCTCAGTGGTAATCTGCAGATCGTTGATTCTAAAGAATAAAAAATTCTTAGTGACGATATTAATAGTGGAATTAAACGTAATTAAGCGTTTCATATACCTAACTATACCTAATCCGAATGAAATCCTATTTCAACATTTCTGCTACGACGCAGCCGTCATCAGTGGCGATCCAACAACCGTTGGTTCCGAAGAAGACATTCTTTATCATCACATAATATGATGTTATGTATATATATGATATATTGTGCAACATTGGAACCGATGCTAATAAAGGGTTTTACGAAAACTACGATCCGAATGAGATAATGTAGCGTTGGCGGAGACGGAAGAACAAGAGGTGGCGACACTACCCTAATACGAAACAGGAGAGGAGCGGAAGAAAGCGAGGAATCATAAATCTCCGTTTTTTTTTAAACCCTCCTCTCACTCCTAACCCCGTCTTTCCCCGATCCGTCGCACCCCTTCCCAAGTCGCGTGGCCTCTTGTTTCTTTTCCTCCGCAGATGCTGATCACCGTCGCATTGTCCGATGACCGCAGCTCGTCCCCGGGGGTGATGGGAGGAAAGGGATGGAGCTGTTAAAAAACACGACGAAAAAGGCTTTAACCCTCCCCCCCTCCCCCTTTTACGACCGAACGTAGGATAGCTCGGACAATTTTTTTCTTCTCTCCCTCCATTACCTTCCGCGCGTGTTTTCCCCTTCATTTTCACCCAAAAAAATATATACAGCCGCGATAAAGAGGGAGGTAAAGTTAGGGAGAGGGGGGTAGTGGTAGTAGGTAAGGGGTACTACCCACTTTCTTTTTCGCGTGCGTACGGTCTCTTGCCTTCTTTTTTTTTTAAAAAAAACCACCCCATCCACGCGCGCGTTCTTACAATGGGGCACGCGGAATGGTAGCGTAGGAATAGGGAGTTGGAATGGGGAAAAAGAGACTGGAGGAAGTTTTTTTTTACGGTCCCTGTTGACACTACGGGTGTCATGGTGGAGTGTCGTGCGCCTCTCTCTCTCTCTTTCTACCTCCTTTCTCCTCTCTATCCTTCCTCCTTTTTTCCTGAGCCCGTAAGCATGTGAGCAGGTGGGAGAATACGGTGAGCACCGTAAGGGTGGGAGAGGAGGACTCATGAGAGGGAGTGACACCTCTATAAAAAAGGAAAAAAAGAAGAGAGAGGAGGAAGAGTGAGGGAGAGAGAACCGTAAGGGTTTGTCGAGGGAGGAGAGGGTGAGGAATTTTTTTTTAATGGGGGTTGTTTTTTTGCACGGGACGGCAGCGGGTTTTTTTTTCATTCCTACTACCATCCCGTTCCCTTACTACCCCTCCAACCTTCCCCACTCTTCTTTACGCGCTCTCATTCAAAACCCCGCCATCATTCCTTCCTCTTCCTCGATCTCCCACCCTTCCCCCTCACTTCGATCTCCCTCCCTTCCTCCTAAACCCTCCTTTCTCCCTCCCCTCTCAGGACTACCCGTCTTCCTATCCGTCTCCTTACTTGCGGTGGCTGCTGAGAGAAAGATGGTAGGGGAAGGCGAGGAGAGAGAGAAAGAGTTTGCGGGGGAGTAGTGTGGGAGGATCCCGGTAGAGGGGGTGTGTGCGAGAGAGAGAGAGGGAAGAGGTAGAAGGAAAAAAGGACCCTCTTCAGTCGGATCGCAACCACTGTGTCGGAAGGTAGGGCGTTCTCTCTCTCGCTGTCTGCCCCTACTCTATCCGGTTTACGAGAAAAGAGGGAGAGAGAAAGGTTCGGGGTTGTTGCTTTTCATATTACCCCCTAGTCGTTGGGAGTACCCCAAGTTGACGTTCTGTCTCCTGTTCACTGTTTTCACCCGCATCTACGGAGGCAGTACTTTTCACGTGGGCGAGTGTCCCTTAAGACGACCGGGGTGATGACACGTGGGCGCCAAGTCGAAGGGGGAAGGACTACTTCTAAACTCCACCGATATCTCTTTATTGCACCCTCGGAATACCCAGAAAAGGACGCTGTGAGAGAAACAAGACGGATCCTAAAGCCGTAGGAAGAGTGAAGGAGAAAAAAAGGTGTCGGTGGTTTCTTTTGTAAGGAAAAAGAAAAGTGATCAACGACTTTGGTAGGCGTTTTTTTTAAAAGCACCCTTCGGGGGCCGCGTAGCCCCCGCTGAGATTGAAGAGAAAAATATTATCGTTTGTGTTTTTAATCCTCGCCATAATCGGAGGACGAGGAAGGAAGGAAGGAAGAAAGAGGTTATGGCATTATCCTTCATGTTGGATTCAGTACCAGCCACAGGTAAATGGAATGTTTCATATCTTTCTCTTTGAAAAATACTTTCTAGGTTTACCACTTCGTTCGATCAGAATGCCCAAAAATTCGAGTGAGCGAAATGGATCGAAGTTTTTTGAACTATCGTGCAGTTGGGAGATATTATCGAAACCGATCGCTTTGTCCAATATCCGTGTTATTTACTTCGCTTATTTCGCCCTACGGTCCCAAACAACCACGGAATTCTCACTTTTTGCCTGGGGATGTTGAGGCGATAAGGACGAACGCCGGACGTTCTGCGTGCCGGCATAACCCGCGACCTTGCTAGTTCCGGTGTATGTAAATAACTGGCTTGGGCAAGCGGCGTTGCTTAAAGACCCGATGCTTATGTCTCCGCGTTCGAATCCTTTTGTTTGCTCGATTGTCTACATAGTGAAGCGCTTAAAGAATGTAGCACATATATACTCCAAATCACTGTGAAATTTAAAACTGTTTACATCTTTATTTACGTAGCGACGTGTATCCTTACAATCATTCTTGACGGGGGATTACCAATGTTTGGCCCTGCGTTTCTCTGTGATGAACAATTCTTGGTAGTCGAGTCGCTGACTCTGACAATAAGACGTAAGCGAAAGTCTCACATCTTGAGGGCTTTCGCCTATTTTGGACGCCTGCGGCTATTGTCGGCTTGCGTGAATGCAAGTGTATTCGCGAAAATTCAGGAATTCTGATCTAAATTTACTCCTCGGATGTCATTTAAACTGATTATCTATATATGTAAAAAGATTTATTACTGACTTATTACCTTATGTATTATGAAGCGTGTTATTCACACCATTCTAGCGCTGCTATGGTCTGTCAAAACTCATTAACTTTGAGTTAAAATTGCGGAATAGTGGGCTACGCATATACAACTGTTTATACGCGAGAAGTTTTTACAGTGATATTATTAGTGATTTAGGCATACCATAATCATGAAAGTCTTAAATGTAATGTGACAGATGAATACAAATTGCCGCTCAGCTTATATTTAATGTTGCATACATTTTTACGTCGAATTTTATCAATGTTATTTGAGAATATTCCACCATTCTGTAAAGCCTTCACTCATATTTTCATCTCCATTTACAGTCCAATTATTTTTTCTTTATAAAGTAGAAATTTATTTGTATATTTATCCGATTTTTCCATGGGAAGTTGTATCTCTTTCGAAATTTTTCATCTTAACCATCATAAGTAATATCCTGTATTATGCTTGGATTAAATATTATATGCGTTAAAAATATTACTAACAATTGAATACAAAGTAGGGAATGTTAGATTAAAATTTTCATGCTTTCCTAAGAATGTAGTTAAGAAATCCCTTGGTTAAATCAGGAGTTTATTAGGATGTTAGTCATCATGCACGTTTTTGGTTTCCATCTCTTGTAATTCTTAGTTTATGTAGAATTAAACATAGATGTCTTTACATACGTAGAGGGAAAGAGGAGAGCAGCAGTTAATGTATCATTATAGTACATTCACAAGAAGTGATTCATAGCGCTGACATAGGTCGACTCCATTGTATGATAATCTGAATACCAAGTGCCGTATTTCTCCGTGATAATTGGTTTATAACAGTGGGAAATTTTTAATGCCTCATCCAAAGCCTTAAAAGCTCGGAATACGCGTAATTTCGAAGAGTATAAAACGGATGCTTTCAAGGCATGAATTAAAATCTCAGCCATAAGTAGCAATATCCAAATTTTAACTGCCAAACTTTACTTAAAAGCTTCCAGGTTAATAGTAAACGTTCTGACAGATACATATATATATATATATATATATATATCAATAAATTAGGCGATTTAACGAAAAGTATCCTGATGTGATTTGAACGACCGGCACAAACGCCTCATGATGAAAGCGCTGATTAGAACGAGTCGTAAACTCGTTATTTCCGGTTTAAAATTTTTTCTCGTGACAAAAGGGTTCGGAATGTCCGCTACAATGCGTGAAGAACCTGTTGGGGCATAAAACGGGAGATTATGGTCTTGTCGAAAGGGTTGAACGGATTACAAGTAGTCCTCGAGTCCCTCGAAAGCGCAACGTATCTCGAAACTCGTTTTTCCATAATCCACAATTCTATAGCGGGGGATACGTTCCGCCTCCACGATTTTAAACACATAATTTTATAAGTAACACATAGAAGTGTAAATTTTCGAATAACTTATTTAACACATGCAAAATAATTGTTTATATGATCACTTCGTTGATTACAAATAATCTGCGGTTTAAGAGACAATTTTAATGTGAGACTGCATGTGATAACGGCAAAGGAGGAGGAGGGTTGGTGAAGTTACTTCGTGGAGGATTGATTTTGAAATAAGATATCTGTGATTATAAAAGTAAAAAAGAAGTGACAAAAAGAATGACAACAGTGGCTACAGTCTTGAATGGGGAAATTACAGTTGGTATTTGATTTGAAACAATACATTTGTGACTGTGAAAATAAAAAAAAGAAGTGTCAAACAATTAGTGCCGACTTTGTCCTCGAATGAATTTCGATGATTGCCGAAAACGACGTATAAGCGTTACTTCAGCGACGTATATATGAAACCTATCCCTAATTTCTTGAGAACACACAAACGAAACGACGTATCTCGAGGGCTACCTGTACATCCTTAGCTTCGTACATTTATATCCGCCAGTGACTGAAAGAGGATACTCATTTTTCGTCGACATAATATGGATATGGATATTGAGGAAGCGTTCATGACGGTGAAATCATTCAGAAAATATTCCATCCGTGACAAAATAGAAAATAAAAAAGATTGATCGAAGATGCGGTGAAACGTGCTATTTATATCAATGCAGCATAGCATAATTTCGGTAGAGATATTTTTGAGGCACTCAATTGCGGCATGTAAATTTTGGTATTTGCGTTTCCGAGGGCAATGCGGCGGCCGTGGGTATGAAGGAGCACCAACGCTTCCCCCCGCGTCCCGCACTTGCCGTTCTCCAGTTGCGTACTGTTTACTGGTACTTCTGGGTTAACCGGATAGGGTTGTTCTGGGTACCCACTCGTAATGGGGTATGTCTTTACCAATTAGCTAAATACTTCACTTTGTTAAAAATAATTAACTTTGTCGTGTCGTATACTGCCATTCGTCGAAGGCGAGCATTGAGATTTCATAATTTTTTATTATGCATGCTCAGAAATTCAAAAATTTGCATCAGAAGGAGTAATGCGAATGAGTAATACAGGTCGCCGTTCTTAACTTCCTTTTTTATTGAAATTGTGGTGTTTTTGGATGGCCTGTAATTTAGCACGCATTCTTTTCACAATTACCGGTGGTCGTCCAGAAACTGTTTGATTTTACGAGCCATTGTGTTATCATTCCTTGTCATGGATAGATTTTTCAAAACAATATCTCTACATATGAATTGGAAAACAAAAGCCTCCGATTACCTGTAGATTTAATCGTGTTCCGCAAAATTCATCGAATTCACACATTTAATAATCGACAGTGCTATCCTAAAATTCCTACTACCGCTTCAATGATCGTTCTTGCGTTTTGCTCCGTCATGCTTTAGGGTGAATTGGATGGACTTCTGTTTCAAATCCTCAGATTGCATTCAACGAATTCCAGGCTATCGCACTTATTCTAAATTAAAGGTTTGTGTTTTTATAGGCGTTACAAGATTTTTTCACCTGTCAACTTAAAATAATATGCTACAAAATTATCCCTCCAAGATAACCTCGTATTGAATTTCTTCTTATCACACAAAAATAATATAATCTATTTTTCTTATCATATGATTTAGCATGATAAGCGAACGTACTACGTAATTTAACGCAGTCGTTCTGTGCGTAGTACTAACGTAATATTATATCTATCACTCTTCAAGTTTTTGACACCTGATAGTATAACGAGGAATTCAGAAGTATGGATGCCGTATGAGTTTGAAGGACGATTCGCACGTCTCTTGATATGGTTATTAACGGTCCACCTTGCGACTTATTCCCAGACTTGATCGCAGTTTGCGATTGTTGCAGTTTCCATTTAAACTCGTGACGCACGTTAAAATCTCTGCGTGAACCACAGCGTTTGAAGTCCCTAAGATACCGGACCCGGAGGTAAACATATTTAACATGATTATTAATTTATAAATTTTAAGTCATGCCGAAAGTTTTCTGTATTTTTGTACCGATAGTGGCGTTATCAGGATCCCGTCATAAATTTAAAACTATAGTCTAAAACTCCAGACTTGTCATGTCATCCGACAGTTTTTCAAGAGCCCATTTGAGCTATAAAATTAACTATCATAAGTTATAGTCATGATTTACATTTTGAGATTATGATATCTTTCATAGTAGGCGAGAAAAACAATTTTACAGTAACAACACGCTTCGCGTCTTTTGCAACTAGTCTTACGTGTCCCTCAAATGCTTACGTGTCCAATCCTGTTTTAGTTACTACATATCCCTTCCGGCTTACGCTAACGAAAATTTATAGTCCACCCCGTCTCATGTGCCCATGGAATTATTCGTTATCACATCACAGAAGCCTCCAGGTTTTCGGCCATCATCCGAATCGTCCATTCCAGAATCGGAATCGGAGGGAAGAGGGATAAGCGACAGGCATCGATGGTGGCGGGTAATAGCTCCTCACTCCCTCTTTCTCTTTTTGAGCACTAGGGAGACGTTCCAAGAATCCCTCTCTATCTCTCTCCCCTTTCCTTCTCCGCAGTCCCTTAAAAATCCCGCCCTATTTTTTTCGCTTTCCGTCATTTTGACCACATCTTGCCATACACCCCTCCTTCCCCCGACTTATCGTCCCCAACCTCCACCCTCCCTCGTACCCTCTCATTTCCTTCTCCTCCTCTCCAGTACCCTTTCCAACTCTCTCCCACCCTTTTCTATTCCCCCACCCTTGGGAGAAAAAAACTTCCACGCTGACCAACCAACAAGGACCAACTTCTTTGTGCCTCTCCCTCCCTCCACTGTCCTCTCTCTCTCTCTCGGAACAGCCTCCCGGCAACCCACCTCGTGACCACTCAGTAACCCCAACTCGGACCCATTGGTCACTAGCAGATATCCTTGGGGGAAAAAAAATCGTTCTCATCTGCCAATGTCCATCACTTTTTAGTGCGATTGTGTGTTTTTTTGTGGTGGTTCCTGTCTTATTCCGCGTTCGGGATTGGCCAGTCTTGAGTCGATCTCTGCAAAGAGTGGGTGTCTTGACGTGTTGCGGGAATAGTATGGTTATTTATTCATCCTGAAGGAGGTACATATATTCTTCTATGGAACATTACTTCGGAGAGGCGAAATATTCAACTTGCAGTGTAATCTTTGCCTTTCCGAAAGTGTGTTAAATACTTTTTTCATGGAACTGGAAGATTATCGCGCAAGGATGTTTTTCCTTGAGACGGGCATATATTATCTGTGAATTCCTTTATTTTGGGAAAATATGTTGAATTATATTAATTCTGCATCCAGACGTCGCTTTCAGTGAACATTGCTCTTCGGGAAGTTTGGTGGTGCACGTTTTTGGGAATTTTCCGTGCTGGAGAATACAAGTGCAATTTTTCGGACAAGTGATTCCTCGACAGACGCGAGAATCGTTTACCGGACTAGTGGGTTGTCCTCAGCCGCCGTCGGTCGCTGTCATGCCGGGGAAACCATCGATTCGTCCTCGGTTATTTCGACGACCGACGAGGAAGTAGCACCAGGAGTTGAAGCGGTCGCATACCGTATGCTGAGGGACCGACGGGTCGGACAGAAGATGTTCGCTACCGGTACATGTAAAGCCCCATCGGATTGGTTTCATTTCCACTTCCGATCAGTCTTCCTCACTAGTTGTCGGTATTAACTATTTTAACAGTACCATATGTGGTAATTCTTTTGTGCTTAGGATTGAATTTTCATTTTTGGAGGTTTTCATTACGCGCGAGACTCCAATTGCGCTCCAGCTTTATTCCAAGTGTTTTCTCATCCTCCAAAAAGACAAGTATTATGAGGTCTTAGGCATTAATGCACATATGAATTCGGAGTTTTATTTTTTTAAATCGGTACAACATACATTGTACAAACTTTTTCATATATGGGTACTAATGCGTCGTTTAATTATCTTCAGAAAATGAAAATCGTGAGCCTGTTTTTAGAAAATCCAATTTTTGTTAAAGTTGCCCAACAATAAACTAGCCTTATATTCATTCATTGAGGAAAATGAAATACGTAGTATTATTGTACATGTAAACTCAAGTAACTGACGAAATTTGATCAAAATCGTTAGAGCCGTTTTTGAGAAAATCGAATTATTGTTAAAGTTGCCTAGAATAAACTAGCCTTATATTCATTTTTGAGAAATATGAATTATGCAGTATTATTTAAGATGAAAACTTAAGTAACTGTACGAAATTTGATCAAAATCGTTAGAGCCGTTTTTAGGCGCGTTTCGCTTACAGCGTGAGCGCCTATTATCGTCGGTCGGTCCGTCCGTCTGTCCGCATGTTCGTTCTCGGCTTCTGCCGAACGGATTTTCATGAAATTTGATATTGAGGACTTACAATCAAATATAAGAAGAAAATCGAAAAAATGAATCTCGTACGCCACTTTACTGGTGACAAAAAATTAAATTTTCGTCATATCTCGTAAAGTATTGCTCATATCAAAATATTTTTCAAATAAAGGTTGTAGAACTGGTAAAGAAGAGTTTCTTTTCCTATACATTTTTATCATATAAGTAGCCGTTATCGATAAAATCAAACAAAAACGGCTTAAATCGAGTTGAACTTAGAAAATTTCTTGCATGGTTTCTTCTTTATTGTTTCTAACATAAACAATCTCACAAACAAACGTTTAATTTACTTACATGTGCATGGAATATTTTTAAATAGGAAGAAAATGGATTATTTATGATGAAGAAAAACTTTAAAACGCTATTTCCCTTACGTACAGGTATTAATTTCTTTCTAATACTTCATTGCACGAAACGCGCCCATTTGTGATACGTTGTACACTTTCCTAACTTGTTGAGAAAATCGGATTGTTGTTAAAATGCGTAGAATAAACTAACCTTAATTATTGAGTAATGTCAACCATTTCTATGTATACCCTGCTCAGTATGATAAAATACTTAAGTACGAGATTTCATTCATTTTCGCTCTTCTGTCTAGGCTCCAGAGCCAGTAACAGACAGACGGCATTGCGAAAACCACTTTTTCGGATTCAGCTACACCTAAAACGTATATTTCCGTAAAAATCTCGAGGTCAATTTTTTCGTGATAACAATACTTTCTCGATACTTAGTATGAGAAAGTAAAAAGAGAGAAGCTAAAGTTATTTGAAACATTCACGTTCGAAAATGGCCGATATGAATTATAAATTAATGTAGACCCTGAAACCATTTTCAGAAGAATATTTATTTTGTCTGCTGTGATGAATATAGCATGTATCTCTTCTTTACGTATTACGCATCAAGCATAGTAATATAATCGATACATGGGATGATTTATTCTCATTTATAAATACTCTTCCGGGTAAAAACATTTTTCTGGAGAAATATATGACTCTTCCATCATTATTTCACATATTTCATCTTCCGAAATATGTATTTCATCAAAATTCAATGCGACCAGTGAAAAATGGTCAGTATTTAACCGTTGATTAACAGCAAATGTATCGAAGCGTCTCCACTCTCGTTTCCTAAGATTTTTCAATAAGTATTACGTACGAGCTAAATCCACAACTGTTATTGTAGCAGTTTAATGTTTCATTCTTGTGGAAAAGGATTTTTTCCATCTTCGGTTTACTATAATTCGAGCAGTTATCCCATCAGAAGGCTTAAAACGTTGCGTTAATGAAATTTTAATTTTCGGTCACAAGAAATTATTTCCTAACAACGCTTTTCTAGAAAAAAAATTGTAATCGTTAACGATCTATTATATAGTAAAGATAATCGCAATTCAGCTGGTATAGAAAAAGTTATTTACGAGTCAAAAACTTTCACATTATATCCGAAAAGTATACGAGAAAATTTTCATTTTGATCGTGCTTTATTAATTTAATTTAATGAAGCATCTCTCAGCCATTTTAAGCAATTTATGCATTATGAGTTCACATGTTATTGCCCTTTGAAGTAAAACATTCGTTTATAAACTTTCCGCAATGGTGAATGAGACACCTGGAAAGTCTTGAAATAAACGTATTTTTTATCATCTTGCTGCTGGATATATTTCGCTCGTATTACTCGGGGATGCCTGTCAAAGGAATGATAATACCGTTAATTCTTGGCCCTTAGCTATAGTTCTGGTCGTAGAAAATATATTGGTAAACTTGTGTAATTCGTTTGTATATTACGTATTCTCAAGAATGGATTAATTTAGTCTTTTCTTATAGTTAAAATGAAACACTGTAACCTTATGACACCGAAATATAATTATTCCAATCAGAATAGTTTTTAACTATTGTTATTTTATCAGATAGTACTAATCTTGGTATGCCAATAGTTTTTATAGTGTTGTTTCCCTACGTGAGCTTATCTCATTCGCTTGACGCACATAAAACTTGTAGTAAGTAAAATTGAAATATTCTATTTTCATTGTTTATCGTTCAACACCTTCACTTGTTTTTTGTCTGCCTTCATTCACGAAATGGATTGAAATTTTAAATTTGAAGTGAAGAAAGATTCGTAACCAGGTCATATTTTATTTCGATTCGATATTATTTTCAATAATCTAACGAGAATGGAAATCACACCTTCGCCTCCTCTCCGCGTCGCCGCTGTAAAGTTTTTATGAATCATTTTGTGGTTTTAATCTCACCTCACTGTTCACAAATGAAGTTTTTCATTTTGAGATTCGATAATTTATGTATTTAATTTTTCAGTATCATGGAATAAATTAAAGTTTCGCTTGATTACTCGAAAATTATAACAAGCAACGCCATTGAAATTCCAGTTATCCGTGGTCGTTCATTGCGTGGTTTGACGTAGCTAGATAAAATTAAAAACGTATAATTTTTTATTATCCGTAAGTTTACATGAGTATGAGATAACCGTAATAATTATTAATTGATTTTTAATCCCTAATAATCGTAATTCTTTGTTAATGAAATTTTACCGCCACGGATACGAGATGAACCACGACTCGCTTGTTGTTTTTACTTATTATTTTACTTAAGTTGCACAAATCTTCATATTTTCCCGCTCACAACGCCTAAGGGCTTGAGATGAATAAAAACCACAAACTTGATAAGAGATCGGGCCGGACGTTGGCTACTTACAATTAGTCTCAATAAGTACGTTCATAATTAATCGTAGTATATAGTCGCTTCTTTAATAGCGGAATTTGCTCCATGTGTGCAAATATATGTTGCAATTACCAAATTCTGCTCATTCGTGAATAGATAGCTGTTATAGAATTACTATGCGTGAAGTTGTCCGCATAACTTTTAAAAATATCATTGCTAGTGATGTGAAAAATTTTTTCCGTACACCAAGCTAAGTTATAGAGATAAGCAAATTTCGCAGCATCCCTAGAATGACTCGACTTGGCAGTTTTATAATTTAAGAATATAAGATAGAATATCGGGGCTATAATACCACCCCCTAATCCCACTCATCCCAAGTAAACTTCGCGTCATAAGAGTGGCACTCTAAGTGTAAGCGACCAACGCCGCTATTACAACACGTCTCCTTCTGGCAGGCATTCAACACCCCATTATAAGGCTAGTTTTTTTTAAAGTAGAAGCACAACAGCGAAAAAAATGTCGTTTCTCCAGAAACTTCAGCTACCCTATCTTTTAGCCCTACTTCATGGTATTCCGCCAGTTGGCCCAATACGAATTTTTTTCCCTTTCCTCTTTTTCGCCTCTCTCTGTTGTTACCTATCCCCTCCCACCCTCCTCTTCTCTCGCAACCCACCCTCTACTTGCTTCCGAGAAGGTGACCCTTTTTTTTATCTTCCAGCATGGGAAGAACGAGATAGAGAAGGGAGAGAGAGAGAGAGAGAAAAGTTCCTCTTCCACATTGTTTGGCCTGTCCCTTGTTATTCCGCTAGATGGACTCGCATGCCCACGCAGTTACCCAGTGGTGACATCTCTCGCCTCTTTTCTCCCCTTTACACTCCTTTTCAACTCTCTCCTACCCACCCTCCTACCTCCTTTACTCGTGGAGTTCCAACACAACACCTACCAACTACTACAACTCCAACACGTTATCTTTCGCTCTATTCTCCTTTTCCCTGCCATATTTTTTTCCTTCCACGTAACTCGGGATGGTTTGGATGTTTTTTTTTTCGGTCGCCATTTCTCTCGCCCCCGTCCTCTATATTAGCAGTTCCTGCGGAAGGTTTAACGAAGAAAAAGGGTCCCACGCGCGTCGTCCTACGCTCCTTACGCCTACCTCACTCCCTCGCGCTTCTTTACTCATTTTTTTAAGCGTCTTCGGACGTCGGTGTGACCTTTTTGCGTCACCGCCTGACGCTACGGAGAGAAAAAAAAACATACCGGGTCGATTCATATCCGATGATTCTTTTTTTATCTCGAAATCGTTAGAATCAAGGGCCGGTAAATTGCCGCGTGGCATTTCTGATTGGAAACTCGTTTTTTTTGTGTAGGGGGACAGTTTGAAGAATGGAAGATGATGGTTTAATGAAGTGGTTCGCAAACATTTTGCAGGCGCGGCATCCCAGTATTGAAGCAAGGTTTTTATATTTTTAAATATGGGCATAACAACCTTTGGACGCATCTATTTGTTGCTACTACATCAAAATCAATTTAATAGAGATGCACTAATTACATATCAACACAAATCGCTGATTTATTTACCGAACAAGGTTTTTCGAGGCACCCCTAAAAGTCATTTGCTGCACATCAGTGTGCCACGGCACCCAGTTTTAGAACCATTGGTTTAATGTTTTGGGAAAGTTTTTATTTTATTTTAGTTTAATAGTTACACTATGGGGTTTATACAAGCATGCATTCAGAAACTATACAACCTTACGGATTGTATCATACTAAGATGCAAGTAACTTCAACAGCCATAAAAAAGTTAAATAAACGTTATTCGCTCTTAAAACACCAGTAAGCTATCATCAGTGATACCTAGTCGTCCATCTTAGTAAGTATTAACAAGGATCCTTATGATTGGTACCAACGATATTTGAATTGCCGCTGAGGATGCATTATTCCCAATTCCATTTCACATGTAGTTAACCGTTTAATGGCTGTAACAGTTGCATTTACGATATTCGGAAGTTAGTTGAAATCTAAGTTGTTTGAAATAGGAATTAGAAATGAGTCCTATTCAGTAGTCTTGCACGTGAAAGATCTACTGAAAAAATCTAGCTTGTGAATTTCGACATCTCTATTGTTTGTTAACCCACGTCTGTATCCCGTAACGGCTCTTGTCAGGTTATGTTGCCGTAAGTGTCAAGAATTTTTAGAAACCAGGTTAGGAAATGTGTCAGAATTGCACAATAAGAGGCTAATGAAACGAAGGCGCTTCGTTCTCACCCGATGCTGAATGATTTGAGCAAGTGGATGTTATACCCTATGAGCCGACCTTGTTATCAGTTCAAAATCTTCCTATGGTTCATACGAGGGTTTCGTACCTAACACTTCGCCATTTGTTGGCTTTATAATTTAAAACGAATCCTTCAAAACCACACTAACGTAACTTTAGATTCCACATTAATTCCACTTTAATTCTGTAATCTACCTTTCGCATCTAAGGAAGTATTGGCAATTAATGTGTCATTGTACTCCTATCAGCAAGAACTGAGCGATTTTTGCGGTTCTTCGTATAGAATTTTCTTTAACTTATTAGAGCATAATTACTCGGAATAAACGTCACGTCACTTAATAATAACTCACGAATCCCTAAAACAGATCGGTGAAAACTGCTTTATGAATAGCTGAAACAAGCAAATTTTTTACTAAATCGCCCTCTGTTTATTGGATTTGAGCCTCCATCATCTACGTTGACGGGCATCCTGAATAGTCGTTTAAACAAGTATATGGCAAGAAACAAGCAGTCGTAAATTTTCCGCCGTGCTTTCTCCAATAAAACAGTTATTTTCGACGTTTCCGGCCGAAACTTTTCTATCTCCCCTCGCAGGTTGCGTCATTATGACTTCTCATGGGCATATTTTCTTCCTTGCCCGCTTTCTGAGGGAGAGAGAGAAAGGTCTGAAGAGGAAGGGAGAGAGAAAGAGGGATGAAGTGGTCGAAAGGAGAAAAGGGATGGATAGAGGGTGAGTTTTACGGATGAGGAGGTGGCCGTGACGTCACGAACCTTCTCCAGAAAGACCCGTAAGATCATCAGAGGGAGTAGTTTCTTCTTTCGCGTCTCCCTCGAAAGAATCCATCCCTCTCTCTCTCTCCCACCCTTCTCCGCTGCCTCATCTCCCTCATCCTCCCTCCACTCAGCTCCTCAAGAGGTTAGTGCACCCTGCCAAAAAAGATCCCATCCAGGGTAAGAGGGATGGCGTGAGAGGAGGAGAAATGCCAGCAGGAAGTGGAATAGGAGACGGGTGGGAGAGAGAGAGAGAGGATGCGTAGGAGGGTGGTGGGGTTAAGTGAGGGCGGTTTTTTGGTCCCTAAAAGATAGATTCGTGAGACCCTCTTGCGTGGAAAAGAGAGCGAAAATGGATCCAACCGTTGATGGATGGAAATTTTCGCCAACCGAAAGGGATGACGGGATGAAACGAGGTGTTCTGTGTGTGTGTCGGGGTTTCGATTAGCCGAAACAACACACCGAGTCTTAATAGGGTATCGAAGGAGATGACTTAACGATCGTCACCAACACGACTTCCATTCCATCCATTAACAGGTCATTACGCCGGCGTAGGTGCGCCCTTAAAGGGAAAGACAAATTACAATATATAATCGGACGTTATTTTTTATTTTTTACTATCTCAGACAAATAGGATGTCTATTATTTAAATTTTGACCCGGTTTGTTTCCTTCGTGAGGTGGAGTATGTTACCAATCTTAAAGTGTTGTTCGCGTGGTCTGATTTAGGGATGATATTAATTGTTCTCCACACCAAATCCACTAAATATCTCTATATAATAAAAATATTTTGTCTTAAACTAGATGCGTTTTGCAAGTTTGTCAGTAATTCAAAAAGGAATACTTAAACTATCAAAATTTGGATTATTATGGTTTAAGTACAGTTTTTTTTACCTCTTTCAGCGAACTCCTATTCGTTGAAAGATACTGAATTAATGGAAAATTTTCGCGCAATCAGTTTAAACTAGACTGCTCCAATCTTATGGATGGCAAGGTGTGGTGGACTAAGTCGCCTTTAATTACCATTACTAATACTCTATGAGTCCCCATTTGTAGTTCCAAATAAGAAAAAGGCGTATTGAGAAACGTGCATAGTAAAACTACTTTTAGCAAAATTTAAAGGAAAGGTTTATTTTAATTATTTGAGGCCTTAAATATAAAAAATTACCGTTAGAGTAGCGAAATGTATCGATGAGGAAATATTAAGATACTATCCTACGTATATAATTGGAGTTAAAAAAGCTGCGAGTTGATTTTATTACTGTTATTCCATCAAACTTGATTCCCAGAAATAGAAACACGTTAAAACCCTCTCGTTTTAATTGTAACGCAAAACAGTTATGTACTCCTAAATACGTAACGCTTTAGATATTGATCGGGCACCTACGATATATCATAGCATTTTATCCTCATTAAGCTTCCAGTACATATTATTTACTTTAATCCAGTTATTAAAGTTGTGCATTTCAAGTCCCACCATAGTAAAAACACCCTCCTAAAAACTTGTTTATATCAGTTATTAATAAATCATTAATTTTCCTACTGGAGGTGTTAATTCAGTCTTTAATGATTTTTTTTTAAATTACGGTCTTCCCCGTCCCACTGATTGAGGAACACGTTTACGATTCGGTGAATCGATGCGAATAAAAAGTTTCCGTTACTGAAAAGCTGTACATCTAATGATTATCAATAATTCTTTTTGTTTCGCTCAACGTTATCATTCAATTTCTAATTTAAAATCTCTCTCCTTGTAGGTCTCGTGAGCGTTGGTGACCGCCGCTCCCAGACCTCATCAGCCGCGAGGACCGCCATGAAAGAGTCCCCTCCTCCGCCGGCCCACGGGCCTAACGGAGACTCGAGGACCCCGCTGGATTCGCAATCCACTCCCGACCACTCCGCCTCCCGACTGCCCCCGACCCCAAACGCCGTGGCCGCCGCTGCCGCCGCCGCCCTATCCGGCCTTCCCTTGCTTCCTCCGCACCTACTGCGCGCTGCCCCCGCTTCACTCCTCGCCGCCTCTAGGAGGGCGGCCCTCATGGCGCTGCCCCCAGGTCTCACCCCGCCCCAACTCCCGGACCCATCCACGGGTGGAGTGCCGGTCAGCCTGCACGCCACGCTTGCATCAGGACCCGCGCTGTTTCCTCACGCGCCACGGTAAGACATGGATAATCTCGATTTAAACTGCCATAAGTATCTCGTGGCATATTTACCTTTGTTTCTCGTGCCACAAATGTTGAAATATAGTTAAATGCAACGGTGTAGAACGCAAGACTAAAATATTGTAAAAGTGTAAGTATGCAAATATTTGGTAAACAACTACCGAAATTTAACTGTAAATTTCCTAAGTTTAGAATTTTCGGGAAAAATTACGCGTGCCAAATTGAAACGTGTACGTGATATCTCTGTAGATTCCGGATAATTCCGCGCATCTTAATGGCGAATTGAACATATCTAAGTTTGGAAGAAATTGTGATTATTCTAATCGCGGATTAAAAACAATTGTATTTTGAAAATAAAGAGAACGATAAGAGGATGATTTGTTAATAGGAAGGGAATAATGATTAACTCGACATATCAGAAATAGGAAATTAAAAATAATGATAAACTTACTTTAAATGTCATCAATTAATTAGTATCATTAATTAATTATATACCTGTATTAAATCTTGAGCTTCGTCTACAATTAAAGATAAAACATCATTTGGCTAAAACAAGGATATTAATGGAACTTGAAAAAAAAACTTTTTCGACCTTAAAATACCGTAATCTTGTTACTCTATATGCCCTATATTTGTAAATCCTTCGTTTTATCCTTATTCTCCCGCTCCTTCAAAATGTTGAATCATTCCCAACACCTTCCTAAAACAAAGCCACCCCTCTTTCCTCAGTGCCCTGTTCGACTGGAGGAACGGCGACACCGGGAAGCAGGCCCTCGACCCCGCCCCGTCTCCCCCAGGCGCCCACGCCGCCCCCGTCAACAAGAAGCGCAGCAACGGCCGCATCGCACGCAGCGGCGCAAAGAGGACGGCGAAGGTCGAGGCGGAATCCACCACGATAGACCTCGGTGCAGCCAACCCCGTAACCAGCCTACCCACCCCACCCACCTCCGGATCTTCTCCGCCTTCCAACGGCTCCTCGGAAGGTTCCGAAAGGGGTCGGAAGGGAAGCTCCTCCAACGCCGCCGCCACCACCACCACCTCATCGGCGGCCGTGTCTTCCGCGGGTGGAGGACAGGGGGACGCGGGGAGAGACAAGGTATTCGTCTGCGGGATATGCTACCGCTCCTTCGGATACAAGCACGTCTTACAGAACCACGAGCGAACGCATACGGGTGAAAAACCGTTCGAATGCCGGGAGTGCCACAAGAGGTTCACCAGAGACCACCACCTCAAGACGCACATGCGACTCCACACGGGGGAGAAGCCGTACCACTGCACGCACTGCGACCGTCAGTTCGTCCAAGTCGCTAACTTGAGGCGGCACCTACGGGTCCACACGGGCGAAAGACCTTACGCATGCGAACTGTGCAGTTCGAGGTTCTCGGATTCAAACCAGCTGAAGGCCCACACCCTCATCCACAAGGGAGAAAAACCTTTCGAGTGCGGGAGGTGCCGGGGACGGTTTAGGAGGCGGCACCACCTCCTGCACCACAAGTGCCCCAGGGGAGGAGAACCGAGTGCGGAGGTGGTGGAGGAAGAGGAAGACGAGGAGGAGGAAGAAGAGGAAGAGGAGGCGCCGGTGGGCGTAGGAGTGGGCACCGGAAGGAGGAGGAGGACCACGAGGGGGGCGGTCGGTGGAAGGAGGAGAAGGGGGGGCGGAGGGAGGAGGGCTGCACCAACGTCTTCCTCTTCTCCCGACGACCTCGACGAGGAGCTCCTGGAGGAGATAGAGGAAGGCGAGGAGGACGCTTCCTCCGGGAGGTGTCCGGAGGAGGAGGAAGAGGAAGATGACCTCATGGGGGAGGAGGAGGAGAGGGGAGACGACGGGATGGACGAAGACGACTGTCCGTCCACGATGAAGAAGCTGCTTAAGAGGAGGGAGAGGAAGTCGAGGGACATAAGGAGGGTCATCAGACTGCCTCCTGCGGAGGCGGAACCGTCTCCGCAGCCTCCGGCTGCCCATATGCCGGAACAAACCGAACCGGAGGACCTCTCGGTTAGGAGGGGTACGCCTGAAAGGCGTTCCCCGGACAACCCCTTCGCTCCGTGGCCGTCGTCTTCAACGGCATCCCCCCCGTCCGCCCCCATCCCACCCCACGGGGCGGAGAGGCCGTCGTCGAGGTCGGAGGAAGACGATGAAGAGATGGGAAAGGGGAAAGAAGCTATCTTGGCGTCCCTTCAGAACGGGAGGACAACGGCGGCCGCCGGTGGTAGCGCGTTCCTGGCACCCGCCCACTACAGGCACCACCTCAAGTTCCGGAGACACCACCACCACGCCCTCCATCCCCTGCACCACGTGAGGCATCATCAAAACGGGTCCGCACCCGTATCCTAGTTGCGGAACGCGACCTTAAGAGAATTTTTGAATTGTTCGTTTAATTTGAACCAGCGAAGAGGAACGAAATTTTTAAGGAAGAGACGGAAGCGATGTTGAAAAACCCTCCTAACGTAATGTTAAAAATTACGGGTAAACGAATAGACAATTACCGCGGAGTCATTCTGAAAGAAAAACTGTGACTTCCGTCTCGAACCGCGCCAAAGTTTATGGCGATTGTAACGAAAGAGGGGCGAAAAAGATGTAAAATGGACATATAACTGCAGCAGCCCCCCGCGGTCTCATGAAGGAGCGCTTATAACCGCGCCCCGCGTTATCGAATATAGTTTTTGAAACAATCGAGAGAGATATTTCTCTGATAAGAAAAAAGTAAACGATATTTTGTATACTTCGCGGACCCAACTTGGTCCGCCATTTCTCCTGATCGAATTTTTTTTAAAAGACTTTTTACAATGCTCCCTCCATTGGCATCTTCACATTTAGTCTTTTTAGCTGTATAAAAAAAGTATATCAAATACTTAATTAAGGTTACCGATAAGGATGTGAAAATAATAATGCGTTTTAAGTCTTTAATGCACTTGAAACTTAATATATATAAATATAAAATATATATATATTTATCGTGTGTTTTTTGGTGTCGGTGGCTGTTATTTATGTAAGTAATTGGTTATTGCCGAGTTTTTGAGGGGTTTGTGTTTTGTGTATGCGTGCGTGCATGTCTGTTCTTGTTCCTATTCGGTGGCGTGTATGTTTTCTGTCGCCTGGTCTAGTTGATCTGGTCAAAGCATCACTCCTTCCTTTCCTTTAAGAAGAGGGCGCATTCTCAAAATGTTGACTGCCTCGCAATCATTCCTAGGCCGCGGTACCACGCGGCCCGTTTTCTCAAATGTCCCAGGAATATGCAACTATTATACTCTTCCTGAAATATTCCGAGGGGAAACCATCCTATGTGTCGTAGTTCCTATATAAATTATTGTAGATAAGAGTAAATGTTTAAAAAAATACGTATAATTATTTACTATGCAAACTCAATAGTTCCTTTCTCAGTGATGTCAAACATAAAGTCGCCGTTAAGTCGGTCGGATCGCCAGGAGTCGAATCTGTGTTTAAATTTAATTCTATATCGTGCATTTAAAAAAAACCGAATTTTTACTCGGTAATTTTTGTTTTTTTTCACTCGTTATTTCTTGGAATTTTCGTCTTTTCCTCCTACGACGCCTTCTCTATCACTTGTTTTATCTTCGCCTCTCCTGAGAGCCACTCTTTGAGTGACATGGCACCCTGTCTAATCTACCAGTATCTGTCTGCCGGCGAGATATTGGGGGCGGCCAAGCGACTTCCATACCCTCGCAATTTTTTTTCTCCTCACCGGAACCCGACTACATGTCTCTCTCTCTCTTGAGACGTCACAACCCGCCATTTCCCTGACCTCGCCTTATCTCAACCCGCCTCACCTACCTGTTGAATTGAAAACGTGAGTGATATCGGGAATCCATTCCAACGGAAGAAAGGAAAAAGGGTATTATTGTGAAAGGATCTTAGGAAGGGAGCAGGGAAGGATTTCCACGGGTTCCTTTTATATACAACCTATACCCATGAGAACAAACCCTTGTTACGTGTATACTCGAATCCATCAATGCAAGCAACGAAAGGTAAAAATTCAATGTCCCTAAGATTTAGGCGAAGGGAGGAAGGAAGATGAACAAGAATTTTTTAAAATTCGTGTTCGTTGCGCAATCGTTAAAAGAGGGTAAGGTAAAGGGTGGTTGGGAGAGGGGATTCCTTTTTTGGTTTTTGGCGGCTTTTTCGGAAGGAAAAATCATCAGGGGCGTCTTTTGTTGGAAGTAACCGTTGCTAAAGGAAGCAAAGAGGAAGGATAGGTGGCTACTAGGAGTTGGAAGGGGGAACTTGATGGAAAGGGGAAAATGGGAGAGAAGGATGGAATTGAGGAGGGAAAAATTTTGGAAATGATGCATCTTTCTTCCCCTCCCAGGACCTCATATGGCGTCGGGGACTCGAGGTGAACGAACTTGGGACGTTTAAGGCGTCCTGGGAAAAATGGTTTAAGGGAAGGTGAGTCTGCGTTTGTGTTAGAAGGTGGAAATTGAGGACGAGAGATATAGAGAGAGAGGGAGGGTGGGAGGGAGGAAATAGGGAGAGAGAGAGGGATTGTACTGCGGGGGTTGTTGCTTGGTCCTTATGCGTTGGCATCCGGGAAAGAAGAGGAAGGGGGAGAAGAAGGATGAGGAAAGGTCGGGAGTTGTTTACGCGATTCTGGCTAAGCTGCGAAAGGGGCCCTTCCACACCCCTTACCTTCCTCTCCCTCCCTCGCCGTCCCTCCGGCGTTGTGCCGTGAGAGGTGAGGAATAGGAGTCGGTGGAAGAAGTGTGGTGGGTTGAGGAATTGGAGAGCCAACGCAACTTACCACCAACGCCGGACTTAGGGGGAGAAACCTACCTCCGTCCCTCCCATCCTCTCCTCCCTTTTCGGAGCAGTGAAAAATAAGGACGCGCTTCTGTGACCAGGGTCAGTGCCCCGGTTTCTACCCCCCTCCCCCACAAAAGAACTCCAAAAAGGAAAAAGGGATGAATATAAGGGTAAAAGTGTACCACTCTTACTCAAAAGCACTAAAAATCCTTCGTTTAGTTCGTAGAGGGATGACCCTCGCAAATTATATAACCGTCTGAAGTGTAGTAAAAGAGAGAATTCCACTCTGCAACTCTCGCACGTACCCTTGAAAAACCTTTCGCGATCTACTTGTAAAAGAGAGCCCTTTTTCCTTCCCTTTTTCCCTTTCTTACCATATTCGTATTCCGGTTCCTTTAAAATCCTCCCTAGCTGCTTTACACCCATTATTACCGCCGGTTATTCGGTGGAATTTCGCCGTCCACTTGCGGAACTTTTCGGTCGTTTGGAAAATTTCTTCACCCTTCCTTCCATTCCTTTCCTTACCCGTAGACTGCTTTGGTTATACGGCCCACCCCGTTTTTCTCCCACCCTTCGCCGACAAACGGATCTGAAAATGGGATGGCACTGTCTGGGGAGAGGATTACAGAAGGCGTCGTCGTAGGAAGGACCGAAAATAAAATAAAAATCCCGCCGTAGGTTTCTTCTCGACGGCGGGGGTTAATATCGTCTCCGTCACGAAGTTGGTCACCTTTCTATCCTTTTGTTTTATTTGTTTTTCGATTCGATTAGTAGTTTTTTCGATTCGATTATTCGACTATTATCGATTCAATTAGTCTATTTTTTTCGATTCCTTCTCGATCCGCCGGCTTGACAAGTCTACCGCGCCCTCTTCACCAGCAGATGGAAGGAGGAACCAAGCGACATACTTGAATTATGTGTGTGTGCGTGAGGAATGAGTGAATGAATGAGAATGTAAGAAAATGCGCGGCGGTGCATCTTTTTTCACGTGAAACGCCTCCTAACATTTATTTCCGTTTCCCGCACCCGTATTTATGTAATAAAGGCGGGAAAAGTTTTAATCTTTCATTTGTATTTTTCTTCAAATCGTTGAGTGCACGGGTACGCTTTCTACGCGATCCGTTCGGACCATGTTGGCTTTCTTTATCTTTACAAAAATTAAAACCAGAGTTACAGAATTTTCACGGTGGAATTGGTTGAAATTCCTACGTCGTCTCCATCCGTCATTCCCGCGGGTGAAATTTCGCGTTCGATTTCAAAAAAGAAACCGATTAATTACCTCGCGGAACTCCAACCCGAGTGAGATAATAATTATTACAAGTATTAAAAGGACTATAACGTTGCTTTAAGAATGTTACCAATGTTGTTTTTACGCACTAATAAAAATATAAACGGTTCAAAGTTCCATACATCCGCTACCGAAAGATGTATAATTATTCGAGATCCTCCTCAGCCACCGACCACCGTTTTCAAACACCGCCATTTTATCTACCTCCGATGTTCCCCACGGTCGCAAATGGACGCCCCGCTAAATTGGGTGGGGTCTTTAAAAAAATTGCGATGACGGGAAATTTTTCTCGAAACTTTGCCCTATTTACGGTATTTTGTTACCTTTTCTCTCTCGACCGGAGATTTAAGACCTTACAACTGAACTACTAATTTTTCTATATATAAAAAAGAGGCTGTACATTAGTTTTTGAGCGATTTGTAAAGAGCTCGTTGTCTGGTCAATTTTTTTGGTCTACGCCAATAAATAAAATGAATAAATACTGCTGTTTTTACCGGGAGTGATCACTTAGCCTCCGGCGGCGTCTTTTAATAACATATTTTTTACGTTGAAAAAAAAGCCATCAACAGAAAATCACCTTATCAGGGATAATTACCTCATAGACTTGAGATGGGATTTTTTTCCTACAAGCATATATAAATGTGTATTCAACAAGATGGGTTGAACAAAAGAAGTCTTATTAGATTTATAAGAGAATTAGTTGGTTAATACTTCTTCCCCCTTCTCCCACATCCACGAGTTACGAATCTTGCTGTATGATTGTGTGTACTCTTCTCCCTCATTATCGACAAACAGGGTGTTTATCGAGTGGACCAAGTCAGAAATGAAAAAAAAATGATAGCTTTGGGCGTTTTTATTTTTTTTATAACATTTCTCCTTTTTTATGGCATATAGTGAGGGCAATGGGGTCGCAGCGGGAACCGAAGCCTAGTTCCGCGGAGGTCTGCTGAAACCCCGTCGCCTAATTCTTTTTCACGATCTAAGCAAATTTTAAAAAGAATTACACGTTATGAAAAGAAACGAAACACCCTTTTGATGAATCCTTCCTATATGGTAAAAAAAGGAGAAATTATATTTTGTGGATAGCAGAAAAAGTAAAGAGAAATCCATTCCAGAAGTCCCGCTTAGTACGGTTGAGGGGAAGACAACTTTTCCGTCTTTTTGTCAAAAACCTAATAGCGGGCTTCAAAAAGATTTAAAAGCATCCATTTATTGAACTTGTAAATAAATTATATAAATGTATATATATATTTCAAGATGATCAAATCAAAAAGAAGACTGATTTTTTTTTGTTTTTTGTTAGCGAATTTCACTCGAGTTTGGGTGGATTTCGGAACTGGGTTATATAAGTATATATATGAGCCTGTATTCTCACGGCATGTGCATGGATTCTCTATCTGTCGTTTGATTGTGTGTTATGCAACTAGATGCATATATATAGTTTTTCAAATGATTGGTCAGTCTACTTTCAAATCCTCATTTTGTTTATTGATTCCATTGTTTTGTGTGTAATTTGTATCACCATGAAGTCAAACCAGTGATTGGGATTGTGTCGAACTGAAACTGGATTGGATTTGTTTACTGGGACCTTCTTCTTGGGCAGTTTTATATACCAAATGATACTTAAAATTAATTTCAACAATCCGTTCCTACAAGAATCTCCATTTGCCAAAGATATCACGGATTGTTGATCGTTATCATTAGTGGAACATAATTTCCACCTGACATTTCATTCGGCCGCTTAGAGAACAGAGAACTAAATAAAATAATAAACAATAAAGGCGATACAGGAAAAATATTAATCGTTAAACGTCCCTTCAAATTTAGTCGGACTATAATTTCGATCGCAAGAGTTAATTTGCGGGTTATTTCCGTCCGCCATCTTGCATCCAGTTTTATCCTATCGTTGAGAAAAAGGGAGGGGAAGACAGATTTATTAGGGCTTAGTTGGGAAGGTAAAGGGAAGACCGTTGGGCATAGCGGCAAAAAAAAAACTTTTTTTAGCGCGTGCTGGCGGCTACCCGTGCCGCGCATTATCAGGGGATGCCACGCGTCCACACGGCTAAAAAAATGAGAACCTCTTGCGATCTGGCCTTCCCAACCCTCTCTGCCCCACCCCTTATATGTCTAGATTGCACCCCTGCCCGCGTCTCAGCCATCACGAGCCTTAATCTTTTTTATTTTTTTTTACAAGGCAGGAGAGACCACCGGGTTTTTCCGAAAAAAAAAAACGCCACGCGCAACCACCCCTTGGCCTTTGTCGACATTTGGTCCCTCACTCATTGTGGGCTCCGCAATTTTAAAGGCCCCACCCTAAAAATTCCATTCTCCTGTACGCCTCGCCTCCTGTCCCGACCTCCACGTGCCCGAAGCTTCATCATCGACTTACCGTACTAATGAAGTATCCTAAAAAAATGACCAGGAAAACAGCGTTGTGAATCGGTGGAACGAATTCCCTAAATTTGTTTTAGATTGTACATTTTTTTGTTCGCTTTGTTTTTATTTCTCTCTGGTAAAATATGAAACTTATATGCTTATTTTTTTATGTTTTGTGACAATGGAATGTTTTTGTTTGTTCTCTGTAACCAGCACATGCCTGAACACTACTGGAGTTTGTAATAAATTTATTTTCGAATCGAGTCGTTTTTGTTTTATTTTTTGCCATTTTCACTGAAATTTTGGTTTCATTTGTTTTTCATATGGTTTATTTTTATAAAATGTTGAATCGCTAACTAGAACAAGTGATTCTAGAACTATAACGTCTTTCATCAATGAATCGGTGAGCTCTAACTTAAGCCTTGTATCAATTACACGATGTAAGTAAATCAGAAAACGGTCATGTGAAGAATGCACGCTTTTCATCATAGTGGAATATCTCCGTTCTTATTTGTAACAGACCGAGGAATTTTCGAGTACGATAAGGTAAGGCGAAACACGAACTTATTTATTAAAACAGAGAATGCCGACACGTGTCGTAGTCATGAGGCACTTAAAGGGAACAAATGATTAAATATTTTACTGCTCGGAAGGATGAGGGTTACGTGTATCGTTTTTACTTATTGTATGTCTCGCGCGGCTGATGATAACGTTCTGCATTAAATCTAGATAGCGTTATCTCTTTTGGTAATGTATCGAAGGGCTTACGAATATTCTCCCTATCCTTGTTCGTCAAAGAGAATGATTTTGAATGGTTTTGAATCGCAACTTCCTAACGCCGACGTTCTTCGTCGAAATCTATGTTAAAATCCTCTTAATTAATTAACCAATCCTAAAAATTTAATTTCTTTTGCCTTCGTTAATTTTATTATGGATCTCCACTTACAATTAGATACGGCTTAGTTTTCACCTATTTTCAAGATGTTGCGAAATGCACACGAAAATTTCCGAAATTTTAATTAGCATTTAATCAGTATCCTCTATAACAACCGTTAAAGGTAAAATTTCTGATCTTCAGTTGCTGCACATGATGTTCACAAAAATAACTTTTTGAAACTTTGAACTTAATTCACTAATGGGTTAAATACGAAAACGATTACTTGGAACATTTTTTTCCTTAAGTCCCTAAGCAGTTACGTCCCTCAAACCCTCAGAAAATCAATATTTTTTCACGGATTAATCGAGAGAAAAAAACGACGGCTGCCAAAAAATAATTGATCAGTCCTTCCAGTTCAAATTCTCCGAGATAATTCCCTTCTTGTACCCCCCCCCCCCCTTTTCGAAGCGAAGCCTTCTCGAGTGTGGGGTTGGGAAAGGAACATGTTAGGGAGAGTGTGGGGCGGGTTGGAGATATATAGAAAGACTAGGGCGTAAAAAAAAGATGCGGGAGTGTGGAAGACTTAGAGGGGATAGACAAAAAAAGTGGGGGAGGGTCCCTGACGGAAAAAAGCACCCCCGCTAGAAACGGGGGAGATGAAAGTTTTTTTCTCTCTCTTCTTCTTTAGGGCTGTGAGGCTGGGGTATCGCGATTTTATGTATTTTTTAAACGGAATAAAGGGGAGATGGAGGAAGGAGGTGGAGAAAAGAGGGTGGAGTGAGGCTCATCCCTCATTCAGCCCTTCCTTTTAGTCGGAAGAAGGGTGGCGTCTTGTGCTAGAGAGGGTTAGTCTCAAGAATCCCCCTCTTTACTCTCCCCCCTATTTCCCCTCCACTCCCCTATTCCATCCAAGGGAACGGGTTTTTTCGTTCCATTGTTTTTTTTATTTCCCCTATCCCCCCTCCTCCATAAACGCAGACCGAAGCGGCGTTGCCACGTCTAACCCACCCCCGCGAATGTGACGCCCTCTGCACTTTCCATTACTCTCCGGTTAATTAAGGACACACCCTCGCGCTTTTTTTCTGTCTCCCCCCCTTCCTCCATAATAACCTCCCACTCTTCTCCTTTCCCTTCCCCTCCAGGCTATAATCTCCCTCCCAAACAAACTCGGGAGGTCCCCGGGGACGGATGGAGGTAGGGAGGGAAAGGAACCTTACAGTACAGGCGGCGGGCTCTAAATTAATTTGCTTCGGCTAAACAATGCGGACGACACAAAGAGGCAAGTCGTTCCTGTCTTCCCGGGCAATACTAATGGAAGCCGCTTGAAAAATTGCCCTCCCTCGCTTCTTTTTGCACCCTCCCCCCCTCTTTCCTCCCGCCTCACCTTTCCAATTCTCTCGTACAGCTTGGTATTTTTATTACCTCATCATTATTCATGTGGTTATGCATGGCGCTAACCTAAGAGCGACATCTACTCCGCCTCCTGATAATACTTCTGTTACCCTCCCGCTCTCCTCTCACTCTTCCTTCCTCCTCTGTTCCCTTCATCTTTCTCTCTTCCTGTTTCAATTCCCACCTCTCTTCTCCTTATTTCTGTAGTTTCTCAATCTCTCCTTTCCTTTTCCTTTCTCCCCTCACACTATCACCCTATCTTCTAACTTCCCTCCTTTTTCTTTCTCCTCTAACCCTTCCTCTCCCATCCAACCTTTTTTTTTATCATTTTCACCCTTCATCCATCCCAACTTTCTCATCCATTTCTCCCCTCGTCATCCATCCCTCTCCTCATCCATTCCGCCCCTTCTCATCCATCCCTATCTCTCTCATCAACGCTCCATGGTCATTTCCTACTTCTATTCCTCTCGATCTCATCCGTCCCTATCTCTCTCATATATGCCTCCCCCTCTCTCTTCCATTCCTTCCTCCATCATCCATCTCTACCTTTTTCGTCATTTTCTCTCTCCCCCATCCATTCCTCCCCCTCTCATCCATCTCTTACTCGTTGTTCCTCCCTCCTTCATCCACTCATCCTTATCCCATCCATCCCTGCCCCCCTTCCCCTCCATCACCCTCCTCGTACCCTCGATCGTCTTTTTCTTCCAAAGATTCTCCCCTCCACGCTCCGTACTTGTCGCTCATTTCGTCCCGGCTCCGATTTTTAAATTTCCAATTTGACGTATTTATTTCCGTATCACTAAACTATCCGTTATTTTATGGGATCAAATGTGCCTTCTTTTCCGGCTACTTAAGGAGACCCGTAATTATTGAAAACGAACGACTAACACCGGTTCATTGATTGGAGGTGATCTCGTCGAGAGAAATCTCTTCCGTAAAAAAGTTTTTATGTCCAATATCTCTTTAATGGATCGTTTCCGTGGGAATGATACGAAAATCTCGGTTTTCCGGAAAATTTACTTTCGATTCGACATATTCTCAAACGTGCCCACGTGTTAGGCGGATATGAGAAATCGCAATTAAAATGCCAACTGTGATGCCCGTGATAGTTTTTATGGAGCATTTCGTTTTTATTCTCCGTCACTGCATAACTTTCTGCTTATTTTTATCGTTAAATTTCCGGAGAATTGTTTGTATAAACTCGTATCGAAACTGAGTTGGATAATGATTTTTGAATCGTAGGTATATTACTAGTCGATGAATGGCATTTCACTGGCGTGTTTATGCAAAAAGTAACTAGAAAAAAACGAGATACAATCCACATTTTTACTTTTAAATTTATTATAGAATTTTTAGTGATTTCAGGTACTTTGTTTCCATCAGTAACGCAACAGGATTCTCTCAAGGGGAGGGGGAGTTCCGAAATATTTGGCATGCACAAAATTTGTATGCAAGTTATATAAATGTAGCGTATTGCATTATTAATTATATTTATTTTAAAAACAAAGGAGGCAAACCACCTTCTATTCTTCTCTGACGGCACTCATGAACCCAAATTTAAAATAACGATGTATGTTTCCACAGTTTAGAAAAACCGGACCCGTGTGTGCGCCACTGGTTTCCATGTAACTCGGACATGTATACATTAAACCACGTCTCTTATATTTATAAAATTTTCTTTTTAAGGATTATTGCGGTGAAATTTTTCTTGAGATGCCCTTTTTATCCATACCACCGGTAAACTTAAAACTTTATAAATGGCCGTAAGATTTCAAATTTTCCGAAATAGCATTTGTAAAATCGATCGCGTGAGAAACTTTTGCCGGATTTGCGGCGAACGAGGGTGGGCGAAGTTCATTCAAGCGCAAAATGCTTAAACCGACATTATTATACCAAAAAAAACAAATCGCCTGCAGATAAAGCCCGAGTGGGATTGCAGGAGGGATAATTTGATACAGAGAGTGGCGACTGCGTGAGCTGGAGAGAAAGGTGATCGAACGACGGTTCTTGTGAAAAAAACTCGAGAAAGTGGTGCTACCTAGTGGCGTCCACGGATGACCGCAGTAATTCTCATATCGGCAAACACAACCAATCCATGTACTTATCCTTCCAGTCCTACCGCCATGAAGGTCACTGCACATATCTCTGAGCATGCACGGTTACGCCTTGGAAAAATTCCGTCTTTTGTTTTAAAAACATCGAACTAACCAAAGTATGTTATTGGGTTTATTTTAGTCAACGGACTGACGAATGACGAGGAAAACCCATCAAAAGACAAAAATACATCCAGCCGGTTATATTTTTCAAGCACATTTTCGAGACCATTCGTAAACTAAAATGTGATTACTCATTACACTCACGACGCATGCGTTCCTGGGAAAGACCGGGTAAATCGAAACCGTGCGAAGTGAAATGTTTTCCTCCATAGTAATCCTGAAGTAACATTTAAGTTCAAAAAGCACCGATGCAGTTGTTGTAATCAGAATTGCTTTCTGTATTCTTTCTTCAAACCTTTGAGTCGAACGGAAACGTTTTATGATTTTGTTAACGCCTGGAGACAGTATCGAAACCGTGCTTAAGTGAAACTGATGGCCGTGGGATTCGAGGTAGTTCCTTAAAAAGTAAGCGTTAAGCCGAAAAAGTGTAAAGTGAAACCGTGCTATTCGAGGGAAGCGTACTGTTGATACCGACAGGTTTGCCATTCATCATCCGGAACCATGGCCACTAAAGCAGAGACTTCTCTAGGGCGACCGGCGATTTGTTTACAAACTCACAGAAAGAAAAACATTTAAAAACGATTAAAACTTTCCTCCGAAAATCAACGAAAGAACGAAAAAAAGAATTACTTCCCCGAGAACGTTAACGTCGCCGTGACATAAGCAGACGATCGCCCGATTCCGAGGAAGGAAAAGAGTAACCGAATCGTGATAAGGGCGGCGTCTGAAAATTTGTGCGTGGGGGAGAAAAACACGGGAAAGGGGAGTTAGCGGAAACAATAGGGACGAGGTTGGGCCACGAAGGGGGAAATGAGAGAGAGACAGAGGGGGGGGGGGTGGAATCGGGAAATGCTACGAGATGAGACGAAGGAGTGGGAGGGAGGAAGGGAAATGGCTCGAATTTAGTAGCAAGGGCCGCGTTAATATTCGCTCCCGGTCTCGAGGGGGTAGGGAAAGATACGGTAACATCACCGAGGAAAAGGAAGGGAGAGAGAGAGAAGGGCACTTTTGGAGATGACGGGTGTTGGAGGGAAGAAGGGAGATGGTACGCGTCCGGAGAGAAAGGGGGAGGAGAGAGAGAGGGAGAGAGAACGTGTCGGGGAGACTCTTCCTCCGAGGAAGAGAGAGATTGGTTGCATGACTCAACCCGACCCAACCCATAAAAACCTCTTTCACCTCCCCCGTATCCTTCCATTACGCTGCGCCATCTTGTACCAACCCTTTTACCTCTCTGGAGAGATCTCTCTCCCCCCCGCCTCCCCTCACTATTTCAGGAACACCGATCCGAGCGCCATCTTCCGCGAGAGTGCGCTCGACCAATCAAAAGTTGGGGAAGAGGGGAGGAGGTTAATGAGGGAGTCGGATTGCCCATTTTGCGGATGCGACCGTCGAGGGTGTATCGCGAAATAGAGGGTGTGCCTAAAGCTTGAATCACCATTTGTCGCAGCCCGAACCTTATGTGTTCCCCCTTTTTCCTTCGTTTGATCACAAGAGCTGTTCCGTTTCACACCTTCTTAGGATAGTCAGTTTACGTATTCTTTCACCACGTTCCGAATTCGATTTTCCGTTGAAGAACCCCGACGCCTTTTACACCCTATCGTTACGAATCCACGGGAGCTGAGGCGCGATTTATCGATTTCCTTTATTTTCGCTTCGAGGTTTCATTTCGAATCAAGCTCTCGTTTGAAATCTGCGTAAACAATCGCCTTTCGGAAAAGTAACGAGGGGGTGTTTTTCGAAATGCAGAAGACATGGGTGAAGAAGTATTTTCATTTAGTATTCGAAGCGTTTAGTCAAAAGGATGGAAAAGTGTTACGCTCCTCGCGAAGATGTGGCAAGAGGCTTTCTTTGAAAATATTGATGCTAATCAATCGTTTATCAAATTCAGGGTGGTAGGCGTAACTTTGCGGAACTGTTCCATGTTGATCTAAGTGTAAATTACTGTGAAATACAAAGTGTATAATTTATTTGTCCGACAAAATGTTTATGGTTACACTTCTCAAACGAGTCCGTCAATCTAAAAAAAGATTGACTGCCAAAAAATCATTATGTTAAACACATCTTGTTGTCAGCTAATTTACCGGCAGTAATAGCAATTATAATTATCCTTAATCGTCATAATAAAATGTAATATCATATCATATCGATTTATTCTCGACTTTTACATGTAGTCAAAAGCCACTAAGATCGTGACTTGATATCCGACGAGAGTTTCACTAGCTTCTTTGTCATCTTTCAAAACTATCTCGATCTCAAATTAACTTTTTTTAAAATAAAAATGTATAAAAATCTCGGAGTAACATTTACAGTCGGAGAAACTAATCAATTTTCGAACCCTCATTTTGCACGACGGCCATCTTCCCTGAATGGGTAACGCTCAGGGTTTTAAGAGGTAGCTTTCCTTGTCGTTTATACAGCGCGAAAAACCCTCCAACTTCCCTCATTTCCCCCCTTTACGAAATGGTCGCGCCGCTGGGGCGTAGGTGCCGGGGGCGAGAACTAATTTCTCGTCCCGTGAAGAAGAGAGGGAGGAAACTCTTGTGGTCCAATGGAGGGTGGTTCGGATGAGAAAGAGAGGGGCTAAGCAGGAAGAGGACGAGGTGGATGGGGGAAGAGGACGAGGTGGATGTGGGAAGAGGAAGAGAAGGGGGAGGGAGGCGGGTTTCACCAGAAGAGAGGTCCATCATCCCGTAACACAATCGAATGGGGTGCGATCTTGTTCCCAACCTCTCGAGCGTGCTCCACATCGTTTTTACCCAAAAGGCCGTTCCGCGTTTCGCCGAATCACCGAGATCCGATGACAAATCGCCCGCCGGCGTTGGTCACCGTGGCGAATCCGCGGATTTTTTTTTGTGCGCGTACGAAAGAGTCATCTCCCCATTTTTCTATCTCGCTTCCGTTTGGTCATCAGGCGGCTGACCCCTTGATGGACGCGACGGGTCGCTGATTTCGCCTCCGAGAACGGACGGACATCTGCCCGACTCGATAGTACAACGGACCCCTCCCTTTCCTCCCTTTTACATCTCCCTATTTCCAGATTCTTCCCTCTTCATTAACATTCTTCCCTCTTCATTTCCATTCTCCATCTTGCATATAGTCCTGTTATCCTCTCTACTCCACTCTGGTTTTATCCCGTCCTTTTTCTCCCTGTTACTCCTCAATATCTTTCCATCTCTTCCACTCCACGTAATTCTTTCTCTATTTTCATCAATTCTTCCTCTTTTCGCCATCTTTCTCGTTACATTCTCCAACTCCTCTTTTTAGTCCATTTCGATCCCCTATCCTTCCTTTTCCCGCATGTTTTCTCATTTACCCCTCGTGTTGTTCCGGGTAAAAGGTGGAATGGCTCACATCTCCCCTTTCCGCTCGACCCCAGAATGCAAATCCACCGCGCATGCGCCTGATTCATCTTCCTCCCTCGCCGTAGTTCGGCCTTTTGCCGGTAGAGGGTACGTGGGCCAAGAGCTTATGCGTTTCAACGGCGATTCTGCTCGTTATAAAAAGGGAAAAAATTTTCAGCACGCAAAAACTGCCACTCAAGCCGTAAAAGCCTTTCTATCTCCCGAGACATAATGCAACACTCTCCCGTTGCGGCGGAACGAATCCGTTTCCATCGAGACACAAAGAACCAGGAGCGCGTTTTTGCGGGATTGCGGAAACTATGGATAGGCATAAGGGGAGAGGGTAGAAAAAAAAGATGCATCCCCGTGTACTAGGAGGGGTTGAAAAATTTGAATGACGCACGGGTCATTATATTACCTCCGTAAGGACACAAATCATCCGCACGGTTGGATCGCAAGCGTGCGTGGAAATGTCCCTCGCTTACGCAATTTTAAGGGGCGAACGAGCGCCTTGCGTTCATGTGTGTGTGTGTACGCGGGAGTATTCGGGATGCTTACGTGAAAGGGATGCGTACGCTTCCGCGTTGGGAGTTTTGGGCTGGGACCAGACCGGTGAGGTCCATGGGGAGGGGGAGAAACGGGGGCGGAAGGGAGAGACGGGGAGTAGGCAAAAAGGGTATTATCGCAGGTCAGCAGGTGTTGACACCAAGGGAATAAAACACATTCGGGATTTTTCCCCCTTACCTCCTGTTTCCTCCCCGAATCGGTTAGGAAGAGGTATTTTACAGCAACGCGTCGCCACGCACTTTTCCGGTAAAGAACGTGAAAATAGGAATTTCGTTTGATATTGCGCGCATGTGCGTTCATGTCGGCGTAGGATGGTTGTAAACGTCCGGTAATACTGGATAATGGACAATTTGTTCCAAGTAAATAAGTCTTTATTAGGTCCTAAATGTACCGCATGCATTGTCTATCAGTAGTTGTTTGTTGTGTGGCAGATTTTCATCCTATTGCGTACAGTAATTGTCTTCATTAGAAGCGTATTAAAAATGAACACAGCTGAACCTCTCTAATCCGGAATTGTATGAACCTGAAACATCCATAGTTCGGAATAGTTTTGAAATTTTTACTAATACGGATGAACATAGTTGGTCCGGAAATATTGCGTGGATGACGTTTCGATTTTCCCGTTGTGTCCTCATATCTTAAGAAAGAATTTTTTAAATGCTGTAAACCTAAAAACTGTGTTTCATCTATGATGTAACCCATAATGGGTAAACCAAAATGTATTTATGAGAAACGTCAGGCAAGGACCTCCATTTTTACATCATTTTATGTCTACCCGTACTTTATTTACTCATACCCTTGTGCTAAAGGTAAAAATTTGTCTCGGGCAGTGTGTACAGTAACAATACAATCATTACCTGCCAACCACCCGACGTCGGGAAAATTCTTTAGAGATTTCCGGATTAGAGAAATTCGATTGTATTAATGGCTCCATAACATTAAAATATTTGCCTTGCTGATTTCACTGAAACTGTATTCCACAAAAAAATGGAATAAATCACATAAGCGATGTATCGATGTACCGATACAGGTTGGAATTACTTATAGCTAAATAGGACGTCCGTTTTATGCGTTTGGAAAGGAAGAGGCTGAGCGGACAGAGCTGATTTATGCGTATGGCAAAGATCGCAAGAGGTAGGAAGCTATTTTCAACTCGATAGGAAATCTGGAGCGATGTACTTTGTTCGGGAAGATGGCCGGAGTAGATAGTAGTAACTTTACTTAAATGTCTGGCAATATTTTATATACAGACGAAAAATAAGATCTTGTAGTTTCCATGGTCACCTCTAAATGGTCCATCTCTATTATCGGCACATTTTTTAAAATTTCAATATCACGGTTATGATCACAAGCGGAAATAATTTTTGTATCATGCGTTCTATTAGTTCCAAATCGGAATCCCTTCGTCCAAGTTGTCTCTTATACTTCTTTATCTGCATTTTTTGTGGCTATTTCCTTCCACAATCTCCAAAATTCATTTTCTTCTCGAAAATGTAAACCAAATGTGCCTCTGTCTGCTTTTAATTTCTGTATTGGAATGGAAGAGGCGACAGTTTTTTCTGTCAATTTTTTAATAATTTCACTTAATTTTCAATTGTCATGACTGCGAATTTAGTTTTTCATTTATGTTATTTTAATTAGCGATACTCGACGTTATCTAGCATTTATTACAGAAAGTTTATGGAATTTACACTCCTGTATATTAAGATTTAAGACATAATTTTCAGGGTCAGCGATCCGCCAGCGTAATTTGTGCAGAATTCCTTCAATTAGCTACATGTGTTCAGGCATATACAAATATACGTGAATTATTGTATACAGGAGTCGACAAATTTGTTTCGTACCTATAAACCAGCCACAAAACCCATGATACAGGGCCGATATGAACAATTTTGGAGATATAAGTCTGTAGTTACGATACGTAAAACTCCCGTTTGTTTGAAACCTTACACATAAACAAATCTAAATATCATCCTCTCTTTATGTATACAAGTATTCTTCGTTTTCGGATTAAAAACACTAATGAAAAACTGGAATCGAATGTAAACAGGAGGGATCATGATCATGATGTCAAAGAAAGTTTTTTGAATCGCCGGCTCGGCTATCTTTTATTTTTTCCTGCAAAAAATGTCCTAGAGGTGGAGTAATAGAGAGGGAGAAAGGCGCCAAAGGTCCCACTGAATATATATGTACATATATATACATATATTCTTTCTCTCTTCTCTATACATATAGGAAAGAGAGAAAGACAGAAAAAGGAAGAATAGACGGGAGGGATTTAGGAGGTGATCGTAAAAACGGCATTGATGGATCAGTCATCTCATTCCATTCAAAATGGCGACGTCGCTTCCAACGTCCCGGAAGCTCCGTTTATGGTGGACGGTGACAGAGGGAGGCTTACCACTTTATTGTTTTATAGGGAGCCTCCTCTACCTTCTCTCCCTTTCACCCTCCGTCCCCTTTTTTCTCCCACTTTCCTTCTCGGTAACTCATGGTAACGCGCAACCCCCCACTACAACCTCTTCTTCATGATGTTTACGAGGGTCACCCGCGCGCTATTACCACGCAACCAACGTTTCTCTCTTTTTCTTCTATTTCCTCTTTTTCTCTCTCTATCTCTCTCTCTTCCTCTTCCCATTTTGTCACTTTACGCGTTTTTTTCCTCTTTTTTTTTACGACCGCAGCGCCACCATTCTCCGACCTCAACCATCGCGGTCGCATTGAACACTAAATCGGTGGGACACACCAAATTATCCCTTCGGGAAGAGGGGCGATTTACCTCTTCCTTCACCCTATCTCGTCCCTCTGTCTCTCTTCTTCTATTCCACTCTCTCCCTGTCACCTCTCTTCGTATCACATCTCTATCTCGGGTTGATAGCGGAGACAAGAGACGCTAAGCATTTCAAGCTAATCCGGCTTGAGGGGATAAATGGAAGGATATACGCCAAAATTTTAGGTAGTTTAAAAAATTCTAAATCGGCGCTGTTCACAAGGAATAATAGTATGCCCCTAAATGTTTGCTATCGTTAAGCTAATTGTAAGTATAATTTTAGAAAAATCATTCCTAAGTAATAAAGATTTGTCACGGAAAAAGAAATTTATCTGGCGGATTGCTACTATTCTGCGCACATGTTGATTTCATAGCCTGTTTCGCTTCTGATTTATATGATTAAGAAGATGATTTTTCGGTCGATGGATTACGTTGAGATAGTACCTACGGTGATTGTGGTTAACGATTATTAATAGCAAAATTGTTTTAAGATGTAATTATTTTTGCATATCCTATTAAATAATATTTGAATTTAAACATTAAATACAAAATGAAATATTCATTCGTTGAATCCATTTGCACAACGCGCAGTCTTTGTATTTTCTCGAAAACAAGGAGCGATAAATACGAATTTTGAAGCATGAAAAATTATTACTTTAAATTCCAAAATAAGACTCAGATATCAACACGAAAACTTTCCTAAGTTGCAACAGAACCTGTAGTCTGTAATCTCAAAATATTATTAATTTAGAATTAGGAAATATTATCATGCACCTATTACTTCATAAAATCCACGATCAACTGTTATATGCCGATATTACAAATATTTTTTAAATAAATCGGTACATGTTTGTTGAATTTAATCCAGAATTTCTAAATTAAATTGTATCTTGCTAAAGGGGTTCCATTCATCCTACTCAGTTAAATTAACCTTCAGCTTTTTTCCTCTATCTTTTGCGCCAAAAATTACATTTTTTGGAAAATCCGGACGAACTTTTCTAGATTCGCAAATATCAAACGGAAGTATATCAGCTTTAGACTTTCGAGGAGCTTCCGCAAACCGTTACGCATACTCGACAACACGCTAAATGGGAATAGTTATCTAACGCCGTTCGAAAAAAATAAAAAGACTCCTCCCTCTCATCCAATCGACAAAGAATCCTGCGGCTTTGTCGATTGCTTTTTTCTAACCATCAAAAATCTCTTTTTTCTCTCCCTCTCTCTCTATACACATATCCCGACACATTTTCATGCATTGACATCCGAGTATAAAAAGACGTAGTTCACACACTCAAAAATCTTTGCCGGAGGAAAAAATCGGACATTCTTCCCACTTCAAACCGTCTCTCGTTTTCTCCATCGCTGAAAATTTTCCCCACTTCATTCCCATTATATATTCATACGTGAATGCGAAATGTTACTTTTTTAACAATATATATATATAGATACATGCGCTCGAGACACTTCCTGAAAACTTGACAAGCCACCTTATGGCCCCTTGGGGTGTGAGGGATAAAGACTTGACGTAGGTGCTAACAAAGTGACAGCCAGATTATTATTGACTCCCTCCTAGTTCGTCTGCCTCCCTCCATTTCTTCCTTCCGGATCCCCCTCTCTTTCTCTCCCAGCCCGCCCGTGAAGCCCAAACAAACGATTCCTAAGAATGCATTTCCCCCTGGAACTGGAGCACTCGCAAATTTTCGCAAGGTTTTTTTTTTTTATCCCCGGAGATGACTTCTTCTTTGGTCGCGTTTGGTGCGAGGGAGGCGACCCGGAAACGACCTTTATCTACGCGATTGACGTGCCCCTATTAAAACTTCCGAGAGGATTTTTTTTAATACGCGCGCATACGTTTACAGAGAGGATTCGTGATTCTCTTTCGAAACCGAAAATATTTTCCGTTTCCGTTATATACTTTCGGTTGCGGTTTCTCTTCCGGATTCGGTTTAGTTTTTTTTTTCCTTTTTGAATTTCTCACAGCTCGCCAATATCTCTCGATCTTTCGGTTCTTCTAACGAGAAAACAACTTCGCTCGTATCCACGTCGAAGTACGGTGGAACTTCTATAAGTCGAACCTCAAGGGAAACAAAATACTTACTCAACTTATGGAAAACTCGAGTCACAGAATAAAAATAACGTGAAAAAGATTTTGTCCTGTGAAATAAATTCTCTTCGAGATATGGAAAATTCGAGTTATAGACGTTCGATTGTATCTCGGAAGAATTCACCGTCCCGCTGTCGTAATTTTCTTTGGCAGAGCGCATGCGCAATATTTTTCCGCGTCAACTTAAACGCCACTCCGTTCTATGATTTAATCGCAAACGCGCTTCGAAAGAATGTCGCGGCAGTCTTTTAGTCTCGCGGAACCAGAGGATCTAAGAAGAAAGTCGGGATTTTTATTACTAATAAAAAAAAGAGTAAATAAAAATAAACTCGTATTTAATTAAACATTTTTGAGATGAAAAATAAAGATTTTATCCTTCTTAAAAGTGCACTACACTTGTTTGTCAGGGCCAAAAGAACCAACACATAAAATAATGCGTCGATATTTGGAAAAAATATTTTTAAATCTATCGCAATTATATCGTTCATTTTTATCTCATTCATTCATTGGCGTGGATTGTCTAACCTTTTCAATTTCTCGCTTACTTTCTACACCAGTTCATTGAATTAATGCATCATAACAACGACTGAAAACACCGTTTGACAATTCGGATTATATGATCTCAGCGACAAACATTTTAATGTTAACCGTGGTAAAACTTTTCCAAACCTTTAATCCACTTGTTATCCCACAAATTTGTCCGATCCATTATAAATTTAATATTTTAGCAAGAAATCTTTTATTTAAATTTTGCCTTGTAGATCGTATCCTGCGTGAACTGTGAACCAATTGACTCCGTCTCAATCCTCCCCTCTCGAGGAACAACTTAACGCTTTATCCCTCAGTAATTCTTCTCCCCCCTCCTCCCCCCCCCCTCCTTCTCCATTCACCTCATCCCCCCTCCCCTGCCCTTCCGAATTTCCCTATGCAGATGTCTAAAATGTCAAACTCCACAGTGAAACGTTCCAAAGAAGCAACAATATTGTGCTGGCATCAGTCAATCAAGTGGCATAGAGGGGAGCCCCCTCCAGTCGTCTCCCTTTCCCTCTCTCTCTCCTTTTCAGCTATTTTCTCCCTACTCCCTTTCTCCCTCTTCCTTTTCCTGTATCACCCTCTCTCCTTTCACCCCACTCTCACCCTCTTTCACTCCGTACAGTTGCTCTTTACCTTCGTCTATCTCCTCTCTCTCCCCCTCTCTGTTACGTTTTTTACTCTCTTCCGTTAACCTATTTCTCCTGTCATTCCTGACTCCCATTTCTCTCCCACTTTTCTTTATTCTCCTCTATTTTCTTATTTTTGCGCCCTCCTATCCCTTCCCACAGTAAGTTGTGAGAATCATCACAAAATATGCCTACGTCTCTTTTTATCACCATCTCTACACATTATATATATATATATATATATATATATACAGGGCGGGGCAACCGCCTCAGGCGCCTCTCGAAGGGGGGCGCTAAAATTTTACAAAAATGAAAACCTATCAAAATAAATTCATAAGGCCAGCGAGGCTAGGGGGCGCCATATTATATCTCGACTCAGGCGGCACGTCTGGGCACGGCCCTGTGTATATATATATGAGAATGTGTGTGTGTTCCCAAAAAAACTACTATAGGTACTCGATAAGCGATCGATCAGCATTCAAGTCTCAGCCTTGCGGAATTTCCCATGATCCGTCACCCTTCGCTTCCGGGATTTCCCTTCCTCGATCGTCATCTGTTTTTTCCATGGAATTTCTATAGGTAGAACCAAAAGGGAAACAAAAAATATTCAAATTACAGAAAATTCGAGTTATAGAAGTAAAAGAACATGATAAAGATTTTGTCCTGTAAAATGAATTCACTTCGAGTTATAGATGTGCGACTGATTGTAACAATATTTTAATTTTTTTAATGTTATCAAATCACAAAGAAAATAAAAATAAAAATCACAACGTAAAGGAGGCGCCTCTAACCATAACGCGCTCTAGACGATTGCCTACCTCGCCTTTACGGTAGGGCCGACCCTGCGTCTATGGGGTGGGAAACTTTTAAAAATAATTTTCCTTGAGAATCGGACACTTGCGTAGCATTTTACCTCGTAAATAATTACATTAGCATCTTATCTCTTAGGTGGGTTTTAATTATGGTGCTATCGCAATTACTGCCCCTATTTTATTCATTTAATCGATCCGTCAGATTAACTTCGCCAGAACCTACATTCTTAAGCTAAATTTCTGCATCCTCTTAAATTTTCCCGAAAAAAATACGGCTTTCCTCATTTGTCGAAACGAACAAATAAGGAAAACAAAATTGGAGAGTCGGAAAAAAAAACGAACCAGCGGTCATTCAGACGCACTAAAATTCGAAACCAGTTTCACGTAAGCGCATTTTTCGATAATGGCGTCTGGCTCGCATCTTCTCAACTCGTCCCACAATGCCATCTGGTCCTCTTTCCCCTATTCCCCTACTGACGCCCTCCGACCCGTAAAAAGAACCGAGTCCCTTAATGCGCCCTCCGCAATCCCGTGGGGATCTGTCACTCCCAGTCCGATGCACTCCTTTAGCTAGGAAAATCCCGAATTTTGCTTCATCGGCGTTAGATGACATTAGCTTCGCCAAGAGAATGCGACGTTAACGTACAACCAAACTCGCGTACGTGACGTCACAATTGAATGCATGGTGCCATCGAACGCTTGGATCGTCTTTCTTCCATTCTCCTGACATTCGAATCGGTATATTTTCGGCTTTAACCCCGTTTTATTCCTGCGATCCTCTCCTCCATTGTCGGACGGAATCAGCCGATGCCGAAATTTTTTTTTTACCTCGATCTTTGGGATTTGGGAAATTTTTTTGTCTGCCCGCGAAGCGATTTTTGCGACTTTCATCCGAAAATTGGTCTTTCTTTCACTCCCCTGATGTCGATTTTATGAAACTGAATCGACTTTACTGTCCTATCTCGGATTATTTTGTACTTGTCTATTGTTTATTGTGTCGTGTGCGATATGTTTATATTGTTTATAATCCGTTTAATATAACATTTAAAAAGTGTATTTCGCGAAAGGAATATAGAGAAAAGCGTCGAGTATCCGAACTAATTAGGGAAGAGCCAAGTTCAGACAAATGAATTGCTGCGATAACCTAACAATTAAGACATCAAATGATAAATTAACCAAATGCACCTACCTGGTTTTGTCGAAATTATGACCATATGCATACATATATGTTTGTGTAATGCAATAAGAACGAACAAATATATAACATTTATTCAAACTAGCATTATATTTCCCGTTGCGTTGAACTGCATATAGTTTCTAAAGTTACCAAACTCGTAATTTTTTACGCAATTCGTTGCTACTGTAAAATGGCTACTAACCTTCATGACCAAGCTAAACGTTGTTATAAATCGAAAAATCCCTCAATAACTCATCGAATATTCGATGCAATACAAATTTCGATAAAATGGATAAAAAGTATAACAACCAAGAATGCGCGAGATTGGGCTTCTTTTAGTGCGATACAGCTTAAGACCGCGTTGTAGCAAAACAAACACGATATTTATACAATACGTTCTTCGGCAAACAGTTGGCATTTGTGCGACGTAAAATTATAACGGCGCTCATCTGTAAGATGCCTTCCAATTCGCGTACTTGACCAATTTTCGTAGAAAACTCCGGTCTTTTATCGTTTTGCGGTATTTCCACTGAGCCCAACGAAAACAATATTTCGCCTGTCTAGTATTCTTTCTTTAATTTGTTCAAAACCCCAACTTTTCTCATTTTTTAAACAATGCGACGTTCACTCAGTCATACCGCGATCTATATAATCCCAAGCGCATTTCGGCTGGAGTTGAGGATAATCAATCACAATTCTCCAAACTTCATCTTAATTATTACCGGAGTAAATGATCTACAGCAACTATGTACCTTTCAAGTTGAAATAGGACCAAACGTTTTAGGACTTGAACCGTCCACTTGACACAAGCCATAAGGCGAGCTTCGAAATAAGTAGGGAAGCGTGCTTGAAAACACGACGACATTTTCCGCTCATCCGCGTCGATTTTTCGCACGCGACGAAGGGAAAAGGCTTGAACGCATTCGCATCAAGCGGGCGTAATTGCAACAGCCACCTCCTCTCCGAATTCTTCACATGCATTGGAGAGACAGAAAGAGAGAGAGAGAGGGAGGGTGAGAGATGGGACGGAGGGTAAGTGGGGTCGCGTGGGACGGTGCCAAAGAGAGATCGTGGGAGGGAGAAGGGGGTGGAGAGGGGGCGGGCAATGAAGAGAGAGAGCCGTTGTGGGTCTCCCTCTCTCCACTCACTCCCTCACTCCCTGCCTCCTCAAACCAGGTGCCCACCCATCATCATCATCATCCACCCCTGCGCACACTTTCCTTTGAGCTTTCGCCCAACTCACACACCACTCCCCTCCCTATCGCATCTACGTGGAGAACGGCACCACCGGTCTTTTTTTTTTTATCCGGCCGTTTTTGGGGCGAACGGGGGAAAATTCGAGAGGGAGCTGTCGCTTAAAAAAAAAACTTCCTCTTTCGGTCTTTTCTCTCGCGCGCACATTCACCCTTGCTACAGGAGATACCCTTTATGCTCTCGTGTCCTCTATCCTCCCTCATCTTTCACTCGATTCTCAAATTTCTGAATTACGCTTCTCGTTTGTTTTCGTTTTCCACGTCCACCTTTATTTCTCCCTCTCTTACCTGGTTTCTCACTTTGCTTCCTTTTAACCTTCCACGTTATCTAACGGTAATTAAGTACGGATTTTTTATCCAGGATCCTCGGGTTCGATTCTCGAAGTGGGGATTTTTTCGGGTCCCTAATTGATTAGGCTCAGAGCGGTGACCCTGTCATCCTAGACCGAAATTGTCGCTTTCTTCCTTTCATTCCCCTTGTTTTAATTTACAACTATTTTCTGTCGTTCCTTTGCTTCTATTGATCATAATCTTAACTGCCGTTCTTCTCGTTATTAATCTACTTTTATTTTTTTCTGCGCTTTGATGGAGTACTGAACGCGTTGGAGCCCGCCCGCGTAGGAAGACCGGTAGAATCTAGAACCTCTAAAAATATCAGTTATAATTTCCATCCATAAATACGTGGGCAAAATAACATTTCCAATATTATTTTGAAGGTGATTTGTATTTTTCCTGATTTATTAATTATTATTATTTATTTATCGATCTTTCAAGATGGATCCCATGATTAATTCTTGTACCGGGGTCCACACCGCCATTGTTACGTCACTGATTTCATTCTGCAAATTATTTTTAATATCCGACATTTTTCCTTTTGGTTTTTATATATTTAATTGCTAAGTCTAGAATTTCCGCGGATTTCTTTTTCATTTTGTTACGAATGTTTAAAAAAGTTAGGTGGCAAAAGTTATTCGTGGACCGATAACGTCAGTTTTTTCTCTCTCTCCTAACATCTACTAACCACCACTTTCTCTCTTACATTCTTCCTTCTTTTCATCCCTTACCCTTTGCAGATTCATTTCCCTCTATCTTCTTTCCCTCTACCTATCCTATCGACCTCCACCTATCTCCCCCTTTTTCTCCCCTCCAATTTCTCCTCCACTTTCTCCCACCGCTATTCCTCGACGATGTTTGACAGCGGTTTGACGAAGAGAGGGTATGACGGGGAAAAAATGGAGGGGATGTATTTTTTTCGGGGGTGAAATGGCTTTCGCTGGAAATGGGGATTTTTCTGGGGAGTCCGGAGGGGGAGGAGGGAGGGAGGGAGATGTAGGGCCCAGCGGTTCGGCGTGAAATTGTGCATCGGGAGGAAGAGAGAAAGGGAAATGGAGAGAGGTGAAAGAGGTTTTTTCGACTTATGCACGGGAAAGGAAGTTAAGAGGTCTGCTTATCTACGTGGCTCGCTCGAGTTTTCGAGTTCTGATTTGCTCTAGTGTTGAGTGCAAGAAGTATGTCGGCGATGAAGAATGACGGAGACAAAGTATATAACTCAGATGTCCGCTGAAATTATTCGCGCGTTCCCGATGGGTGGAAAGGGCTGGTCGTCATTCTAATAAGTGAGGGTTTTATTTTATTGTGCACTCGGATGATTGTAAAGCAACTTTTTCGAATCGATCCTAGACATAAAAACAAGAAATTCGCACTTTACGCAATTAACCACTCGAACCGGAAATATAGGATGAATTAAAAAAATTATCGCAAACTACACATCCTTTCATTTTTCTAAACTTTGGCTTACCTTACCTTTTAAATGTTTCTCCCTCCATGTTTTATCCACAGAAATTCCTTAAGATGTCCATAGAATGTTAAGCCAGTGGCTTATTAAAAGTGGAATTTATCGTAGTTTAATGTTTCACTTCCGCTTTTACAACTAGCTTCTGCTTCACTATGAAAAACGTCATGTTTATGCCATATGAGAAGAGATAAGGTCGAGACTTATACTCTAACTAACGATGCTAATTTACCATAATATCCAGTACTTTCCCAAAAAACTCAGCAAAACTTTCTTGTATACTCATCTACCTATTGCATAAGTATGTGGTTAAACCCTAACTACTAGACACTCTTGACACAAAAAAGTTTTTTATACAACTTAAAGCAAGGGGAAATGACCAATCATAAACTTTAAGGGAACAGTATTCAGTATTTTTCAAAACCTTGATATTATGAAATTATAAATTTAAATTTATTTTCTCCATCTTAAGTAATTCACACAAGTAATGGAGCTGTTCTTTGACTGTTTTTGGAGCATGCTATTAATATCTGATGTTTGATGCATGCACATCTGCCAAAAGAATACATGCTAATGTATCACAATACAGCCAAATGTTTACTTGGTCCACAATCGTCAACTGATCCAAGATAGTTATTTTTTCAGTATTTATACACAGAAACCTATAATAGTGAATAAGCCAATTTACTTGAATATTTCTGTCCATCATGATAATATGCTGATATTTTTGTCCATGTCGTCCAAGTGATTTTAATCTGGAGGATTAAACGTTTAACCATAAATTTGGAAGCACTATACTTAGAGTGAGAAAAACTGTGTAAAGAATTGCCAAAAAATGAAAGTTACCACTGACTGGAAAATAATTTTTTTAACAACCTTTCTGGATTTCTGTCTTGATGTATGATTATAAATATTCATGTATTTTCAAGAGTTCCTTTAATCTATTTTGCTTACAGCAAAATATTATATTGGAGATGTTTTTCTTAGGATGGTAGTGTGATTGATGTCCTTTCCTTAAGACAACCTACAAAAAAAATAAAGGATCTTCATGTCTCACTTTGTGGTTGTCAAAAAATCAACTGGTCTCATTATATCCATTTTTGTCATGGTTGCAATGGTTTTATCAGCAAAGGACTATTTGTATCTTGAACTGAGTGTGGTATCTAAGGAAAACATGGACCTTGTGCATAGGCAAGACTGGTATAAAAGTTCCAAAACCCAAATTATCAAAAAATGTGTACATTTTTATCTCCACGCCTCATTACATGATAATATATATTTTAAATGTGGATATGTTGTGCATGAATGAGGGAATTAATGGAGGTATTACTTTCCTTGGTGTTCATGATAATCATTTTTTGTGTGAGAACTTTGAACCTTAAAAAAATAGCCTGAACTGTGAATGAAGATTTAGACTGCAAAGTAAAACCAGTGTTGGTACGTCTCTGGTTGTCATGGGGAAAAGTGCATATCAAGAAGGGTTGTCGACTTATTATGTATAGTAACAGTAGGACATAATGTGTTCATCAAATTGTGATTATTATTTCTCCTCAGGTTTTAAAAACTCAGGAACTAAAGCTGCCTCCTCATTTACTTTCGACTGATGTTATGTAAATATTGTTTTCCTTTGTAAATAAGTTGAGAATATTGAGGTACTTAGGTTGGATTACTTCCTCCCATGACAATGTGGTAGTAAATCACAGGTTTTATGATTTTTTGACCATTATTGAACTGACCAACTATGTTTGATGAAGGACTTTTGTTGTAGTTAAGCTAATGTTATTGTATTTCATGTCATTATTGGTCAGTTTGTTGTTATTTATAGTGAATATTATTTTGTTTATAATATGGTTAGTCAACATGAAGTTATGCACTTCAGGAATTCGGCATCTTCTGCAGATGATAAGTACATTTCTACACAAAGTTTCCCTTCCTCTTATCACATATCAATTTTCTGGTAATGAATGAATTTCTTTAAAAAGTAACTTTAAAATACTAGGTACTATAATACTCCCATGAGAGACATTACCATTTCTTTCTTGCTTTCAGTTGACTAACCACTGTAATAATTTTCATTTATTATGTGGCAGTGTCTTATCCTGCTGTTTTATGCATGTACATCAATTATCCTGCATGTATTATTGTATATTGTATTTACCATTCCATCTATTGCAAGGAATCATGCACCTTTAAAAAAAATGAAATTTTAAATTCTTATTATTGAAGGATAATGTGTCACTTGCTATTTTCTTCCTCAGTTTAGAATATAATATTTTTTCATTAATAGCTTTCAAAGATGGAATGAAGTTAAAAAATCTAAAAGCTCTCACTGAAAACTATTTGGTTTGGACTGTAAACAAGCATTCCTGTTTATACGTGTAAATTTATCTTTCCTTGCATAATTTTAATATCTAACGGCTCCACTAATGATAGTTAACCCATTCAGTTACTCTGAATAGTAACAATTACATATTTCAGTTCCTAAAAATTACTCAGGCCAAAGAGAAAATTCCACTCTCAAGCACACATGAACTACCTCTTGAAGCAAATACACAAAACCTATTTATGAATAGTAGTTAAATATCTTGAAACAATATTTTTTATCACTCCTGAACTGATTAAAGTGATTACTTTACACCCCCTTTCATCTAGCATAAATATGTTGATAATAGCCTGTTAAAAAAATCAGTATCACATCCAAATGATCCATAACAGAAAACAGCCAGCATATTTCACTGATATCAAATTTTAAAAAATGCGTTCAAAATTTTAACATGTTCATAACATTGTGGACACGAACAAATTGAGATTATTTTGTTAAATGTTAAACAAGAACCAGAAATTCCCCTGATTTAGGATTGTAAGAGGGTAATCATTTACAATGAAAATTAATTCAAGACTTTTAAACTAATGAAGTTAGGTAGACGAAAATGCTCAATCTCCAAGATTAAGAATAATCACAGGTTTGTCGTACCTTTGTGCCTTGGATATGTAACCTGCTACAGTCATTCACGACACACTTCAGTAAACTATACACAACTTTGGAATAGCAAAATAGCTAACTATGTTGCCGGAATAATATGAATTTTACACTTAGTGACTGATTAATAATATATGTTCAAAAGAAGTTTCAAATAAAATTCCCTCCAGCTCTTTTATAAAGCAATGAAAATATTTCAGTGCAATGATCACATGTTAAAGTAAAACAGGGTACCTATAAACAATTCTTCTATTTCTCTATGCAGCATGTAAAAGGTATCTTCTGTGTGGTATGAATGATGATGATGATGAGTCCCCAAGACAGACCATTACCGGTCATGTTATGATTGACTATCACACTTTTTCCTGGTGATGTAATATTTATGACTAAATGAGGATGAAAGTTTTATATAAAATGTCTCTTCATGGAGTTTCTTGGCTGTAATATTTAGTTGTGTTTAGTGATGTGATTCTCTCTTTACGCATGGGATGAGTTCTGCATACAGAACTCATTGGAAGTCTATGCAGAGTGTGTAAAAATGTGAGTGTGCAAATTGATCACTTGTCTACTGATAGTTTTCCTAAAAATATCGACAAAAAATTTCTGATGACCTTTGAATTGATGTTTTTAAAAGAGATTCTCGACTATTGCAGGAGAAAAATTCTGATTTAAGTTAACCAAATTCAGGGAAGTGTTACCGAGTGATGCTTGGGACAAAGCAGGTGATCAAGAAAAATTCTTAGTGCCAATTAGCTGTAACATCTAATGGCTGTAAGAAATTCTTTTATACTATTTTCCTTAAATAAAATGTGTCGGTCCATATTCAATTATACTATACATATGTATATTACCAATATCCACAATGGAAATTGTGTGACCAAGAAATTTTGTTGTTAATTTCCTCTGTACTACCATTTAAATATAAACATTCACTGTAAGTGAGTTGTTATTATTTAAAAAAATTGTTTCCTTATATTTTTATGTAGTTTTATCCAACCTCAGTGAATCCTCTCTTTTACTGATTTCTTTCTTTACCCTTGTGGTCACCCCAAACATGGCTGTCTTACAGGGTTGCCAGACATCCCGATTTGAGCGGGAAATTCCCAAGCTACATGGTTAATTCCCGACCTAACTATCAAAAATCCTGTTCAAACTTCGTTTTACGTTTCTGGCTGTTCCTGCCGCCCATTCCACTCCCCGCTCCCAAGTCCCGGTACCAGGAATCCGCAAAATCGATATTTTGACAACTTTGTCATTTAGTACTTACATTGTTGCATCATTCACCACTGGCAAAGGCTGGTTTATATTAATTCACATTACTGTATGCGCATGACAATTTCAATTTTGAACTTTCTTTTTTGTTCTGATGATGCTCTATGGTAACAAAATTCAGTCATCTATCCAGTATGCCAAGACAATGAGAAGAGAAGAAAAACACAAGTTAGGAAAGTGCACAGCATAACACAAATGGGCACGTTTCGTGGAATGGAGTGTTTGAAAGAAATGAAATACGTGTAAATAAAGGAATGAGCATTTTAAAGTTCTTTTCCTCATCATAAATAATCCATTTTCTTCCTATTTAAAAATATTGTATGAACACATAAGGAAATTAAATGTCTTTTTGTGAGATTGTTTATGTTAGCAACAATGAAGAAGTAACCATGCAAAAAATTTTCCAAGTTCAACTTGAATTAAGACATTCTTGTTTGATTTTATTGATAACAGCTACTCCAACAACAAAAATGCATAGGAAAAGAAATACTCTACAAGTTCTACAAGTTTTATTTGAAAACTATTTGATATGATCAATACTTTACAAGATATGATGGAAAGCTTATTTTTTGTAACCAGTAAAGTGGTACCCCTGATTGACTTAAGTGATTCATGTATGTGATTTTCTTATTATCTTTGACTGTCAGTCTTTAATGTCAACTTTCATGAAAATCCGTTTGGTAGAAGTCGAGAATGAACATGCGGATGGACCAACAGATGGAAACGAAACATGCCTAATAAGAGACCAAATGTGAGCAGTATACTCATATATAGCCTATGACCTAATCCACACCTAAGGAATAAAGAAACAAGTTAGGAAAGTGTACAATGTATCACAAATGGGCATTTCGTGCAATGGAGTAATAGAAAGAAATGATATATGTACCTGTACGTAAGGGAAATAGCATTTTAAAGTTTTGTCTTCGTCATAAATAATCCATTTTCTTCCGATTTAATAATATTACATGCACACATAAGGAAATTAAATGTTTGTTTGTGAGATTATGTTAGCAACAATGAAGAATTAACCATGCAAGAAAATTTCTACGTTCAACTTAAATTAAGACATTCTGATTTGATTTTATCAATAACGGTTACTCCTACAATAAAAATGTACTAGTACTACAACTTTTATTTGAAAAATATTTTGATATGACTAATACTTTACAAGATATGACGAAAATTAAATTTTTTGTCACCAGTAAAGTGGTACCCCTGATTGGTGTACGTGATTCATTTTTGCGATTTTCTTGTTATATTTGATTGTAGGTCCTTAATATCAAATTTGATGAAAATCCGTTTGGTAGAAGCCGAGAACGAGCATGTGGACGAACAGATGGGCGGACAGACAGACAGACAGACCGATGATAATAGGCGCTCAAGCTGGAAGCAAAACACGCCTAAAAATAAGGTCAAGTTAAGGAAAGACGATATTTTTTTCTTAGATAAGTTGACATGGTAAACAAGAGTTCCCTGAGTTATAAACGTCCAACTTACGTACATCTGTACTTATATTTTAATGAATCGGGCATACAAATGCCAACCCACACATTTGATCTAGTCATCACTCTCAGTAACTATCTGCGGCGACAGAGTATAGTGTCCACTCTCCATGGGATGTTCTCTGACATGGTGGTCCATTACAATCTTACTCAGTTACTTATGTTTTTTAATTTTTGAAATGAAAGCATTCAGAGAAAGGAGAAACACCACAGGTCGGCCATTTGATTGGTTTAAACCAGTTCTAGTTATGCCACTGGCAATGGAATATTTTTTAAGGACCAATTTACTGTCTTAATTATCAATGACACATCATGATTTTAAAACCTCGTGATAATATTATCACAAGGTTTTAAAATCATGATGTATCATTCATAATTAATTGACATTGAATGTATTCTAAACAAAATAATTCATGAGCATAGATGCTAATATAATTACAAGCAATGATAACTATATTTTTTTTGAAATTACAAAATCAATTTCACTTTAAATTATCACTACATAATCACTCTTGTTTTGAAGCTATACATCTCATTATATTAAATATTAGTGTATAGCCCATCAAAGATTCAATCGTTCAAGATATTTATGGAGTTCAAATGGACATAAAAAACATCAATTGTCTTGAAAATCATTTCCCTCTCCTTCATTCCCCCCTCTCTATCACCTCCCCCCTCCCCTCCTCTCTCTCACTCTCTCCCCCTCTACCTACCTCTCCTTCCCTTTCTCCCTCTCTCTACCCTACATCTCCATCCCCCTCCCACCCTCCCTTTCCCTCTCTCTCGTATTACAAGCATTCAAAGCACCCTTACACTCATAAGGATTGAAATAACAATATGATATCCAGGGTCACGCTAAGGATGTTTGGTGCTCAAGTGCAAAATAATTCTGCGGCACCCCCCTCTCCTCCCCTAAAGTTACTACTAGTCAATCCTAAAAAAAAGATCGCCACTGTCCCCTACTCCTCAAATGTTAGCGAAGATATCTGTTCTTATTCAGATTATGGACAGCCTCTAACTTAAAAATAATTTATCGATAACATTTACAGTTGGCCGCTAGGTGGTTTTATTTCCTTGACTGTCCAAGCGTGTTATCCAAGGTGCTATCTCTCCCGTGTTTCCTTCATGGTTTCATGATCGTGTTCGTATTTTTGTTGACCATTGGTGTATTTTGGATTGCAGTGTAGTGCAGAGGGACATGACAGCAGCAAACATTTCATGATTTATAAATTTGTGCAACTCATTATTGAAGATAAATCATTTATTATCGTCACAACATGCCACGCCCTGTTGAACATCCTATTCAAAAGCATTTTATTTATTCGCTGGCTGCAAATACAAGTGAATGTAAAGTCTGAAAATAACCACTGAAGGTAAGTGTACAATAGCATTTGAATACTACGTAACATAATTATTTATTTACGAGTTTACAAGATTGTAAGATCGCAGATATGAAGTTTTCTTGTTCTCTTTCATCACTTCTGTATCAGTATATAAAAACAACGATTTTTTTTCAGGGATGCCATTCAAACACGTTGCTGAAGCATTATCAGTCAAAACATGCTGCCGTTTTTCAGCAAATGCCGCCTGAAGTTGCAAAATGGCGTGAAACAAACAATATTTCTTGTGAGAAGAAACAAAATGTTGGAGAGGCTAAAGGCAAATCACCCAAGAAAAAGAGAAAATGTGATGTGAAATGTGAATGTCAAAGTAAAATTACGTGCAGTACCTTATTGCTTTTCTTTTTTTTTTTGTTGGTAGCTAGTAGCTACTATAGCATATAACAGTGCTGGGGTACGTTTTAAATACATACATCCGTACTGTTACAGGTACAGTTACTCCAGTTAGCTGTGAAGAAGACGACCGTATATCAACCTCAACGGCTGTCAGCGCTGGCGCAACCAGCTTCTGTTTATCATTTGAACTTAGCTCATCATCCAGACCTGGCTCAGACACATCACCATTAGCAACACCCAAGCCTTTGATGCAAACTACTTTGGACTGTCATTTGGTTGGTTCCATGATAAAAATTCGCATGGACAAGGACACGTTTTATAATAAATAAATACGTGTACTGTAGGAGGTGCACCGTTTTCATTAATGGATTCTGAGGGTTTCTGAATGTTGTCAGACCCAATATCAGAGGGATTAAGGGGTAAACCCAAAATGAATTCTCACAAAATTTGTGAGCTCATTACAGAGCATGCTAGTCAGTGCAGAGAATCGATTAAAAAAAGTGTGCCAACAGACTGCTTTGTCTCAAAATTGACTGTGCTTCTAGACTGGACAGAGGCTTTCTAGGTGTTAATATTCAATTTGCTGATGATGTAAGGTGACCATTCGTACTGATTTCGTCAGTACAGTACTGAAAATAAACTGTCTATACTGATAAAAAAAATTATACTGATTTGTACTGAATTTCGTGGGATAGTACTTATTTGTACTGATTAAAGTAAAACTAAAAAAACCATAAGTGCATAAAGTAAAGTATAGAAAGTGCAGCTAAAAAGAATGAACCCAGTGACACTTGGTCCAGTATCCAGTGTTGTAAACTAGTAGCATTTTCAGCCTCCGTACTCAGTAAACACTGAGACTGAGTGTATATCCATCACTGTCTTTCTCATTACAATAAAAGTGATGGATATACACAGAGGGCGTACTAGTGCTGCCCGAATTCATATGCTAAAAATTCCATAAAAAGAACACTTGCTTCTGGCATTAAATATCCCTATGTGCATAAATAGCATAAATAGTAACTAGTGTGGGGTTTCCAACCAATCGATCGCGATCGACCGGTTGATCTTTGGCCCTTCCGAAGTCGATCATGGAGTTTTTCCTCAGTGCTGTAACTTTTTACTGGATCAAGTGAGATGTGTTGAGACGTTATAGATTTCGAACTTAGTCTGATTTTTTGATATAACTATGCAGGTGATTTTATGATTTGGTTGTATAATAATCATTGTAATTATTAGATTTTTTGCTGTGTAACCATATTTCCCCCTCCCCTCCCTGCTAGACACATGCTCTATATGTATTCAACATTCCTCGAAGTAGTTCTTTGTCCAGGAAAGGTTAGAGATCCCTGAACTAGTGTATCATCATCTGATCCGAAAACAAGAAATAACAAATACCGTACATACTCGTGTATATGCCGACTCCATGTATAGTACGACCCCTGATTTTTTGTTGAACAAATCTGATTTTATCATATATCTTGTTTATAGTACAACTCCAGCTTTCCACCGGGGTCGATATATTTCGTTTCGATAGCTTTATGGTTACTAGCGAGATATATCGAACGACCTTGATTTTCCACACCACCATAGAATAGACCGTAAATGTCGTAAATAGTATTTCTTGCGAGTACACTAAAATTCGGATAAGTTAAGTATCTTACTCCTAAAACATTTAATAAAAAGTGATATGAATCATGATTGCACAAGATGAAATAAAATCGTAACAATTCTAGTACGTCTGGATTACGTTCCGCATACGTAATTGTTCCACTCGCTCATCTACTTAATAGGTAGGGAAAACGGATAAAAAGAAATTACTTTGTAATATTCTACAGTCTTTATTGTTTCTTCAATCACACACTGACCGGTTTCCACTACAAAATCATTCTAATGATGTTACTAACCGACGTAACACCTTTAGAATGACTTTGTAGTGGAAACCGATCGGTGTGTGATTGAAGAAACAATAAAGACTGTTGAATATTACAAAAATAATTTCTTTTTTCCAAGATGTCGAATTTCCATAAAGTTACGCCGTCTACGATACTTTTAGTCCAACTCGTTCCAATCCATCCCTTGTAAAAAGACGCAAACAAAGATGTACATACATAAAATTCAAGAAAGGAAGTGCCCGTAAATCTTCACTTATATCAAGTATTTGTGAATTTGAAGCTGTATATATGAAAAAGATTCTACTCTTCACGAAGCAACATAACAACGATAAAGGACCTCACTGTTAAGGTTAGCCTACCATTAGAATGCATGCGGGTGGCATAACTTCACCGAAAATGCCCGTGAAGATGCATGAATTTTAAATCCTCAAATGCATTACTCGTGTATAGTACGAACTCCAATTTTTGCAATAAAAATTTGGTCGTAAAAACTCGTACTATACACGAGTATATACGGTAATCACAAAGAAAATACATTTGTTTTGACATTTAACAAAGGTTAGTAAAATTTAAATTCTTTTGTACAATAAATTATATATTTCAACTTTTCCAATGTAATTATAAATATAAGAATATAATAAAACTTAAAAAATTTACTTTTACAGAATGAGTTCAAAAAGAAGAAAATGTACCTTCAATGAAAAATTCAAAAAAGAATTTGCATTTATTAAGTGTCTCTACGAACGAAGACAGTGAAGTTTTATGTAAAATCTGTGGAACAAAATTTTCGGTAGCTAATGCAGGTCGTTCAGATATAACAAAAGATATTGAAACGAAAAATCATAAGTTTTAGATATTGCATCCACCTCGACAACTATAACTTTGTTTTTTAATAAAAGAAATGTGTTCAATGACAGTGAAAAAAGCTGTCTATCGCAGAAGGTATATTTTCATATCATATGCTTCGACATAACCATAGCTTTTGAAGTACAGACTGCACTTCCAAATTAATTCAGAAAATTTTCGATAGCAAATTTCATTGTGCTAGGACAAAGACGGAAGCAGTGATTGTAAATGTAATTTGCCCATTCGTAATACAAACATTATGAAACAAGCTTGAGCAAGCAGAATATGTAACCATTTCCACTGATGCTTCAAATCATAAAGAAGTTAAATTGTTTCCTTTATTAGTGCGATTTGAATATTGAACATGGAATTAGAACTATGATTTTAGAGTTTTGTTCTCTACCTGGAGAAACTTCGCAGGAAATTTTTCAATTTATGATGGGCGTGTTGAACAAAGAAGGGATTGCCATTAAAATTACTGCATTAAGTGCTGACAATACTAATACTAACTTTATTGGGAAACAAAGAAAAGGCACGGAAAATGTATATCAAAAACTACAAGAGGCCTTTAAAAAAAAATTATTGGTATTGGTTGTTCAGCACATATTGTGCACAATGCAATGTCAGTTGCTGCTGGTATGATGCCTATAGACATTGAAGTAATAGTATATAAAATATATCAGTATTTTGAAATATACAAAGGGTTGAAAATTTAAAATCATTTTGCGAAGCAACTACCATAGATTATAAAAGATTATTAGGATATGCTAAAACACGTTGGTTGGCATTATTACCGGCAGTAGAATGCATTTTAACATTATCTGAACCACTGAAATCTTATTTTTATCGCAAGACAAAGTGCCAGTAGTTTTGTTAAATATTTCTAATAACAAAACTGCGAAACTATTTCTATATTTTATACACAACCAAGCAGTTCTTTTTCAACAAACAGTTTTGGAAATTGAAAAATCTAGTTGAAGTAATAGAGGCAGTGTCGCATTTAAAGTTTATATTGAAAACAAGACTCAGAATTTTGCCCAATTGCAATAAAAAGTCTGATCACAGAATTGGAGGAATCAAGTCCAAATGTAAGAAAATATTTTTATAAGTCTGTACAATTGTTTTATGATACCAGTTTAGTATATCTGAAAAAGTGGACTGAACCAATGAATGATTTGCTCATTTTCAACTGGACTAAACTGAATGCACAACTTGAATGGTCAGAAATTGAAAAATGTGTAATCTTTTTAAAACAAAATTTTGAAATAGATTTAAATGATGGCGATTTATTGATGAATTCAATAGGATTAATATCTACTGCTCTGAGGAAATAATTTATAAATGGGTTAAAAATAAATTAGAAACAGATAAGAGATGGATTGAAATTTTTAAACATTTCATAAACAATTCCATTTCTTATAAGAATATATCAAAGTTGGTCGAGTTTAGTCTAGCATTGCCTGGAAGCAATGCAGATGTGGAAAGAGTGTTCTCGTTAATGAACGATTTGTGGATCCCAGAGAAGTCGCAAATAAAAGTAGAAACTGTTAAAGCTGAATTAATTGTTAAGTACAACTTGAATTATACATGCATTGAGTTCCATGATGTAATAGCGAAAAATGAAAATGTACTCAAGGCAATACATGAAAGTAATAAATATAAAATAAAATAATACTGTGTAATGTTCTTTTTATAGTATGAAAATCCCCTTAAATTAGTGCATTTATCACCAGTATTTCAATAAAATCCTCCCTCCCATTCTCAGCAACTTCAGGAAACGTACAGTACGCTTTTTTTATATCCACTGTCTTTTTTTAAGTACATATCTAAAATTGCCTTAAAATGTGCTATTTTCTTTACTTATTTTCAAAAATTTCTCCCGGACCCCCTTATCTGGAGGGTATTCCAGACTCCCGGATTTTGAGTCCCACTTTCAATTCAGAATAATATGGTCACCCTAAGCGTACTGATTGCTGATCTCAACAATATGGTCACCTTAGATGATGGGGAAATCAAACTGCGCAACTTTGGCGTGAGAGAGCTTCATGTTAGACACACTGCAGCTAATTTGACAACAACAATTAAGGACATTCTCTCAGGTTTCAACATTTCAGTCAACCAAATTTATACTATTACATTTGATAATGGTAGCAACATGGTGCTCACTGGAAAGCTGTTAGATGAAGAAGTGAAAGCAATGCTGGAGATTAGAGAAGGTAATAATGAAAGTGAGTCTCAGAATGAAGAAGGACATGATGTTAATACAGAGATATGAGATGAAGTAGTTGCAAACATGCTAGGCAGTGAGGATGAAGATGATTTTAGTTTTGAGGAAGAAAATGAAGAGATGAATGAATATGAAGGTGAGGTGTACAATGCACTGAAGGAGTTACAAAAGGAGTCAGCATTGAATACAGAAATTAATTCACTCAGGTGCGTTGTTCAGACACTTCAACTAACAGTTTTAGATGCCCTGAAGGCAACAAAAAACAAGTCTTTGCTGAATAAAATTAGAGTGATGATGAAAAAATTGTGCACACCAATGCTTGGTTATTTAGTTAAGCAAGAAACATTTTAAAAACCTGTCAGAACAGCTCCTTATAGGAGACATGTACAAAGAATGGAGCGAGTGTTACTTTAAGTTATTAAAATTAAGTAAAGAGGGCAACTCCCTTGCAATGTATGAAAGAACGTGAATCTAGTTTCATGCATAACATTGTTGCACTGGCAGGGCTTTACCTGGACCCTAGATTTCAATGCGTTCTCAGTGCCAAAGACATTAAGTTTGCTCAGACACACCTAATCCTATTGTGGGGAAAACTACAGCAGACAAAAGAGAAGGAAATCTATGACTCATCTAGTTCTGAAGAAATAGCAACAGATGATGATGGTGAGTTAAGCGACTTTGAGGCCATGTTGGCAAAAAGAGAAGCAGAAACAGAAAATAAGCTTAGAAAATCAAAGCATGAGATGAAAAACAAAGCCATGAATTTAGTTGATGCACAAATAAAAGCATATGATGGTGTCAAAAGGGCAAAAATTAGCACAAATGTTCTGAAATACTGGCTAGAAAAGCGTTGGGAACTTCCATCCCTCTATGAATTGTCAGCGGTCGTGTTTTCAGCAGCAATGTGCCAAGTCAGCGTGGAAAGACTTTTCTGGGCTGAAGTATATTATGGGATATCAGAGGAGCAATTTAAAAGACACGTGCACTGATGATGTTTTACTGCTGCAAACCAATATTGCGTTCGTTTCTAAAAGTAAAGCTTAAAATAGCAGTGTAACCCTCTTGCAATAAAAATTTTATTCATATGATTACTAGTTAATTCTATTTGCAGAGTCTTGTATAAATAATATAGAAAAATTATAGAAGCATGCAATAACTTTTACTTTTGCACTGTTTCGTTCTTACTCATGTATAACTTGACGTGCACAGCATACTACATATATGTATACTTATGTGTATATGTCATAAGCAAGAGAATAAAATGTAAGGGAAGCAAAAATCGAATTTGATTTTTTTTCATGACACATTTTCAACATTTTGGAAGAATGTTTTGTATATTTTAATTTTGTACTTCAAAATGAAATGATTGCAACTTTTGTTCAATATTTCTTACGACAATCCTCAATATACTTTGAAAAATATGTGTATTTATAAATATGAAAAGCAGTCGTGAGTTCAAACCCGGTTCAAACCTGCAACCTGCTAAAAGGAAACCTGGGTTTGAACCCATGAAACCCGCAAAAAAATTACCGGGTTTGAAACCCGGTTTGAAAACCCGCAAAAAATATACGTGGGATTCAAATCCGGTTTGAGAATCCGCAACGCCAAACCTGGACCCGGCAAACCTGGACCCGTTATTCGTTGCGGTTTCAAACCCTGGTTGGCACCCAGGTGCCGTGCATCCTGGTTTGGCATGGCCCTGATCATATCGAGGTCTAACAATGGAATTAGTAGGCAAGGCAACATCCTGTTAACATGGCAAGATTTCCTCAAAATACGTGAATTAAACGTTTAACATGAGCAATTTCGAACTGTATGCAGAAAAAGATGAACAGAATAAGAACTTTATAATGTTTTCTTCAAAATGGTTCATATCCGAAGATTGTAGGCCAATTCTTTCTAATTTTAATCTAAAAGAGAATGAAAGCCTGCATTTTGAAAAGCTGACTTTTACGTGTTACCTTATGGGAAATGAAAATGTGTTCCCCAGAGTCGAACCCAGGACTTTTTTCAAAATTTTTTTTTGCCATCACCTTAAAATATGAGAATTAAGCATTCCTGCCAAATTTATATTTTCTATATCTTTTCTTTATCGAGTTATTTGCATTTTTATATTATCACCAGCCAACACTTGTCTACTATTATAAGAGAATATTGAAAATTATTAATTAAAAACATTTCTGAATAATGCTTAATAAGAAAATTAATGAAAAATGCACTTTTCATTAATTAAAAAGAAATTTAGGACAGCTAGGTTCAAATTTAGCAATATATTTCTCTCAAAGCCAATGGAATGTATTTGGTGAGACACCAACACATATTAAAGAATAACTGCCTTGAGGTTATTTTTAGAGATGTGTGAAAATGAAATAGACAAGTGATTTGGGTCATTCATCTTTGAATCATCCAAAAAAAAACAACTCTTAGTCCTCAAATGTCTGCAGGAAGGACTTGATTATAAAAAATATATTTCCATTTTCCATGCCTTTCAGCTGAAAAACATATTCCTTCACAGATTTCTTCAGTACAACTGTCAACTCATTTGTCAACAGTTAAAATATTTCTTAAATATTTTATAGCTTATTAAACCTCAAGTGATAAAAATGCAACATAATTCTGTGGCGCCCCTCTCCTCTCCCCCAAAATGACTACTAGTCAATCCTAGTCCATCCGAGAATGGGTTTACGATCGCCTCTAAAAGTCGTGGGAAATATACGAACGAAATACCACCACAGACCCTCTCCAGGATGGAGAGTACAATTAGGGCAGTGCCCCATCCTCCCTGCTGACTCCAAGCTCCGATTTTCGGTCACCTCCAATAATATGTCCTTTCCGAGAATATATCAATGCGAATGCATAATGCGAGGGTTTGGAGGTAAATTTTGACTGAGGAATTTTATCACTCTGCTATTTCTGCCTTTCCCTTCCTGCTTGAAAGGAAAAAGATCCGGAGTGAAAGGGTAAAAATCATCGCACATTCATCACGTTCCCATAATATATAGCTACAAATATCTTGATGGGAAGGCACCCCCGACTAGTTAGTGCCCGGGTGCCGTGCACCCCGGGTTGGCGCAGCTCTGGACAACATGTGTAACTATTACATGTTTAAATTAATCTCTTTGCTTTAAGATGTACATCATTAATAGAAGTTAGCTTCATTACATCTATATCTATAAAACTATACATCACTTCGCCCACGTATAGTTTTAACCTAATCTTCCATTCCATTGTGTTGCCAAATAGATTTGGAGACTACTTAAAATTCCCAATTTTCCCAACGGATGTTTTCCCTCCCAAAATTTTGGTTTTTTCCCTACTTCACATCTCTAAGTACAGCTAAGCTAAGGCATTCCTGAAAAATGTCTAACTAAGAGAGACATGATTTACCATTGGAATACATGTAAAGCAGGGAGTATGTGTCCTGATCAAACAATACAGGCATTTTATGAGGCAGTAAGCATTGTCAAATTATAAAACACTGAATAAATATAAGAATAAGAGCCCTTGTAGATAAAAATAATAATTAATTTCAGACTATGCTCACCAATGAAATGGGCGTTTTCGATGAATGTGGGGGGAGGCAGATTGCTGAAGGGATGACACTCATCTGTTTTTTGTGGTCAAAACCCAATCCAATGAACTCTCAATCTTTTAGATCAGTTGTAATCACAGAAAGAGAAAATTATTAAGTATTGCTTGTATATTATATCACAAAACAAATTTTTCAGTGTACTTAAATATTATCCCAAGATCAAATACCCTGGGTGGAATCATAAAAAATGTAAGCAATATATTTTATAAATAAACCATAATACACTAAAACCATAATTATCCTGGTTTATTGAGACTGGGGTGGGCATGAATAATTAGAAAATATAGATAATATAAAGGGTGAAATTACAAAAGCAAAATTTAACAAAATATCATTTTAAATTTTACGATGTACAAAAACAGGTCAAATACGATATTCATCCAAATGAAGATGTGGACTATGCAGAAAAGTTATTACTTAATTAAATATTGGCATTAAGGCTCAGCACATTTGGGCTTAGAGTGGGATTTATGGATTAATATCTTACAAATTAGCAAGAAAATTTGTACCCAGAAAAAGTTCTCAATAGGTGTTATCACAGAAAATTCAAACTTTCTTCAGAATGCCTTATATCTTGCTTGATTCCCATTTAAATTTATTTAGTCATAAATAATGTGACTTACTGGTATGCAACCTAATTTCCCCACCATGGCTTGAAATTGTCAACTTTTGATCTGCAATCATTAGCTAGTTACTTGACCATGAAGCTTATGCAATGAATTTATATAGCATTCTCCATCTATCTTGGAAATTAAGGATTGTCATTATCTTATCTGATAACTAGACTGATTAATACAATCCCTTATTTGAAATCAGAAATATGATGGAATACAAACAGAGCTGGCTAGGAAAATCATAGGGCATGTTGCAAAGTGTGCACCAGGTGCCTCTTATGAACCAAAAATATTTAATAGAAATCTTAATAAATAAAGAAACTCTCCCACTATGACTGCATTCCATATTTTTTCAGATTTTTAAAAATGCATATTTTATATATGTACTTCAAATATTTTTTGGAGAGCATGGGGCCTGGTGCAGTTACACCATTGACACTGTCATCAAGCTACCGTGAATGCAACTGTCTTCTAATTACTGAATTGTCTGGTTAACGTAATCATTACTCAACATGATTCGTACTCAGAACTGTAATTTCTATGACCAACTTATCATATTAAAATTATCTTATTACTACATAACTTCTATCATTTTAAGAAATGTAATACAAATTTTATTTTGAAATTTCCTAGGCTTTTAAATGCATTATATTTTTTCCATAAGCATTTATCAGTGAACCATATTCTTGGATTCTACTAAATGGACTAGGTTCATCAGACTGTTTACTAATTCAAAAGAGAGAAAGTGAGCCAAAGCAACATGGAATGTTTACCTCAAAAGCACAAAGGAACATCACTTCATTGTAAATAATATTATTTAAACAACAGGAAAACTCTTCATTTCATGGGATGATGTGAAAAATTAATCTTTCAAAATGGTAAATCAAATTCCTGAAGATCTTCTGAGCCAAGGTGAATGCCATATTTCTTCCATAATATCATATTATTGTAACATGAAATCAAGTGCTCTGCTTCTGTGAAAGATAGTGGATATTTAAGGTGAAATTCCGAAGTACAAATTACTTAATTGAATGAAAAGAAAAATATTCCGTCTGCAAGACACACATTAGTTAATAACAAGCAAATAATATTCCAAAAATTTTGGGCTGGATTTGTTTTTGGCACCCATAGGCACTATTTTTCGACATGCCTTTTCTCATAAAGTTAATTATACGGCACTGCAAAAATTAATCTAGTTGAATTGAAATCCAATGAATAATCAACATTACTCCAATGGTCTTAACAACTGGGATCAGTGAATAGCTATTTGGTAGCCAAAATGTATATCTGGCTTTGCAACTCATTATAGCTATATGAGAACAATTGATTATAAATTAGCTACAAAAATTATATGCAGAACTACTAATAATTACAAATAATTCACTATAAGAAAAATTAAATTAAACAATGGCGAAAAATATAAATATTATCATATAAATATCGACGAATAAAATAATTTTTGTCGTAAATATGTAGAAAATTTATGGATTAAACGTGATGAATAGCTCCTCGTTGTTAAAGAGTAAAAAATTTGTGTCTTTTACAAAATAACAAAAAACTTTCAGGCTACTTCGAAATTGATTCGAGTTGCCTTAGCAAAACAGTAAATTTAGAATTTTTGAGCATGCACACGTTCAAACGGAGCTCATATCACAGATCTCACCTTTTTAAAATTGCAAATAAAATAATTTTAAATGTGTTTCTGTCAATTTCAAACATAGAAAAGAAACTCTCATTTGCTTCGGTAACAATTTTCGCGCCGTCTAAACATGGCGTCGTTTGCAGAAATACGTTGGTCGTTAGTCAATAGATGGCGGGCATCACGTGGCAAATTCAAACATGGAGTTTGCGCTAAGACAACTTTCATGTTAAAAAACTAAAAATTTGCGTTTTTTCGGAGTTTACCTACTTTTATTCGCTAATTAGAAAAGACAAGTTCTTTTTCAGCGCAATAAGCACTTTGTTTTATTTTCGCGGATAGGATTAACTCACGAGTGCGTTAATTGGTTGTTACCTATGTAAAATTGCAAATTAAGAATATCCTACATTCATATGTGTTAAATTACACTGGTCCTGTTTACGAGGAAAAAACCGTGAAATGTTAAAATAACACAAATTACTTTTGTATAATACTTTTTATCTTCTCAAGAATGTCAACTTTATCAGCAGTTAATTTTCATTTTACACTAAACTTATCAGATAATTTTCTCATGCCACGAAGACTTATGAAAATTATATACTGATCTTTAAACAAAATATAATTTCTTGATAATACAAAATTGCAACGCAATTGAAAATTATGGTCTTCATAGGAGCTAAAATGAATTTACGTGGCTTCTTTATTAAATCAAATGAAATCCATTTTTTTAGTACCAGAAACAGAAGTTGGATTTAACATACAAAACAAAGATAAGGCACAGCCCCCTAATGTAACCACTGAATAATAATTTCTGTAATATTTTTAACATTTGGCTCAAAGTAAGGGCTTGGCAAACCTGCCATAATTTAGCAAATTGCTTAAACCAGCCCAACTAAGACCACCAGAGTACAATCCTTTATGTTAATGCATAAACATAATTTCTACAAAACACGCTGCATTAGCATTTTAAAGATATTCATCAAATTATTAAATCATAACTGACAAAACTGTCAACTTTTGTGTGCGTTCATTAAATCTTTCTTTTATCGGTTACAAGAATCTAAACTCCAGTTACAATTACATTGAAAGATATAACTTTATCCTTTAATAAAAAAGCAAGTACTTTATGTTTTATTAGTTTTCAAAATTAATATAAGAATATCTAAAAGTTCACCAATAAAAATTAGACAGCAAACAGTTTTCATGTACAAACAGTATAACACACAGGTATTTAAATTACAATTGTATTGCTCATTATTAAATTAAATATCCAATAATAATCATAAATAACTCTAAAAATAATAAATATGGTCCTTGTAAAATAATCTTTTGTTTGAAAACTTTACATACCAACAAACAATTTTTATACTGGTCAGTTGTGGTAAGATCCTGTTTAAGCCAACATAAACAAAACATTTTTCACCTTTTAGATGAAATAACAGTACAAGAATTACTGAAGAAACATTTGGATTTTACTTACTACATTATTCTTTACAACCAAGCATGTTACAGCGACAACATAAAACATATGCAAATTTCAAACATGAGTCCTATTATTAGTTAGGAAGTAAATATGGTTGGAGAATAAGTTTCACAAAATGCAACCTACAATGATGACGTGGGATGAAAGAAAATGTTATGAGAACATGATCTAACAGTAGAACCAGATATTAGCTACCAAATTGGCTAATTGTTTGGGATAAAATACCATGTATTTTGGGGATACTAAAAAAATATATATGTGTATAAAAAATTCGCTGTCTTTGTGGATGGTACCCGAATGCTTTTTCACCAAAAGTACACCTAAAATGTTGTCATTACCCCAAATAATCAGAGTATCCTCTGGGATGCAATATTAGTTATTATTTTAAATTTCCCAGCGAACCAAAATGTACATATTTCCATCATAAATTTAATCATGCAGTTATTTCCGGTTAACCCCGTTAATTTTGGTGCTGAAATTTTTGGTGCTGAAATTTCCCAGCGAACCAAAATGTACATATTTCCATCATAAATTTAATCATGCAGTTATTTCCGGTTAACCCCGTTAATTTTGGTGCTGAACATTTTCTTTCAATGATGACAGGTATTCTGCATATTTTTTCTCTTGTGCCTGCTGCAGCTTTTGAAGTTTCTTTATCTGGCCTTTGCTAAGTTCATTTCCAAAAGCATCATGGGTAGGAATTCCCTAAAATAACAAACATAAAACTATTAAATATACAAAACAAGATATGAAAATGCTATCAAGTAATTTTCCTCAAATGATATGCTATCTGAATTTATTAGCCAGTCACTATGTAGATTAAAGAAATTAAATATGTACTATTATGAGAAATATTAAAAAGTTTAACTTTAATAAGAAGTTCAAAATCTGAAATTAGTTCATATAAGTAAGTTATAAGTCAAACATTACTTCATTGTTGAAAACATACAAATGTATGTTTTCAGCTTTACAAACTTTTAAAAGTTATTCAAGGCCATGCACAAAAATTTTATATTTTCTACAAAAATACTAACTCAGAATAAAGTAAAGTAATTTGCTCAGTAAAATGGTTTTGCAGATTATACCCACAGGAAGTCATGTTGGCACATACAACCCCTTCCCAACTTTACACAAAATAATAAGATGCATTAAGTTCATAAATTAAAATATAATTAATTAATTAATTGAAAACAGCAAATAATAATATTTTTTTAAATTCAAATGTATTGGTAAATATAAAGCTCATGAGTTAAAATTTAAGATGGACCCACTTCAGTTTAATCAAGGTTGTATTAAAAACTTATGCCTGATTGTTTTTATATTGTTTTTCCACTGAAGAATGAAAACAAAATTTGAATTGCAAGACAATTTTCCATGTAAACATCTTTGATTAAATTTTTGCTAAAATATTAATCACAGGTCTTTGCTACAATCTACTTAACTATAAGAATACAATATTTATTTAAAACAGTTTAAACATAAAAGCAAAGCACTCACCTTATCATCAAATGTAGAATAAGACTCTGTTTGCGATAAGAACATTTCTGAGGGTTGAATTTTCTTTTGAGCATCTTTTTGTGCCTGCAATAAAGCCTGTTCTGCCTTCTTCCTCTCCTTTTCGGCAATACGCTCATTTTCTGCCGCTTTCTTAGCCTCACGTTCCTTCTGCATAGTTTCTTTATCCACTAACTTCACAACAGTCCCACGACCTACAAGGAGAACCAACAAATTGTTTGTAAAACCTCTTAATCCTTTCTGAGATGGATTCGACATAAAGGCAATTAATACCAACTCCAGCTCAAATTATTTAATAAGGGATTCTTTGCCATTATTTTACAATCTGTTGGTGGCTACATAAAGCATTTGGAAAGTGCATTCAATCCATAAGAAGGTTTTTTATTTGAAGTATTCACATCCCATTGGGCAGGATAACTTACTGCCCCCTTGGGAACAGTAACCAACATTGGTAGACCCACCCTCAGTTTTTAATAAATTGATAACATATACCCCCATATGTGATAAAAAGTTTATTCAAATAAACAATTTAGCAAAAAATATTTCAAGTATGGATATGTTAAACCTTTATGTCTTGATGGGAACTTTGAACTTACACTTCTTCAAGGGCATATAAAAATTTATCAAGCACAAAAGAGCTGACAGAATTTAGGTAGCCCATAGCTTGAAACTATGTCACAGACTTAGACATATATTCAAAAGCAATGGTATATTTTGAGAATCTTGTTCTTCCGGGGCCGAGTTAGTACAGTGAAACCTGGATTCTGCATTCTCTGATTTTACGTTTTTTCCGATTTTGTGCACTTTTTGTCTGGTCCCGGCCAAATGCTCATAAGAACAATGTAAAATTTTATCCGATTTTACGTTTCCTCGAATTTACATTTCCCCCGAATCTGCATCTTATTTTTCGAGTTCTGACAACAGAAATTCGCCCGACTTTACGTTTTCAATTTTCTATTTCGGAAAATGCGAAGAAGCACCGGCGGTGTTCCACTCCTATTCAAGGTTAAAATAGGCTTTATTCAATAGTTTTAGTTGTAACTTTGTCAAACTAATTTTTAAATAAGCATATGTTTACATAAGAAATGTTTGCAACCCCACGTGGTAATCCATTTATCGGCCGATCGAAGAAAAGAGCACACTTCATGCTCACCGTGCTTGCGTAGTTGCAGCCATTTGTTTTTGTAGGAAGTTTATATCAACACGACACTAGGCGTTGTATACACTTAACGCGGTAATCCATTTATGTATCGGTCATTTTAGTAGGAAGTCGACATCTACACGATGCTTGGTGTTGTTTATAAACATGGCAATCTATTAATTAATTTTTGGCCTGAAATATGTATAATAAAGAAAAACAGAAAGTATTTACGATAAGTGATAAAATTAATATCTTAGCTCAACTTGATGCGCATGTTGGAACACGTATCAAACTTTTTGACTGGTTAAAGAAATAAAATGTTATGTAAGTTAGTTTATTTGCAATTTCATTGTTATTGTGTTCAAACGTAATTTTACCAAAGTTATGATATAAAGCAACCCACATTTTACTTTATGTTACATAATCTTCATTTCCCCGATTTTCCACTTTCCTCTATTTTACGTTTATTTTAGGTGGTCCCTTCAATGGTGTAAAATAGAGGTTTCACTGTAGCTGGAAGAGACAGTGGATATCTGAGAAATGTGCCCTAAGATAATTCAATTGGAATTTTAAATGCATTTGGTGAGCATAATGTTTAAAATTTTCATTACAGTTCATGTGACAATAGAGTTGACAGTATATTGCAGTGAACAGTGTTACTAGTGTTCAATCATTTTCAAATCAATTTTCATATCTTACCTTCATGATCTTCAAATCTCACTCCAAAATTTGGCAGTGTTTCATCTCTCAATTTGTCACATTCTTCCAAAATGGCCGTTGCTTTAACAGTACGTGCATGCTGGCGAACAGTTTGACGGAAATCTGCTAAAACTGTTAGATATGGCAGAACCAATTCTTCAACCTGCTCAAGCAACGAAAGCATTTCAATCATCAGTCGTAATAGTTCTCCCACGAGAATAGTTTATGAACATTAGTTAAAATATTTACTAACATTTTCTGCTTTATCACTAGATACAGGAAATCCAATTGGCTCATCCTTTGAAATCACTCCAAACATTTTAAATAAGCTTGTAATGTACTTTGCAATATCCAGGAGCAGGAGTAAGTTTGGCTCTTTAGACTCTTTCTGTCTCTCTCTCAAATATACATTACAAGCTGAAATTAGGTCCCTAACAGCATCCAAAACACTTCTTGTGTCTATGTTATCTGCAATTAGAGAGGCATTAGAATAAAAAATTAAGAAGATTTTTATATGCTAGTATTGATCTAGTAATGAAACAACCACAAATAATCATGGTAAGAATTATATAAGCTGAGACAAATCTGGTAAATAGGTAAAATTTTAATTTAGAGTTCTTTCGCTAAGAACAAAGATCATCCTGAAAGCATCTCAAGAAATTAATTTGTTTCTAAAGCAAAGAAGAGATAAATCCAAGTTCCAATACATTTGAAAATCACTTCTTGGAAAGGTAGTTTTATGTTTTAATTTCAAAAATTAAAATATCCAGAAAATTTATTAAATCACATACCGATTAAAATAAGTGACACATTGAGTAAATAAATCCTCTCCGAATATTAGAACAATATAACCACTATATACTATACTGTATATAATACAACTGTCTTTATAATGCTTTGATCAAAAAGTAACCTATTTTATTACTCTGCAACAGTAACAAAATGAAACTAATATTGATTATGGGCTGTTAAATATAATTCTGTGAGTAATATGAGAGATCCTAATCTGGCAAAGACAATGAAATTGCCAAAAAGAAAGGATTCAGTGAGTACACTAATATTACTATTTATTATAAAACTGAAAGTGATAAAACATCAAAGAAGATTGAAAAAATTATGCTTATTCAAAATAATGTGTTTCAGTTTTATTGAAGCAAAAATTGTATGCACGATTACTATTCAAACCAATTATCACATTTTGAACAGTTAGAAATCTGTCCATTAATTAGTGAAGATATACACCAGATGAAAAGAAGCTATCTTACCACAGAGAGCAATGTGAGCTGAACTCTTAGTTTCGTGGAATTTAGAGTTGAGCATCATCTCTTGCTCACCCCATTTTTTTAACCCTTCAGGCTGCGAAGTGGATAAGTTCCTTGTTAAATCCTTTACAGTGAGGAAAAATTCCTGAAAGACAAAATAAAAAATTATATGTGCACGAATGATTTTGAATACTTTGTCATGAATGAGGCTTTGGGACAAGTAATTAATAATTTTGACAAGGTCCACCGCCTTTGTTACCACAACCTAAGATACTGATATTAGTTTAAATGATAATAAGAGGGTAGAGCAGGCAGCAAGACTTGTCAAATATAAACAATCTACACAGAAAAGAGAATTTATATAATAATGTATAACTTCTTCAAAGTATACATATGACAAAGGTTAAAAATTTTGACCAATTAAACCAGAGGTGTGCAACCTACGGCCTGCAGGAAAGCATTTTATGCAGCCCACAAAACATTGGTGAAGGTACGGTCTGCAATATTTATTACGGAAAATTTTGTAATTTCAAGAAGTAGTACTGTCATAAAACACATCCTGGAGAAGTTTTCATGGTAAAAATGGTTAAAAATTTATTTTCATGTATGATCTCTTGAGTAACTTCCGATGTGTGGTGGATTTAAGGGGGGTTGCACATGGCGCACGCCAGTGGCTCCCCGAAAAATGTTTTTATGTATTATCTCAGAAATATAAAATATTTTATACTATAATAGCCCAGGTTTGTTGGTTGGTTGGTCACGCTTTCATGATGGCCGATATAGAGCGTTTTAACAAACTTTCCGAATAGGTAGAAGATTGAAATTTGGCAAGGATGCCCCTTAAAAATGATTCTGATTCTTGAAGAATTTATGGGAATGTTTGGAGGCGAAGAAAAGACCATACAGTTTTTAAATGACAGTAAAATAACTGAATGAAACCGTTCGGTTGGTGTTTCATCTTTACTCTATACACTTCCTAAAAGTTGTTTAAATTAAAAAAGTTGTTTTTATATATACTTGTTATGGTCATAGCAAACAATTTATCTGTGCATCACCAGTAAATCATAGGAATGTCAATGTTCAAATTGAAGATAATTGAAAATAAGCAGATGAAAATAGGCCTTTTAAATAGGTAATGTTTTAATTTTAAATCAATAAAATAAATATTCCAGTTTCACTTGCATTTTCATCCCAAGCTCTGGCCATGAATGCAGGATGTCATCAAATTAGCTTACTACAGGAAGTCGTAAATCACTTGTAGGCACAAAGTTTATGTACCAAAATTGTACACAATACATTTAAAAACATAAATTAAAAATAATTATGGAAGATATAATAATGCCTCAATTATGAAATTTACCAACACTGCATGATATTTCTGTGTGAAGCTGAAAGATGTATTTTAATATACAGTAAGTCCCCAACTTACACTGTTAATTCGTTCCAAAGGTCGCCGTGTAAGTTGAAAACCGTGTAATTCCAACAATGCTTAAATACAGCAGCGTAGGGACCATCGATCCGATGGATCGGTCGATCCAGGGCCTGGAGCTCGAGGGGGCCCGAAGGCCCGTGGTCGACATATACAAAATTTTACCCTTTGTGTCATTTTAAACCACAAGAGCTGCTAAATACAGTTAAAAGAATCAGAGATAATGAAACTTATTTCATTAAAATTTTCCCTTAAAAAATAAAATAACAAAAAAATATATATTGGAGGAGGGGGAGGCCCGTAAAGAATTCTCGAACCAGGGCCCGGCTTCACCTTGCTACGCCACTGCTTAAATACGATATATTTTTTGACATATACGTTTGTTTCAATGGATAAATTAAAGCTAAAAAAGTAGTGCTTAGAAAAACAAAATGTTAAGCAAATGAAAATATATTCAGTACAGTACATATCTAAAAACGTAATTGTAAGAAAACTTACACCCACGGGATAACAAATCTAAATGGCAAAAGCTACGCTGTCATGATCTGATCCGATGACTCACGAAAAGTTCATTTAATTCGAAATTTTGATCCTGTGTAAGTGGAAGGTTCGTGCGTGCTCCATCATATCACTTTTTTGTTCCCCATTTCTTGCACATGAAATACATATAGCGCCCCAAACAGGTGACTCCCTTTTACTTATTTAATAGTAGGATGACCAAACGTCCCATTTAGGTCGTGATAGTGACAGATCCACCATTAAAAAAATCATGCGAATATTTTGTCCCGTTTTTTCTTACAATGGGAAATGTCTCATTTTTCACCTTGTTGGAATATGGTCACCCTATTTAATAGTCAACGCGAAATAAAAGTTGTAGATGATTCAAATAAAGGAATTGGCTTATCCTTGCATCACTGTGAATGCCCACATTCTCAGTCGGACAGTGAAATTCGAAAACTAAGCTGAAACGAACAGAAGTTGCAAGAACCCTTACTATCTCAATCCTCATGCTTTCCCAAACCTGGGCAAGGTAATTCTCGTGAGAAAGTGATATGCTCCAGAAAAGACCATGTAATATTAATTTATGTTACTGAACCAATCTTTAAATATCGTTGTACAAAGTTATACCGAATGTCGTCTCTAAAAAGATCATGCCTTTGTTTTACCCGAGAATAATATATGAGACAAAAACAAAAACTTAGTGCTTTTACTCAGTGATGAGCTGGAAAAAAAACATTACGAACAGGCTCTCTAAAAAAAAAAGTCAAGGAAATTTGGCTAAGGGTGGCAGGATGCCTACCAACCAGGGGCACACGATTGCTCTAGTTTAGTAATAGTGTTCCGCTAGCTTAAGAAGTGTTCAATTCGTAACATTCCATTTCATACACTATAGGTAATTGACTATTAGATAGAGCAAAATGTACTTGAAAGGACAAAATAAAATAAATTTTCATATTTTCTAAAAATTTAACAACCGCTCCCGCAAGAAATGTACTGGGAAATTTGGGATATTCACTGGAGCCTTTTTTCACACTTGGTGGTCTTTGTGAATCACAAACTACGTGTTCACTTCAGCTTTGTTCGAATTCGCCGTGTATACTAACTTGTAAGGCCAATTCATTTGTAGAACAGATAAGATTCTGTATTGCAGTTTTGCTGCCCAAGTTCGTAAAAAAGTTTGATTTTTATGAAAGTTTGCTTATTTCGAACCAGAATATTTTGAAGTCGTAATTTTTTTGGTCTTTTGAACTTCGATATAATGAGATTTTACTGTATGTGATGTTAGTATATCAATATAAAACTTTTTTTAATCTTTAAGAGGAATTCTCCTGTTTCCAAATTTTCCAAATTTAAGCAGCGTACTCATAACATTTTGCGCATATGCACTTGAATACCTCGAGTAGAATGTGTTTAACATCAAATTTTAGAACATATATCCATGCTATAAAATGTTGGAAAGTAAACAGCATAGGATGATATTACGAAACACTAAAGGCCGAATCCATGTATTGTATGCTACCAAAATTTTAAGAGAATTTTCAGGTGAAAAGAGTGAGCGTTACACAAGCAAATATGGTATTTGACTCTGAGACCAAAGTATTGTTGGCAAACTATCTAACCAATCTTTATAGGACACTGTATTTAAATTCTTAAAGAACAAAATACTACTCATCAGCTGCTGAGAAAACAACTGCCTCATAACAAAATAAGTTTCTTGGAAAATCTGTTATGTTGAAGCAATAAGAAGAATTTGGGCATTCATTTCTGAACACTTAATTATACAAATGGATCACATATGATTGATAATATGTAAGAGCCCATTGCAAGCTTAAGAGTCAATTTGTGTCGATTACAAAACAGCCTTAAAAATTTGTTTTACTCATTCAATTTCATGTTTTATTTTTGCAATCTAAAAAACTGGCTTACATTTAAACATTTCTCATACTGCACCGCCATATCCATTGTGTTTTGGCTGTAATCTAATGTATCCTTCCAAGAATGGAGTAAAAATGCAAGTCTCAACTGCCTGGCAGAGTTCTTCTTCAATGCTTCCTTTATTGTCACAAAATTTTTCAGAGACTTGGACATTTTGCATCCTGCTATTGTCAGATGGCCAGAGTGTAAGAAATACTGGACCCACTGATCATTGTCATAATAAGCCTGGAATGTAAGTTAACAATAAATAAATAGAACCATTGCTCTACTTATTGTTTACTATAAAATAATTCATAATCCTAAACTCAGGGGAAAAATCTAAGCAATAATAATTAAAAATTAATTTATGTTGTAACCATACAAAGAAAACAGGAATTTAATTGAGCAACTCTTCTAAGAAATGAATGAAAAATGTTAAGACGTTTTATGGCTCTTTTCAAAATAAAAGGACTAAAATTGAAACGAAATGTAGTTCTAATTGACATTATATTCCAAGAAAAAGTGTTTTATTTATACTCATTTATAAAAGGAAACTTGTTTCAATCAGTGGCACATCTAGCAGGAGGGAGGCAGTTTTTTTTCTTTTACTCTAGATAAGTTTCTGCCCCAGGATTAGATTTCTTCATTTATTTAAAACAGTGATCAAGTATTAGCTATTTTTAATGCACAATTACATTTTTACCATGCATGTGTCAACGTTTTCTAAACAGGCTAGAAGAATATTCTAATGTATGCCGTGAGGGTGGGGAGGGCAGCTCCGTAAACCCTAGCCATTTTCATACAATTTGTGAATGAAAGACTAACACTTTACTGTAGTAATGTGCACCTCATATTTCTCTAGCTTTCATTTAAAATTTTTTCAGTCACTTTGGGAATTCTTGATGATAAACTTATTTAAAATCGAATTATGTATTTTAAACACCCACTTTAGTAATTTCTAGATATGCCACTGATTTTAATAATTTGTTTAAAAAATAGTTTTCTTAAATTTTTTTGAAATTACACATATATTGCAGAGAATATTCTTTGTATATCAGGTTTGCCCATTTCCTTAATAAGCAAACTTCTTACTATACATAATTTTAAGATGAGTTCTTAGATGCTTACTTTGACTGTGGGCATTAAACATAATTTCAGTATTTCAACACCACATTTTCAAAGATTGAAAACTTCAAATATCAAGAAAAATAAGGGCATCAATGGCATTTTGTTTCTTGTTTGCAAAATTAGATCACATGGACATTATATTGATCCATCAAAATATTAAATTTTTCAGAAATGTAGAAATTTACAGAATTATAGTTTCTTTTTCATCTCATTACCAGAAAGAGATAATGATTCTTATACAACATCACAATACTTTCCGAGTTTTTATTCTTAGCTCTTTAATTGTAAAGCTCATTTATTAACTGAAAATTATACAATGAATACTTTTGCTAAGAACTAGCATATTTGCCAGATCATAAGACGCACCAGACCACGATACATTTTAAAGTAAAAAGTTTGGGAAAAAATATTTTATTCACTTTTGAAGCACAAAGTTACAAGATACTCAACTAAATGGCACCAAAATGTCTTTCTGCTGCCCAAACAGAACAATCAGCACCATTTAGGTAGATTTGCGCTTCAATTGTTTTTGTTATCGAGATAATGGTCGCGTTCGGATGAAGCGATCTCGGAATCGGACCAACTCGAAAAGGACGAAGTCGAAAGGTTAAAAATCATTTATCAATAAAGTAAGTGTCGTGCATGGAGGTATGAAGGTACACTACCTTCATACCTCCATGGACGCAAGGATAACCTTCCTACATGGCTATATACGCTTGGCATTTGTATATCAAATCTAAGCCAATAGTAGGAAAAAAAGTGCATCTTATGGTCCGGCAAATACTTGATGCACCTTTGGACCATAAGATGCAGGGGAAACCTATACTGTATTTTCCAGGAAAAAAAGTGCATCTTATGGTCCGGCAAATACAGTATATATTTACCTCAGCTTGAGCAAGTTCATTGTCATGGTGTGGGAATTTGAGATCCACTCCACCAGTGTGGATGTCCAAGGCATCCCCACATATGGCTGATGCCATCACCGAGCATTCTATGTGCCATCCTGGCCTTCCCATTCCCCATGGCGACACCCACGATGGTTCTCCAGTCTTAGAGGCCTTCCAAAGAGCAAAGTCATTCGGTGATTTTTTCTCTTTCAACTGGTCAACAGAAATTGAGAGATCACCTGCAGAGCAAGACGATAAGACTTTTAATAAAAGCAAATATTATCGCAAACCATTGCAAAAGATATTATTTTTAACTCTTAATTAGTCACGTGATGTGAATATGGCCCCATGCAATGTTTTACAATCAATAACAAAAGAATTGGATTGCTGACCATGACTTCTCTTATAGTACCTTCGCCATTAACTATGTTTTAGCTACTATTTCAGTGTTTTTCAATGGTTTTGAGAACATCTATTTTGTCATTTTTAATTTTTCACAAACAAAGTACCTATGTGAAACAAGTATTGCTATCGTGAAAGAATTTACTTTTAAATTTTGACCCTAAAATATTCCTGGAAATGATATTTCTCAAATGCTGCCAATTGCATGGCCTTCATTTGCAAGGAATATATGATAATGAAACGCCCTGTCGGCAAAACATCCTGTTGGTGAAACATCTGGCCATGTGTACACCTAGCTGATTGGATTCCCTTGTTAAGCAAAATGTCTACAAGTGTGTCAGTATGTTGTGCATTATTATCAAAAATGTATTGATGCTAATGATGGGCAGTTTGAACATTTGTGACTTTCAGCTAAATTTCCAAACCATTTACTTACATCTGTATGCTTTAATGTTAAAGACATACGTGATTAAAGTGTGAATACATTATTTTGGGGAACCCTGTATTTCAAATGAATTATTAATAAAATAACTGAATTACGATGCTTTTATTTCAACTAAGATGTATTATAAATTCAGATTTACCTTCTAAAATTAAAAATAACCATAATCACTTTATGTGACTAATTATTTAACTTTTTTCATATGGATAATGGCTCAAACAAAGTTTTTGGCAAAACTGTCTTTAATTTATTTTAATGCAAATGCATAATTATGTATTGCTATCATTTTATTTTATGACATTATCAGTAGAAATTTAACATCATTTTAGGCAATGTATGTCGCAAAGTATTTTTCACGTGCTTCTTTTTTTATCAAATGTCAAACTAAAAAAATTACAGATTTAAAAAAATATATTTTTCCTTACCTTCACCTTCCTCTAAAGACTTGGAATCACCATATGCCTCTGGAACAAGCTTGGCATAAAAATGATTACTCTTCTGGTCAAATTTGGTGACATCAAAGTAAACCGAACCATTTGATTCATAAGCTAGGCCATTTTCAATTATCTTTTCAGTATATTTAACTATTTCAGGTACATATTCACTCACTCTTGTTAGAACATTGGGAGGAAGGACCTGAGAAATAACAGTATTTATTTTACTTTTATGTAATGTTACTGCAATAAAAGTTTTTAATTATAAAAATCCCTTCTATACGTAATAAATACTCCTAAACCAGTGTTACTCAAACTATGGGCCACAAAATTATTTTAGATGTTAGGTGGAATGCCAAAATATAAAATATTCATGAATAATAAAATGTCATCAGCAAATTTTAGGAAATATGTGATAAAAACTATTAACCGTTATATAAAATAATGGAATTTGTATTCAAGTTTATTATTTTTCCTATTTTCAATTCAAAGGGGGCCGCATAACATTCAAGGGGCTGCAACAGTTGAAAGTTTGAAAACAACTGCACTACACTCTTTCCTGGCTGAAAGGAAAGTGTAGTGAGACCAGGCAGATACAGATATGAGAAAGTTTGTGCAATGTATATTGTACTGATTTTTTGTATTAGCAATCATTAATATCTATTCAGATATACACATATGAATAATTCATATAAAATACCACAGCAATAACACAGATATTAAGTTTACTTTAATTAGAATATTGCATTTTGCTCTTCACATATGATATACATCCAAAGTGATGCAATGTATTATGAAATATATTTCTTAATCCTGTCTCAAGAGCGATGGATGGCAAACCTTCTTTTCTTCATGTGCCAAAATTAGAAATATTGGCTGTTCTTTTCTAACTTGCATGCCAATTTAAGTACACAAAAATAAATAATTTTAACTATGATAATTTAATCTCATTAACTTCTGATGAACAACTGTCATAATTACCACTTACATTCAAAGCTTCCATATCTTTGTGGTATTCCGACTCCCAGTAGCGAGGGAGTTTAGTGAAAATAGAGTTGTCTTCAACAGTTGAACCAAAGTTATGATCTAACCACTCTGAAAAAAGATCTTTTGCTTCTTCCATGAACCCCTGTTAAATTGAAAATATTTTTTCATTTGATTTACAATATCTTTTGTGTCATCATTATTTAATTAATACAGCAAGGAATAAAAACATTTTTAACCCTGACTTAATCTGAAAATTTATGATAGTCACTGAAAATTTTAAACAATGAATAATTAACCAACAAGGAAATAAACCTTATATGCAATCCTTTGGTTTTGTTTGATTAAAAGAACAATTCATTGCAGTCAAATTTCATACAATAGCATTATAACAAATGAAGTTAAAAACCATTTGATAAAACAGGTGGATTAAAAAGAACATATACCAAAATAGAAACTTCACAGCTTGGCAGTAATCATTTGCTTTGCATCCAAACAAACATTGATACTTTAATCAAACTGTACTGCCATTATATCAATTTACAAATATCTAAATTTTAATTCTAGTTCCTGGATGCTTCTGACATTTAAATTCCTTCTTACAAATGTGGTAGCACATTTAATTAGGAGAAATGTAAATTAATTGCACTCGTAGATTTTAATTTAATTTACACATTTATGGGTCACTAAAAATATATTACAATCTCCTCTTCTTTAAATACCTGTTTAACATCAAAGCAATTTTACCTTCTTAGCTTCTCTAACTTTTGCTCTATCATTTTCTGTTACTGCATCCATCAATCTAGATATTGTTTCTGAAACTTTTGACAGCATATTTGAGAGCATGGCCTTCTTGTCTGGATCTGTAGTACTTCCAAGCTTTCCTCTGCATAGCTAACAATTAAATTTCCAATTAAAGTAATTTTATGCAAATATATTAACACAATTTTAAATCAAGTAAAACTTGAAAAATGGCTATTCTATACTAGCATCTTATTAAAAATACTTTGTCATTATTTAGGGAATAGAAACAAAAAAGGGTACTTACGTATTATAGCCAGGACCCTTCGCAGGTGGTACTTACGTATTATCTCCAGGACCCTTCGCAGGACCTCTTATAGTCGTATTGAAATACGAATTAAGAGCAAAAACTCATTAATTATATTTAATTATCCTCTTGACTGTTGCCCCATGCCAATCACCGGACAAGTAACTGATTGGCCGGTCTCGACATTTACAAACCCAATCACCGGACAACAGGGAGGGTTTCTTTGGTTCCGGGCGAGGTGAAGGGCGCGGTAGCGCCCGGAGATGACTACCCATTAAAACAAAGCAAGCCGAAGGCTCATCAATATATCCTCTCAATTTGCGGTGCAACAGTCAAGAGGATATAACATTGAAAGGATATATTGACGAGCCTTCCGCTCGCTTTGCTTGAATGGGTAGTCATCTCTGGGTGCTACCGTGCCCTTCACCTCGCCCAGAACCAAAGAAACCCTCCCCGTTGTCTGGTGATTGGATTTGTAAATGTCAAGACAGGCCAATCAGTTTCTAATTGATTATTTGTTTACTACGAAAGGTCCTGGCTATAATACGTAAGTACCCAAAAAAGTTATAAAATTATGAGGGGATCTGCCAAAAATCAATCACATATCTGAAAATACTCTCAATTTAATTGACTAAAATCCCCAAAAAGCATGTTGGCAATGAATTATCAAAGTAAGCATAACCATGAAGGTGATGAGTTCATGTCTTTTCAGGATGTTGCAGTTTAATTAAAAAATTATGCTGTTTAAGAAAAGCAACACTTTAAAATTATTATCACTGAAAAATTTAAATGTAATTTATGTAAAACCTTATGCAAACTTTGCATTTGACATTTAGCAACCATTATTTTGTTATCTTCGGAATTTATAAAATTAAACTTAGAAAAGGTAATAAATAAATAAATAAAATTGAAAATAAAATAAGCAAGGAGATGTTTTATTATATGATATTTGTGGAGTTTTTATGCATATTTGAAAAAAATTAATTCAACCGTGCAAAATTCTGCAACTCTGATAGCGTTTTACTCACTTCCACCACCTTATTTGCATCTTCTATTATTCTGCTTAGGCTATGATCTTTACGCAAATACTCGCAGTACAAATAGTTTTGTCTAGCTCTTTTGATTATTTTGTCATCAATATCAGTGATGTTCATCACATACAGCACATCATATCCGAAGTAATCGGATAATACTCTTCGGAGGATATCGAATGATATATATGACCTATGAATAAGAAAGTAAGAATAAACATACGAATCATTTTAATTTTTTAAATTCATAAATAAATGAAATACTGACCTTGCATGCCCCATGTGTGAGGCATCATAAACTGTAGGACCGCAACTATACCATTTAACTAACATTCCATTTTTCGGTAGAAACTCCTCTTTTTGCCGGGTTAAACTGTTGTATAATTTTAACGAGATTTTTGAAGTCTGGCAAGGAACCTTCCATTGCGGTTGAACTCGTTTGGCCATGATGATCAATTCAAACTTAAAAAGAAACAAAAGTATCATTAAGTTTAAAGTTAAATGCGTATTTGAATCCATATGGTAAATATACAGGAAGCCAAACTTGTTTACTATGAAATATACAAGGCGATCAATAACATGAATTGAACAGGGCCATTCCCAATCTTTATATTTGACTCTATTATCAAAAATGTAATTATCTAATAATTAATCAATGAATAACTTTTTTTTAAACATAATACGTTAATGTTATTCACCGCATTTTGCCGGCATACCTCAAACTTATGTTAAAGCTTCGTCAAAATTGAATAAATGGATAAGACATCTGATGAAAATGAAAGCATTCGGAGGTTCTGAAGATAAAGACGTTATAAACGTGGCAAGATTGCAAAAGATTTTCAAATCAACGTGTTATCACTGGAACAACAACATTGAAACTTCACTTATCGCAATTAGTACTTGTTTTGTTTATAATCTCAAACCCAGTGTGATTTATTTATTATTAACTAATAATTGATATATTATATTTTAACACATTTTAAATCTGCAAATGGCATTTAAATAAATACAAAGTTAAAAATTTATCCTTAGCTTTAATATTTATAACCTAGCGGATACCGGTGGAACTATTCAGGCCATGTCGTGAGTTCGTGTCAACTGATGCAGCACAGGAAATTCGTCCAAGATGAATATTCCAATGTCACAGCCCAGTGCTCCAGTGTACAGTGATTTAAACATAGAAGATCAGGTGAGATAGGATAAAACCTTAGCAGTGAATAATTTCACCATAGAGCGTTGTAAATACTCCTTTGTTGCTTCTATATGTTACCGCATGGAAAGGGAAAATTGCCTATGATGTTGACGTTAGCACATATTTGCTTCTCTTAGGCAATAGAATTTCGTGGGTACCTGAAAAGCCTCGGAGCCGAAATTTCAGAAGAAAAGTCACCTAAAGGCATAGAAGATGATTTGCACAAGATTATTGGAGTGTGTGATGCATGCTTCAAGGAAGGAAGCGAAATGGAAATAGAAACCGTTCTGAATGGGATCGTTTCTATGCTTGTTTTGGTAAGGGAATATTTATTTTTCAAGAATTATTTCGTTGAATTGATGTTTTTAATCTTAAGATTATCTTTTCAGATACCGGTGGAACGTTCGGAAAACTTAATATTAGCATTTTGTGAAAAGCTGATAAAAGCTCCTGGATATAAGTTGGGAATAGTCACATTAAGAGTGTAAGCATCAGTATCTTCAATCTATAATCATAAAAACAGCTGGTTTCAGTTCAGTCTATTTTCAATGTTATGTTGTTTTAAATGCTAATATAAAGCAATGAATATGTAGGTTATGGCTGTTGTTCCAGTCGGTAGAAGAAAGGTCTCCCATCCGTTATCACGTGTACTATCATTTAGTGCAAGTAGCCCGTCAAGTTGATCAAGTAAGAGCAGTATTTAGAGATGTGGATCTTCTTAAGCAACAATTTGCTGCCTGTCCACCCTCAAATGAACAAATGCAAAAGCTCCTCCGTCTTCTTCACGAGGTCCTTCTCAGTTCTCATCAAAGGTTGGTTTGTTTTTCGTTATTTTAAAGATGATGGGAAAATTTGTATGCATATGCTTTTATCTTAAATGGAGTGCGTAAGGGTTGTAATATACTGGCCACTTTTATCATCCTAGTGAGCAGGCAGCCAAAGTAATGGTTGAATTGCTTGGTACTTACACAGCAGAGAATGCCTCCCAAGCGAGAGAGGATGCTCAGAGATGCATCCTTGCTGCTCTTGCCGATCCCAATACCTTCCTGCTGGATCCATTATTGGCTCTGAAGCCTGTGCGATTTCTTGAAGGAGAGCTCATCCACGATCTCCTTTCAGTTTTTGTGGCTGAAAAACTGCCAGCATACATACACTTTTATCAACATCACAAAGAGTTTGTGCATTCCCTAGGTAAGAAGTTAAAAGTGATGCAATCAGTTTTTCGAAGTTGACATGAAACATGGAGAAAAGTAAAAACTTTATTCAAACTTAACACTTAAAATTTGTTGGATGACCCAGGTTTACTAGCACTTTACAATTAGCAGACCTTATTTTTTATTTTTCTCTGTATTTTATGCAATGCAACAATAATAATTTTCAGAGTAGATTTGGATGGCGAATTAAAAAATGCTTTAATAGCTTGTTTAATAGGGAGTTCACGATTGAATTTTCCAATCGCTTAAATGTAAATTTTTTCCCCTATAGAAAGTATGCTACTTGCTCAAATACTGAATTGATCAATAACTGGTATTTTATATCCTTGCCTACTGCTTTCATGATTTAATAACTATATTTCAATTTTGTGCTGTTTATTATATTGAAAACTTGATATCTCCATCAGAACATTGTCTGCTGGCTGGAATGCTATAATGCTCTTTTACTAACATCTGACTATTAAGATTATCTGTAATTTTGCCAACTTAAAAGGAACACCCTAAATATAATGCTTTTCTGCATGTAGTAGTTAAGAAATGAATCCCTCCAAAGCATTGTTTGTTAAAAAAATGGGAATTTTTTAAAAGAATACCCAGGAATTTGACAACCCTTTATTTGTAATAATATCTGTAAAGGGCTGTACTTCCTGGGTACAGAAAAGTCGCAAGCACTGGCTCTCTGTCTTTGTAGCCATCTGTTGTCAGTGTAATGTGCAACATTCCATTTATATAATCATTTCAAGTCAGGGTTGATATTACGCTTTTTATTTTTATCCACCTTAAGAGATTTATTAGTTATCAAAGAATTTTGTTTTGTGTGTGAAGTAAGTTTCCACTTGTACTATGTTGTTTAAGATAGAAATGATTGCTATGACTTTTTATAGCAGAAACAATTGAGGTGAAATTTCACAAATATTTATTGTTATTGATTTTAGGTTTGAATCATGAGCAGAACATGAAAAAAATGAGATTGTTGACATTCATGCAGCTTGCTGAAAGTAATTCCGAAATGACATTTGACACAATCCAACATGAACTTCAACTCATGTCTGAAGAGGTGGAGCCGTTTATAATTGATGGTAAAATTAATTCTTTTCCCTTGGAGTATATTTTCATTTTTGTAATGAATTAGTTCGTTTCAGAAAGTTAGGGAATAAAAATTACTTTTAAAACCAACTGTAATATGAAATTATTAATTAAAATTAAAAACTATAATTTAAACATAGTTACTGATTCTAATCTGTCATTATAAATTTGTTTTAATTAAGACCTTTATCATTAGAAGGTATAAAATTTTACTTTATACTAAGAGTCCAAGGTTTTTTACTGTGTTTAATATTTACCATTCTTTTTAGCTGTGTTATTATGCAGTTTGTCTTTTCTAGACAAAATAATTGCCATAAGATTCATTTCTCTATTTTTCTTATTTTTAGTCCTCAAAACAAAACTGGTGCGAGCACGAATGGACCAATCAGCAAGGAAAGTTTTTGTATCCAGTACAATGCATCGAACATTTGGCCGCCAGCAATGGCTTCAACTTCATGAGCTCTTACTTGCCTGGAAAACAAATTTAAACATGGTCCACGACAGCTTAAAAACAGTCACTGCTGCCCAAATGGAGATGATACAATCTGGTCAATAATAAATATTCTGTATAATTGAAATTGTACCTCTAGGTGTCTTTATAAAAGCAAATTTTTATGTTCATTGTTCTTTATTTATGGAATACAGTCCACACTCCACAGCACAAATAGTTATATTAATAAATTTTGCATATTTATAGAGCTAATGGAAAAAAATACATGATCACTCAAAAGATAATGTTTAAGTAAGTGTTTTAATTTGAATGGAGTTATATGGATTTTGAAGATTAGCAAGAAAATCAGGATTTATCATTAGGTTATTGTTTGTGCTAAAATGGAGCCTGTTATTACAATGCACGAAATTTTGCAAGTTTGAAATTCTCTAAAAAAAATAAACTGCTCCAAAGTGAAAAATTAATTTTTGGTTCTTTTTATCACTTTTCATTTAGGTCACACCTTGGCTTGAGTTGATCTAAAATTGAGTAAGAAATCTTTTTAACTGCCTTAGGAAAATTTAATTAATCTAACATTTCCGTCAAACTTTTCATTCTGACATGAAGTAGTAGGTCTATTAAAACTTTTTTCTAATTGGTTTTGAGATGTACATCAGGCAGATGAAATGTGAGTTGAGGTACTTATGTGATCTGACATTTGGAAGCCTTTATTCCATTACAGTAATACCTTATGCAATGCAGTGGTTGCATTCTTGTGGCACAAATTGAATGCCTTGTAAAATAATGTTTAGGCTGATGAGATGGTCTATTTTTCAATTACCTTTATTCGGAAAAGGTTAGAATCTAATTGGCAGGAAAATACATCATGTAATGTCTCTTGAAAATGTCTTAGCAAAAAAGTAAAATAAAAAAAGTAATTTAATACATCCTTTTATTGAGGCAGTGTACAATAGCTCACAAATCCAATAGCAAGGATAGGATAAAAGCGAGTAGCAAATATTTTTTCTTCTATCCTAACAGATTCCTTTTCATTGGTAATCTTGGTAATCTAAGGATACAAAGGGAGAGGTAGCAGAGACAAATCGCTTTTCAGCAAGCGATCGTCACTTGATACAAATTCATAGCTTGATTCAAATTATAATGACACTTCATTTGGGGTGACTGACAACATTCTGTGAACAAGAACACGATCGTTGCCACAGACACGGTCAAAAAAATAACCCTACATTAAAAATATTCACATCAGCACACCAAGCTTCTGGTCTGATCAAATGAGTTTTACCTAAACATGATTGGAGAGAGACTCGTGGTGTTATACCGCTGTCCTGAAATTCACGTTTTCCAAAATCAGGTCAAAGTTCAGTACTGAAGCGTGGTCTCGGGAGATCACCAAAAACATTTGCATCTCCATGAAGACTTTTTGCCAGGGCCTTGATGGATGCAGCAATGTCCATTGGATCTTGTGGAGGCTGTTAATAAAACATGTTAGAGCTATGCAGAAAATATGAATCAATTAGCTATTTAAAAAATTCTGTTTCATAAAATAGCTAAAGAAAGTATCTATTTATTTAATATGAGTATTGAAGATACATCTGAAACTAAGTTTCAGTTCAAGAAGAATTATGTCACAGCACCTTAATTTCCTTGATTTCATCGGAAGTGATTAAAACATTTATTCCCAGCATTATCTCCTAACTCTCGTATATACTCATGTATAACATGCAGTTTGAAGACCAAATTTCAGGTCATAAAGTTGGGGTGTGTGTTATACACGGATAACACTTTTGGGCATTTAAAATCAGAAAGTAAAGAATCTACCACACACCAGATTCTCGCTTTTTGGATGAATTGAGGGGAAAACCACAATAATTATTGATAATCCAGGTTATACATATATTAATTATACATATATAACACCTAATTACTCCTAAAACTCCTCCTAAACTCAACGTGATGATGAAATCATCTCAGTGGTGTGCTTTAATCTGCTGTTAGCCACAGTCACAATGATGTTTTCATTTCTCGATCCTAAGGTTATAAGTTTATACTGCTGAGAACAATAAATCCTTAGGATCTCATCGTTTGAGGAGTAATTGTCTGAGAGTCCCTCTTCATAGGTCCCAGCTATTTCAATTACTGATGATGTCTCTCTAATTGTAAGATGTAATGTGGAGCTTATTGAACGTAATACTTATGGGCAAGTCCAAGCATTCTAAAATTGTTAACTGGCGATAATTTAATGCTTTAATGTATTTATTTACGGTACTCTAGTTAATACTTAACATGATGATATAATTTTGTTCTTATATCCCACAAAAATCAAGAGTGTGCGTTATACACGGGGTATAAGAAAAAGTCATGATTTTTTGGCAAAAAGTACGGGTGCATGTTATACACGAGTATATACGGTATATAGAAAATGAGTGATGCAAAAAGACAACAAAACTCCAAATGAGGAGAAAGATATAAGGAGAAATTGTCACTGATACCTTTTACTACAATATGTGTCAAAAGCATACATATTGATAAGCCATTGGCAGTTGAAGAGATAGCAGCTACATCATGCATCAGGAAAACAGCTACTTTATAAAACATTAATGTCTAGGATTTCTAAACTAAACCATTAAAATTTTCTGAGAATAGAATTAAATAGAATTTTTTGAAGACAGGGATTAAAATAGCATGACGTAATAACAGCAGAAAAAGCATAACCTCCATCACTCTTGTAAATAAGATTTAACCTAATCAAGATTTAAAAATGGACACCTCTAATTCTAAAGTAAACCATACAAATTTTCTGAGAATAGAATTAAATAGAAATTTTTGAAGACAGGGATTAAAATAGCATGATGTAACAACAGCAGAAAAAGCATAACCTCCATTACTCTTGTAAATGAGATTAAACATAATAAAGATTTTAAAATGGGCACCTCTAATTGGTATGCTTCATAGTTCCAAATATAATTAACAAGGGGAAGGCACTACTGACCCCCAACCGATTTGGCTGAAACTTCATAATGTCCATGACGTCCGATTAACGGAAATATATACATATCAGGGCCAATACCCAGCCGTTTTTATTTTATTAATAAAAATGTTATTATTTCCCTAGTCACTACTTAACTACCATACACGGTAACGTAGTGGTTGGCTTGGCTGTAAATGTCAAGATCTGTTGTTTGAGTCCTTGTTCCGAAATTATTTTTCATTTTTTCCCACATTTTCAATTTCCTCATTTTAAATGCTTATTTCTTAATAACGGTATATATTTTTATTTTTTAATAGTTAATATTTTTAATATATTGATGTGCAGTTTTGAAGAATTATTTGTAGCGTACATAGCGGTTGGTTTTCCGCATCAATAAATTTTTCATTGTAAAGCGATTTATTAGTTTGTCCTCCCCCTGATTAAACAATGAAAAGAAACTTATTGTCTTGTATGTATTGTTTCACAATCATGACACTGTCAAAAAGTGCTTTGAAAGCATTTGGAAAAGGATCAGAGAGGGGCGATCTCAAGTGCTACAAGATCAGTATTGCTTCTTTCATCAGATCATTGTGAGCATTTTAACTAGTGTGTTTCTAAGTGTATTTTTAACATACTGCAGTTTCTGCTGTTTCAAAAATGGAATATACTGCTTCAACATCTTCAGCAGGGAATCCTGTAACGAGAAAAAATGTTACATCTTTTACGTCTCCTCCTTTGGACGACGAAACAGTGAAAGATGTGTTGAACACCGCCATGCATTACTGCATGAAACTCCTCTGAAAAAATGGATTGATGTCGGATAAAGAAGTTCCAGAAAGTCAATGTGGCCGTAGTGTTGTAATGGCCCAAGAAATTTATACACGTGTTGTGGATATGCTTGGCGAGATGAACTTCCATGAAGATTACGATCTGGTGGGGCCCGATGAAGTCGACGAAATGCATGGATATGAGGAAATCGAGTTAGCTTATAGTTATATATACTACCATTGTGATTGGGAATTTTATTTAGAAATAAATGGATATTTAAACTTAAAGCAATATTAGGAAATTAGGTAATAAATACTTTAAATGATGAAAGTGAAAATGTGGGAAAAAATGAAAAAAGTTTCGGAACAAGGACACGAACAACAGATCTTCTGACTTACAGCCAAGCATGCTAGACGCTCCGCCAATGCTGTACTTACGAGTTCATTTACCGTGTATGGTAGTTAAGCAGTGACTACGGAAATAATAACATTTTATTAATAAAATACAAACATTACCTCTACGAAGTTCCAGCCAAATCAGTTGGGGGTCAGTAGTGCCTTCCCCTTGTAAATGTTTTTACCAAAAAAATGTTCCATGTCTTTCTTAGGTACAGATATGTAAGGAGTTACAAGATATAACTATAGGACTAATAAGATCGTTTTAAGGAAAACTCTCTTACCCTGTCATCTTCACTCTCGTCCCCTCCTCTGCCATTTGGTACATACATGGGAACATTCATCGGGACGGATTTGGCAACGTGGGGCATGAATCGTTCCCGGGGTATATGAATACCTTCATCGTGGCTGCCAGAATCTGAAACTATATTCACTATATTTAAACTCAGGCAATGAACACTTTTTAAACAAACAGGAATAGTAAAATATTATCACTATACCTCAGAAGAGAATGTACACAATTAATAACAAACGATTTGTCTTTTCTAAAACTTGCATCTCATGATACTTTTCTGACCAACTCTTCACAGTATTATACTTTCCATTTCACCTTCAAATCACTCACTCAAACGTTAAATAATTCAAAATACAAAATAATGTTAAATATGAACTGTTCATACAAAAATTAGAATGGCATCATCAAAACCAAATGAATAAGAAAATTCAAAATTTTAACTTAAGAAAACATTTGTTTTTTAAGATACCATAATATTATTATGTATTCTAATTAATATTTCATTCATTTAATTAAGAACACACTTTTAACTAAACTTATATTATAAATTTATATTCCCAAATTTTGTTCCTACTTCTTCATATATCAGACACTAATTGAAGTGAAATCATTTTGAAAATATAATACTACAGAGCCAATCAAATTGAAAATAAATATTGATTATCCCAACTATAACCAGTAATGTTCATGGAATTATTATTGGATTACCTTTACAATTCCTTCCACGATGGTTCTGTATTTTAAACATTTTGAAAAATTATGTTGAAAATGGGTCAAGGTCATCACCTTTCCACATTTGAAAACAAAATTCCACGTAAAAAACAAATTCCAGAGCACACAAAAAAACCAAAAAAATGTTTTACCATCTGTATCACTCTCCTCCCCCCACTGGAATGCCTCTCCTGGATTCTCGTCCATCCCCTCCAAATCAAAAAGACCCTCAGAGTCGTATGAGTCCGAAGGCGTGCTGCGTCGATTGGAAGTGCTGGAGGGTAACCGCCTCATCAGAGACCTCTGTCCCTCTCCCATTCCTCTGCCTGTGCGTGATTGTTGGAGCTGAGCGTTCAATCGACTCCCTATAGCTGAGAGAGGCGTGGCACTGGGTTGGACATGTTGCCTGCCCAGATTCACTGCAGAGGCACTTTGTTGTGTCCTCTTTGGCGACACTTGTCCACCAGTCCGCTGAGGATTTTGGGTGGGTGTAGTGGCAGGTAAATTTGCTGTCGCAGCAAGAGGTGGCGGTGGGAGGCGAGTAGGTGGGTTAAGTGGTAGTTTGGTTGGAGATGTGGGAGGCTTAGCATTGCCATTGGCATTGTTAGTTTTAACACTTGGATTTCCACTGGTGTTTTCATCTTCTAATTTGTACAAAAGCCTGAAACAAGTTTAAATTTTCAAGTTATCCACAAGCTGAGCACATTTTCTTCAGACATTTTTGTCATTGATCATCTTTACAATCTAACTCAATTGACTATTTTGACAATTTCAACAGAAATGGTTGGAAGAATCAGACCCTCAATGTAGTTATCTTAATTATAAATTTTATTCCAGAAATAAGATGCATAGATTCACTTTTGGGACAGCACTCTAGATCATTTATACAGGAACCATGCTAGCATTTACATAGCACCACAGCCAACATTTAAAAATAATATATTCACATCTTTTATTATACAACCCTGACAACTTGTCATATCACACTAGCGTAACATAACAGTTTAAAAGCATTTTAGCAATGTTTTGTTTTAATAATACATATTTTCAAATAAGCATCAAAAGCACTATGAGTCATAACTTCTTACTCAGTGGATGCAAAGGCCTTTATAACCATTGTTTTAGGATCATTGGCTCTATGCCCAGACCCACATTAGAAAGAAAGGCAAAAATTACCTTGTTCAATTACAGAGTAAATGGAATGTTGTCCCTATATAATCTATACATAGAAGCCACATGGATTAAAAACCAATCCAAAGAAACTATCTTGAACACAAATTTGTTTTGTTTAATCGAAAAGCCTTATCATAACCTGAACTGAGACCACAGAAGACAAAACTCAAAATAAATCCAACAACACTCACTCTTACAAACACTTCAACCCCATTGTCTAATGAATTGGTATAAACTTGTCTACATCACATTAAAATGCCACCAGACTTGAAACTGCATAGTTTACAATGCTAGACATTTCTAGTACATTTTGTCACGTAATATACTGATTTAACATAAGACCAATAAATAGATTTGTTGGGTATTCGTGTCGTATGCGGCTACAGCCGAAATCAACATGCAGTATGTGGTCTACGGGAAATTATATCTCGTTTGACTGTTGTGCCGCAAACTGAGAGGATATAACACTGAAAGGATATATTAACGAGCCTTCGGCTCGCTTTGTTTTAATGGGTAGTTGTCTCCGGGCACTACCGCACCCTTCGCCTCGCCCGGAACCAAACTATCCCTCCCTGTTGTCCGGTGATTGGATTTGTAAATGTCGAGACCAGCCAATCAGTTTCTGTTAATGCAAACAGTTTACAGAAGCTAAATATTATTCAATTAAATATATTATGTTTAAAATATTGGGTTTGTTAAATTTAATTTTGACGTATTGTTGGATTTACGACATTTTATTTTAAAAACAACATTAACAGAAACTGATTGGCCAGTCTCGACATTTACAAACCCAATCTCCAGACAATGTGGAGGGTTTCTTTGGTTCCGGGCGAGGCGAAGGGCGCGGTAGCACCCGGAGACGACTACTCATTATAACAAAGCGAGCCGAAGGCTCGTTGATATATCCTCTCAATTTGCGGCACAACAGTCAAGAGGATATACTGTTGTAGACCGCAAACAACCTGTAGACCGCATATGACATGAATACCGATTTGTTGGATTTAATGTCAACATAAATATGAAAAAGAGCACAATTTCAGAATGACATTAATTGTGCTGCCTAAATAATTGAAAGAGAAAGGCAAAAGAAACAAAAATCTCTGAATTTACAAAAAAAAACATGATTTTCTCAACTGTTGTCATGAAAAAATTTTAAAAGTTTAAATTTCAAATTATATCCTTTGTAATAATTAATTAATACATTTTTACTCTGATTAGTATCAAAAGTTTAATTTTACATTAATCACAGGCAAACTTACATGGAGTGACACTTTTAATCAATAGCACCCATTAGCTTTAAGAAAACAAGGCACATCCGTTTACTTTAAGAAGACAAGGAAAAGTGCACTCCACATATGGATTGCAAAGCTTTCAAAGGTTTTCTTTACTATATTATACAGGAACAGGCTTTCTATATGCATGTTATTAGTTGCTACTAAATAATTTTTTACTTAACAGTTAAATGGCAATTTAATTGTTTGCTGTTGCCAATGATCTTCAATGATCAATGCTTGATGGATTTTGATGAAGTTTAATGAGATATGAGTAAAAGTTTACTTAAGCCCTAATGTAAAGTGGAAGTTACAATCAACTGATACAACTCAAAATCATAACAATAAATTTTAATGAATCTCTCATACTAAATTTAATCTAAATCTGCCAAGTGGTTCATGAGGTGAAATATGTGACAGATAGATAAGACTTGTCCATAAAGTGCTATCACTTTGCTGGTAAAGAATGCCTAAAAATGTATGTTGAAACTAGCGATTTTCACCACAAACAATATTGACATTTATCAAATTTAATGAACTTTTGTCCACACAAATTCAATCTTGAAGTTAGTATTAAACTGCTCATTACTTTTAATGATTGTATGGAAACCTTAATAACTTGAAAATTTGAAAGAAAGCTATTTAATGAAAATTAACCCTTTGAGTGCCAAGAAATTTCCTAAAAATCTTGCAAAAAGTGCCAAGCAACTTTAATAGAAAATGCAGGAAGTTAGGGAAATTTCGTTAACTTGTAAACGTTTTGTAATATTTTAAAAAGTTTTTTAGGGAATGTTTTGTATATATAGTATTGTGATTTTGTGAAGTTACATGTCAGTACATTAAATAGAACATACATAATACTATCATTAATAATAAACAAAAAATAAAAAACTATATTGAAAGCTAAAATAAGTATTAATCCTTTAAATATTAATAAATAATATTAATGCAAGGCGAGACAGAATAATAATGATAAATTACAATTATTTTTACGTCAATATCCTTCATACACCAGCAAAATTAAATCTTCATATCTAATCCTAAGTTTTTTCTTAATTAGCACTAAATCATTTAAAACATACAAAGTTATTTATTATACAATTTTCAATAACACTTGTGCTTTTTGACACATCCAGGATAAAGGCCCTTACTACATTTAACAAAAATAGTTCTTGATTGTCTCTTTTTCATGTTTGTTGAGCACTCGCGACATAATCTTTTTTTTATCTGGAAGTGACAACCCCAAACTCACGTGAAGGACCAGGAGAGCTCCCGTCCTCACGTTTGCTGCCACTTCCAGATACACCTCTACTCCTTAGCCAATGAATTTATGACAGATATTAAATTTCAGTCGGTCCATAGGCTTTACCCTGAAGGTAAATAGAGAATATATGCATTCAATAGCATTCGCAAGACTAAGTTGAAAACTACCTTTTTCCAATATTTGAAAGTTCTCCTCTCATCTAGATAGCTATACAGCATCATGTCCAAGATATCGATGCCCCCCCCCCCCCCCCCCATGTATTTGTTGTACTCTTGTACAAGATGCGGTTTCACCACTGGCAGACCAGTAGCTATATATTGTTGGTTTGCACGTGATGCCCATATTGATAATACAGGCAACGAAGTATCCTGCAACACAGGTATCCTGCCACATATTTGCACGAGATCGTAGGGTAAGACATTCATTTGATTGGAAAAATTGCTCTGCATACCTGTTGGTTTCGCAACCATCATCTAAAAGAGCGCTTTCGTAAAAAATAGATTAAAATAATCTATTGGTGCAAAATTGGGAGGTGGAGCATGTTTTGGCCTCTGAATCTCTACATACTTAATCGGTAGATTATCAACATCTTCGTCCCTTGCAGATATGTCCTCCCAGTCAGAATCACTTTCGTCGCTCTCTGACACTGTTGGACATGCAACCCTTTCCTTGGAGGAGAGCTGCTTTCGGAAGATGAGACATCAACCGTGCAGGTGGCAAATTCATAATAACTACTATCTGAACCATCACTAATAGAAGAACTACTATTAGCTTCATCTAGAAACTCTCGATCACACAAAGAATCCCTTCCGAATGATTCCATAGCAAATAATAAGGGTTTTAGGAAGTGGGCATTTTCGTCCTAGGTAAATAAAGTCTCCATAGACACTCAAAATATGCAGGGAAGGGCAGAGCTACCGAGAGGGTGGGGATACCGGGGCAAAATCCCCGGGGCCCGGTATTAGGATCTGTCATAAGGTTTTCCTATCGCAATACTCGGATGCAACCATTACCAACTGGCGGCGTTTTCTCCATTTCTCAGATTCGGATTTGGGTTTTTCCAACTCAACCCACTGCTGTTTTATCACCCCTTAGTACCCTGAAACTCCTCCCCACTATTATTTTTCTATCCTTCGGGAAATTCCATCTTTGGGCCCGGGGTCCAGACCCACAAGCACTCGGAGTGTCATCATACGGTCAGTTCTAAAGAACAATATTGTTTACTCCCAATTTTTTAGAGACGAGAAACTAAATTTTATGCATTGAATCGTACAATTACGAAATTGCGACCATTGAATAACAAACTTAATGTTATGCTATTAAAATATACAACCAAATTTATATGTAAATATTATGAAGGAAAAAGTTGCAATGTTGGTAAAAAATCAGGAATCTAGAAAAATGCCTAGAACGCAAAAACAGAACAATGATGACGGGAAACTCTCCTTCGGAGGATGGATTATCGGTATGGCCCCTAGAAATGTAAATTTTGTGAGAATTTATTAGTTAAAGTACTATAGGGACATCTGGCGATCGGTATTCATTCATACTAAGATCTACTCTCACGTAATTCGTACTTTTGGACTCTGTTGCAATGCAAGATATGCAGCTACTTAAAAATGTCACGGGGGACCTCACAATGCATAGTGTAGGAAATTCCGATTCAAATGTGGTCGTCTGTTATGACAAGTACCGATTATTTTTACGTGTTGCTTTTTTGGTACTAAAATACATTTTAAGTGTTAATTTAGAAAACCAAATTTAAAAACCATAACATGTAATTTCGCAAAAAATTTTGTGATGAAAAACCTACACTTATCGACGGCAATTAAATTTCGTCAAATATTTTACTTTTACAAATTCGCTGTTTATCAAAATTAATCGAATCATACCAAGTCTAATTACGATGTGATACATATAGTACTAACATATATTTTACATGTAATTTTGATAAAAAATTTTAATTGGATGGAATTTGACAAATTCTGTTTATAATACTGCGAGCCAATACCGTAGAGAAGGGGGGAGGGGGAGTCGGCTGTCCTGGGCCTGCCGAGGGGCCACGTTCCCTTTTTGAACTTAAAACAGAGAAAAGGGGCCCGGCAATGGTATTTGCCCCAGGGCCCGTGCTGGCTCTCGGCGGCCCTGGGGAAGGGTCTTAGGAGCACACAGGAAGAAGGATAACACCATCTTGCAGCTAGAAAGAAAACTGGATGAAATAGATTGAGGATCAATCTAATCGACACTGGCGTCGATCTAATCGACGTTGGCACTTTAAGGGTTAACATCTAAAGTCTAACACCTCTCACAGCTACAATTACAAATCAAACTTAATACCCAGTATATTAATCACACACTTTTTCTACAATGTGTGTTTATGGGTGATTTTGATTTCACTTCATTAGCTTCGTTTAAGCTTTAGCAAGAACAAAATACATTTTATTAATCATGATCAATGGATTTTAAATCTACAATTACTTTTTACACAATAATAAACTTTAATCAATATATTTTATTTTTGTTTAATCATACAATTACTGTATTAATGTTTTACATTTATATTTAAATATTTAGGCTTAAAATAATGCATTCTTTTTTATTCAAAAATAGTTTATTATGTACATGTTACTTCATTTTTCATGCAAATCTTTTTCATCTATACACTACATTTGTTTACTTATTTGGTCCTTTAAAAGCATTTTTAACTGGGTTTAAAAACAACAGATGAAAAAGATTGGTTTGGCAGCCTCAGATCTATGGTTGTACACAGGCCACATTTTGGACTGCACTATAGGACCAGAAAATCAACAGAAGGGTACATAAAAAGACGATTGAAACTTTGTTAAAATTTAGAGACAGAAACAAAAAGCAAACGTCACAAGTAGGAAAGCACAACATAGGTAATTATTTTACATTCAAGCCACACTCATAAAACAGCAGATAATGAAAAATTCTACCTTGATAGAATACGGTGCTCGTGATTGGCTTGTTCTCGAAACCTATCAAGAGCTGCATACTCTTGTTCTGTGTATGTACGAACACGTTCTTCAGTCAATAAGGTTTCACGTTGAATTGCCTCAGCTAACTGCTGCTGAAGCGATGTGTGGAAAGTTCCTCGATTAGCTGCAATTTTAAAAAGCAATGCTCATATCCATTTCCAAATGTGAAGAGGAAACTTACATGAATATGGCAAATCATTGCAACATAACCCGATAAAATCAACGAAGGACTTCTTTTAAATCTTTAAAAAATGCTAATGAACATTAAACTTGTTCAAACGGACAATTAATGGGTGAAATGTACATACAAATATATCTTATTCTAGTTAATCTTTCTTCATCACTACTCTCGTGATCAATTTCTACAAAACAATGAAATGTAAATAAAAGACAATGAATATATCAATTATGTAAGTAAATAATAGTTGTAATGACTTCTGAATAAAGCGCTTAACAATTACAGCCAAGGCTTCAACTTAGCACTTTCAGTTTACACAAACACACTAACCCTTCAATGCCTGATTTTTTTATTTTCTCTGAAACAATTTTTTACCTTCAATTGATTACTCAGAAGATGGGAAAATTAAAAAACATCTCATAACATTTTTTATTTTAATAAAAACATTTCTGTTACAGATATGATACACTAGGTAGTAAGGTAGTGCTGTTTCAAAAATTGTCGCCGGATATCGCTAAGCATTTAAAAAAAGAAAAATAATTAACTGTTTCCATTTCATATCTGTTACAAGATGCATTGAAGGGTTCATCTTACAGATACAAGCAATTTAAAAGTTATTTTAAATGATTAATACTTCATGAACTACTAGTTTATATCATACAACTTCAATCAAATGCCAAACCTTTTGACTGAATGCTCTTATCTTAACTCCTGGTTTCTTGCAATTCCTACCAGTAAATCAAATTTTGGCATTACTCCTCTTCCTCTCTGTCACATTCCCAACAAACTTCTTCCCAACTGCTTCCTTGCAGATAACCTCTCATAAGTAACTCCCAATTACTCTCTCTTTCTCTTATAAGCTATATCAGCTGTTCTCACACTTCTAGTTAAAAGTTTTAAGAATGGCATTGTAAATACAGAGAATGGCCCAAATGAAAAGTTTAATAGTTTTAAATACACGGTTTCTAACATAGATGATTATTATCATATAAAACAAAACCATGCATGTTTTCAAATTTATTTTTGTACCTTGTAGTCAGTGATGTACCAGATATCCCCACAACCCCCATACATGGTGGGACATGGCCAAAGGAGGCTGAATGTATTTTGCTAGGGCTAAAACTTTTTTCCGGGACTTCAAATTTCTTTTGGCCTACACATTTTCCGGTACACCACTCCTTGTAATGTATCAGTTTATTGCATAGCCTTGTTAGTACAAACTTCAAGGAACTTAAATACAGTCTACTCCCAAGTTTCAACCGTTCGAGATTTCGACCCAGCCGATCGAATTGGGAACTACTTTAGGCAGAATAATTTTCGTGGAGTAATTGGTTCCAACCAACCACACGAGGTTTAGTTTTGGTGTAGACGTAGTTATATCTGCTCTAATTATTATCACAATTATTATTATTATTACAAAAACATTACAAATAGGCTGTTGGCCAGGTGGCAATGTATATACAAGCTTTATAAAGGTTGACATAAATTCAACAATTTAAAATAAACAAGTTTAAAAAATTTCCTCGGTGACCCTCAACCTTTTTTTTAATAACCAGGAGTTTGGAAAGGGATTTAAAATTCCTTACGGGAGGTCATTCCACTCTCTTGCTGTTCTTTGTACAAAGGAATATTTTCCCACGTCTTTTTTGTCAGTTCTAGTACTAATTTTGTGATTGTGGTCATTTTTTCCTCGAAAGCTTGGTTGAGAAATTCTTTTTCTCAGCTCCTGCAGAGCGGGATTGCCTGTATACATACTATGAAATTTAACAATTCTCTTATTCTTCCTCCTTCTCTCCAAACTTTCCCATCCCAGGTTATTTAACATAGATGACACACTGTCAGTTTTTTCGAACCGCCCCAAGACAAACCTAGCGGCCTTACGTTGGATCCTTTCCAATTTCTTAATCTGTTCATTATGGTAGGGATCCCATACACTTGACCCATATTCTAGTATGGGTCTCACCAAAGTTTTATATCCTAATTCTTTAGTGGATTTACTACTTTTACGCAGGGCCCGCACCACAAAATTCATATTCCTAAAACCTCTTGAAATCAATTCATCTATATGAGCACCCCAACCCAATTCCCTCATTAATTTTATTCCTAAATACCTTATAGTATCAACTTGTGGAATTTTTTTACCCTGTACATAAAGTGAAAAATTTCCCCTAATTTTTTTCTTTGAAAAAACAATTTGTTTACTTTTACTAATATTTATTGCCATTTTATTTACCTCCATCCAATCTGATAAAACATCTACATCACCCTGTAATATTGATAAGTCCCTTGCCGTTATCATAACTCTGTATATAATGCAGTCATCAGCAAATAGCCAAATTTTTGACTTAATTAATTTTGGTAAGTCATTGACATACATCAAAAATAGCAGCGGCCCCAGCACACTGCCTTGAGGAACACCTGAGGTCACCTCAGTTTCCTCTGAAACAAAATTTCCTATCTTTACTTTCTGTTTTCTATTCCTTAAAAAATCTATTATCCATCTTACCACTCTCTTGTCCAGTCCTATCTCCCCAATCTTTACTACTAAGCGCTCGTGGTCTACCATATCAAATGCCTTTTTTAGATCAATTACTACTCCATTAACTTCCATCCCTTTATCCAATTCATCTGCTATGTCTTGGCTTAGCCCTAAAAGTTGGTCCTCACAAGACCGCTCTTTTCTAAAGCCGAACTGGTTTTCATGAAACCAATTATTACTTTCACAAAAGTCCCTTATATAATCTGCTATTATTCTTTCCATAATTTTACAAACCGAAGATGTCAAACTAACAGGTCTATAATTTCCTACTTCCGTTCTACTACCTCCTTTATAAATTGGAATAATTTTGGCAGTTTTCCAATCAAACGGTAAACATTCATTATTTAGTGACATCTGGAAGAAAGCTCGAAGATACGGTACCATAACTTCCTCTGCTAATATCAAGACTTCATTTGGAATCCTATCAGGTCCGCAAGATTTATGCTTCCTTAGGGCCTTTAGCTTATTTAATACTTTATTATAAGTTACTTTTAATTCCTGCCCTTTCATAGCATTTGGACTGAAATCTTCTCTGACAGTGGTAGGGGGTTGTAACACCTCACTAAACCATTTATTAAATTCGTTGGCCTTATCAAACAATGTTAATTATCACTTCGCCTTTTTTGTTTTTAATAGTTTTAATTTGCTCTGTATTCCCCTTACACCTGCGTATATATTTGTAGAATTTACTATTATCATTTGATTGAAGCATGTCTATTTATCATGAGCAGCCTTTTTCCTTCTATTCAGATCTCTTATTAACCCCTTACAATTATTTCTTTCAATCAGTCCTTGTTTATGCTCGCAATACGCTGCCCTTACTTTCCTTTTCATCCCCTTTATGGACACATCATAATACTCAGGATCAGAATTATTTTTTATTATTTTTTTAGGCACAAATTTATCCATCGCTTTATATAATAAATTTTTAAAGTTAACCGAAATAATATCCCCTGTATTCCCATTTTTCACCCATTCCAAAAAATTTTTTTCTAAAAAATTTTTATACCCAACTTTGTCTGCTTTATGATATTTCCATACTGTTCGTGGCAACTGCCCATATTCTTGCTCTATTTTTTGATAGTGGACTTCAATACCAACTGCCTCGTGGTCACTTATTCCCAGAAGGACTTCACAACCCAATAATAACTCACTTGGCCTTAAGAGAAAAACATCTAAAAGTGCCCCCTTTCTTGTTGGGACCTCCACTACCTGTTCGAATCCCCCATGGTTTATAAGACCATTAACTAGTTCTTGAGCCTTTCCTCTTCCCCCCGCATCTCCGCTCCAATCAACATCTGGTAAATTTAAGTCTCCTCCTATAACCGTATCCTTCCCTTTATTCTCACAGCCCACAAAATTAAGTAACTCTTCCAAAATCAAAAAATCTTCACTCGGTTTTCTATAAACCGCAATTATATTTAAAATTTTACCTGTTTTCTTCTCAATTAGTTTTACACAAAAAATCTCAGTATTATCTGCAATCCATTCTATCCCACTAAGCAAACTTTCTTTAACGCAAATAAATATACCACCCCCCCTTGTCTCTCTGTCTCTTCTATACCGTAAACCCATTAGGAAAAATCACTAAAGAATAAATATCCTCTCTCAACCAAGATTCGGTTCCAATAACCACTTCTGCACCATATCCTTCCATCAAAGTTTCTATTTCTTTAGCTTTATTTACAACACTTCTACAATTTACTTGAAGGATTTTTAATCCTTATGTTTCCCACCAGGACAATATTCATCTCCTTTGTCCAAATTCTTAACATAAACCCTTTCATTTTCACTTGCCTTAACCTTAGTTTCATCTCCAAATCCCCACATTAGTTTCCCAAATCATAGTAACACACAACATCTTTTATCAAATTTCCAAATTTTTCTACACCTCTCCTGTTGAGGTGAATCCCATCTCGCGCTAAATCCTTATACCCTATCCAACAATTTGGGTCAGCAAAATAAATGCCCTGTTTCTCACACACCCATTCAATACCCTCATTAATAGAGTTTGTGCTGATTTCACTCTTTTTTCTGTTAATTTTTTACTTAAATTTATTTATTTTATTGGTTTATTTATAAATTCATCACTTGTTTGTTTGTTACAAACGACTCGCGCGAGCTGGATAACATACCTGAATACATCTATCTATACATACAACTATTTATCGCAGCAAAATTAATATAAAAGTTATTAAAAAAGCACAAAATAACTTAATAAACACAATAAAATTAAAAATATTTTCATACCTTAAATCTTTTTTAACTGCGCTTATTGGACTTGGTTTATTAATTGAGAAGTTGGAAGATTTTTGTTGGAAGAAGAGAAGCTATTGGGTGCGGAACTGTTTATTTTTGTTATCAAATGACCTGAATTTATCACGTTCTAGAATTTTCTCCTTCTGTTTCACATAAGTGCTAATAGTTGAACGACACATTCTCAACGATTGTGAGATTTCAGTATGGCTTTCACCTTTCTCAACACGCTTTAAAATTTCTAATTTCAATTCAACTATGAGTCTTATGCACTCTTTTATTTGATTCACTTACATTATCACTATTACATTTCCTTTTAGATGCCATGTCAAGTGATAAATTTCTAAATAAATAAATTTAAATAAAAGATTAACAGAAAAAAGAGTGAAATCAGCACAAATTCAAACAATTAGAGCAGATATAACTATGTCAACACCAAAACTAAACCTCGTGTGGTTGGTTGGAACCAATTACACCGTGAAAATTATTCTGCCTAAAGTAGTTCCCAATTTGATCGGCTGGGTCGAAATCTCGAATTAATCGAGTCTCGAAACTCGGGAGTCGCCTGTATTCATGATTTGTAACGACAGAAACCTAAGTACACTTATAATAAATTAGCATTTCATTTTATCAACCTTTTACTATAATCTTTTTAACATTTTACTGTATTCCAACAATAAAAATTGCCAACTACCTGAAATTATGACAGGAAATCTGATCACCTTAAGCATAATGACTATTATTGCCACATCATTAGGCTTTTAATTGTGCTTACTAATCAAATTGACAGATGTAATTTACATGGTTTTGATTAATTGGAAGGGATATATTTCTAACAATGGGATCAAATTTTCAGGATAACTAACTCATAAAACTACATTTCATCTTGTAAATCAGAGATTCTAAACCTGTAATCCATGTTACTGAATAAAAAACCAAATTAAGAGCTATGGCTAATTATGAAGAAGGTGAAACTTTACCAGCAGCCTAAATGAATATCTGTTAAGTGATATATAATAGATGGTGATTCATGGTTATATTCTTTTCAGATGGGTATTAATATAATGCAAAAAGAATGAGAACCTCTTTTCTGAATAATATAATTTCCATTTTTAAGAATTACATTAAATGGCCAAAGTAACAGCACATATGGAAGAAGGTTAACAAGGAAGGAGCTGCTGAAGTAGATATCAAATAGCAGTTTCTTTCAAAAACCAATTTAGACAAACAGACAGACAAACCGAATAAACGTGCACAACGATACAGAATACTAAATCGAATGGCGAGCAAACAAGGTCTATTTGCTTTCATTTAGGAGTTAGCACATCAGACAGACGGTTGGACAAACTGAATGCATAAGCAGATTTTTTTTTGAAAAAGCCTCTAAAAATACACCTTCAACTTGTTTAATAACCATATGGGACTTTCAACCAGTGACACACACTATTAGCAGATATTAAAGTTAACCAATTAAGAAGCTTATAAACATTTAATTGACAGAGTCATAAGGTAAACCCAACAGAGCGAAACTACTACACATGATAATTATTTAGTCCACTGGGTTAATGAGTTATAATCAACACTAGGGTTGCCAACCCTTGAGATTTCTAGTGAAGGACACTACCTGGAAAACAATGAAGTTTTGGGGGGCGGGGGGATAGAAATAAGTGAAAATAATGCTTGAAATTGAAAAAAGAAATATATTTACAAATTATTAAAAAATAAGAACATTTATACGTAATTTGTTGAACTAATCTATCAGTCACATATCTGATGTATCTTCCTTCTTATATTTTTTTGTTCTATCATGCTGTTATTTACATTTTTTAAAAATGTGTCTCAGCAAATTAGATTGAAAAAGGGTACAGGCTTATGTTTCACAGATGAAAATATGTAAAAAATATTGGAACGTTTGAAATTTCTTTTTGAAAAATAAAACCTGTTGACTTTGAATTTATGCTTACTCGACAATTGACACCGTATACCTAATTTCAATGCATAGCATTTTATCTATTTTAGTGATTACTGATAAAATGCATATATATACTGATGACAAAAATAAAAAGTTTAAGTCATAAAATTTGGAAGATAACAGTTTCTTCAATCAAAGACCATTATAATGTTAATATCATTAAAATAAAGTATTTTTCATGGTAATTTAGATTTTAAAATGGTACAAAAAGTACAACACTTGAACTGTCCTTCCAAAAGGAGGACGGTTGGCAACCCTAATCAACGCTGCTACTCAAAACCAAACTTCAGCAAGTTTTAATTTCAACTTTATACCAGAATTTCCTCAAGTCAGTATTTACTAACGCTAGTCAAAATGCGTAGATAGCTTTGCTAACTTGCTTATAGTTGTTAAATTAAGCCCATAATTTAAGAAAAATGCGGGATGGTTAATCCAAATTATACATATCACCAACTAATATCGCTACTGCACAAACCTGCAAATTTACTTGGGGAAAGGATGGCTGTATCAATAGGCTCTTCACAATCATTAACAACAACTCTAAATACTGTAGAATACCTATCACTATTTTTGGCTGCAGCAATATCATTGGGATCAGTCTGAAATAGAGATAATAAAATTATACAGTATAAAATAATTCAAGATGTTATTATTATCGAATATTAAGAATGGAGATTATAGTTAATTACCATCAATCCTTTGCTAACTAAGACATAACTAGCACCTTTCTCCCTATTGATTGCGTGTGTGTTCATGGAGCAGTTAAGGCATTGATGAATAACCCAGCTTCCTACATTTCGAACTTTAATCAAGGATGCTTGTTCCTTGGATATTCTTTCAACTTCCACTTTTCCGACATCCTTAAACAGATTATTAGCTTTTTAGATTGTATGCGTAAACTATGAAAACTTTATAGTTTGACAACTGAATGAATGTATAGTACCTCTATAAAAAACTGCTCATTTAATTCCGAAGGAGTCAAACCAAGTTGTGAGATGTCAACTTCAGATATCTCCGTTCCATTGGTGGTGATTGACACATTGAGACATATACAGGTGAGCATTGCACACTATTTCTGAAAATTAGAAGGAAAAATTAAAATCCTTATCTATTTGATAATCAACTTATGCTACGATAAAAAGTAACCATATTTGTTTGCATTTGTAGCGTTTAAGAATTTCGAAGAAATTTTTTATCAACAAAAGACGCATTGACCAAAAACTGAGATTACCACGAAAGATAACTAGTAGAAGTTTATTCAGAAAATTTCATACAGTAGTACTTTTTACTTCATTGAAAACTGTTTTATTGGAGTGTTTATCGGACATAAAATTGTACAATAACACTATAGCCCGAGATACTCTCATGAAGCGATGACCTTGCCTAAGTCATATGTGAGACCTTTCGCACCAAGCATACATATTATTGAACAAATGACCAAGACAATTACCTACAAACGACAATGAAACTAAGAATTAAATACTCTTAATTTCCTATCGGTTTCTTGATCTTGATGTGTGCCTTCTCAACGCCACCTACAGAGGCAGTAAAGAGGCAAACAAATTACGCACTCTAAACGCACTTAATAACTTTAAACCGCGCTGTATACGTCTCCCTCCGTACGTAGCCTTTAACTACCATGCGTAAATAAATCGTGTTAGTACAGGGAAATCGATGCGTATTAATATACCGTAATTAATGTTAAGTATTGGTTTCATTCAGGAGCTCATGCAAAACACCAAAAACTAAGAATGAGTTTATAGGCAACCACATTTTTTCTATTCATCCCGTAAAATAAAAAAAATCGAATAAAAAATATGAAACAAAGTATGAGACTAAGATAAAGATCAAGCTATTTTGAAGATAAGCTTAAAACAATAGGAAAAGGCATTGAAATTTCATGCAATCAAAACTTCAAACGTCAAAATTTTCAGATAACATACGATATATTCGTAACGGTATGCTGTATAATTTATTCCTGTTGACGAGTTACGTGCCGCCAAGCTCGGTGCTACCGCTTTGGCTTTAATCCAAGGCCGAAAGTACGATAGGATACTAAACGCTTTTGTTAATGTTTGGCCCTCTTCCAGCAAGATAGCCTTGAAGCATAATTTACAATGAACTGCACAAAAATTTTTATTATTAGAATAAATGTCGGCTAGCATTCGTAAACATTTAAAGCTATACATGATTAACATGTTACATACTAAACATAAGATGAAAACTAACACGCCGGAGTCAACGTGATGCACGATAAACTTATTATATAAGTTGTGCGGCTTAAATTTCAAGGTCAACTTTTTAATTCTGTTGTTGAAAGTTCCTATATCGTAATATAAAAATAATAGGATGCAGCTGAGATGCCAAAGACTAAATTCGTGATTACTACCGAAGTAAACCTACCAAAATTAAAGATATATAAAGTCCGAGACAGAAGCCTAAGCAAAAGACCAATGTTATACTTGCGTAATGTTATGATTTAACATAAAATATTATAGTTAGACAAAAATAAAGCGATGCATAACTTTTTAAATTCCATCTTGATGCCAAGGGAAATTCTACCGGACGTTACATGGCTATTTACGGTAAATAATTAAAAGAAAATATAAGTAATCAGTCTTCATTGATACCGTTCAAAATATGCCGTCAACTTGGATTAATGAAAATCAGTAAGGTTTTTAGTAATCCATAACCTTACTAATGTCATTCAAATCGGATTTGTAAGCTCCATAACAGCGAGTTGTTATAACAATAAAACAACCCGGATACCTGCTTCAAGTTTTAAAACTTTGCTTGGATAATATTGATTTATTTTTATATCAACATACTAAAGATTCAAATTATTGGTCTCTAATATAACTCTTCTGTATTTCCTTTGAATGAACATTGAAAGCTACTTGTAGTTTACAATCTCATGTAGTCTCCAAACTTTTTTCTTCCTGTACTATTGTAACGGATACATTTTGATAAATGCCTTTTTGTTTAATTTATTAAAAATAAAGGTATCTTGCGGATTATACGCCCCATATTTCAAATTGTCAAAAAAACTTATTTACCTAGTAACCGAGGATATTGGCAAGCCTTGGACTCGCTTTGTTTTGATTATAATGCCTTTTATATCGGGTGTAGCCCATGGTGGAAAGACTAGTCTTTCCACCATGGGTGTAGCCATCTCCGGGCGCTATCGCACCCATTGCCTCTCTGGAACGTCATGGTTTGCAAGCTTTCGTTTTGCATGGAAGTTATTAAATCTAAGTAATTAACAAATATGAGATCCAGCAAAAATAGTATATTTAGTATAAGAATTCCATTTCATTATTTTTACAAAACATTCACTAAGATAAAAGCTAGAATAGAGCCTGGGGGACAAATAGTGCAGAAGGTCCCAGTCCACTACCAACCCAACACAAACTCAACATTACCAAACACCAACCTAATCCAACCCAACACCAATGAATGGGTGCCCAATCTGTGCCAAAACGCTGAGATGCCAATCATCCATTCCAGAACGGTGTATAAAACCCACAAGATCCAAATAAAGTTTATGCACATTATATAACAAGTTTACAATAAAATCAGAATCTCTGATATTATTGTCAGTACCCAGTAAAATTAAAACAATTCTTGAAATAATAAAAAATTGAAAACAGAACTGTTTAACTAAAGCTAACGAGACTTCCGAGTTTGTTTTGAAGAACACAGTGCTCTATGGAAGAGATACCGTCTTAAGACACTGCATCAAACTTGTTGCTGTATTTTGATATTACTTACGTGTAAGCTTATGCTGGTAAGAACTGTAGAGCCAAGCTAGTGAAAAAGACACCATTACCAGGTTTTTCTCATGGGTCCCTCAGGATAATATCACAAACAACTGGTTGGGAAATGCTGATGTAGACAGTTGAAATTACCATTTTAAAAGGTTAGGTTGAAAAATATGACAAAAGACGACTTATTTATAAACTTGCAATGAAAATACCAACTAAAATATAACACCTTAAATTGTAGTTGTAAAATGTAACTTTCATTAGCTGAAAAAATGTAACTGCAAGTTTAAAGGTTACACAATGAGCCTGATATGAGGATAAAAATAAAGTTTTAGTTTCATTTTATATGACTGTCCATATAATAAAACTGTAATAATTACATAGGTGTATAAGAGACAAAGGAAATAAAAACACTAAATTTCCATTTTTTTATTAACACACAAATAGGTGATATATATCTGAAAAAATCAATCTTGATCCTTTTGACAGCATTTCCTCCAACAGAAAAATTAGTGTTCGTCTTAACATTATAGCTATAGACACATGGGCTGACATAACAAACAAAATAATTACCTACTTGATAGAACACAGTTAAATTACCACAATTATAAACGACTGTCAAAAAAATAACAACTATAAATACCTTGCCTTCATGAGCCCAAAAATTCATTTACTTGATAGTACCCATTAGGAATTTAACATATATGATCAGAAATTTAATATCACAGAGATGTATTTTGTACATGGGAATCAAATGATTTCAAAATTTTGAAGCCATAAGCTGTAATTCAGGTAGTGTTCACTAGTCCTTCCATGACATCCTCAGCTTCGTCGCGTAGGTTTTCTACTTTTTCCAATAAAAGTAACTGAAAAGAAAATGTCATAATCCATTGAACAGAATGTGATCAGTATTGTTTGTAATTACAATATAAATGTATTTAATTTACCAACCTTTGCTGCAGCAATAATTTGCTGTGCAACTTTTTTAGGCATATGGTCAATAGAGCTAACAAGTTGCTGAGTGGTGGAGTTAGCAATATCTTGAAGATTTTTAAAGCCAGCATTATACAGTTGTCTGGCTCTTCCCTGCAATATAAAGTTACAATCAATTCACCATTAATAATGTTGCTAAAAATGATAATTTACCATGTGTTAAGTATTTGTAAATGTCTAACAATTTTACCCCTTCTTACAGAGGAATTGATTTAGTTCAATACAACTGATATACATGCAGCTCAAAATCCATTGTGAATACAATAACTTCACCATCCCTGGAAGAATGTATTTTTACGACAAAGTAATATTTAGTTGAAACTCACCATTTACAAATAAACCTTAGAATCAATACAATCATAATAAACTTTTGAGAAAAAGCATAATGTATAATTTATGAATAAATGTTTAATTATGTGAATGTTTGTATTCCCAACATAAATAAAATGAGTGAGTGTCTCATTACTGTTAGCAAATTTTCCAATGAAGGTCAACTTACTTGACACCAGCAATGAAATTTTTATCTTTGTACTTTCTTAAACACAATCTTTACAGAAAAGAATATGCTCTGACGCAGTACAATACATAGTAAACGTTCACATTTTATTTAAATGTCAACTTATAATGAGGCACAGAATCTTTTCTCAAGATTCAATGCAGGAAATGAAGTTAAGTTTGATCTAGGTACAGCAGAAATACATACTACAGATACTCAGTGGTAAAATGTATTTCACGTACCATTTTCCAACCAGTAAAGTTAAAGCGGTACTAAAAGCCAATGAAAAGACATTTTAAAAATTTGTATCAAAGTTCATTAAAAAATGCTGCAAGGCTAATTACCACTAAGTTCTACCTTACTAAATTCTTAAGTTAAAAATTTATGTATATTTGGAACATGCTCAATCCATATTTAATTATAATAGAGTAATTTAAACATTTAACTCATAATTTTCACAAGAATTAATTTGTTACTTAATTCCACTACTATTCAATTGGATGCTTGGATTTATTACCATAAAAGATGACATAGTAAATTAGTTTGCATGGTTCAAATGTGGATTTAATGAATGAGATATACTATAGTAACACAAATTTTCATAATTTTACATTTCTTTGAATTCTGCTCAAATTCTTGGGCCAATTTAGAAAGCATACAAATAATCACAGCAAAGAAAAACTTCTTCTGCAAAGTGTACATCCATGAGCCAAGCTCATATCTCATTGTCAGATACAACCAAATTAAAATCAAAATTTTACATTTTCTCAGGCGTAAATTGGAGGTGACTATATGCAATGAAATATTAAGATTTTTCCCGAATTTAGTTTTTATTACTCACTTGTCTTATCTATATAATATTGTTATATAATATTCCACGTTACTCTTATATAAAAGGCCAGGTTTGTCAAGCTGCAGGAATGCAGAAATGGGACTATTTGTGCACTTCCAAATATATCTGCTTTATCCCTTGTGTGTGGGGGCAAGCATAGAAATATACCTGGCAAGAGGGGACTAAGGTCAGTTTTTGAAGCACAATAGAGGGTTTCAACCTTTACTGGGCAACCCTCTCAGCATGAGGTATGATTTCAGGTCAAAGAAGACTGCCTCAATTTTATTTCAGAATAATCGATCAAGATATGTATTTTTTGATGAATTATTCGTATTCCTTGTGAAAAACTACACCAAAATAGATTTTTATTTGCATTCCTGCAATATTCTTTAAGAAAACTGAGCTCCATCTATATCAGATGATCTTGAAATTTGGTGCAGTTATATGTTCAACTTATTATTTTATTATTTAATTGCCTTAAAATCCTTTTTCTTTTTGTCTTTATTAGTGAAATGGAGGATAAAAAAGAAAAAGAAAGGGAATACATGAAATTATATCGCGAAAGAATTAACTTGATATTTTTTATTTTTAGATGAATATCACTAATACAGGGGCCCCTAGTATGCACATAATTTGAATTACATCCAGATTTATTTTTATCTGAAGGTTTTAATACCTGCATGCAGGATCCGGTCGCTGTGTTTAATTTGGAGTATTGAAATAATTTTTGTTTTCATTCTGAAAAATCATATAAAGGCAGTCCCCACTTGTCGTTGTTCCACTCATACGTCAGTTCCTAATTAACACACTGTTTCATTCTTTCGTCCTCGTGATTCATTTATTCGACATACTGACTCTTTTCGTCGTTCTGGATTTTTGTTGTTTTGCTCATATGTAAGCACCTAAGTGGCAAACAACATTGTTTCATTTTTTAATGGAAATATTTCACATAGTTACCCCAGGAACAGTTAATTTTATCCCTCAATTTAATGTTGTGTCTATGGAAAAAAGTGATCTGCTTTTTGTCAATGTACTTTTCGATCCACTTTTCATCGCAGTTTTCAGGAACGTAACCTGACGTATAAGTGGGGATTGCCTGTATATCATGAATTATTGGCGATGAAATGTTTAAATAAAAAGCATTTTATGATTAAAATATATTGAAGAATTACTTGGTTTTGTTTTCTAGAGAAGCACACAGAAAAATTGTATCGAATTACAAAGTTGTTATAAACAAAAAATGCAATACAACAATATTTACTTTTTGGTGGCCCAGTTCCTACTCACAACTGACATGACCTTGGTGTATAGAGCTCTCTTGCGATGCTCTGTTTACTTTTTCTGCTTTAGATATGACATGGGGACTGAGGGTGGATCTCTAAGACTTGATAGGGATAAGCTTTCTCAAATGACTGTTTAGATCTGAGACATCCCATCCTCTGAATCTTTCACCTTCAATTTTTCCTCAGCTTGCCATGACCTCATGCTTCTGGGAAATTCTCTGCCCAAGCCCCTGGTTCCAGGTGAAATACAGCATCTGTAAGCGGTCTTAAAACTTAGCATGCCAGCAGCAGTGAGTGAATACATTTGATGGAACATATACGAGGTCTGACAATAAAATAACAAGACTGAACTCACAGGCAGCACTGTATTAAATTTTATTCTGAACTGCAGTGGTCTCTTTCAAAGTAGTTCCCTCCTGCAGCTATACATGGATTCCAGCATTATTTCCAACTGTCATAGCACTTCGGGAAATCATTTTCCTGCAAGTTGTTTACAACAGCCGTCGTAACATTCTGAATCTCTTCCATGTTATCAAAATGTGATCCCTTGAGATGATTCTTTAGGGTAGGGAAGACTAAGAAGTCACATGGAGCTAGATCTGAGTTATCAGGATGTTCCACGACCACGATCCATTTTTTCACCAAAAACTACTTGATGGAAAGCGCTGTGTGTGAGGGCACATTGTCGTGGTGCAAGACCCACTTGTCGGGGAACAATTCTGGCCTCACATGATGAACCCACCGTCTCAAACGTTCCAAAACTTGGAGATAAAACTTATGGTTGACAGTATGACCAGGTGGGACAAACTCTCAGTGCACTGTTCCTTTGCAGTCAAAAAACCAAATCAACATTCTTTTGACTTTTGATTTTGACATCCGCGCTTCCTTGGGATGGGGTGAGCCTGAAGATTTCCATTGCATGCTCTACAGCTTTGTCTCAGGGGTCACACTGAAAAACCCATCTTTCATCCCCAGTGATAACTCTGTTCAGCCATTTGTCATTCTTCTCGATTCATTGCAAAAGATCAGCACAAACCTCCCTTCTCTGCTGCAGATGGTCATTACTGAGGTTCTTGGGCACCACCTTCGCACAAACTTTCTTCATCCCCAAATTTTTCATCAAAATCAATCATACAGTCTCTCTATTGATATTCAGTTCTTCTCAAATCATTCTGACACTAAGATGTCGATCATTCCGCACCAGAGTTCTCACCTTTTCGACATTTTCATCTGATTTTGATGTTGTAGGACATCCAGGTCGGCTATAAAACTAAACTTCGTCCCTTCCTTCGGAAAACAGTTTACACCATTCAAAAACACGTGCTCTTGATATAACCCCTTCTCTATACAATTGCTTTAACATTTCAAAGATTTCAGTTGGTTTTTTTCCTAGTTTTAACAAAAATTTCATGTTGATTCTTTGTTCACTTCAGTTCTAGTAGGTGGAAATCTACGTTCAAAGTGATCAAAATCAAACAGATCAATTGAATAATTATTCACAGCACTTATTGTTTTTAAAATGTTTATTGCAATATATTGGTGATCATTATGAGTAGAGAAGTGTAAAATATAACAATTTGTACAAGTTATGATGCAAACTTGACAGTTATGGATGAAAACATCCTGGAAAACAAACTCCAAGGTAATGCGTTAAAACATGCAAATTCTACAAATAGATGTTGTAAGAGGCCTTAAGAAAAGCTGAAGGACATCCTTTACACTAAGAAAGCATTTAATGGGTCTAAGGCAGAGGTTCTCAGGAGGTATTTTCTTGTACCCACTGATTCGGCCACGAAGAATTGCACATCAAGTAAAGTTTAACCTCTCAAGCATGTATGACGACATATGTCATCCAATGCAGCATCTTCTGTTACAGCTCCTATCTCCTTTGCTCTTTGAGTCACAGTAGCAAATGATGTATCCACATGAACGTCATGAGTCAGGGAACGTTCCTAAATAAACATTCTCTCTCTTGCAACTTGAAGATTTTTTTCAAGAGGGTATTTTTCCCTCATTCAGTCTGTGACCATGGCGTCAACAAGTAAGCCGCTTACTGATGCAGAAGCGCTGAATTTAATTGCTATTGATGAAACTGACAATGAAAGTATTGTTTCTTTTGTGAGAGAGACTTCAGAAGGATATTTGTTAACTTCAGAAAGTGAAATTGAAGACGAGGATGTTAGGTGTGAGAGATTTAATTGCTATTGATGAAACTGACAATGAAAGTATTGTTTCTTTTGTGAGAGAGACTTCAGAAGGATATTTGTTAACTTCAGAAAGTGAAATTGAAGACGAGGATGTTAGGTGTGAGAGATTAGAAAACGAAATGAACTGACTGTCTGTGATAGTGCAAATGTAGTTTTTACTTTTGATTGTGAATGTGAAAGTGCTGTGAACTTTAAAATTTTGAGTTATAGCCTGTTAGAGTACTTTGAAAGATTTTATAAAGTTTTATAAAACTAATTGTTGAAGAGACCAATCGGTACGCAAGCTGGTATTTGGAGAAAGAGAAAACTTTTTCCTTTCGTAAGTCTAGGTTTTTGAAGTGGTATCCCATCTCTCCTAATAAAATAAGAGTTCTGTTGGGAATGTATCTTCTAATGGGCATCATTTCTAAACCAAATAAAAATATGTATTTCACTCGTAAATACCTTTTAGCAACTCCATTTTTACTGGATATTATGTCTGAGGAAAGATTTTCTCTTCTATCACGATTTCTGCATTTTGTGGATTATAATGACAAAGACTTAATCCGTAGTTATCCCAAAATTTACAAGATAATTAACATTGTAAACTTTTTGAAAGCAAAATTTCAGGCTTCTTACTTGGCCAGTAGAGAAGTTTCTGTTGATGAATCTCTTTTGTTGTGGAAGGGTGGACTTTCCTGACAATAGTATTTGCCATTGAAAACTGCTAGATTCGGGGTGAAGATTTTTTAAACACTGCAATGCATCTGGATATTTGGTAAATTTTATAATTTATAATGGCAAAGGAACTGAAATACTTAGCAAGTGCATAAGAGACAATGATTTATTATCTACTAAGGTGGTTCTTGCGCTATGCGAAAATATTCTTGTTACAGGTCAGTGTATATATATGGATAACTTTTACTCTAGTCCGGACTTGTTTCAAAGGTTAGTTGATAAGCATACTGATGCTGTTGGCACAGTAAAGTTGAACTGGAAAGAAATGTCGGCAAAACTAAAGAAAGGAGAGCAGCAACATGGTTAACAGGGCATCACTTCCCAGAAGAGAATTCCTCTTCAGGCAAGCGAAGAGTCGGACAAAAGAAGTGCATTGTTTGCACAAACATGGGAATAAGGAAGGAAACAGTCTACCGATGTAAAAACTGCCCTGGAAATCCTCCTCTGAGTGTTGCACCATGTCTTGAAATGTACCACACATTATCCAATATTGCAGAATAAAGTTGAAAGTATGATAGATACTTGAAATTATAAAGTAGAAGTCTAAAAAAATTAATAAACAGTCAACCAATCATGGTTAATATTACTTATTTTTTCAGATTTTTATTTTTAATATTTTCTGAGAATTAAATTAAAATAAAACATAGCATTCTGGAGCATTTCAATAACTGAGGGTGCCATTTTTAAATCACACTTGAGGAGTTAAAGAAAATGTAACAATAAGAACATTAAAACCTCCACATACCTTCTATTTTATGACAACAGTTACTTATTTATCATTAATAATTGTTTTTCTTTAAATATAATTCCAATTATTGAAATTTTCTTGTGGCTACACTGAAATTGTCCAGTGGCTGCACTTGAGAACCACTGGTCTAAAGAATAGAATTACAGTCAACTCCCAGTTATCCAGAATGCTCGGGGAATTGCGTTTTCCGGTTAAGTGAATATTCTGGTTGCTTGAGAGTTTTAATGGAGAGACCTCAATAAAGCATTTGGATACCAAAATAAGGAACAGATGCAGAATTGTACATTCACCTTGGAATTGCTAACCTGTACACTAAGTATTCTACTCACAATTATTCCAAATAATTCCTTGACATTCAAGGAAGTAATGAAACTCAAATATACAAGTATCCAAACGTTTAATTGGAATATTTTAATATTTACTAACTACATTACATCCAACGGAGTTTCTCGTATGACTATCACTACTATTGTCTGTGAGATATATGTTCCAAGTTGATTTGAGAAGGCGAGTGAAGGGAGACAGTGGAAGATCGGCAGCCAATGGGATGCTCTCCCTAGGCATGGCAACTGTACACTGTATACTCTATACTCTCTCTTGCATTGGAGCTTCAAAACACTTGCGGTTGCTCCCCCACTACGCATCAGTCCGTAAACGCTTCGGAGACATAGTTATATCTCACGTACAATAGCTTCTCTTTTGTTCTAATAACAACACGAGGTAAGGGTTAACTTTGTCCAACCTTTAGGATTTTACGACAAAAAATATTGTTCGCTTGTCCGAGAAAAGGAGAGAAATTATCCACACCCAACACAATGTATTAGCAGAAATTCTAGAGGCAAACTGATACACAGGTAAACACAGTTAAGCACAGAGGCATAGCCAAGGGGGGGTTTTATGGGGTTGAAACCCCCCCCCCATGAGAAAATGAAAAAATTATTTGTTATTATTATTTTTTGACTTTTTATTACAACTATGACATCCAGTGAAAAAATTGAACTTATTAGTAAAAATAATTAACGAAATAGTAACAAAGAAAACCATGTAAATATGAGACAAAAACAGTGAGCAATCATCTATACTTCAAAATGAAACAAGTGCTGCACTTGAAGCGCATACAACCTTGGGTGTGAAATTATTACAGAACGCTGATTCTTGCTTTATTTTCGCTATTTATGGATTATTTTTGTCTTCTGTACACATTTTTAAAGGTAAAAATGGGAGCAGGGCCGGCGCCAGGGTTGAGGCGACCGCCTCAGCCGCAGCGTTTAGCTTGGGGCAGCATTTTCAGATGCAACTGAGACAAAAATCAACCGCCATTGCGGATTTGCAAAAAAGAAAAGGGTGCCCATACATTGTTGTTCACCGCTTCAACATCAACTAAGCATACATGATTTTGCATTCAGAGCATTAAAAAAATAATTTGAATTTTTTAAATATCTCTCCGTGATGTTTAGAGCTAACCCTTGGACTCAGGATATTTAGGTTAGAGTTTCTTTTCCCTTCTGTGTATCTTTGGTTGACATCTATTTTATGTTCCGCTTAATTAAATTCTTAGCATCTAGCATGCCTGTTTTCCAGAAACCTTAAGATGAAAATTTACATAAATTAATTATAAAATTGTCTCAGAAGATGTAACGAATATCATTAACTGTGATTTCTGTGTCTTAATGTCATAAAGAGTGGAATAACCGACATTGAACTCTTTCATTAAAACACTGAAGTTCTCAACTTTCTCTAAACGTTTTATTATATCAAGTTTCTGGGTTAAGGTTAGCACAACCCATTTCCTTTTATCACGTATAGCTCATATTGGAGTTTTAGGAGGCATTAAAAAGGGGCGTGCAAAATATTTTATTTAACATAAACACTGAGTGTAAGAAACAACCACAATTGCATATTGCGACTGCCAAAAACACAAATTTTAGTGGTAAGATTCCAATTAGATGTAAACAAAAAATTGCAGAAAGTGCCAATTTTAGAGAGAACATTCCGAACTAGAAGTAATAAAAAAATCAAGATGCAAGAGATGCCAGTTGCTTGAGAATTGCAGTTGCATGAGTGCCGGATAACGGGGAGTGTACTGTACTATCTTAATTTGAATTTTTTTCCGTGAATAGGAAATTCCATTAAGTGAGAGGTTTTACTATAACAACCATAATAATGCAGTAATAATGCATTTAGCTAAACAGAGTGACTGTTTTTTTACCAACCACATTGTGGGGAAGACATTTTTTAAGATTCTTAAAGAAAAATATTTACCCTTTTAACAGCTGGTAGTTCCATAAGAGGTAGCAATTCTGCTTGGCAACAATGAGACAATCGTTTAGAAAAAGTTACAAGTAGATCTTGGAATGCCCAAAATTCCTCAAATTCCTGAAAAATAATTTTTGGGTTAAGACACTAAAAAATAACAAGTACATAATAAAAAATATTTTACTCACATCATCACAAACACATACCTGACAGAAATGTAAAACGTTTGAAGCAAAACCAGCAGCTTTATTCATGAGTGACTGAACAAGGCCTCTCTGTGTTTCGTACTTCTGAGACACATCCCAAACTGACATTTGTTTCCATAGATCATTCAGCATTAAACTAACATAAAAACGATTAAGAACATGCTTGGAAATCCCCTGCGAAAATATCATCAAATGTTTAAATTAGTGCTTAACCCATTCACTGCATAATTTATTTCAGATTTGTTCCCAAAAAAGTGGCAATTATCCAGGAAAAAATCAAATTTTTTTGATAACGTAAATTTTATTATTTCTGATTTGACATAGTTGTAATGAATTCAAAAATGTTAAAATATGGAATTTACAGTAATATATGTGCTAAAAACTTCATTATTTTGCAAAAACATCAATATGTAAATACAGGCGACTCCTGAGATTTGACCGGGATGCGTTCCTGAAAACTTGGTCGAATCTCAGCACAAATTCAAACAATTAGAGCAGAAATAACGATATCTAGACTGAAACTAAACCTCTCATGGCTGGGCGGGTCGAAAATTACTTTGCATAAACTAATTCCTAATCCGACCGACCAATCGGCTGGGTCGAATAAGCGGGTTTCGACAGATCGAATTCTCGAGTTGGTCGAATCTCGAACGGTTGAATCTTGGGAGTCGCCTGTACATTTACAGCCCACTATTTTTAGTGAAAAGAAAGGGTAAAACAGCTATTCTACATTTTAAATATAATAAACATTCGATATATATGAGTTACATTAAATACCAAAGTTTAAAAATATATAAAAATAGTAATAATAAAATTACAAAAAACAGCACTTTTCAAAGATTTTGTATACAATTTTATTAAATAAAATTTCATCCTAAAATAAGTATTATTTAATTTTTCAGATTAATACGACACGTATTGTGTATAATTATTTCATCCTTCTACATTTTGGTTGTAATTGCAATATTTTTTGTATTTTTACTTTCTCATACGTAGTAATGGGAAAGTATTGTATTCATGAAAAAAATCGACTTCGAGATTTTAACGGAAATACATGTTTTGAGGTCCCTAGAACACGTTTAGACTATTTTCGGAATGATGTCTGTGTGTGTGTATGTTATTGTGGGCGCTCTAACTCAAAAAGTACATGCTATATCGTTACCAAACTTCATATATAACACTTGAACATGAGCACAAAGAACTGATTAGTTTTTGGACAATAACGGATAATCGGAAGTCGCGGTTTATTCGAAACCCGATTCGGTTTTTGCGATTTTTCTTCGTTAAAACATCATTATTGTATATACAATTCTATACAAAAGGTTATAGAGAATGTAATTTCCTACAGTTTTCATTTGAAACAATTTTCTATAGGAGTTATTGATAAATAACCGGTTTTTCGGTTTCCGTTAAATATCTCCTTAAAAACATCGTTATTGGTAATCTTCCTAAGGACCAAAGTTGTAGAGAATATTATTTCTTCCAAGTTTTGTTTGTAACTAATTTTCGTAGAACCATCCCTTTCGGATATATTTCGCTTTATCTTAATACCAGCCTACAGCGCCAACACCTTGTAGCGGTGAATTCTGTAAACATTCAAAATATACGTAATTTACGGCAAGGACGTGTCTTCTTTTATGATACGAAATAATAATTTTGCCTTATAATGCTACTAGGCTTATCAGGACACTGCAGGCTGAAGTATGTCGTTTGCTTTCTTCTGCAAACTCCTTTCCCTTTTTGGGAACATTGAGAGAGCATAATGCTTCAAACAGTGCAGTTTGGTTGATATTTTTTGTCTTAAAATTGTTTCAGAAAGTGGCATTTCGTAAGTCGAGGCTGTAACAGGGATGAAGTCTAACAAATGCGCTTCAAGTTGATTTGTCTTTCAAAGGATTCTAAAAGACCATCTATGACTTGCTCCCTGAATTTCCTTTGTGATAATTTTCCATTAGGATTTTGTATATTGTAAACAATCCAACCGTTTATCAAAGCTGCCTCAGTGATAAAATTCCATGTAGACATATACCATTTACTTGATTTTCCAATGAATGGGTATGTAGAACAGAGCTGATCGAATCTGTCTACTCCTCCCATGAATTTATTATACAGTACTTGTATATTTGACTTTACTAATTGCTTCTTTCCATTCTTAAAATTCACCTCCACCTCAGTTGTCCCAACAATGCCTATGATAGACTACATATTTACTCTCCCAGCATCTTGCCAAGTGCAGACTATCATAGAATTGTCTTATTTTAATAAAGAAATTGGTTTTTCACCATATTTTTGCTTCATACTTTTCATAAAAAAACGAGAAGGATGCCCAACCACTGAGAAAAATACCAGCAAACTGACAAAATATGTCACTTCGTTGCCTTTCAAATCACCATAAAAGCTTCCTTAACCTCTCAAAACCAGCAACATCTCAAGTATGGTTTATTTCCTTCGCTTGCTCATAAACAAAGAAAAGGAAAGGCCGCCCCCAAATGTGCCTTCGCACACGTACACTCCACACAAAGGGTGCGGTCTAAAGTGGGTGAGACACATCTTGTTGGTAATTACACAAATGAGAGCAAATTGATGGAAAGGATGATGCGAAGATCCTTATGCGACAGGCATAAGCTGTTATGATGGGAAATGAGGAAACAGGTGAAAAAATCTGCCATGACTGGAAATCAAACCCGGGTCTTCCACTTGCCGGGTGGATATTCTACCACTAAACTACCGTGGCAGACTAATTCTCCTGTTTCAGAATGGGAATATTTTCTTAGGTTGGGACCAAGCTAGCTATGCTAGTATCAATCAGCCCCAATGGATGTCCTCAAGGAGATACATCATAGAAAACCCCTACCCTCTCAAATGGTGAGAATGCCATGATATAAATTGATGGAAAGGATGATCTGAAGATCCTTATGCGACAGGCATAAGCTGTTATGATGGGAAAATATTCCTGTTCTGAAACGAGAATTAGTCTGCCATGGTAGTTCAGTGGTAGAATATCTGCCAGGCAAGTGGAAGACCCGGGTTCGATTCCCAGTCATGGCAGATTTTTTCACGTTTCCTAATTTCCCATAAATGAGAGCAGTCAGAGGTATATGGAGAGTGCTATACGACAGATGGGGGCTACCGAGTGCAGCAGTATCGATAGAAAGTTTTTTCAAGGGCATGGGGTAAACTCAAATGTCGCAGCATAGGACTATATAAGCTCGTTCAGCTATATCCGAATATGGCAGCATAAGGGTTAAATCAATACGGCATTTTCACCAAAAAGATAAATATAGAGAAGAGAAACACAACATTCAAAAATGCATATTGTCAAAACATTTTGGCTATATATTAGCAGAATTCCTTTAATTATGCTTAGATATTTAAATTATATCTAGAAAATAATTACACCAAGTTATTTTTAAAAGTTTTCTTAATGAAAGCATTAATAAACTGAATGATGTTATCCACACCCTGGGCCGTAGCAAGGAAATTTGGTGTCTGGGCTAAAGCCATAAAATGGCACACCCCTCCCCCACTTGAAATTATTATCATTTCCATTTTATTATTGTTATTTATAGGTTTTCAGATCCTTTACAGTTCAATGTCTATTTGATTTTGAACCAAATATTTTTATTGTACCAAGTCTAGGAGTCGAATCCTTTGACAACCTTACTCCCCACATAAAATTATAAAAAATATTTATTTTAATTTTAAGTTTATTAACCTACTTGATACAAATTTTCTAATGCACAACTATATTTTTCATGCTTTTTTAATTTTGCAAATTCATCTATGATATCATTGTATTTTAACGATTTGGAGAGATTTTGCTCACTGTGAGAATCACAAAATTAGTCTCTCTCTTAGCCCATGCACGATTGTAATTTTTCAATAATCATTTTCAAATTGTTTGCACACCAATGGTTTTGAGAATATTAAATCGAAGAATTGAAACTCATGGGGCATGTAAGCAAATCTTTAGTAAACAAATTTAAGTGCTGATATTCTCTCAAAACATCACTTCAATATTTCTCTAGCAGGAAAATGAATCTCCAGTTACACAAAACTTAGTTCTCCTTGTCATCGCATGCTAAAAGCAACACTGTAGTTTACTATGGGAATTGCATTCTTTATAAAAATTGTGTAAGAGGAAGTTTTAAGAAAACAATACTGTTGGCAAACCTAGGTTCAGGGCCAGATTTGATCACACCGATTGATAGCTGAATACATACAAATTTCGTTTCTTTTAATCAGAGCTGCAAACCACTTCAAAATTTGGGAGTGGTTCGGTTTGAAAGTTTTGGAAGTGATTCGGTTCATGGTTTGGTTCAGACGGGAATTTTGACAAGTGGTTCGGTTCGGTTTGTAGTTCGGTTCAACTAAATTAATCATTTGAAATATTATTCAGAAATAATTTATCCAATATAAATATTACACATTCAGTATCAATCTGTAAGTAAATCAATCAGCAGTCATTATTATTTTAAATGAAAGAAGAATTTATTTAAAGAAAGGAAAAATTTATATTTTAAATATAAGTATTACAATCCCATCATCATCTTCATTTATTTACATTTTTTTAAAGTGGTATTTTTGATCCTAACATGATTTTTATGTGGATAACAATAGTAGCAGAGACGAAAGAGATAGGCACTCTTTCCTTTGAAGCAAACCGGCTGGTTTTCCAATGGAAATTCCTGGTCTTTTTGTTGGTCCATACTTTGTGGATTGATATCGAACCGAAACCGAACCACTTTTGCAAAAAATTATGGTTCGGTTTTTGGTTCATTGAAAAATTAATCAGTGGTTTCAGTTTGCGGTTCAGCAAAATGACTGCGGTTCAGTTTGCAGCTCTGCTTTTAATACATCAATACTCTAGGATAAATAATACATTACAAAATTTTATGAGGTATTATTAAACAATACCTTACAAAAAATCAACTTGGGAGCCCAGGGTGATTGCCTTGCTTACCCGCCCCCTGCTATGCTCCTGACTGTACTTACTCACATATAAGCCACCTCTGCATATGAGGCATACCCTTGATTTTAAGACAATCTATGGAAAAGAGTTCACCATTATAAGTTGCACCTCAAAAATCATGATTGTCTAAAATATTCTGGCTAGCTAATAATCACTGATATATACTATTAACTGTACATTGATAATTATAGATATTGCTATTGTTTATGAAAATTAAGTATTTTGGTGAATTTTTACCTATACATATGCAGTAAGCGACTAGAAATCACGACTTCCAAACCTAAAGAAACAGCACTGAAATATTTCTCCCTATAGAATAACCAGAACATGAGACCAAACTGTGAGGATGTCTTGACATCAGGCAGACTACAGCATTTTTCTTGTGGGCCCCTAACAATTACTGTAGTGGTTGCCAGCACAAAATGAAGTTTGTAATTAATTTATCACTAATAATAACAATGTTGCTTTCCCTTTTTTATTTTTTGCAATGATTATGTAATATTTTTATATGTCACATAATGTGCATTGAATCACCAAGCCATTTAGCAAAGTCCTAGGGAATTTGAAGATTATCTCTCGTTTTTGGAGTTTTCTGATTTTTTTCATTGCATATACTCCACATCCTCATTCTGAAGATGGAAAATTTGTAAAAAAAAGTGTGGCTTATACGAGAATAAATATAGTATAAAGTAGGCAGTGATACATAAAGAAGAACTAAAGAACCAACAATTATTAAATTGATAACTCACCCTTGGAGTCTTACCAGACATCATCCCCATCATGCAGATCTCAGTGATTCCCAAAACCTTAGCAGTCTGCAATTCCTGAGGGCAGAGCTCCATGTACTGGTTTTAAAGAATATTCAAAATTAGTTATTACATATCATTTAAGCAACTGTAGGATTTTAGGGCTTAGGTGAACTTCAAGTAAATGTCAAGAGACATTTTAAGTTTTGGAGGTACAGGCGACTCCTGAGATTCAACAGGGAGTGGTCCTGAAAACGTGGTTGAATCTCGAACTGTCGAATGTCAAATCAGCACAAATTCAAACAATTAGAGCAGAAATAACGATGTCTAGACCGAAACTAAACCTCTCGTGGTCGGGGGGGCCGAAAATTACTTTGCATAAACTAGTTTCTAATTCAACCAATCAATCGGCTGGGTCGATTTGACCGGTCGAATTCTTGAGTTGGTCGAATCTTGGGAGTCGCCTGTACAGTAAAAGGCAGCACCAAAATAAACTTCACCAAACTTTACTAGAGAATTATAAGCTTGTCTTATGGCTGAAAAAATTCGAGAATAAGTACGCAAAAATCACTAAGCTTAATAATTTTTAAATTACTCAAAATAGCGAGATTTTTACCAAAATAAAAGTATTCCAATATATACATACCATATATACTCATGTATAGTGTGGTTTGAAGACCAAGTTTTCAGGTCATAAAGTAGGGGTGCGCGTTATACACGGGTGACACTTTTGGGCACTTAAAATCGGAAATTAAAGTGAACCTACCTCACACCAGATTCTTGGTTTGGGTGAATTGAGGGGAAAACCACAATATTTATTGATAATCCAGGTTATACATATATTAATTATACGTATAGAACACCTAATTACTTCTATACAGTTATAATTCCACCCTCACTTGTAATCTTTGCAAAATCGCCAGGTAGACTTCCCACAAAACACACATAGAAAACAACAGAATAAGTAAATTGAAATAATTTTATTTAGTTAATGATTCTAGTATGTACGATTAACAATGTAAGTAATTTAAAACCCGTAGAATGACGTATATGAACTTAATCTTACCTGTCGTGTATTGTGTTCCCAGATTTGTTTGTTACATTTTCGCATTTTCCTTCTATTAAACAGTTTTAGAATGAGAGAGGAAAGAAAGAATAAACATCCACTATAAATCAGCACTTGATGTATTTTATAAAACCCTTTTTGTCTGATATAAAAGGATTGGCAACAATGGTGCTATGGTTTTCTACTCGGCATCAGTTTGGCCAACTTACTGTATGAAGCTGCTGCCATCACAACTCAATCGCTTTCATTACTGATGATGTCTCTATGAGACATAACGTGTAGCTTATTGAACACAATACCAATGGGCAAGTTCATGCATTTTAAAATTTAAAAAATCCAAGGAATTTGGCTGAACTTTGTGGTAACTGATACTAATATTTCTGAAGAAAATAATAACTTTGTTAAATTCCACAATAGAAAATTGTAGAATTTAACAAAGTTATTATTTTCTTAGGAAACATGTTTTAAAATTGTTAACTGGTGATAATTTAATGCTTCAACGTATTTATTTATGGTACTCTAGTTAATACTTAACATGACAATATAATCAAGGGTGTGCATTATACACAGGGTATAAGAAAAAGTTTGGATTTTCTGGCAAAAAGTACAAGTGTGCATTATACACAAGTATACACGAGTATATACGGTATGTTGAATTCCTAACTTCAATGAGATTTAACAAAATAAAATCGTACTTTTTCTGTAAACCATAGTTCTACAATCATCCATTTACTATGAGAATTTATTAATCAAGTTCCATTTGCTTGCAGTGATTTAATATGGATATGGATGAAAAAGACCATTTCTATGGTTCAGTGATCATTAATAAGTGCAGCCTCAATTCCAAGAGGGAACAGTTGGCTCCCCTTGAATACCTAGCAAACATATACAACAAGTAGCATTATCCATGAACATGGATAAAATTAGAATGTTTTTCTTCTATTATTAAATATGGCAATACTTGTTTTATTTGGGTATGAAAATTTCTCCCATTAACCCAATTGACAAACAGGAGAATTTGATCACATATCATATGCATAATTTAGTTTATCTTAATTTATTTTTTATGTGGTTATACCTCCACATATTCAGTCACTAGAGTCTCATTTGTGACTTCAATATATGGTAAAAATATCAGATTTCAATCTTTTATACCTTCTGAGATACTTAAGAAAAATTTCATACGAGGGTTTGTATCTGACCCTATATATTTTTCAAAACAAATCTAAATGAACAAAACAGTAGCAGTACAGAAATCAACACTTCAAGTTTCAGCTCTCTATCATTTAGTTTTGTCAGAATTACAATTTAAGCAGATGCACAGACATGCACCAAAGTGAAACAAAAAATGCATTAAAAAGGCACTAAAAACAAATCATTCATGACAGTTTAAAATTAAATAACATATTATATTTCCCTTTCTTTATCCCTTTAGCACACACAAATTTAAAGGTTTTAATTTAAGTTGCATCATTGTAAATTCCTCAACCTAACCCTGGGTCACGGAAAAATTTTTATGGATGGCCATGCTCAGTCCCTACCATCACATTATACATATAATTTCTACGATCTTTACGTAAGTCTTCTTTCCGATGTAACGCTACACCTGCTTGCTATAAAAATGCATATAACTAGATAAAGGATCGAAATACATATTCGAAATTTGGCAGGAATATTTGATTCACATATTTTAACCCGATGAAAAAAACTCTCATAAAAAGTCCTGGGTTCAACTCCAAGGAAGACATTCCCATTTCCCATAAAATAACACGTAAAAAATTGACTTTTTGATGTGCAGGCTTACATTCTTTTCGAGATTAAAATTACAAAGAATTAACCTACGATCTTTGGGTATGAACCACTTTGAAGAAAAAATTATAAAGTTTCTTTTCTGTTCATCTTTTTCTGCCTACAATTCAAAATCTCTCATGTTAAACATTTAATTCACATAGTTTGGGGAAATCTTGCCAATTTAGTAGGATGTTGTTTTGTCTACCAATTATGTACATTGTAAGACCTCGAAATCTTATTGTTATTTCAATCTTTATGGGTGTAAGCGTGCTTTGAATGCCTTTAATATGAGAGAGAGAGAGAGGGAAATGATTTTCATAGCAACCAAAGTAAAGTTATAAATTATTATATTGAATATATGTACATTCATTCTCTTTCATGGAAGAATATATGCAATTATTTTAAGTTTAAAATACAGTAATTGCTCTCACCTTGGAAATTTTGGTATGACAACATAATTTTGAATTTTCTTTGCTCCTGTCATTTTTGATGGGCTATACACTAGTTGCAGAATAATGACATTAAACTAGATTACTGTAGTTTATTCAAAAGAATATTTTTATGTAAAAAAATACACTAATTAAAAAAAATACAATTAGCCATTGAAACTCAAATGCTAAAAATACTTTATATAGAAATAAAATTAAATAGAGTATTATTATAAATTTCAAAACTTACTGCTTTATAGTATATATTTGGTACACTTCTAATCGACATGACAATATCATATGGAGTAACAAGATAGAGAAGATGCAAAACATTAAGGAGAACCAATCCTGATTGAGCTTGCCTGAGATCTTTATACAGCTGATCAGCAAGAGTCAGATCAATACAACCTGAAAATGAACACTTTTGAGTTATATTCCAAAAATCAAATTTATACAGATACTATATGAGCATTACAATAAAAGTAAAGTCATTCTTTCTACATAGATCAAAAGGAAATTATAATTTTTTTGCATTCCAAAATATGGTGGCAGTGTTAAATTTCTCCAGACTTTCATGGTCAGACATGCGCAGCATCTCCGAGTGTGAAAGGGCTAATGGAAGTTAATATTATATAACCAAAGAAAACTTCATTCTTACCTTTTATCGCTGCCCTTCCTAATTTGCTTACTACTAGCTTTGTATCATTCTGAAGTATGATGGTCTTTGATATTTTTCTCTTCTCAGTTTGCTGTAAATTACTTTGTGGAGACTGAACATAATTGGGATTGGATGGCACCAGCATTTTGATTTTCATAAGTCTTGCAATTGCCTTGTCCACAATGTCTCGCGTTTCTACCTCAAGCCTTTTAGCCTGAACGTAGAGTAATGAATGGGAAAAGAGCTTTTGTATGCTATTTCTACTGCTTGCCAAACCTAAACCAACACAACTAAGCACAAAGTTTCCAGCACCTTGACCATCGTTCTCGTGAAGACCTGTTATAGCTTCATCCATATTTGATTTTAACAGCTCCCTCACCTGAAGGTGGAAGAAATCATAATTTTATAAAAACAACTTCTAAAAAAGTAAACCTAACAAAAATAGCTTAGCTATATCTATGCAACAGATATCAATGGCTTCCGAAATTGATTAAAAAATTGTGAAGTGTAAGGAAATTTGAAGAGCAAAAACTATAGTTTGATTCACAATACAGTAGAGCCTCATAAATCTGGCATTCTCGGGACATAGCATGCGCTGGATTTTTAAAAATTCAGGGTTTGTTGAAAGTTATGCACATGGCTTAAGTATCCAGGGGCAAATAGTATTATTCTGTACTCAGGCAAGCTCCGGTGAGTCTGTAGCATAATTTGATGCAGTCACGTGGTATTTTAAAAATATTTTTATAAGATATACTAAATTTGTAAATACAGAAATTAAATAACACAGAATAGTAAGTTAATCATAACAGATGCTCCCTCCTGCCCCTCATGGCTATGCCACGGCATCTTCACACCACATCACGACTAGAAAATAACATAGAAATCCATAATTTACTTAAAACTTATAAAAGAAACGCTCAATAGTTGACGAGTGATGAATGAGGACTTTGGAAATGTAATGCATACTTACCAAAAACCGCTGATTTAGCGTAAATTGAAGGTCTAAATAGAGCTAGAAGATGAATTGATAGAAAGGATGATCTGAAGATCCTTATGCGACAGGCATAAGCTGTTGTGATGGGAGATGAGGAAACAGGTGAAAAAATCTGCCATGACCGGGAATCGATTCCCGGTCATGGCAGATTTTTTCACCTGTTTCCTCATCTCCCTAGAAGATGAAGTTGAGGCATTTCAACGTCATCTTCTTTCAGACTCTCTATAATAGCGTTATTTGCCATTCCCACAACAAACTCCATAATCTCATAAACCATTCTATTTTTCCACGAACACCATCACTGTCTTCATGCACACTTGCTGGCCACAAATTATGCCAGGCATTTTTCAGTATTGCAGGCTTTACATCAGTCCATGCATTAGCTGGAGTCCAAATCGTGTCCTTGATGTTGAATTCCTTTTTGAATCCATCAACACCATTTCCTCCACTGCAAGCAACTAACAAATTTTGCATGAATTTTTTTCTGTAATAGCATTTTAGAGTTCGCAAAATTCCCTGGTCCATAGGTTGGATTATAGAAGTCCAGTTTGGAGATAAATAATCTTCAGGCAAATACCCAATACCAGAAGTAATGCATCAGGATGGGCAGGAAAATTATCTAACAGAATTATTTTACAATCATCTCCTACACTTGCAATGCGCATGTACCTCCGGGGAAAAGTGATTCGCAAACCAATCGACTGTTATTTGCGAAGTTATCCATGCCTGTTTATTGGCGCGGTAGTGAACAGGTAAATTCTTTACACCCTTTAGAGCACGAGGGTGTGCACTTTCGCCAATTACGGTTAGCTTTAGTTTATGCGAACCTGCTGCATTTGTGCACGTAAGCACCAACAACCTCTCCTTTGACTCCTTCACTCCATATGCCATATCCTAACCCAGGCCCGTGCCGGATATATTTGCCGCCTGGGTGCAAGCAGTTTATACCGCCCCTTATGGACATAAAAGCACATCCTGGTCCAGATTTTTTTCAATTTTTAGATTAAAAGTTGTATTTAATTTAAGAAATAAATTGTGCAAAACACATTGCGCAAACTTTCTCGTATACTAATCATCTCGATATATTACATAAAAGTACTTTATAGAAAATGGTCTATCACAGGAGTTTACAAACACAGCAGAATGCAAAGGATGTTTGTACATTTGTAAAAACAAAAAATTAAGATATATTCTTGCTTCTGCCAGTGAATTGCTGCCCCTAATATGTTGCTGCCCAGGTGTGGTGCACCCATAGGCCAGCATGGCCCTGTCCTCACCTGCTGCAAGTGAGTTGCAGCAGGTGAGGACAGGGCATCACTAAAATAACCCCATTTCGTCCGCATTATAAATTTGCTCTGCAGTTAGATTTTCTTCCAAAACGAGTTTAGCAAACTCCTCTATGAATTTTTCGGCAGCATCTGAGTTGGCGCTAAGTTTTTTGCCAGACACAGCTAATTTTCATATTCCATGACGAAGCTTGAAGCGATGAAACCAACCTTGCAAGTAATCACAAGCTTTATTAATTTTCAAGTCATTGTGGAATTTCTTTGCTTGCTGAATCAGTATTAAGCCTGACATCGGTATACCTTCACTTCTTCACTGCCGAAGCCACTCAACCATACCCTAGCCACATCATTGACCCTGGACGTATGTAATGTTTTTTGGCTACTCATAGATTTAGGAGTGTCTTCATAAAATTTCAGCAACTCACTTTTTTGTTGCTTCAAGTCATACACAGTAGAACTTCCTAGGTTATATTCTTCAAAAAGTCTCTAAACTGAAGGACCCTTGTCAAATTTCCTTAATAAGTCTACTTTTTTTCAGTCGAAAGTGTTTTATGTTTACATTTCACAATGCTACACGGGTTTTCTGCTTTTTGTCTAAGCCATTCTAATAGGAATTTTAGTACTGTCACTCTATTGATGGAACAGTCACACTTATTGAAAACACGTGGCCACTTCAAATGTGAGCACATAACTGTCTATCACTGTTGTATTCCTTGGTCTGCTTTAAAAAATCTAAGCGCCTATCTGTTCAAAATATAGGGTGTCTGCAATATTGTAATGAAATGCAATGTGGTGCTTAGCTGAGAAGGGGATGAGTCAATATGAAAGGATTGAGACAGTGAGTAGTAATCCAAAATCAATTAAAACGTGTAACTCCAACGTAATATCGAGAGAAATACACATACAATTATCTTATGAAGTAATTTTTAATAAAACATATTCAAATAAATATGGCAAAGCTTCGTTTTAAATGCACCTGAGGATATGTTTTATAAAATCCTGCATGGTCAGGGCTTTAATATTACAACTCGCACTACCTCACAATACTTTTGGCAAAATGACAAATATGAACGAGCCATCCTAATTTTTATTATTTATAATGGAACTTAATATTTGTACCTAGCTCCCATCACCAAAATAAGGTTCTTTTTAAATACAGAGAGACCATTAAAATTAAAATTGACCATCAAAACGTTATCATCATTCCTCATCTAAATCAATTCCAAATATTATTGAAATAGCACAAATTATAACCATATTTCGAATCCGAAATCTGCTACAGTGAAATCTCGCTACAGCGCATTTCACAATTATGTATGTTTCAAATTAACGTATTTTTTAAATCCCCTTTCCCGTATAAATGCTGTATAAATATTTCAAAATAACGTACTTCAACTTAACGTACTTTTCAATACTACGTATGAAATTCAGTTTCCGAAAAAAGATTTTGATGGTTTTAACGTATGCTTTATTCGTAAATGACTCACAATCAGTATAAGCAATTCTTGCTCATTCAAGTCGTTTACACCAATTTTGAAGGTATCTTTTGTCTTTAGTACGAAAAGATCTGAGGAACTCCGCCAAAATCCTAAAAGAAGGGATTTTCCGAACTGAAAATTTTAGAACCAGTGCTGTATTAACCCTTTATAGGGCAAGAAGTCAAGGAATGAAAATCAAACTTTATTTTCATTTATAACTGATAAATATCATATTCTATTAACCAAAGAAAGTTACTATTTAAAAAAGTGGTACACTATTGTACCAGTAACCTATAAAGGGTTAAAGGGTATACGGTGATATACGCCATATACATTCCGATTTTTTCAAATGAATAGGATATACCCTCTGCTATTTCGAGCAAACAGCGTATATCCATTATAAATTATACAGGTCGATTGAAAACAAGTGAGGAAAGAATTGCAGAGCAAATTACATAAGACGCTTTTTTTTAAGAATACTAAAATAAACAAGTTAGGAAAGTGTACAACGTATCACAAATGGGCGCGTTTCGTGCAATGGAGTATTAGAAAGAAATTATATACCTGTACGTAAGGGAAATAGCGTTTGAAAGTTCTTTTCTTCATCATAAATAAACCATTTTCTTCCTATTTAAAAATATTGCATGCACACGTAATAAATTAAATGTTTGTTTGTGAGACTGTTTATGTTAGCAACAATGAAGAAGTAACTATGCAAGAAATTTTCTAAGTTCAACTCGATTTAAGACATTTTTGTTTGATTTTATCGATAACGGCTACTTCTACGATAAAAATGTATAGGAAAGGAAATACTCTTCTTTACCAGTTCTACAACTTTTATTTGGAAAGATATTTTGATATGAGCAATACTTTACGAGATATGACGAAAATTTAATTTTTTGTCACCAGTAAAGTGGTACCCCTGATTGGTGTACGAGATTCATTTTTTCGATTTTCTTCTTATATTTAATTGTAAGTCCTTAATATCAAATTTCATGAAAATCCGTTCCGTAGAAGCCGAGAACGAACATGCGGATGGATGGACGGACTGACCGACCATAATAGGCGCTCACGCCTATAAAAGATTATGCCTTTTTTTCCCAAAGAATATGTGATGAGCCAAAAATAAAAACCTACTGGCTTTCCCATAATGTCATACAAGAAGAGAACATTGTAATATTCCTACTGCTTGTTGTCTCATGACTTGAATGTTTTTGTGACATTTGCGACCACCTTAAAATCAGCAGTTTATCTCACAGCATAGTGTCATTTTGATAATTTTGAGCGAGATTTCAAGATAACAGATCAAAGGGAAGCTAAGTGAAGCATAAAGATGGCCTTCTGAGAGTCTAAGAATGACGAAGGTATTTAAATCTCTATCTCATTTAAGTAATATTTGTTATTTACAACTTTTTATTAGTTAATACATATTAAGTGTTCATACTGCATTTTAAATTAAATGCACTAAGTCCATCAGCTTATTTAAGCATCAAATCGATGGGCTGTTACAGTATTCTATTTTACTGACAAGTACTCCTGGTAATTAAAAAGCATCATAATGTAACGGTCATTTTTCGTTTAAGTTTTCATAATGCAGTTCTATAATAAATAACTTATGAGTTTGATTTGTCAGAGAAAGTTAGTTCAGGATTTGATAGATGCATGGAAATCTTTAGGTGTGCAGTTGAACGTCTTTTCTTCCAAAATGCGAGATAAAAAATTAACTTGAAATGTACTGGGAAATTTGGGATAATCACTTGAGCCTATTTTTCACACGCTGTGGTGTTTGTGAATCGCAAACTCTGTTCAAATCTGCCATCTATATATGATACTAACTTGTAAGGACAATTCATTTGTAGAATGGATAGATAAGATTCTGTATTGCAATTTTGCCGTCCAAGTTGCAGATCGTGAGAAAGTTCGATTTTTATGAAAGTTCATATATTTTGAACCCGGATACTTCGAAGTCATAATTTTTTGGTCCTTTGAACTTTGAAATAACAAGGTTTTACTGTATAGGATAGGTAAGTGATATATATTATGAAAAACTTCATAAAACTCTTCCATATAATAGAATTTAATGAGTGAACATGGTGTTATAAACCTGATTCCTTTGAAATGCTTTTAAAAACTGATAAATTACCTTATCAACCTCAGTAGATCTACATATAAGAATACTCTCTCCATAGGTGTCAAAACCAGCTCGTCCTGCTCGGCCAACCATTTGTTTGTAGCGACTCAAGTTGATAAACTGGCTCCCAATGTAAGGTGACCTGAGTATTACCTAATGATAAAAATGCAGAGAAAATCACTATGAGCCATGAAAGTTGCATAAAACACTATATTTTGAAAATATCACTTGATTACGAAATGAAAATGGCATACAATGGAGAGCAATTAGCAAAAAACCTCCTTTTAGATAAAATCACATGTTCGGAATATTTTTCTTACCCAGCTGGAGATTAAAATAAATTGTCAATTAAGTATTGTTTCCAGTCCACCAAAATGTTGATTAAATACACTTGCTTAATAAGATATACTAGAAAAGTACTTTAAGATATTACATAATAACCACATAAATAAGGTACATAGTACACTTGTATAAATATAAACAAATTAAATAATTCAGATGATATTAATATTTTCATCATACGCACCACTGGAAATGCTAAAAATCAACAATTTTCTAGGCCTACATCTAAATAATATCCTGCAAGTCACCTTACTGGTGGATGGCAGGAGGTGCAGTGCACCACGGTTCCCGACTTTACCTATGTTACCTTTCCCTATTATGTTCTCTTATCTTCCTAGGGAAAAAGATCCTCTGTATCACTCAGTCCTACAATCGATCTAGCGGATCTTATCTTTGCTGTCCTGCCTTCTGATATATGTCGGATTTCTGATAAGATGGACTATCTCATCCACTAATCCTCCAGACATATTTTCTAGCAGATTAAATCTAGCCAGCAGTCTACGTTCCTCTAACGAGTCCCACTTAAGATTTTTTATTAATGATGTTATGCTTTGTGTACAATCGTAATTTCTCTTTACAAATCTAGCTGCACTTTTTCTATCTCATTAGTGAGTCCCTTTTCGTAAGGATACCACACAGGTGACGCATATTCGACCTGCTGTCAAACCAAGGATAAATAACATTTCCTTCACTTTTTCCAAACTATTTCCAACTATTCTTCCTATAAAGGCCCACTTTTTGTTAGCAGCACCTATCACTCTGCGAATGTGGGTGTCCCACAAGAGATCCCGATGGATCATAACCAGGGGCGTGCTTTGCTTCACGGCTGCCCGTGTGCAAGCCTCTCATTTGCCAACCTTCTTAGGTATTCTTTACAAAATGTACAAGAAAATGCCTTATGGTTTGATAAATTTCTTTAGCCAATAAATATGAAAGAATATACGGCATATTATAATACAATCCATATTACTGTTAAAAATACTGTACGTCTCTGATGATAAATCGGCCGCCCTCGTTGTTTGGCTGCCCTGTGTGTTGCACACATCGTACATATTGTAACTCCTAAATATTTAACCTAATCTAAAAGCCTATAAGCAATTGTTTCTTATAATTTATCATTAATAAAAAAACCATAGATTATCTAATACAAACAGCACCAACCGTCACAAGTAGCTATTTGACAAACTATTAACAAAGTCACTGCCAGTGGTTTTGATAAATACATGGAATTTGCTAGAATTTACTTTTCTTTCATTTTGTTATCATGCACACTGTGCAAGTAAAAAAAATTCAAAAAGACCTGTACAAATCAGTTACACTGTAAAATTTCCCAAGTTAAAATATTAATATAATGAAAATTCAAGTTTAAAATTAAGCATACCAGCTTGGAACCATAATTTTGACATTATGTAAATTAATATCCAATAGCAATGGTAATGTATATAATGACCTGGGGCATATATTCAGGATGTGCTAGATGTGTGGTGTACACCCACTAAATATCATGATGTATATGTAATATTATTAAAACTATAGCAACTATGAAATGCGGTTATATCTTACCCCGGACATACGATATTCCACATCTGATGTGCTCCAAGTTTACTTTTTTGTGCGTATTTTCAGCTGATATTCAGTTGGACGATACGACTTGTTCGCATTGTAGTTATTAATTCATTGACTCTTTTGTCTTAAAAATGTTTATTATACAACTTTTATACTAACTTGATCTGTATTATACAATATATCGTATAACACTCGTTGTTTCTTTAACTATTAAAGTGCATCTCAATTTATAACATGTAAGCCTATGGGAAATTGATATCTGACTTACAATGCAATTTTCAGGAACGTTTTAGAGTTGTAAGTTGGAAATGGACTGTAGTTTGTTGATATTCTGGCAACTGTAAGTATAAATGTATGCACAGTGTTTCATTTACCAGTATGCTTTGTTCTTTCACACGTGACTTTAAACTTATCTAATTTTACATGTAACCAATTTTTATTAGAACACCATATTAAAAATCGAGTGATGTATTATATATTTACGGAATAAATGCCAGGACACCTAGCATAAAAGAGATTACTTGCGTAGATATAATTTGCTCAATACCTGCAAGATGGCAGATTGTCATTTTACTATACTAGTAGTTCTGCTATTTACTTAGAGATGGCAGTTGGATTTTGCCTGATGCTGTGCCGGTTGCATGAAACTTTTTTTTCTTGCCCTAACTGCACACCCACCACCAATGATCAGGATATGCCACTGATAATGACTAAAGATATAATATGAACTTTTCCTACTCTTATTCGTTTTTCACTTTAAGTAGATTTAATGCCAAAAGATTACAAACCCGTTTTGCCGGAAGGTTGACACCAGCCGCCAAAGTTGAAGTGCAGCAAATGCAGCAGAGTGTCCCCATGCTATAAGCCTCTTCAATCAATCTGCGCTCACCAGCTGTCAGACCAGAGTGGTGGTATGCCACCCCAAATGGCAATAAGTTTTTTAGGACAGGACACACCGACCCATTCCACTCACTCACCAATGCTTTGTAGAGGGATTTCTTCTCTTCTTTCTTGCGCTCTAAGACATCACTGCAAAAGTTTGAAATCAATAAAATTATGGGGTGCAACATAAGAAAAGTGTCAACATTGCAAAAGACTCCACCTAATATTTGTTTAGGATGTTAAAAAAATTATTTGATGATCTTTAGTGATTACTCAGAAAAAATATAGATCTAAAGCAGTGGTTCTCAAATGTAGGGTTGCGACCCCCAATGGCGGTCTCAAGACAATTTTGCAAGGGTCACGAGCAGTCTTCACTATGCCAACTGATATTTTTTTCATTCTATCAATCCTTCAATTTTAATTTATAGGTTATAAGTCTAATTTTATGTTTGACTGAAGGTTGGGATCTTCAAAATAAAGCATGTGTGAATTTTAATATATTCATATTTAATATAAGGTATATAATTTTTAAATTAAAAACATAATTAATACAGCGACTTATATAGCTTCGCTCATTTTCTTAGTACTCACGTTTCTCACAGTTACATTTTAGTACTAATCCAGTGCTACCATCTACTAGCAACAAAAATATTTCTACAATCTAACAAATTCATTTTTTTATAACAAGAAGAAATAGAGCTTAATTTTTGGAAAAAATGATTCAATGAGATCCCATTAAAATTTTTTCAAAGACAAACAGAAATAAAAAGAAAAATACACCAGAACAAATTATCTGTTATCAATTAATATAATAGCAAATAATTATTTTAACAGAAATAAATTTTATAGATTTGACATGAGATATAATAATGCATTTATTAGAAGAGATTCTATTGCTTAAGCAAAATAGGTATTACAGGACCATCATAAAAATAAACCATAAGATAAAATTTGATATGCAACACATTGAAAATGTTGAAATACTGGCTAAAAGATTTCCAAATACATATTATTGACCATCATAAAAATAAACCATAAGATTAAATTTGATATTCAACACATTGAAAATGTTGAAATACTGGCTAAAAGATTTCCAAATACATATTATTGATGATTGTGAAATCCACAATTTCCATTGCTTTGCAAACTTGCAAATGCAATGCTTATACTTCCTCATAGAAATGCTGAAGTGGAGACATTTTTAGCAACTTGAATCTTATTAAACGTGCACACAGGTCTGCGCTTAATGCTCTGATGCAGTGTTCATTTAGAAAATATCCTGCAGATTTTGAGCCAACAGATGCCATGAGGAAGAAGGCGAGGAAATTAAAGTAGAAATTTTTTCTTTTGCCTAATTTTGTTGAGCCATTATATTGATATCATTAAAAGTTAAAATTATTTTATTTAACAAATTTCCTAATCTAAGGTCTGTCCTGTAAACTAGGTCTATGGTTTCATATTGTTTTCAATGCATTTGTGCTATTTACTGCATATTTAAAACTTAAATATATTTTTTTACTTTCTATGCCAATACATTTGATTTGTAATGCAGATTAAATTTAAAATTCACAAAAAGCATGATTAAATTTAAGTTACATAAACAGTTGTAAATAATCTTATTTAAAATATGCGATGCAGATGCTGAAAATATTGAAAGCATAAATTTGTACATTTTGCATAAAAAAACCAAGATATTACATATTACAGGATATTTTGATGTAACAGAACTTAGAAAAAAATTGATGGCAGTCCTGTACTAATCATTAATGTAAAGTGTTAAGGGCATTAAATATTGCAATATGGGTACCCTTGTACAATAAAGGTTGATAATTATTTTCAAAACTTTTGTGTCCCAACTAGATGGCTTCGTGTTCTACCAGTGGGATGCAACCTACTTGTTGAGAAACACTGAGCTAGGTGGCAGTCTTAGTTTTCACAACACTCCTCATGAATACATTAACATATGTTACCTTGGCATTGCTTGACAGATAAGCATGGCAACATTTTCGCAGTTCTTTTTTGTGGGACAGAAGACGAGGCAGGAGTTTTTGGGAACCACTTCTACCACTAGACCGCCAATTTGATCTGGATCTGCTACTGACATCTGAGGTGAATACTGTCAGGAAAAAGTCGTTTAAAAAATTTAAGAATGTTGAACCATTGTGGTGTTATTTTGATCTTTCTATGAGAAAATACCAAAAAAATACAAATCGAAAAAACTTACAGGAAAAAGGACTTTTCTGATTAATTTAAAGTCTTCTTCTGGACAACAAGAATTTCTGTTGATAGCCCACAATCCATTGTCTAATTTCACATACTCATTTAATTCTATAGGACGAAAATCTTTACAAAAAGTTTCAGCTTTGAGAAATGTTGCAATTTCTGATAGATTTCCAATAGTTGCACTCATTCCCATTATATGTATATCTTCTAAAAAGAATAGAGAAAAATCTATATAAGACAAAAGTCTATAATATAAGAAAGTGGTCAGGAACACCAGAATTAACAGCCACGGCATTAATGTATTATTAAGTCATATTCTGATTGGTAAGAATGTTATTTAACAAAATTTTGAAGATAGATTTAAAAAACAGTAACTGTAATGTTGCGGGTGTTAGTTAACTCCAGAATGTCCTTTATAGCAGTATTTCTCAACCTTTAGCAGACCGGGGAGCACCTAGAGGTATTCATTAACTTAGGAGCACTAGAACAAACTTTTTAGGAAAACATTTGTTACCTACCAGCTGGAACGTCCATCATAGTACATATGTCAATATAAAAACAATCAAGGAAAAAATGAATGAATGAGTTCAAAAAATCAAAATGAAATTAAAGATGATCTCACACCTACTATAAATTGGAAATTTAATTTAAAAAATAAATCCATACAAAATGATGAAGGATGAAAAGCTTGCGGAGCACAGGTTGAGAAACGCTGCTTTATAGGATTTTTATTGACCAATAAGTTCAGAATAAAGTTAAATATAATAATAGTAAGGAATAGGAAAAGGTTGAATTAATGAAATAGGCAACCAATTTTAAAATGCCCAATTAGGAATTACTCACACGAACGTTATCAGCTACAGGAATCCTGATAATAAAGCTTTATGCAAAACTGAATAAATATGTTTAACAAATATGGTTTTGAGAAGTAATTTAGCACAAATTTGCTTACCTTTCGAATAAATCACCTTAATCAAAAATGACTCAAGAGTGGCTCCTCTTCCTCCTTTTTCACCAACCAGATGCAGCTCATCCACAACTACCAGACCCACTTCAGCCAAACGTCCTTCTTCTATCAGACTGTTTATAATGCCATGAGCTTTTTCTATGGTAGCTATATACAACACTTGTTTATGTCTCCGTTTTCGGGGAGGGAAGGTTCCTTTACCAGCAGCGTATTCCTCCACTAAGAACTCCAAATCTACACCAAAGGGGGCCAAAGAACGCACCTAGAGTTAAGTATAGACATGAGAAATTCTAGTTTTATTCTTAATGCTGCTTTATAACGTCTAATTTCACAAGTAATTTTTCCGAGTTCCTTATTTTACAACCACAGAGAAAATATATCGTTACCTTTTCTTGGACGATCGCTACATATGGAAGTACAAATATAACATTCTTTTTCCTGCACAATAGTTCACGAAGCATTAAAATTTCAGCCACAAGAGTTTTACCTCCGCTAGTTGGAAGAGAATAAACTAAATTTTTTCTCTGTTGAACAGCAGGAAGCCTCAAACACTCCTCTTGCCAAGCTAGGGATTTTAAAAAGCGTAATGAAAATTAGCATTAATCGGGCTACAAATCTTAACAAAAACATGGATAAAAATAATGCATTTTCAGTAATTTGCCTTATCTTAAAACTGAAAATGCAAACAAATTACAAAAAGCAATACTTACAATATAATTTATCAATTCCTTTTGATTTCTGAATGAGGCTTAGAACTTTCGAAGGAAGGTCATAAAATGGTCCAAGTTCAAAGTAGATGGGCTCAATTTTTTTTCCAGCTACTTCTTCAAAAATATTTTGTGGAGATCGTTCATTTCCTGCAGATTTTAAAGGTGTAGAAGCTTTGTGAGCATTTTCAAGTAAAGCCTTTTTAATTTTTTCGATTAATGGCATTTCACACTTATTAGGCATTTGAATTTCTTGACTGCTATGGGCGTCAACAGCATAATGACCGTCGTTCTTATGTATGTCATTAGATTCTTTAGAACCCTTCTCTTCCACTCCTACTGGAAGTGCCTGATCAATAGCCCCTACACAAATAGCCTCATTACTTAAATTTACAGCTGTAACTGATGTATTCGATAGATGAGTAATTTCATCCGGAAAATCATCCTCTCCAAAGAGTTCCGGTGAAGCACACCTAACCGAGGTCTCAGGACAGGTGTTTTCCATTTTTGCCTTCTTTGATTTAGCATCCCAGTATTCTTTCTCAACATCTTCTATATCACAATTTTGTAAAAATGACTCATCTTTGGCAAAAAATCCAGTCTGATGACAATTTATATGATCTTCAGAGGTCAAATATTCAATTTCTACCTCTTTGGCAGGACACTGATCCATTGACCTCTTGGATAAAACAGAAACGTCACGAAAGTGTACATCGCTGCTTATATGTCTAAATTCTGTAAGCCTTCTGCGAACAATTTTCCTACTAATTTCTTCCATGCTAAATAAGCATAACTATTACTATACATTACATCCATCTTCTTTTGAAAAGATGTTGAATTGCCTGAGACAATAAACCATTTCCTTGCCGCCTTAATATTTAACTATACAACAACTTATTTTAAATGTTCGCATGGAAATGGAAAATTCTAAAAGACAGTTAATACAATATATGTCCACAAACTTAAATTGATGCACATTTTAAACAGTCGTAAACGAACTTCTTAATCGAATAGCCACTTACAATCGAAAGAAATATCGATTGTACCCGTAACTGAATTTGTTTTGTGCTGGATCGTTAGAATTTACAAAGTTATTGAAATTGTATACTTAATTTTAAGAATTAGGAAAAGTAAATTAATGTAAAATCAAACCCTTCATAACTTAAATTCTAAAATCAAATGCGTTTCAAAGTACAAGAAAAATAAATTTCATGGCATTCTAAATATCGCATTGTTGATGTGATTTTTATTATTCACTGTTACGGTAACAAGTAATGGGTATAAAAATAAATTTTTATAAATAACTTTTATATTTTAACATTTATTATAATCGTAACTTCAAATTTGGTGAAATTACCTGCATAAGTTACCTTTTACTGGTGGAGGCGGTGTTATATTCAATTAATCTGGATATCAAGGTTGAAGGCATTTCTTGTATACAAATCCACGAAGCGCAACGAGTAATATCAAAGGTAAATAATTGGTACTATTACACCATCATTATGGGTGTAAACGTGCTTTGATTGCTTTTAATACGAGAGAGGGGACAAAGGGAGGGAGGGTGAGAGAGGGAAATGACTTTCAATACAATTAATGTTTCTGAAGCCAATTTGATATCCATAAATAGCTTGAACGATCGAATCTTTACTCCCGTTGATGTTTCAATGGGCCATTACGCTAGTAAGGTTTTAAAGGAGAAATATAAGACTTATTCCCATTAAAAGCTTACCCACATGAAAGCATTGTCTGTTGCCTAGGTAGCTGATTGTTGGACCCAGAAAAATTACCACTTTTTTCCTATAAAAACTATAAATTTACGCTAATTCTACTAGGATTGAAATTCTGTCTTCAAAAATAAGAAACTACAATTTATATCCTATCTGATAGTTTAAGTCTCGAGTTCGTATCTTGACGGGAAATAATTTTAAAGTGCAAATATAAAAACCTCTACACCAATTTACGTTTTCTTATGGGCCAAAAACGGGGCCAAAATAGCCCCTCAAAGTGGGAATTTCGAAAGTTTCGGATTTGTTCCTTCAACTGTGACCAAAAACCTATAATACTACCAAATTTCAAGTTTCTAGCACATCTGGAAGTGCCTCAATTTTGTATCCTGCCAAACTGGTTACAAACCACTATATATATATATATATATCGAGTGATGTTAATATAAAAGTTATTTAAAAAAAGTGACGGAAAGGTTAATTCTTACAATTTTCGGGTTTGTACCATAATCACTTACTAGCAAATACCCTTTATCTTTGAATTCGGTATTTTGCATCAGTAATGACAGGATTTTCCATTAGGTGAACAAGCCACATGAGATGACTTTTGTTCATGTATTGGAAATAATTGCTGTAAAAGTTTTATTAATTATTTACAATAAATCAAAGCCACCACAAAATTATCAACACGGATTGAAGTACATACGTACGGCTTAGTATTTCAGGTTTTACGGTAAACAAAAGTTGGCGGGGAAGGGTAATAAAAGTGCTCAGGCTTAGAGACTTGGCAGCACATGAACCTCTCTTAAACAGAACATATGTACTCTTTATTTACTTGCAGCCACACTCAGTTCTTGCCCAGCCACAAATAAAAAAAATATACACCTATCCCTTGATTTACACGGTTTTGGTTTAACACGGTCAAGAAAATGTAACCAGATTTGTTTTACACGATAAGAGACTCGGTTTTACACGGTACTGATGGTGGAAGCAAGTAAAATTTCAAAAAAGTACATTTCAAAAAATTCTGGATGAACTGGATACTGACAATACGCTTATTGTCAGCCAAGTTTGGAAAAACTTTACAATTTTAGATTGTGTGGAAATAAGGGCATTGGCAGTTCGTGAAATAAAAAACATCAATTTTAAATGCCTGTTGGAAAGCTATATGGCCTGAAGTAGTTTTGAGTGGTATTAGTATCCCACCAGCAGAGAATGCATATTCTCAGATTACTGGTCTGGCACCTCTAGTGGGAGGTGAAGGTTTAGATGATTTGGCTGTTGGGGAAATTGAAGAATTGTTGGTGAAAAGAGGTTTGAACGAAGATGAATTGTTAGACGTTTATCAATTCCAGTGATCCAGAAAGCGATTGCGATGACCCAGTTCCAACACAACAAGTAAAGGCCTAGAAATGGCTAGAAAATTGGAAAATTATTTTCTCGATAATGATCCAAGCATGGATCGCAGCTTAAAATGTCAAAGGGAATTAAAAAACTGCTTAGCTCCGAACCAGGAAATTGACAAGGAATTGGAAAAAAACAAACCTTGATAATGGAGTTTGTTGAAATGAGGCCCGTAATGTCTCACATGGAAAGGAAAGCCCATGGTTGGCAGAAGGTTGTGGATCTCTGAACTAAGATAACTCATTTATATACACACACACACACAGGGCTGTGCCGATAGGTGAGGCAGCGAGGCAACTGCCTCAGGTGCCTCTAGAAGGGGGGTGCCAAATTTGACAAAAATGAAAAGCTATCAAAATAAATTCATAAGGCCAGCGAGGCCAGGGGGTGCCATATTATATCTTGCCTCAGGTGGCAAAATGTCTGGGCACAGCCCTGTATATATATAATGGTTGAATAAAAGAGAAGGTAACTCATGTATTAGCATTTCCAAAAGATACGTGAATTACTAATAATAACTAACACTTTATAGTTACAAATGTTACTTTCTTTGCATTCAAAACAATAATGTGAACTTGATGATTAATTTTTGAAACATATAAAATGATCAAGGAAGCCAATTAATGAGAAGAGTTGAATGAAAAGTAATATTGATTTATTGCAAATATAGGCGTAACAATTTGATTTACCAAATGCCTAAAGTTTTCACATGGTCACTTATTTATATTTATCTATGGAGGTTTTACAGATGATTTTATTTACATCATTAAATGGAATACCACAGTTTGCACAAATATCCTTTTAAACAAATATTGAAACCAGGCATATACAATTCAATAAAATGTTAACAAGTTTTAGAGGGTTGAGTAACTTACATTTAAACCATATATACCCGAATATAAGACGACTCTGATTATAAGACGACCCCCCCCATTTTGAACTCCTAAGGAAAAAATTTATTATGCACACAATGACCAAGGTTTATTATACCATTGACTAATAAACATTGAACCAATTGAAATAAGCAATTTTGTAGTGTTTGTTGGCATATAAAGTTGGTTTCCTTCAAGTGTCTATCAACGACTGATTTTAACTTCTTACAGGACCTACTATAAAGGTGATGTCAATGCAAGCGTTTATTTCGATTATCAATGAAGAGAAGATAACAATAACGCTTTTCTTTCGTCTAGTTGAAGGTTTAATTGGCCTTAATGAATTGGAGGCAATGCCCGGAATGAGTACAAAAAATCAGGAAAAAAAGTGCATATTTCAGAAAAATTCGACCATGTAACGTGTAGACATCACAATAATATGATAGTATAGAGCTTTAGCCGTCAAATAAAGCAAAAAAGAATAAAATCGGTCAATATTTACGTATTTTAATGAATGAAGGAAAAAAACCTTGCACTCTGAAAAATCGAAAATCCCATGTAAACTTACGGGAAAATATAATTGTCTCCTGGATTCGAATCTGGGACACTTTAGCAAACGAAAATATTTTTCCAGGGACCTCTTAGCCAGTAGAAACAAAACGCCGTTTACCGCATATCTTTTACGACGAACGGTTCTCGAGAAATACGCCGATATAATTACGCGAGACTTCATCCTCACGGATGCACGCAGCTTCACTACGCGCATAATATATAGGATAAAATTCAAAAGAGTATTTGTATTCGAATACATTTGAATGGATTCATTTTCTATTACTACTTTTAATAATCGGTTGTTTCGATTGATTTTAAGAATCAAATATTTCGATTATAGCTATTTGATTTTTTCCATCTCCAGCTATCTCTGCATTCGGTTCATCTGTCAGTCAAACTATTACGCACCGCGCGATTATAAGACAAATTGTGATTTTTCGGTCATAAAAACTGGAACAAAACCTCGTCTTATATTCAGGTATATAAGGTATATATACAAAAAATAAATATTTACAAACACGTTAGACAAACAATAAGTACAACTTCTCACACAACATGTGTCTAATGAAACATTTACGATTGTCAACTACTTTGTACACTTTATGTAGAAGATGTAGGAGTCAACAAGTACCTCAAGGCTAAAATGATGGTTGCAGAACTATAGAGGAAATTTCAACTTAAAATAATCAAAAGTTGAACATTATTCATGGATATAATGGAAAAGAATACAGTATTTACCTGAATATAAGATGGGAATTTTATTCCTGAACTGACTCTTGAGGGACTAATGTTTTTACAGAGCTACAGCCTAATAGTATGGCATCACTGAATTGAGTTTACAAAGTAGTAAAAGCATAACTGAATTGAACTTAAAATGTCGTTAAAGAAAAAAAATTGAAATGTAATATACATGCAGAAATGAATATGTGGAGCAAGAGATTGGATGCTACCAGCATTGGTTTGTACTCTGTAAATAAGTTTTAAGGATTGCGAAATATTCAGCCTTCTTATATTCGCATAAATACTGTATAAACTATGCTATATAATTTTAACAATCATGATAGCTGAAACAAAATAATTTTTTTATCTTTAATAATCATCATGCTCCTAAACTAAAAATAATAGACCTTTTTTTATAACTCAACAAAAAAGCTCAATTATCCTAAAAGTGGAATTATTTTTGAATCATGACATAACTGACAAATCCATTGCATTAAACAATAATGATAAAAAATATAAACTCGAGGTAAAATTTTATCTTACGAAATCCTCACCATTGAGATGAACCTTATATCTGACAAACCTTTGAAAGTCTTGGACTTCCAATACGATTATTTGATTATAAATCTTAGTTTAAGAAAATTCTTATTTGGATGAAACTTTTATCTGATAATCCCTTGTTGTCTTAGACTTCCAATAGGATTATTCATTTAGAAATTTTAGCATAAGAAATTTCTCCCCATTCATGTGAATCCTTTATCTGATAAACTCTTCGAAGCCTTTGACTACAATACCATTATTCATTTAAAAATATTAGCTTAAGAAAATTCCCATTTGGATGAAATTTGTTCTGATAAACCCTTGTAAGTCTTACAAGTCTTAATAATCATCATGCTCCTAAACTAAAAATAATAGACCTTTTTTATAACTCAACAAAAAAGCTCAATTATCCTAAAAGTGGAATTATTTTTGAATCATGACATAACTGACAAATCCATTGCATTAAACAATAATGATAAAAAATATAAACTCGAGGTAAAATTTTATCTTATGAAATCCTCACCATTGAGATGAACCTTATATCTGATAAACCTTTGAAAGTCTTGGACTTCCAATACGATTATTTGATTATAAATCTTAGTTTAAGAAAATTCTTATTTGGATGAAAATTTTTTCTGATAATCCCTTGTAAGTCTTAGACTTCCAATAGGATTATTCATTTAGAAATTTTAGCTTAAGAAAATTCTCGCCATTCATGTGAATCCTTTATCTGATAAACTCTTCGAAGTCTTTGACTTCAATACCATTATTCATTTAAAAATATTAGCCTAAGAAAATTTCCATTTGGATGAAATTTTATCTGATAAACCGTTGTGTCTTACAAGGAGAGGCTACGGAGTGTAACTCCCAGAATTGATTCATCTTCTACCAGTGGAAAGTTTAGGTCAAAAAAAATACCATTTCGGAATTAGGGGCCAACGCCTTTTAGTTTGAGAGAAATAATTAATTAAAAAGTACAAAAATTGGCCAATCTTAATAAATCCTAGTAACTTTGCTCTTTCGTTCATTAGCGACCGTAGCCTAGGGGATAATGAGTAGGACTTTTGATGCATGGTCTCAGGGTTTGAGTCCAGCACTGTTCAACTTTTTTTCTCGTGTAAAATTTCATTTTTCGTGCTAGTTTTTCTCCAATTTTTCGGAAAATACTTATTCACCGCAACTTTTATTTTTTTTCACATAGGATAATCGTTTTTAATCACTAGACCACTTTTTTCTCCCATTTTTCAGAAGATATTTATACGCCGCTATTTGCGTATTTTATTCCCAACCTACTCCCTCAAGAAAATTAGCCACGTCTGTCCATCACTACATTGACACTATCCATAGACATTGGCATATTCTTTAAGCTGTGATATTCTGCCATAATTGCACTTCCACCCTTTCCCGCGCATTCCTTTGGATGGTAATGGATGAAAAAAATGATAATATAAATATTCATGGCAATAGGGGCAGCATATAAATAGCTGCGAGCGGCACGAATTATTTCTTAATGTAAATGAAGTTTCGTTCACAGACGAAATTAAAATAAATCGCTGCAACTGTGGCAAGCATTCATTTATATGTTGCTCCTGTTGCCATGAATATTTGTTTTCCGTGTTTCTTCGAAAATTATCATCCAAAGGAATGCGCTGGAAATTCATACTAATTTTGAAAGGGTGTCAACCTAGAGACAGACAGATGCAGAGCGAGGAGCTCGCAGAAATTATTCTTCGCGGTCATACCTTCCGATGCTATATGCCTGTACCAATAATAACTATACCCGTTTTCTACTCTTATGAAGTGTGACCTTGAAAATCCTAGTTGTATGCTTACTGCTGCAGCCAATGAAAGCTCGAGAGACTGTCGATGGGGAGGGGAGAAAGTCAGTCGGTCTCTCGCCATCGTGCTGTTCACATCGCTCCGAGCTCGACTGTGTTGCCAGATATACAGCATTTACGCCTTAATGTTCGCATGCGACTTTCTTCAAGAGTGGATATCGGGCAAGAGCGTACTAGTTTCCTGCGCCTCTCGAAAACTTCAAATGGTGGTGGAAGGGGAAAACGCCCTGATTGGCTATTCACTGTGCCACAGTCAAGCTTCATAAGAGTAGAAAACGGGTATAATAAGACGGGTTACTTTGTTATTATCCGCAAATATATTCTTTATCTTTAGCTCTCGCAATAACCTTCTTCACGTAGGAAAAATGATTAAAACTTACGATAATAAATTCACTAGATTTTTGAGGGTATAAGTTGGGAATAAAATACGCAAATAGCGGTGTATAAATATCTTCTGAAAAATGGGAGAAAAAAGTGGTCTAGTGATTAAAAACAATTATCCTACGTGAAAAAAAATAAAAGTTGCGGTGAATAAGTATTTTCTGAAAAATTGGAGAAAAACTAGCACGAAAAATGAAATTTTACATGATAAAAAAATTTGAACAATGCTGGACTCGAACCCCGAGACCATGCATCAAAAGTCCTAATCATTATCCCTTGGGCTATGGTCGCTAATGAACGAAAGAGCAAAGTTACTAGGATTTATTAAGATTGGCCAATTTTTGTACTTTTTAATTAATTATTTCTCTTAAACTAAAAGGCATTGGTCCCTAAATCCGAAATGGTATTTTTTTCGACCTAAACTTTCCACTGGTAGAAGATGAATCAAATCTGAGAGTTACACTCCGTAGCCTCTCCTTGTTAGACTTCCAATATGATTATTCGTTTGGAAAAAATAAATATAAAGCACTATAGTCGATTCAGTTTAGCTTGAACTCTGACAATAGGTGAAAGAGGTGGGGTGACATTAAAAAATCGTATATGACGATGCACCCAAGGGAAACATAGGGACGGCAGTTACACACTATGCAACAACATCAGGCAGAGCCTTCTTTTAGAGCTCCTTTCACTTTTTCTTGTCCTTCGAAGTTCAAGTTAGACTATGTCGACTATAAAAAGTTGGACCATATATAGTATATGCAGGGAAAGAAACTTCAAAATTCTTAAATAAATAACTTCATTGCAATACAATGATAACAATGTGTTGTTCTACTGAAGCATGTATATCATACTCAATTAGGGCTTGGCGACCTTTTCTATGTGTCAGGCTACAATTGTAGTAGCAAATGCTTTGGCAGGCCGCTTTAGGAGTTACAAGTGCTTTGGCAGGCCCAATTATAAGATACAAGTGCTTTGGTGGGCTAGATAAGCATTTCCACTTACCGAGAGTTAACAGAGACTCTGTGACATCACTTTAGTGAAAGTCAAGCCTAAAAATTTCTTGGTGTGAAAATTCAAAAAGTTTTTACTATAATTTTAATCAACTCACAAGAAATTAAAAAAAATTTCATTAATAGCTTTAATCGTCACAGCTCCATGGGCTGCATAAAATGGTCAACGGGGCTAAATATGACCCACCGATCATTAATAACTGACCCCTGCATTATATGTAGTATAAGTAGCTTTAACAATGGTGAATGAATATCTCCAAAAAAGAAGGAGAATTTGTCAAAAAACAAAAGAAAATCACCCAAGAGACTAAGCAATATTCTGGTTGCAAATAGAAACAACATACAATTACGCTATTAATTGTAATTAAGAATTCTATCCAAAATATTTTGTTAATCACCCTTAAGAATATTTACAGAATAAAACTGTGATACAGAGTATTCAATCAGTTAAGGAAATTGAAGTATGCTGTCATTGTTTCCATTAGCATACTAAATACAGTTTTTGACATAACAGTGGTAAATGATTTTTGTCACAAAATTTCATTATTTTCGAACAGTACTTGGTAAAATTGTAATACAGCATTTACACATATGCTGTTTTTGACTCATCAGGTATTATAGCTTTTAAAATCAATATACATTTTTAGCATGCTGAAAAATCCTTTGGCGTTATGCAGTCTTAAAAGCACCTGTTTTACTTACATTTTATTAAAACAGTGGGGCACACAGTTAAATTTAATGATATGGTTATACCTTAAACAACAGGTATAAAACTTGTCATCGTTCGCCAACAAAATATACAGATAACCATTATAAGTTCTAAAAAAAATTCTCTCCTATTCTGACCAATCTTTTAAACATTTAGACTAATGTCAAATGCATATAAAGCATCACAATCCCTTATAACAGAACTACTTCATAATACAAGCTCAACAATAACACTAAAAAAATGATTATAGCCATATTTTTGTCTCTTATCGTATCATTCTGATGTCGACTTAGTACTCTGGTTAAAAAGGACTTTTTCCTGAGGAAGTTTTAATAAATCCATTATGACCCCTGATAAAATTGCTATATAAAATTCAACCAATCAAATGGAGTACACTGACACTCGGTCAATTATCCTTTTTCTTTGTAAATAAAAAATTATCACAATGCACGGAAAATTGTCTAATTTTGGTTACAAAAATGTTTTGGACATATTTAAATATATAATAAAATATTTTGTAGCTCATAATCGTTTAAATATATTTCGTTATTACTATTAAATAACACATGGCAGTATAAATATTCAGTAGACAGATTTTGAAATTCAATGGCATCAAAAAATAAAACAGGCACACGCGAGAATATTCGTGCTCAATGAGCTGTATCCATTACGGCTCAACAATACACAGCTTCAAAAACGTACCCCCGCAGACGAGCTCACACCTCAACTGATTCCCATACGTAGGTGGGATGAGAGAAGGGTCACAAGTCGTGTGCAGCAGCAGTGCAATTTTTCCTCTCCTCCTCAACTTCCTGCTTGGTCCGCATGAAAGCCTCCGTTTTGACAAAGTCGACGGTTTTATAAACTATACCGCTCGCTTGCGACCTGTCTGGAGATTTAGGCACTTGTTTCTGAAGGCCTGTGCTCTCCGGATGATCCAGATCCAAGTACTGAATCGTTTCAAAGCTCTTGTGTGGCATGGCAGGAGAAAATTGATTTTCCTTGCTCCGTATGAAGTATATCTGAAATCACAAAATCATAAGATGCATCTTACTTCACAAAATTGATTGACCTACAGCCATAGGAAAATAATACAAGTATATGAACTCAGCCACATGACTTTAATAAGAGGAATAGAAAATACATTGCCAAAAGATTAGCTTTAGTAAGTTGAATATTTCCTAAGAGTGGCAGTGAACACTATGTTAATCAACAACAGAAATTTATAAGAGCAGCAAAATAATTAATCTACTCCAGGCCCTCCTATAATATGGAGACTGCATTTTGAGAAGGTGAAGTGTAATGTGAATATGTGTTATGTGAAACTGGCTATACAAAGGGAAAGGGGCTTGTTCTCTATGGCCTTTCGGGCATCCTCTTCCAGACCTAAAATTCTCAAACCTCTTTCTGATGCACTTGTGCAAATAGAGTGCTGTTGTTGAGCTCTTCAAAATATCTCTTACTTGTACAGAAATTTGGAATCCTACATCCCAGGTCCGACAAAACTGCATTTATGCAAAACATAATCTGTATCATTTGAATTTTTTCTACTACAAAACAAAACGTACTGTAGTGAATCCATGTTATATGAAACTGTTATAGGATTGCCAGGTGTACAATGTTTGGGTGACACTGGTTGGTGTGCTGTTACATTGATGAAAATTAACTTTTGGTACTTAGGACACTACCTAGTTCACTTCTTGTGTGTGCTGTTGTGCCTTCCAAGAGCTTCCTACTTTGGCCATATGTGCCACTGTGTGCATTACGGTGGTCCTTAATTATAGGCAAAATTTTTTTTAAATTTCTTCCGGGACACCCCCTAAATTTGTTCCATTTGGTTAGAAAATAAATTGTGTTAAATATTTTTACAATCGGATAACGGGAAAACGTGCCGCATCGCACTTGAACTTTATATATTTCATCATTTTTTGTGGTATTTGGGTCATTCCTAGTGAAAACGGAGCAATTCCAATTTTGGATTCTAACGGATTATTTTGATATTATTACCAATACTTTATTAGACATTTTTGGTAATGTGTCTCGAATATTCATATCATCTGCCCAGTAGTTGCCAAGATCCGGCCCAGAAAGTGAGCTTGTGCCATGCAAGTCGAGCGTGCCGCGGCGCAACTGCTCAAATCTGTCAAATTTTCTGTAAAGTATTTCACCAGTAGTTTCAAAAAACACAACTTATTATCGTTTTTGGCAGTTCTTTAAGGTTATTTACTTAAATATACCTTATGACTTCCATATTTTGAATAAAAATATGCGAAACTTGAGTAATATTCAGATTTTTTCATTTCACTGTTATATTACGAAGCCAACAGTTTCCACATTTGAAATAGAAAGAGTTTGATACCCTTGTTAAATCAATAAAGTGAATTTGAAAGGTATAAATAATGTGTAATTTTTTATATTTCTATTTATTTAAAAACTGTTCTTTTTAAATTTGTGGGAAAACATTGTTACTTCAATGTATTAAAATAATTTTCTCTTAAGGTCTTATGATAATTAAAATAGTAAAGTACCTTTCAGAGAAGTTTAATTTAACAGTATATACAAATTATAACGAGTTTCTCAAATTCTTTTGACAACGTCGCTCTGTTGCAGTATGGAAATTTACGCCGGTAGTCTGCGACGACTTTCAAAACGAACTGTTTTTGAGATTCACTTTTAGTAAATAATTTATTAAAGTCCTTCATTATCTTAACTCCTCTTTCTGCAGCATTGTTGACGACTTTCAGTTGTTTTGCAATCTCCAGTCCCTCTCTATAGGTGTGATCATTTTTCCACATAAGGGGATCCTTAGAGAGAAATGTCATTGAAATATTGAACCTTTTGAAAAATTATCTAGATTCATTACAAATGAAATGTTCAAGTCCCTTATCTACGAAGTGTTTTATATCTTTCGGGTGTAAGGAAAACCTTTTGGTTGAGAAGTCTGAATTCTCGTTGACATTTGATTGCAAGGATAATACCATTCGTTTCTTACTGTCTATTGATACCTTGTTGTCGAAGAATGCTAGAGCTGCACTTTCTGGTGCAAGGTACCACAAATGGTTACAAAATTTATTCATTGCCACACGGCTAATTTCACTATCAGTCTTGTCATACTCGTAAAGACTTTTCAAAAACAGCAAGTCTCTCTGAGGAGCTTCAATGGCAATCGGCGCGCTAATCCAAGCCTCCACGTACAAACGTACTAGAAAGACGCACACGTTGCGGAGTGCAATTTCTTCTTCGGCAGATAAGGAGAATTCATCGCGAAGAAGAAACATTTTTAGGCAGTATATAGCTTTAGCCATCCACCTAGCATGGTGAAATGCACCGGGAATGCGAAATGATATTCCTCGAGGAGGAACCCCTCCCAGAAAAATGAGTTAGTTCAAGTTCTCGGTAATCTTCTCTGGGGTGATTTTCCTGAAACGTTGCAGGGCGAAAGCAAGAACTTCGTCTTCCGTGTCCTTTAGATCTTCTTGAACCCGCCAGTCTTGCATTCCAGGTTTAAAATTCTCCCTGTTAAGTTGACGTCAGGCTTTCTGAAACCTTTTGAAGAGGGGAACATTTGGGCCCGATGATTTTCCAAAATTTTCGTCAAAGACACTGCTTAAAACAATTTCATAGATGTGGTGTCTGCATGGCAAAAGCAGGATATTCCTTCCTATTTGCTGTTCTAATAAAACTCAAGTGCCATTCAGTCGCCGTGTTTGTTGCCGTCGTATCGCAGCAGAATGCACTTAGTCAGTGAGATTTCATTCCTCCAACACCTGATGCACAGCAAGAGCTTGATCTCTTCCTCTCCCAGAAGGTATATTAGGAATCCCAATGAGTTGCTCAGTTCCCCTACAGGTGACGATTACGGGCATTCTATCTACGAGTTCCTTGCTCGTCAATGAAGGAAGCATTTTTCCATCCCAGTGTATGGTAACTGCATCCAGCTCAGTTACTGCAAATGCTACGCGAAGTTTAGCAGCATGCTCTGCCCGCAAGCACTCACTGCAGCGACGAATAGATAAGCAATTAATGATTAAATCATCAACATTTTGATTTACCGCTTCGGCTGTTGCTGTCAAAATGTGAACTGCATCCCTGTTGCTCACTTTGCATTTGTCAAATGCTACGCCGAGTTTCATTGTAATAATAGTTCCACGAGCTCTCTTCTTTTTCGGACTGGGCGGTCCACTGGAAGCATTTTCTTCTAAAGGTCTTCCAAAATCTGTGGGTTCTTCTTCTTTGCAGCTACTTCCAGAAGATGTCAGAAGGGAAGATCGCCGGTAACTTTTATTCCCTATTATATTTCATAAAGGTACTCCGACACGAGGGACATAATACATAAGTGAAACGAAAAAATCTGAATATTACTCAAGTTTTGCGTATTTTTATTCAAAATATGGAAGTCATAAGGTATATTTAAATGTGCATTACTCACTCTGACTGCGATGTTTCTGCATTCTCATTCCAGGCAGAATGGGTTTTTTGCTACTCTTCTGTTACGTGCGAAGGAAAATTGGTAGCTAATGTGCAAATGCAGCCTATTTAACTTGCAAATAAGGTCTCTGGGTTAGGTTCCATTTCAAGCACTCGTAATAACTTTCACAGAAAACGCAATTCTTCTAACAAAGCTTGCAGACCTATTTAACTTGCAAACCAGGACTCTGGATTAGGTTCCATTTCAAGCAACTTTGTATTTTTTAAAGACAGAATTTAAATCTAAACCAATTTAGCGTAAATTTAGTTTTTTATCATGAAAACAAGGCATTTTTATAGATTTGTAACAATGGAAAATGCTACATACCATGGCATCGAGAACAATGCTTATAAGTGAGAACTGATCTAATATGCTATACCCAGTGCTTTTTTTGTGATGGTACGGCGTACCATCACCTTTTTTCAGAGCGATGCTTACCACAGACTAATTTCGGTACATTTTCATTTTTATAATTGTTTAAAACTTAAAAGTAATAAATGGCTTCTATAAATGTTAAACATTATGATTTTCGCTATTAACTTTATTATTAAAAGTTCATCACAAAGTCAATAGAGAAGGGGGAGAGAGTGCAGGAAGAGGTGGAGAGGGGTGGGAGTACCAGCACCTCTTTTTTTACAAAAAAAACACTGGCTATACTGTTTGCATTTGCAAACCAATGTTTCCAAGCAATGCCAGGGTAATTTTGCTAGTAACAACAAATACTGAATGATCATATTGATTTGGGCAATGAAAGGGTCTGAGATAAAAGTATGGGATGATAAAGGATTTGGAAAATATAAATTTGTTAAATCACAAATTGGAATGTTTGACATAGACTAAGATCATACCTATAAAAAGCCTAATCAAATGATTCCTCAATTGAGACTACATTTTCATTTCTAACAAATTTAACAAGTGACTAGTTTAGGTTTAAAATGTTGCAATTTTACAATACTAGACTTGAAGTGATGACTTTCTACATACTTCTCCATGACAGTAAGTTTCATAGTTGAGGGTTGTTTGTATTCACATTCCATCATTCCATGACTTATTTTAACCCATTAGCACCCATTATCCTCTTTTGAGGACAGTTACATTTTAGCTCACAAACATCTTTAATGTTTTGCTTTCACTAGCAAGTCACAATATATTCACTAAATTCATTCATAAGCTCCCTTATTCTGCAAGCAAATCATTTTGTTTTGAATTTTAGACGAACAGCACACATTTAAAGTTGTAGAATTTTCTTCAAAAGTGACCTGTACTAAATTATAATTTTTATTTTTTATCAAAATCCATGTAAGTGGTAATTGTTTATGATATAATATAACATATATATATGTGTTTATAGTAACATACAATTTGTTAATTTTATTTTATGTTCTTTATAATAATATGTATAGAAATTGATGTCCTCAATTAAGGACGCTGGGCTTTAGAGAGTACTTATTGCTACGATAGTTCATAAAGGTGTTATATTCCGTCTTTTTCTCATATTTTTTAACCCACAGCTAAAAGGGATGAACGAGTATGTAAGATGTTCCAGGAAGCATATGAATACTTATTTTCTGATTAGATTGAAGCAATATAAAAGATTTGATATGGTTCCTAATATTTTCCGGCTATCATATCTAGGCAAGTGAAAGAGATTTTTGATCTGAGGAGGAAGATTTGGGTATCGAAATAGTAAAACATACCTTGAATACAAATAATTATTTAGAACTAAAAACACTCATACATTTCCAAGACAACAGCAAAGCTTGCCAAAACAAAAATGATAGGGTTTTCAAAACAAGACCACTAATGGATATGGCGACCAAAATCTTTCAGAAATGGGAAATATTTTATAAGCACTTATCAGTTGACGAAATGACTGTTCGGTATTATGGTCACCATATAATGAAACAGTTCAATAAATCCAAACCAATAAGGTTCGGATATAAGTTATGGGGAGAATGGATATTGTTACAATTGTTCATTGTATTGCGGCAAAGAATTCCCTCCAAACGTGCCCAACATACCTCTGCGATCTCGGGTTGTTTTGAATATGCTTTCAGTTGTACCTCATCCGCAGAGTTATTGTGTATTTTTTGACAATTTCTTCGCGAGCTATGATTTGTTGAGAAATCTATGAGTTAGGTTTTCGAGCCAGTGGAACAATTACGGACAACAGAACTGCAAAATGTACTTGAACAACACCTACAGAACTGTGCAAAAAAGGAAGAGGATTTTATGACTATCGATTTGATAGAAAGAACGAATTACTTATGATTAGATGGTATGATAACAAATCGGTGACACTAGCAACAAATTTTGATAAGGTAGAACCTTCAGTGAAAGTGCAACGCTGGAGCTGCAAAAAAGGCAAAGGTTGTCATTTCATAGCCTGCAGCCATTTACACCTATAATAATTTATGGGAGGCAACCTGATTGGCTGTTAGAAAAACATACGATTGCTATCAGAGGTAAAAAATGGTACTGGTCCTTATTCATGTGTATGGTTTACATGGCAGTTGTAAATGGTTTCCCTTTACAGAAAATGGTGCATGGCATTAATTCAATTACAATTAAGGACTTCTGAAGACAGGTTGCTGTCGCGTATTTGAAACTAGGACATGGAGCACAGGAAACCCGTGGTAGACCTATGCCTTTGACATCAACCTCTTGACGTACTGTGTCCATAGATATCAGATACGATGAAAGATCTCATATGATAGTAAATAGGAGCAATCAAAGACGTAGCCAGCTAAAAAATTGTAAAGGAAAACCACAAACATATTGTTCCAAATGCAATGTGACCATGTGCATTACATGTTTTCCAAAATTTCACTCTGAATTATAAGTGGAAATATTTGACATTTTCAAGAAAATAATACATCCTGAAGTAATTGTATCCATGTTTCATGCATTTCAATATTTTATGATAATGTATATGTAAAATAAATCACCATATTCTAAGTTAACAAGTGTTGTCCCTTCTTGTTAACTCCCAGGCAAAGAGAACTCACCAACGCCCAGCGTCCTCTTTTGAGGATGGTTCATATTTCAACAATGAATGGTTACATTTTGTAAAAGTTGAATTTGCCTATTCTCTTATGAGCTAAAGATCACAATATGTGAATTTTATAATGATGAGTTGAAAAAAAATAATTTGGGCGTTAATGGGTTAAATCATAGACAGCAAGTTTATTTTCGACTAAAAAATTTTAAATCTATAAAAGGAAAAACAAGAAAATCTGCGTACAAAAAAGTTTTGCTGCAATAAATATTTATAGCTTTCACTGAAGCTATTTTGGTTCTTCCTCTCTTTTCAAAATTAATATACAGTGTGCCCTCAATTAATGTTATTAATTCATTCTTGAAATTCATGACGTTGAACGAAACAACGTTAAACAAATCAACAAGTCCCAAAAGAACAAGTACAATATTCCAAAACCTCTGACTCAACACCCTCAGAAAACAAAAAGACAATATACAGTAAATCCTCGATTTACATCAGGGCTGCATACCCAGAAAATATGGCTAAAAACTAAACAAATTTCAGAAAAAAATTTCTGTGAATGCAACAAACGAATTATTTCTTGAAGCAGGTACTGTATAATTATGGAAAAATTACCGTAATAAAGGTAAATAAAACATTTATTTAGAGATTTTTATTTAACTATGGGTTTTGTTTATTCACTTTGTAGAGCCACAGCTGAAAATGAAAATAAATGTTAAGCTCAAGTTATCCTCTTCCAAATTCTTTAATTTTGTCTGAGTCCTTCAGAATTGTCCTTACCATTGTAGCTGACAACCTCAAAACTCTGCGAATGTCAGCAGCTGTTTCACCTCATTCACGGCGCATGACGGTGAAATGAGAGAGAAACTGCTCACTCCAAGTTACTTAGGAAAGACCGATCATAAGAATAAAATAAGGATGTTACCCCAAAAATCGGAAATCAGCAAAAACTCATTTCTAAACAGGGGGATCACTGAATGGAACAGTTTGCTTGAGGGAGTTTTTGAGCCTTATCCAAAAACAACGAAGGCATTTATAAGTAAAGTTATGGGCATAACATAGAAATTCTATATTGTATTGTAACTGTATACAATGAAGGGATAAGTGTAAGTTGTAACTTATGGATGTATTTGTATTCTATTTCTACTTGATTGTACTGTTACCACCGGGCATGTTGCCCACCTGTAACACATTATTGATAATAATAATAATAACAATATTAAGTTGTTGCTCCAAAGTAATTGTCTTGTGTGATATTTTTTGCTGCTGAAATACTGCCATTACTACCACTTCTCTTTGGACCCATTTCAACACAATATCACCATGCAATTATAGCAAATTTAATAAAAATGCGTCAATCCAAAATGTTTTTCCCACTCAAATAAGGCAATTCGCCGCAACTTGTGCAACAGATGTGCAGTTATTTTCCTGCGTCATTTCAGCGCAAGGTCAGGGCGACATTAACTCAAATCATCAACGATGCTAATTCAAATATGGTATTGATTTTTGATTGACGTTAACGCGAATCAATGTTAATCAAGGCGACATTAAACCAAGGACACACTTTATTTCTAAGTGACAAGAGTATTGCTGGAAATTTGGAAAAATTAAGTTTTAATTAGCATAAATGCTATAAATTTGCTACATTAAAATTCCTATTGGTGAACTTTTTTGGAATAATGAAAATTAACCAGATCTTTCAGAAACAAATTAGTCGTTTCAACATAAAAGTGTTACATGGAAAACAAATGCAAAAATAAAAAAATGTGATGTGGCCGACACATGACTTTCTCCATATTTGGGGTATAGATATTTAAATTATTATGAATAGCATTATAAGGCAAAATTATTATTTTGTATCGTAGAAGAATAGTCATCCTTATTGCCGTAAATTATATGTTGAATATGTTTACAGAATTCACCACATGGTGGCGCTGTATACTGGAAATTTATGAATAAGTTAAACATCTCCGAAATGGATGGTTCTACGAAAATTTGTTTCAAACAAAACTTGGAAGAAATATTATCCTCTATAACTTTGGTGCTCACAAAGATTACCAATAACGACGTTTTTATGGAAATATTTGACGGAAACAAAAAAAACCGATTATTTATAAATAATTCTTAAAAAATACCTGCTTTGGAAAATTGTTTCAAATGAAAGTTGTAGGAAACTACATTCTCTATAATTTTTGTATCAAACTGTATATACAATAATGATGTTTTAACGGAGAAATATTACAAAAACCGAATCGGGTTTCGAATAAATCTCGACTTCCAGTTAACCAGTATTCTCCAAAAACTAATCAGCTCTTTGTGCTCATACCAAAGTGTTATATATGAAATTTGGTAAAGATATGGCAAGTACTTTTTTCATGAAAACAATACGTATATAGAGAAAGTAAAAAATCCAAATTTGTTTTTTGGTTAATGGAAACATTTTAAAGGTTAAGGGCCAGTTTAAAACCGTACTCACTGCTTCATTTTCTCTCGAGCCGAATGACCTGTCCTCATCAGGAATTGAGTTGGCTGACTGGCAACGCGCACCACGCAGCGTCGAAGGAGCTGAAGCTGGAGGAGTAGGACTGGGAGCTGCTCTTGGCTTCCTCCAACTGCGGTTATCTGAGGAGGTTCGGCTTGCAGGAGGAGAAGCCAATTTTATAGGACCTGTAGGGGAAAAAAAAGATACCGTTAAATGGTGATACAGTGTATGATGACTCTCTTTAGAAAAGTTATGTTCAAAGGTGAATCATACGGGAAAATTATTGCATATCTATAATATACTGACTCTCCCGAGATAGGATACAGGAGAATGAGGAGGAGGATAAAAATTATGAGGCACTTCCAGATGATCTAGAAACTTGAAATTTGGTATGTAGGTAGGTCTAGTGGCAAAACCGATGAGAAAATTCGAAAACTACAAAAATGTTTATTTTTTTGGCCGTTAAAAAATTCTAAAATTTAAACAAATATTTCATTGCTCAGGTATAACTGAATGTGTTACAATGCTGAAATTTTTGGTAACGGCAGAATTTGCTAAATAACCAAAACAGGATTATAGAAATTTAAATTTATTTATTTATTTGGCCGTCAAAAATTCATAAAATATAAACAAATAGACAAATGTTTACCTACATTCGGTTGAACTAGGTAACTGAAAATTTTCAAAAAGTTGGATATTAGTGTTCCAGTGGCAATTAACACTGAAAAATACAATGAAGTTTATTATTGTGACCATTAAAAATCCATAAAGGTTAAACAACTAAATCAATATAAATGCATTTCTAGATGTGCTACATCATTAAAATTTGGCATAAATGTGTGGCTTTTGTAATAAATATCGAAAAAAATATAAAATTCTTAATATTGCAATTTTTAGGGGCAGTTTTGGCCCATTATTGCCCCATACAAGGATAAAAATTATGACGCACTTCCAGATCTAGAAACTTCAAATTTGGCACAGTTATAGGTTTTCAGTCACAACCAACGGAGAAAATCCGACATTGTAAAAATTCTAATTTTTAGGGGTTGCTTTTACTCCATTATTGAATGTTGGCTGAAATACTTGCAGAATGTAAGCACCATTTACTAGTAATAAAAATATTTCTACAATCTAACAGAAATTCATTTTTTTATAACAAGAAGAAGTAGAGCTTAATTTTTTGGAAAAAATGAATAAATGAGATCCCATTAAAATTTTTTCAAAGAAGCACAGAAATAAAAAGAAAAATACACCAGAACAAAGTATCTGTTATCAATTAATATAATAGCAAACAATTATTTTAACAGAAATAAGTTTTATAGATTTGACATGAGATATAATAATGTATTTATTAGAAGAGATTATTCTACTGCTTATGCAAAATAGGTATTACAGGACCATCATAAAAATAAATCATAAGATTATATTTGATATGCAACACATTAAAACCTTGTTAAAATTTTCAGAAAAGAAGTTTCCATACTACCAAATATATTGTCTACATACATACAAATGGCAAAGTTGATATATGCCCATCATCAACAATTTAATATTGAGCCCTAAGCGATAAATGGCATATTTCCTGTTATAATACTTGTCATTTCCATGAATGACCTCAAAAACAAACAAACTAAGACAATAATGATAATTTAATTATTTTTTATTTAAAAACAAAATACAAGCATGAGTACATAAACGAAAATCTTTTTCTCCCATGTAATTACAATATACTGAGTTCTCCAGGTATTATAATCAAATTATTACACATCAGTGAAATATTTATACCATCATATGGATGCAAGAAGAAGCTGATGAGTCAGATTATGAGATATAATGAACAATTAAAGGAAGACGTAGATGGGAGGTTGCTGAGAAATAGACAAAAGATTAGGGAGGTTATTAGGATTTTGGTTAGTTTACAAGACAGAGATAATTATGAGAAGAGGAAGAGAAGAGCTTGGATGGGACTCATTAGGTGAATATAAATCCTACAGAAAGATAAATATATAAGGTGATCGAAAAGTAAGGCAACAGTTTCAACCTATAAACTTAATATCAAATGTATATATGTAGTTCTGCTCGCGAGGAGAACGGACGTGTTTCTCTTGCGCTCCCAAAAGTGAAAGTTCTGGGGTGACGACCGGGGTTGTGACCATGACACGGGATAGGCGACTGGACGATTCTGCCATAGTAAAGTGTTCGGGTTGTAGGAAAAAGCTGAGGAACGGTGCGCAGTGTGCCATATGCAGTAATTGGTACCACTATATTCCGGTATTTAAAGGTGGAGATAAATCAAAAGCAGAAAATTACAGACCAGTAAGTCTAACGTCGGTAACATGTAAGGTGATGGAAAAAGTGATAGCTCAATATATCCGTAAATATTGGGACGACAAAAATTGGCTGTTTAAAAACCAATATGGTTTTAGGAAAGGGCACTCCTGTGAGATGCAACTAGTAGGCTTACATCAAGATATTGTTGAAGTCATTAATGCAGGGGAAGAAGTCGATGGAGTAGTCATAGACTTTAAAAAAGCGTTCGACGTCGTATCACATGTCTGCTTATTTGAAAAATAGATAAACTAGACATAGACTGGAGAGTGAAGGGTTGGATAAAAGACTTTGAATGGGAGAAAGCAGAGGGTAAGAATAAAGCAAGCATATTCAGAAGACATAATTGTTACATCAGGCATTCCTCAAGGGAGTGTTTTGGGTTCATTGCTATTCCTGACTTACATTAATGACTTACACGAAAGTATAGACTCTGACTTACGGCTATTTGCGGACGATTGTATCATATATAGAAGAATAAGAGGAAGAGAAGATAAAGATATCTTACAAGAGGATTTGGGTAAATTGGAAAACTGGATAAAAGTCAACAAGATGGACATTAACGTTAGGAAAAGTACACAAATAACTTTCACAAACAAAAAGAACACTGAATTAAGGAATTATAAATTACTCGGAGATTTGTTATTAAAGCGTGACAACATTAAATACCTGGGCCTTAGCATATCGTCAAATCTAAGATGGGGCCAACATATTAAAAATGTGGTGAAAAAGGCATTTAAAAGCCTTCACTGGATAATGAGGAACCTGGGAGGGAGTAACAAGAATACCAAGGAATTGGCTTATAAAAGTATAGTGAGGACAATACTTGAGTATTCTATGAATGTATGGGATCCCTGCGAAACCACGTATGTAAATAAAATAGAAAAGGTCCAAAGAAAAGCTGCACGATATGTTCTGAATAAATTCAAAAGAAAAGATAGTGTATCAAAGATGATAGAATTATTGGGGTGGGAATCATTACAAACAAGAAGGAAATTAAATAGACTGTGTGGAATGTACAGGATCGTAAGTAACGAGGGGGGATGGAAAAATTTCAGTAGTAGTTTAGAAACTCCTAATTTTTACAGTAAAAATGATCATAAATTTAAAATCAAATACAAACCTCAAAGACTAGAAGTTGTAAAAAACTCCTTTCTGAACAGAGGTATTCAAGAATGGAATGAATTACCTGGAGATATCTTTGACCCCTTTTCTAAAAACCTGAAAGTCTTTACGAAGAAGTGCAAAAAGTCTTTGGTCTAATTGATAAAATCATAAATGAGTTATGAAATTGACATGGTGTTAATGTTTCTATTGTACCGTTACCACCAGGCCAAGAGCCTAATTGTAGTGTGAATACGTAAATAAATAAATAAAAAATATTATTGATGATGGATCTTCTCTGATAATTTTTTATTGATTGTTTATTAACAGTACATCTTTGGATAAAACTGTTGTGAATGCACTTTTATGAATGAATAATTATAATTCATCATTATTAATGATTAGATTCGAATACTCTTTAAGTCTTGCAAAGGAATATCCCATTATTGCTATAAAACTATATTTTAGGAAAGAAAATACCGGTGAAGAAGCAGTTTATGTTTTCAAAAGTTCTTCACAGTTCTTGCTGCCTTTACAAACATTAATGCAAAATTTTGAAAAACTGCATTCTTTTATGATGAAACAAATATATGGTTGATGCAACCTTCACTTGATAAAAGTAGGAAGTTCATCGTGATGGATCAACCTGTATAAGGTGTTTCTTTGCCTGCTCAAAGAATTTAAATAATATATTGCCTGAACATAAAGATAGCCACCAAACTCTATTCAAATTAAAACTGCTCTCACAAATACTCACCAGGATCCAAAATGGGTGCATCCTGAACCTTTTTATGAGGTTTCAGCGTACGGTCCACGGTCGGTGGAACCACCTGAGGCATGGGGTAAACGCCTGGGGAAAGGTCCTGCGAGGTGGAATCTGAAGCTTTACGGCCTGGTTTGAGTTCTCTGTTCACGATGGGAGGGGCACCACAAGTTCCATGATTGCCCTCGACAGATTCGGAAGGCACTTGACCGGGACCACAGAGGGGACTAGGAAGGTTGGAATAAATGACGGTCGAGGAGGCAAGGGAACTCGATTCTGACCTGGGAGACGTAGGCTCTTCCATTACAACCACTCCCTCATCCAATTCCTTGCTGTCTTCATTGGAAAAATCATAACGGAAGACGTCGCTCATCCTTCCCGGAGCTGCATTGCTGTAACAGTGTCTCTGTTCCCGGGAAGATTCTCCGTGCTGGTGGGAGCGGGGGAAATCATACGTTTCGTCGTTTATTGCAACAGTGCTCGGTTGGTTGGGCGAATGAGGGTTGATGAGGTTCGGTCTCAATATCACGCCAGGAGATGGCTCTCCATCTGACGAACGCACCGATTCTACATTTTCGGGACCAGACTTGGGAGATATACTGTCGAGATTTAGGTAACTGTGTTTACTGGTTGTCTCCATCAAATGGAGCGGTTTAGGTGGTCTTGGAGGAGCTACTGCCCGGGGAACCCTGTCTGTGCCGTTGTCTGCTATGGACAGTTTTGCGTAACGCCTAGCGAATTTCAAAGTAGCATGATCTTCGACTATCGCTCTCTCTTTTACTTCTACGACTGGTTGCCCTTCCCCTTCCCTTGGATATGTGTTCCAATTGACGTTCGGCAGTCCATGTATCGTCGTCATGGAGCTGACTAAGTGACCATTCCCTGCCCAATCGTCATCTTCTGTAAAATTGATGCTTTCTCCATCGGTTCCACCAGTGGTCGTAGCAGGACTATGTAGAGGGGGGGTCCCGACGGCTGACTGCTGATCTATCCCTTCCAAGTTAGGGGGATGGAGACGCCTCGGCATGTCATAAAACTTTCCCGGTAGGTCGAACGGATCGTAGAAGTCCCATTTGGAGATGAGCGAAGAGCAATGCCTCTCGTTGTTAGTGCAACATTGAGGAATGTTATTGTGATGCGTAATAATGGATGCATCAGAGGACAGCATGTCCCCATTCAACTTCAGCTGAACTAAACCGTTTCCATTCAACGGCCTTCCTGATATGCATTCACTTATTGGTATATATGGTCTTGATAATGATACAGGAGTGTTTGAACCCTGGTTACTTGGAGGGGATGGAGATTCGGCAGGTACTACACTAAGCTCGTGATGATTTGACAAAATTGGACCATCCTCTTGAATTTCCTCAGCTGGAGGCATAAAATCATAATCTGAAATGTAAGCATACAAGTCAATTTAATTCCATGTAAGCTGAAAGAATAATTACTAGATGTAGAACTGAATTTTTGATACAGTTATCTAACTGAAATTCTAAGCTGGTTCTCTTACTGTTTATTTATCTAATAGAGTTTTCTTCATCATTCTTCACCTTATTTCAAAGTTTGAAATGCTTATGAATTGCCTTTATTCAATTCCAGATGGTTAAGAACTCCACTTAATCAGCATAACTATACTTTTAAGGAGTCAGTAAGAATAGTAACAACGGTAGAACTCTTAAACATGTAATAATACAGCTAAAAATATTAATAGATGAAAAACTCACATTCATCCTCATGACTGTAAGCCTTTAATCCACATACATGACACACACAATCAACCCATTTATTCATATCTTTTTCTGATTCTGCTGCCAAGTAAAATGTTCTCTTTGGAGTGCGAACATCAAAAAGGTACTGATATTTTTGCTTGCGATCCTCAAACTTCAAACCAGCATCAACCTGAAAAAAGAAATTTTCGACAATTCTACATGATTATGACATATAAAACGTACTATTATCTTATTTTAGAAACTGTCTTTAAATCCAATTCTTTTGTTTTAAATCGGACTAAAATTTATTTCTCATACAAAGCAAAGCAAAGTAGATGCATAAATAAATTCTTTACAGATAAGTTAGGTTTAATTAGAAGTTATTTTTTTAACTATCGGATAAGTAATGGAAGTATATCTTAAATTTAATTTATAATTGAAGTTTTTACTAAGAAAGAGTAAACTGGTTCAAAATTTTGTTTATTATACCATCTCATGTTGTATAATTCATTTAATTAATTAAGCAAAACAAATCAAAGTACATATTTACATAAATCTTTCATCTGCTTCAAACTAGAACTTTAGTTTCATGAATATGACAAACATTCTGCTCCAGAAATCATCACGAAAAAACCATATACAATATTTTTTAGTATCTGATGTAAATTTCTATAGTTTCAGCAATGTAAGATGCAAAAGAATTTCTAGCTATTTCAAGCCATAATATGAATCTAGGGTAAAAAAAGACCTGTTCACACTGGTCCAAGTCAATCTTCCCCTTTAGCTTCCTGCAGTTTCTGTCTGTGTAATATTCTAGAAAATATTGTCCAGGAAGCTCCCCAGAGTGGCGAAGAACAAACCACCTCCTCCTCCATCGCTGCAATGAAAAGATATCTTTATAACATACGCTCCCAAGTTCACTAATTTCTCCTAGGAGTATCATTATAAAATGAGTAAAAAACAACAGACTGAAAAATAAATAGTGATATGGCTATGAAATAAAATACATAGAAAGCCAAAGTAGCAAACCAAAACAAGTCACTAGTTTTAGTAGCATATATTCTAAATACATCATTTTGCATTAAAAAGTATGTTACAATTTCCATGCTTCGTCATAATAAATGTTATTTCCAAGAGGCGTATATTTTACACTAATATAACAACTGCTAATTATCAGAGATGCCATAGCTCTTTATACATTTACATATTATGGTGCCTTTACTAATGAAAATTTGAGTAAACAAGTTACTAGATGTTACATTAAAGAAATGTGAGATAAATTTAAGACCTCATTAAAAAATGTCATCTTAAAATTTGTTTCTCATATTTAACCTAGTGAATCATGATTTTTTTGGTTTAAACATAACAAAACAGCAATCATAAAAAATAGGTACTTATGTATTATCTCCATGACCTTACTTAGGTACAACATTAACAGAAACTGATTGGCCTGTCTCGACATTTACAAACCCAATCACTGGACAACGGGGAGGGATACTTTGGTTCCGGGCGAGGCGAAGGGCCCGGTAGAGCCCGGAGATGACTACCCATTAAAACAAAGCAAGCCGAAGGCTCGTCAATATATCCTTTCAATGTTATATCCTCTTGACTGTTGTGCCGCAAATGGAAGGATATATTGACGACCCTTCAGCTTGCTTTGTTTTAATGGGTAGTTGTCTCCACACACTTCGCCTCGCCTGGAACCAAAGTATCCCTCCCCGTTGTCCGGTGATTGGGTTTGTAAATGTCAAGACAGGTCAATCAGTTTCTTGTCCGGTGATTGGCCAGTTTCTGTTAATGTTGTAGGTAAGTATGGCATGGGGATAATACGTAAAAGTATGGCATGGGACAACAGTCAAGAGGATAATTAAATGTAATTAATGAGTTTTTGCTATATTCGTGTTTCAATACGACTATAAGAGGTCCTGCGAAGGGTCCTGGAGATAATAAGTACCAAAAAATATTCAATTTATATAGGTCCCAATCATTATTCCATAATTAATTTAAAACTCTACCAAGTCTAGTCTATAAATTCAAGGAGGACAATCTCAAAGAATAACCTTATCGTATTAATGAATTGATTGTGACATAACTTTTGTATAAAAACAATACCGATGCACTAAAATTAAAATGAAAATTAGCGATTTTATGTAATGGTAAATATTATACGCGAGCACGTTTCTGAAATTGAAAAGAAAAAAAAAACTCCTTTGAATACGACAACATTCACTGTTTCCATTTTGTGTGTTTCGGCTAGGTATTTTATGTGTAGCAAAAAATAATGCAGATCCGAAAAAATATATATGTCAGCGAACTTATCTGTCGTAATTAATACACTAAAAAATTAAGTGTCACTAATACAATGCCGTAAACGATTCCTTTACGAGGAATCGATGCAGATAACAGCGGAAAGATTTATATATAGCCAAATTCCGTCGCGTTCTTAATGCAACACAATTAGAATCCAAACGGATACATTTTTTCCTTGTCTGTCATTCTGGGTTTCCTCAAAAGCGCCTCACATCCGCGTTAATGACCAGATATAGCGTTTGCGGGATGGAAAATTAACAACCAATAAAAAGTCGACTAGAAGAACGAAAGAGAGACGGAGTTTCCGTACGTTATCGCCAGAAACCGCCGGCAGACTATGTCGCCTCCCATTCTTCCAAGTTTAACCAGATAACCAATGGGAAAATTAAGGCACTATTACGCACATCGCGATTGTATAAACGAGAGTTTCGAGATGAATTTTTTCCACTAGGATAAGGACGAAAAATGAAACCACGTATATACCGCGTTCGCTTACACATACGAACCCGGAACGACTTGCTAGAGTAATTTTTATAAACACGACGACAGATTTTCTTGGGATATTTAATTCTACGGCTGCACTTAAAAAAAACGAGAAGAATAACGAAAATGTTAAAGTTGCAATTATTATGCGTTCTTTTCACGCAGTGCACGTAAAGAATTGATGTAGGGGAGAGGTCGTGTGGGTCCGCGAGCCAGCAACCTCCTCTCAATAAACTAATTTGTTTATTTTTAAATTTATTTATTAACATAAAAAACAACCATTTTCGACATTTTACACTGGAATATATTAACCAAATAAATGTAAGAATGTAACAACATAATTGTAAATAAAACAATCGTAAAGAAATTATTTTTAAAAAGGCAAGTGCATGAGCTGTTTTTAATGATTTTTGACACGGGAGATCAACGTTAAGTCTGTGATCTATTATGTAAATTTTAGAATCCATATTCTCTGTATTTTGATAATGTACGACATAAGATTCCGTAAATGTTATTTCTCGTAATGATACTAATAAGATAAAGCTGAACTCTATGGAACCGATACGTTCCGAAAGGGAACGAAAAAGACACTTTGCAACAATTTCAATTTTATAAACTTTGTAACAACATTCACTTTCATAAAAGTAGAACTGTTACAAAATGCGTTTTTCTCCTCCTGTTTAACCTCATATTTTATGATTGAATCTTTAAATTGAAGGTGATTTTGTGCTTCATTTTATAAATATGTACTCCGGTGCTTTCAGTATTTTTAAATAGACTTCACTTAAACGAATCTCATAATTTTATTTGATAAATAAGCTATTATTACTATTAAAACATCAGACGTCAAAATACCGAAATTCGAATAAAAATCGTTTTTGGGGAATGTTTTTTTTTTGCCATTGCTTTTCTCGGTAATCGCCAATCTCAATCCCTAGGGACTGGAAAAAATACGGACTAAAGTATATGTACGGCTATTCGCCTATATCCCAACCTCCGACTAACCGCCTAGTCCAATTAAACGTTTTGAACAAGTCTCGAGGTCGGATGGCAATCAAGTATTCAACCAGACGGTCAACTGAGGAGATGTGGAGGACCTTGAGTTATTTCACCCATTTTTCCACCTACGATCTTCTCTAACAGCTATTACTGCTTATACAGGATATTAATACATGGGAAAATATATTTACGTATAAAATATATTCATACATCCTCAAAAGGTGACCGAAATTTCATCACATTGCAACGGAGCAATGGCGAAGAAAGTCGCCCCTTCAAATTCGTTTTAATTTCTTTTTTTTCGAGGTTACGAAAATGCTTCACGTACAGTGAAATAAATGTTATAAGCATAATTAATACGCGTCGCAGATTACACACACACGAGGAAATGACACAGATGCGACCTTCTACCTAAAAAAGAAGAAATCTTTTCAATCGATTACCACCTGCGTTGAGGCATAGCACTCAAATGACCTTCTTGTTGGACTATAAATAAATAAATAAATATATATATATCGATGTAAAAATTAAACATAGTTGGATAGAAAGGGAAAACGAACACAGGAGAGGAAAGCGAATACGCTTCTATTTATTAGTAGTGTAATTGCCCGACAAATATGGAGAGTATTCGTGAATTAAGTATTACGTTAAAATAAAATGAAAATTAATTACACCAACTTTTGTGCATTAAAACGTAAAAAATTAATATAAATTCCACATACCCGAATGCTCCAGAAAGTAATAAGCCTTAGAACTGTTATGGGTCAACACCAATAGGAACAGGTTCACTATTGTGCTCCCATAACTTGGCAACAGCTAAAACTTTACTTTATTCGTTTTTATTATTTTGCCTGGTAATCGAAGATATTGGCGAGTCTTCGGCTCGCTTTATTTTTATATCAGTTGTCTCCGGGCGCTATCGAGCCCTTCGCCTCGCTGGAACGAAACTAACCCTCCCCGTTGTCCGGTGATCGGGTTGGTAAACGTCGCGACAGGCCTGATCAGTTTTGCGTGAAAGTTATTAAATCCAAGTAAGTGATTGTGTAGGTAAATGTCGCCACAGGCCGTAGTTCTCATTCCGCCCGATAGGTCAGCTCCAATATACGTCAACAACCCATCGAGAGTGGGGAGCACAATAGTGAACCTAAGCCAACCTCTTCAAGATGCAGTTCAAAATATCAAGAAAACTTTTTGAAATTAACTAAATATAATATTTTTGCTGGATCTGATATTAGCTAACCGACAAAGCATATTTTCAAGTGGTCTAATTAAATTTCGCTGTCCGCCATCTTGCGTTCCTTACAGAACAACGTTTTTATATTATAAGATGCCTTCATTTGAAAGCGTAGCGGAAGGAAAGTGGGTAACTGAACTAGAACGACATTACTTTAGGACAATTCCTTTACAGGAAAAGTCGCGTATGCTGCAGAAACTTGTGTTTCCAAAGGACTTCCTTTATTCTAAGTTTATACCTTCTTAAAGAAGGAATTTCTTCCAGCGGTATCATACTACGTACAGATTCAGCGGACGATGCTTAATGCGGTCGAATTGGTTAAATTGACATACGTTTTCGTAATACAAGAAATATATTAAGTAGGCCTAGCCTAAATTGAAATAACAAGTTAGGAAAGTGTACAACGTATCACACATGGGCGCGTTTCGTGCAAGGGAGTATTAGAAAGCAATTATTTACCTGTACGTATAGGAAATAGCGTTTTAAAGTTCTTTTCTTCATCATAAATAATCCATTTTCTTCCTATTTAATAATATTACATGCACACGTAAGGAAATTAAACGTTTGTTTGGGAGATTGTTTATGTTAGCAACAATGAAGTAACCATGCAAGAAATTTTCCAAGTTCAACTCGATATAAGACTTTCTTGTTTGATTTTCTCGATAACGGCTACTCCTAAGATAAACATGTATAGGAAAGGAAATACTCTACTTTACCAGTTCTACAACTTTTATTTGAAAAATATTTTGATATGAACAATACTTTACGAGATATGACGAAAATTTAATTTTTTGTCCCCAGTAAAGTGGTACCCCTGATTGGCGTACGCGATTCATTTTTGCGATTTTCTTATTATATTTGATTGAAAGTCCTTAATATCAAATTTCATGAAAATCCGTTCAGTAGAAGCCGAGAACGAACATACGGACGGACGGACCGACAATAATAGGCACTCACGCTGTAAGCGAAATGCGCCTAAAAAAGAATGCTGTAAACAAACTTCTTTCATCTTTCCTAAGCTATTCTGGCTACGTCTACATTTAAAACCCGCTAATAAAAAGTTTAAGCGGATAATAACAATAAATCGACCTTTCTTTAACTAGAAATTGCTTCAGAATTCTGCGTTTGATCATAATAATCGCCTGATAACTATAACCAGTGATATAATAATATACAGTAACAGGATCTTTTATTAGCAGCAAAAATTACATCACAAAATATTCAACGATATAAAGTCACGATATTAATGATTTGATTTACTATTAGAATGCTTTAAGGTTAAAAGAAGCGGTCGACAGGATAATTGGTTTAATTTAAAATCTCCTTCCGCAAAGTCTAAACTATTTTACTACTTTTCGATTAAGTGGCAAACCTCAGGACTTCTTTGGGATCGGATAATGCATGACGAATCACCACACGATCGTTGTTTTAAGATTTCGTTGGTTTTCCTTATCCTGCTAATAAAATCCCTCGCTAATACATTTCCGGGATAACGATTTTTTTTAAAGGAAAAATATGCATGACGTGCGTTATTATTCGAGGTCAATTTCTCTTTCCGAGAGTCGATGTAGATTACGGAGAAACGATCAAGGAAATTTCCATTAGAGACGTCTTGCGATCACATTCTTTAAAATCGTTTTGTTACGAAGGAAATTTGAAAAATTAAGTAATTTTTTATGCTGATAACAGTTGAATACTAATAATTATTCATCGAGTTCTTTATCATTAAAAAAATTTCCGCTTTGGAACATTGTCGTCGTTTACGGTCGCAAAACTTGACGTTTTACCGCGGCAACAATAAGCCGGAAACAGAAAAATCCTTAGGCTGTTTTGCGACGAAAATATTCAATAGTTTGGCCGGGTAAATAAATCCTTCTAAACGAAAGAGTGAATGAATGAAGGTCGAGCAAATGTATGCTTCTATTGTTAGATACTTTATACAGCTCTGGCGCGACTGCAATGCCGCGCATGCGGTGAACATGCCCAGGGTGCGGAGGGGCGAAAGAAAGGATTCTCATTAACACGACAAAGAAAGGTAACCTGGAGCAAAACACGTGCGGTGTTAGGAGTTTATCTGTCGATGGCCTTAAGATTTGCGAGAAAATGCATTCGCGGAAAAAAACAGCACGTCAGCCAAAAAGTTTAAAATAGTTACACTAAAACAGACGAGGCGATAAGGTTTGATCGGTAACTTTTGGAAATTGACGGGTCAATATTGGGAAAAACATACAAAATTTCTATTCCGAAGGTAAATTCAAACGCCATCTTGCTTCATTAAAATGACCGGCTTACTGCCCAGAATTCTTGAATGACAAGACCGATTAAAAATCGACAAAATTAAAAACAAAACAAGTCTTTTAAGTAAACATTTAAGTTTAAATCCGACATATATAGCATAAAGGATAAAGCAATAAACTGCATTTCAATCAAAAAGTAGCTCTTTTTAGTTTTCGGACTTCTTACCGAAGACTTACGCGCGCTTTAATTATGCCATCTAACTTTTGGCAAGACCGCGTTTCATTTCTTCATGAACCTTTAATCTTCTAGTAACCATCCGCCATTGATCAAAACGTCCAGAGGTACCTTCTAAATCCCCTCACTCTTTTCTGGCACGCTCCCTAAGTTCACTACCTACAACAAACCCTTTACTCTCTTCAAATACTGCCACCCCTCTTATTCCCTATTAATCAACGTAATTAAACTCTTGCCCACTTCAACTATACGCAACATATACTCTCTCTCGTATCCCTTCCTGTCCAGCTGACATAATTCATCGAGAAAGCAGGACCAGAAATAATCCACGCTCATCTTTCTTCATAGCACTCGTCTGAGTTGCAAATGACGCCCAAAACGTTTCCGTTTACCTCTAATTGAGGTACATAACCCCGACAACGTTTCAACTCATTCAGTCATTCAATCAAGGCGTTTCCATTATTAATTAAATAAATAAAATATCGGGGGAAACTAGATGTTGGAGGAAACCCAATGAGCGGTATCCGGACGTTTCCCCCAAAGCACTTCACCCACGAGACATTTCACCCACAGACACTTCACCCACGGGACGTTTCACCCACAAACGTTTCACCCACGAGACGTTTCACCCACGAGACGTTTCACCCACGAGACGTTTCACCCATGCCCTTTCACCCATAGTTTTTTCGCCCACAAGTCACTTCACCCACAAAGTTTCATCCAAAGAACTTTCACCCCATGATTCAGAAAACGCATGAAACGTATTAAAAATTTAAATAAATATAATATGAGAGAGATAAGTATTAAATAATAACATTTTTTATTTTATGCATGAATCCAAATCTAATTTAACCCAAATAATATTTAACCTTATTTAATTTTTTAATTAAAATTACAACAAATCATTTGGTTTAATACGTTTTTATTTAAAGGTTTTAAGATATGTAATTGAAATAAAATATTTCAATATGCATTTAAATATTGAAATTGGATTCACAAACACGAAGATAATCAGTTATGCGATTACACCGCTTGTATTCTTCATACTCTAGTGTAATTGACTGTAACTTCTCCGTAACTTTTTTATACTATACTATATACTATACTAAAAGAGGGATGGCATGCATAAAATATAAAATAAAAGTTATTATCTAATACTTCTTTCTTCTATTATATTTATTTAAATTTTTAATGTTTCGTGCGTTTTCTGAACCATGGGTGAGACACCTGTGGGTGAAAATTCTTTGGATGAAACTTTATGCGGGTGAAGTGACTTGTGGGCGAAAAAACTATGGGTGAAAGGGCATGGGTGAAATGTCTGTGGGTGAAACATCTGCGGGTGAAACGTCTCATGGGCGATGTGTCTTTGGGTGAAACGTCATGGAACCCAATGAGCACTTACCAGAAGGAGAGCCGCTGGGGTGTCGGAGAGACGCATTTGTGAGTTCTCTCTCTTGTGCTGACGAACACCTAGTTACCCTCGATATATACACACACACGCACGCACGCACACACACATATACATACATATATATATATATATCAGTGGCGTAGCGGAACCATTCCGGGCCTCCCCGCCAAGAGCCTCCGGCGCGCCGGCCCTCCCGCCACACTCTAAAGGTCGATTTACACCTCACCGTACCGTACCATTGCCGTCCGTGCACGTTTTAAACTGTTAGTGAACCCCTTATTTTACTATTCACTTTATATCAAGATTTTGACAAAAATGCTAAGCAAATATTTTAAGCAAAAGCATTTGTTTAGTTCTGTTAAATACATTAGAAATAGCACAATTCGAATTTCAACACAACGCACGCAAATTCACTGAAAGCACTTTGCAGGGTGCCACACACATCGCCGGTCCGATGGGAACAGTACTGTCAGTGTCAGTAACATGACCGTGAAAACTTGACACATAGCCGACGAAAACTTGCTGAGGATATCTGAAAATACGGCACGGACACTGTCATCGGACGCCACGGCGCTGGATATGTGTAAATGCATTGGAGATACATAGGACAATAATAGCATCACGGTGCCGTCACGAACAGCACCGTGAAGTTTTATTAACTTATCTGTTTCAATGCATAAAACTCGGAAAATTAACAGTTACATTTTGGTGGCAATTACCTCTAACAAGGCTTATTATATCAAAAAATATAAACACGAAAATATAAATGCATCATTTTTTCATTCTCACGGGATGAAAACTTGAACCACTTGGACATTATTGCAGTTAGAAAAAGAAATTTAATTTTCTGAAATGCATTTCCCGTTTGATGCTATTGTCGAAAAAAGCATAAAGCTATTCAAAAATTTTTTCGTTTCCGGAACACCCTCAACTGCACCTCTAATCACAGAGTTCAAGTAATGAGCTGCACAGTGAATGTAACAAGCAGTTGGCTGTTTTTCTCTAATTCGTTGCTGAACACCATTATAAATTCCACTCATATTTCGGGTACCATCATATGCTTGACCTCGATATATAGTCAGACTAAGACGACCTTTTTCAATCGTACATACAATTTCACTTTCTAATCCAGAGGCAGTGAGAGAAGAGATGGTTCCATTGTCCATGGTTAATTTACAAACAAGTTCTTCAAAAATATTTATGATCTGCCTCTAATGAAGACTGTCCGAGTTGCATGGGACCTCGGCTCGCCTCGCGTCGCTCTATACCAGATTCCATCTAAAGATACACTAAGGGAAAATGACACAACTTTAGGGAAAATGACACAACAGCTAGAAATTATGTCTACGCAGGCAAGCTTCATTAGCTTTGTGAGTGGATAATAATGTACCCTGTTTATGAAGTTGAAACCTTCTAGAAGACAAAAGTATCCTGTATCTCGCAGATAACCTAGTAGGAAGGGCCTGGTTCAATAGAAGCGAGCATATTTAAGCAGACTTTCAATGTTCCATATTCCGGAGAATGCTCGATCGCTTCGAACGCATGGTTCTTTAATCTATCTCCTAATATTTCTTTTTCTTTGTCTCTGTTAGCCGTGAAGCCTTTTAGCCGTGATTCTATTTTTCTTCCTAGTACAATAAGGGAGCATAACAGCAATGTCAAACCTACAAGCTAAAACTGATAGGAATATTTTGTGCAATGAACCTCCTACCATCCATCAATGTATGGTAACTTGTGGCTGTATATCATCTACTATTGATCCTCGGGAGAATCAATAAGGAAAATAAACGAACAATTATTTTCCTTCGTCCCAAATCTTCACCCTACACCGCATCAGCACTTCTGCCAATCTGGGTCACCATTCCTCAAAATCGTCCACCTGTTACTGCCTCGGTACCACTCAACATTTTTTTGCCTGCGTTTACCTTTCGATCGCGGAGAAACTTCGTCGCCCTTTTTTTCCTCTCTCGATCGACCAATGCTAATTAGTTCCGAGCCAATGCCCGTCCACAACGACCTTTCGATGGATCGATCGGTAATTAAACACATCCGCGAGTCTGAATGGATTAGTCTAACTTCCTACTACGTTCGGTACCGTTAGCGAGCATTCCTGTGTCCCTGTAACAATACGGAACTTCTCTAACGAGAAAGCATCAAAGAAGATAACCTTGAGGTAATTCCCATCCTCGAGTTGCCATCCTTGATAAACGCCGACATCTGATTCACGTAACACTCACTCATTTATTGACGATAAAACTTTTACAAACGCAATTTCGCAATACAAAACCAGGAATTTGGCTTATAATCACCTAGACCTGACCATTTGAACCTTAATTCACTTGGGAATCATCAAGCTCGTCTTACGATTGAAAACAAATTCAAGAATAAGCACTTCAATATAAAAAACTGAGAAAAAAGGGTTTATCTCAGGTATTTCCGATAGCTATAATCAGTTCATGAATTTCTGCTACAGTGCAGCCGTCTTCCATGGCAATTAACAGAAAGTAGATTCTAATTTTTTAAGGAATTAGGAAAGTCCACGACATTTGGCTCTAAATTATAAAAATACTTTCATATCTAAAGAGGTATATTTTATTGCTAAAATGTGCATATAGATTACACAACCATTGGACTATTGAAAACTACCGAACGTTCGTCCTCTTTCACTCTAAAATTTTTTTTACAATTTTCTGCATTAAATAATTAGTCAAACAAACATCAGTTGCATAACTTGCTAGTCGCATACTCTTGGTAATTGACGTTTATAAATGGCTACTTTGCATTTTAAATACGCCGAAGATCGTTTTATGGTTATAATTAAGTTTACTGTGACACTTATTTGACGCAAGTCACAAAGAAAGCTTGGGATTTCTTTTTTGCTCGAATTTTTGCACCTAAAGCGCATTATTTTCCTCACGTTCATCCATGAGATACGGTGACAGACGTAATCGGAGAGATTTGCTTGTAACGAGCCACGATTTCAGCCTGTTAATCAAATAATTGGTACAGAAGAGGCGCTTCACTGACGCCGCCTATCCAAACGGCAGTCGTTCCCATTTCTCTTATCGGTTTCTCCAGAAAAGAACGTGATCCCACGTAGCGAAAAGCCCAACGGTCATTAAGGCCGCAATTATCACAAATTCCACTCAATTAGTGCGGCTGAAGTAACAGTAGCCGCAGAGAAAGCGACGGGGTGCATGAAATAAACCGCAAAAATTAACTAACAACGCAGTGAGGGGGGGGGGGGGGGGGAGGAATAATAATCTATACTCATAAATCTTCTAGCAGATCTCGAATTAAACGGTACACGAAAGATATCAATTACCAAGAGGAGCGGTTAAAAATGTTTCGTTGGCAGAATCGCAATGAGCGAGAGGGCTCGGGGCTTCCTTTGCGATAAAATGGCGAATTTCCGTATTAATAAACGAGAAAAACGTCGAATTTTCCTCGTTGCAGCGAAGGTCGAGGAACTTTTAAAAAAAATCCCAAGGAGACAACTATTCCAGGAATTCGGCGACACACGAAGTTACGAGAAAAACATAAAACGAAAGAACAGTTCTTCCCCCTACGAAAGGAACGATTTCCTTAAATTATAAAGCTCTGTTGAGTCTCGGCATTATTGAACATCTGCGTCCGCGACACATTAAAAGTTTCAAAACAACGTATCGGAGTTTTCCATTTTTTTCTGAAATCAGTACCTACCTCTATAGGGGGAAAATACGAAACGCTCGAAAATTTAGAAATCCGACGAAATATCCAAAAGTTATCTATCGCAAAAAAAAAAACTCGAAAACATACCTAAAAACAAAAGGAGAACCAACACGGACAGAGAGAAAGCACTTTCTCAGAGAAAAAAAGATGGTCACCCATGGCAAGAAAACTATAGAAAACATAAAAAAGCGAAAATAAGACAAAAGAAACGATCCTAGAAAGCCACTCTTGAAAACGAATCGAAAAATTATATTTTAATCTCGAAAATACGGTTTACGATAGAATCGAAATTAATAACAAAGCATCGAAAAGTACTAACTTTTGATGAGCTAATATTGGTACGGAAGAAGCGGAATCATCACCGCAATCGTTTTATCAATAACCGAAGTTTCTCAGCCACTCTCGGCGCGAATAAAACGTGACTCAGCCCTTCTTAACCTCACGAACTCAAATACCTACACAATCGTAAATTCTACATATCTGAGCCTTACTCATTATTTTATCGCAGCTATAAAAAATAATTAACTCAAAATAAACAACAAGTCAATGCGTCATTATAAGATTGCCAATGGAAGATGTTCCTGCCGTATTTCTACAGGACAAAGTGACACGTAAAACAAAATCCTTAAGGTCTCTTATGGCTTTAAAATGGTTCTCAAACACGGGCCCGCGGGCCGCATGCGGATCGCCAACTTATAAAGTGCGACTCTGTCATTAATCTGATTATACTGACAAGGAGAGACTATCAGAAAGATGTCGCGGACAGGTTGTAGGCTTTTTCTGGTGAAAATAGACCCAAAATAGGGAGACATGTGTCTCAGCATTCTCCCCCATAGACCAGGGTTCGGGAGAAAAAAAAAAAAAAGAATTTGCATCATAATATAGCCTAATGGCATACGCTTTTCTTCAACGATGACTGCTGGCGGAATGGTTAGCGCGCGGTGATACGGAAACTAGATCCTTAGGGACCATCCATATATTACGTAAGACGGTTTAGCCCACTTTTTGACCCTCCCCCTCTCCCCCATGTAAGAAAACATAAGATCCAATGGGACCCTCCCTCCCCCCCTCCTAAATCTTACGTAAGAAATCTTAGGCTTTTTTTTCACTCGCGAGCTCACCACTACTGATGTTTCACTTAGAATGAGTATTAGATATTTTCAGAGGTGGTAGTCAGCAGGTCCAGTAAATAATTCCCTATTATTTTATAAACAAATATGTTTATTATTTCAGTGAGAAGCCGTACTTGGCTACCAGTCACATAAAGGTAAACGTTTTTCACAACATAAAAAAATAGGTAATAAAAACCTTCCATAGATTTTGGAGCATCAAAACAAAAATAAAGACATTTATCTAAGCGAGAGGAACAAAAACTTTAATGCTCATTTAAGTAAATCAAATAATGCTCTCTTTGAACTTTAAACAACATCACTAGGCTAGTTAGTGTCTTACATATGCCCCCAAAAATCAGATTTTATCACTAGACTTGAGTTGAGTGACTAAGGCTAGGCTACAGTAAAAAGTTTCATGACAGCCTAAAAAATTGTTGTTTTATCACAAAATCAGTTTGCAGTCTCTCTCATATCAATTAACTAAAAAAATTTAGGACTCAGTTGTCCACGGACTAACCAGCCAGTCTTTCAGCGGTTCAGCCAGGGGTATATCCCGACGCTCCGTATCCGTGTCCATCTCTGGAGGCTCGGTGACACCCTCAGTACACACGTCATCCTCCTCGGCCTACTCAACGTCCTCCGCTCCCGTTCCGCTGTCTTGAAAGATGCACATTAGCTCCCGGACACGACGCGCAGCGACTCACGAAGCTTGCCTCTTCTCAGCTCGAGTCTGAATTCTGTGCACTTTTTTGTGCGTTGTTACTGCCTTGTTTGATGTGAAATATTTTCCGCAAGTAGCAAATATCCTGCCACACAGCTTATCTTGCATGGTTGGACAATAGAAGTCATATGGCATTGGATCATATTTGCACGGGATGGGAATTTTTAGTGACAGCCGGACGAATAGAGTTGCGAAGCGGTCTATCTTTTCTTGCATGTCTTCGGGAGGCGGTATGCTCAGATTAGGAGAGAGACGTAAAGGGCTTGGTGGCGGAAAAAAATCCATCAGGGAGGACGCTACGCAGATTGCTTCTCATGAGACTGCAAAGCAATCTTCGTTGGTGCACGAGGGCAGTACTCGGCAAATACGATGTCTCCGTCGATAACAAGTGAATTCCAAACTTCAGCGAGAATTTCACGGGCTCTTGCAAAGTTTTTCCGCTCTAGCTCTGGATCGGTTGTCTTCCCCCTGTTATCAAGATGATTACCGAACGTGTTGTGTAGAAGTACTAGGCCTGACAGAAGGTGGCTGTGACAGGCCATTCTTCGCTCTATTCGGTTGTAGGCAGAGCGTCCTGGGGCATTCGTAACTATGAAGATAGCATCCAAATCACGTTCTTTAAAGTGCCATGTAGAAGCAGCTATCGTCTTCGGGTACCGGGGATTTTCATCTGGTCCCCCGCCAACGGAAATTATGACGATAGGCTTCACCTTACCGTCTTCTGTTATCGCCAGTTTTATGAAATCTTTCTTCAATTTCCATCATGCGATTGAAATCCACGAAATGGGTTTTGGCAGTGGATGAAGAGTGCTTGCCTGATCGAATGGCGACATATGTCGGCCCATTGTAAGTTACTGCTTTTTTTGTCCCATCCCGCCCTCTTCAATCCGTATCGCGGCGTAGACACTTGGAATGAGCTTGTGTCGATCTGCGATGACCCAATCATGGTCAGGGAGGACAACACGGTATTCCATGTGCATAATGGCCGAAGATTGCTTCTGTGCAGCTGTAACGCCAATCGGTACTCTCGCTTTATCGCGAGAGTAAAATATTTTGGGCGATGGGTCATCTAAATACCTGTGAAAGAAAAAAAACTTGGTTGGGTCCAAGCATCGAAGCCAAGCTCTCCACGAATCGGATACTTGCTGTACAAACGAACTGATCTGGGTGAGTTTTATGCAGGTCATTTGTTGCCCGCACGAGCTTTACAGGATCCGTCTTTACATGCCGTTTGCCCTCATGAGTCTGAGAGTTTCGGGGCAGGAGGCGGAGGTAGGTCGCGCTTCTCGACAACAAGAACTCTTTTTACAAGGGCTCCATGTAGGTCGGCGAGAGTTCGACAAGTGCGGATCATTTGCGATCGCCGCCTTTCGTCCGCTTGGCTCCCGAACAATGCGATCTCTGTGATAGCACGGATTAGCTCGGCTTGGTCACGCTCCAGTCGCGGTCGCCCTGGGCCTTCTCCGTGTTTGACCTAAAAAACAAACATTATCATGCAGAATTGCACAGGGTCAGCATTCACAAGATCGTCATGAATGAAAGCCTTTATTACCTTCTTGGTCAGCTCCGGATTTTGAGCACACACTTCTGTCAGGAGAGCTTGCTGCCTTTCTCTGTACTTGGCCTGATATTCAGCATTTCTCTTTTTTCGCTTTCAACAATATTTTGGCCGAGACCAGGTCTGCTTTCACTTTTTCAATTTCCCGCTCACCTTCATCTCCCAGCAAACCACTGTCCCTTCTCAGATACAACGCGTTGAGCTGTGATTCATAGGCATGAACTTTCTTTTCGGTTTGGGCTTGAGCCGGAGCGACGTGCTTGGGCTTTTTAGGTGAAGACGAAACCGGCTTAAGATCGTCAACGTCTCCCTCTTCTTCTGAATCAGAAAGTGGCCTTTGTCCTTGGCTTTGGACAGGGCTATCTGGCGTGGAAAGTGATTCACCACGCTGGGGTGCAGGAGGTGACGAGGTCTCGCCCGTTTCCCATTTAAAATCACACAATGTCCTCACATCTTCACTCGTATCAGCGCGTGAAGTTGATGCACCGTCCGATGAAGTTGAAGCATCGGCCGCAGCCGTTCCACATGTCGATGCATTGGCATCCCTATTGTAGTGAGCTGCCTTGACATCGAATAAAACTGATAAACATGGGCCAGACATGCGGAGAGGCATTCTACGAGACATTCGTGCATGCAGAGACAGGCTGTAATAGCAAAACATGTCTGAAATGTGTCATCCGCAATGCTTACCATCACAAAAAAGCTCTTGAGAGTAGCTTTTCTCTTCGTAGCTTCTTGATTCAGTTGCTGAATTTTACTGTCAGTGTGTTTTTCAAATGTCATACCATCCTTCCAAAATTCAGTTTTCGCTCTTCGCCAGATGACATTTGCCTCCTCCTGGGCTTGTTGTGGAGTTTTTCTTGGGTAGCAATTCTTGAAAGCTTCAAAGAGCCTTTTATGGAGATCTCCTGATCATCATTCGAGCGAAAGTAAGTCACTTAAAGCCGTGGTACCCTCGCGCAGCACTCCTGTCTGCCGGTAGCGACTCGCGTCAGGTTGGCACCTACAGCACGTGCGTCATGCAGAGTGTGACTCGGGGAGCGGGGTGGGGGTACAAGGGAGCTCAGCAATAAAAGTGCAGCGCCCTCATGTGGCGGCGAGTCGGCGCTCGCTTCGACTGAGTCCTGCTATTGCTAGAGCGCGGGAGTGCCGCATTAGCGGTGTTAAATGCGTTTCATTCAGAGTACTGTTCTGGGACGCAAACTGCATTTTCGCTAAAGTAAAATCTTACGTAAGACCAATTGTAGACCCTCCCTCACCCCTTGTAAGACAACGTAAGATTCATCCGCACCCCCCCTCCCCCCAAACGTCTTACGTAATATATGGACGGCCCCTTAGTCCAATTCCAGTGGTTACCAATTTTTTTTTAGAATTCATGTTTGAAATTATTGCTATTTACTTCTTAATATTTATTGATAGTTATTTAAAGTTTTTTTTATTTATTATTTTCATTATTTTTCTTTATTATTTTCATTATTTTTGTTTATTATTTTGTATTATTTTCATTTACTATTTCATTTATACTTATTATTTTCTCTGATTGAATATTGATTATTTAATCCAATTGCATACCGCTGCAGACCCTTGGATGCCAAACGCTTCTAGCGGCTTGCAGGGTATTGATGTAAATGTAAATGTAAATGATAAGGATCATAATAGCAACGGAAGCATTTCTGAAAAGACTTCTCTGGAAAGTGGGATGCTGCTTGTCAGTGAACGTTGTTAATTACTTCCAAGAAAACCAACCTAATCCTACCAACCTAGTCCAAATAGTTCCATAAATAGGTACTCATAATCACCCATTATCTCCTACCCCCTGCGACCTGCCCTCACATTAACCATAGAAAGTCTGTGCATATGCATGAGCCATGTTTCCAAGGCTGAAGTTTAGTTCCTACTTGGTTATCAAGCAGTTTAGAAGCGAAATTGGTGAGTACCTGAAATATAGAAAGCCTTCATAAAATTGTCGACTATGGAGAGTTATCCAGATGCAGGTTTATCGCAAATTTCCGTTTTACGGACGATGTGGATGTTGTCCTTTCACACTTATTATTATCAAATAACGATAAACAAGATGTAACCGGTGCAGTTCGGTATTTTGTAGGTAAGAAATTTTAAATTCAATACAACAAATTTGATGGAAAATTACACTGCTTGTTCTCAACGCGGAAAGTGATACATAACATAGTAAATTGTAATTATTTTATGGATCCCTTACGAGAGATGCGAGTCATTGAAGATCCTGCCATCGCTTCTGTTTCTGTGCGATCCAAACTCATTGGGGGGAAGCTATGAAAAGGTTTCTAGAAATGGTCGGCGAACGTGAATTAATTGAAACGAACGAGCTTTTCCAAGGAAACGAAGCCCATATTTGTGATGACGGACAGACGGACGTTCGAATAGTTTCTGACGAGGAGGAGGCACAGGCGGAGGCGGCAGTGAGCACAGACCCGTCGGACGAGGACGAAGATTTCGAACCCAGCTCGAAAGTTAGAAAGTACCAGTATGTACCTCTTCAAGTTAAAATTAAAGTTGTCAACTTGGAAAGAGAGCATCCAAAATGAAGTCTTTCTACCCTGCGACATCAAGGTTCAGATTTGCTGAAGCATAAAGGACTGCTTGGTGTGTGGAAAAAAGATATAGAGAGAGGAGGGACACGGTATGACAAGATTGAGTTGATGAATAAGTGGGTTCATGATCGATTCACCGAGGCCAGAAAGAGGAATGAACCGGTATTGACTAGGACTCTGCAACAATGGGCCTTGTCGGCGGCTTACCAAAATATGTCGCCAAATTTTGATTTCACGGCAAGCAAAGCATGGGTTTCTTCATTCAAGAAGCGATTCCGGATTAGCCAAAGAAAAGTGACAAAGTATGTTTCTTCAAATGAGCAAACTTCATTAGAAGAAATACTGAAAACAGCTGAGCTTTTCCAGAAGCAAGTGGCACTATTGATGCATCAGTATGATCGAGATTTTGTGATAAATACCGATCAAACTGGGTGCGCATATAGATTGGATGTTAAATTAAGAAAAATAAATTAAGAAAAGTATGTTATCAAATATTTCACATTAAGAATCTTGTTCATGTGAGTGTCAAAAAAAGAATATACTTTGCTTTTGTTGAATCCCTATTAAGATATGGAATTACAATATGGGGTCATACTAGTAGTGTACACAAATATAACCTTTATAATATGCAAAATATATGAGTGTGTGTGTGTATGTATGTATAAATAGGAATATGTGTATGTATGTATAGATTTCTAAAATGATAATTTAAATTTATATGCTTAGGATTTTCATAATTTTGGCTTGTAATTGTAAACATTTTTTTGATATATTTGATTTTCTTTTTTCATAATTTTGGCTTATAATTGTAAACATTTAAAAATTCGATCAAGTTATTACTATTATTATTATATTTGTATGATATGTAAACTCTATATTAAACAATAAACAACCTATTAATTAAATTATCCATTTGGTCCTCACGCAATTTGTTTGACACTCCACACTATTTAAGCCACACATATCCGAGTGTTACCCGTTATTTACCACAGTGGGCGAAAAATATTTCTTTCAAAAGGAGCAGAAAATCGATCATTATATGATTGCCAATCGCATATGTTCTCGACGTAACCCGCGGGGCTTAGAACGACGCAAAATCGACGCGAATTCATTCCGCCGTTTCCACGCGAAAAACAAGCGCTCAAAATTGCTATTCCACGGTCAAAAGGTTTCAACATTATGATGCATTATGTATCCGTCGCGTAAATAATTCGAGTCGAGCAATGTAACCCGTCTTGCGAAGAGGGGGACATCTTACGAAACGGCTCGAGGGATCTTGCCAACATAAGCACATTAAACGCTCGGTTGGGATAGAGATTGCAACTTGAAGGATAAGTTCATCGAACCGAGACGAAAATGTCTAGCTCCGATCTCATTTGTATTTCGCGGGGAAGAGAAAAACCTTCTTCCTGCGCGCACTTTACGTCGGTGCGAAATTCATTTCGAACGGATAATCTGGAAAAGTTGTTGGAGAACGGCAACCTCTGAGGTATTGAAGGCGAGTGAAAGGCAACGATGGCCGATTTAAAACGGTGACTTGTATTATATCGACGCTTTTTTTCCTCGTGAAAAATATAGTATCCGGAGTAGTCGCGATGAAAATTCACGTTTCCTGGAAACGATTATTTACAAAAAAAAAGAAAGCTAGTATATCGGATGTGCTTTCAGATAAAATTTTCGTATTCTTCTAAACATTCTATTCGTTTTATTGCAAGTAACCAAAACCGATTTGCGCTATATTTATCCCTCTGTATTTTAGAGAAAACCAACTTCTCTGCGTTGAGAATCGAGACTTGAAACTGTAAATGTTTGTGACTCTTTCTTGAGTAAACTTGATAATATTTTTCGTATTTATTAAGTTACAGGACACTTTAGGAAAAACTTACGAGATACAAACAAAATCATTCAATTGATTACCCTTTTAGTTTAATTTTTTAACGCGAATATAAATCACCAATAATTAAGAGTATGTATTCCGAGATTAAGAGACTTTATTCTGTCCACTTCACGCCCTAGGGAGATCCAGCCAACAAACATAAATCTTTCCTAGGATATTTTTCATTTGTATTTTATAATATTAATTGCTTAATGTAATGTATCATTGACGACGGGTTAAATGTAAGAATGGACCTTATGTCTACATTTAGCCCGAATAGAGATGATTACCTATCTATCCCCCGAAGAAGTTGAACAAAAAATCTTAACAAATCATTTCGAAATCGAAATAACACAAAAATCTCCCCAAAAAATCCCTCGAATTTCGATCTTCCCGAAGATATAAAAAGGAAACGCGAACGTCAAATATTTCGCGTCCAAAATTTTTCGCTTACGGCGACAAAAAAACACGACCGCGGAAAAAAAACACGAGTGACAGATGTCGCCTCTGCACCAACGACGCTTCGGATCCAAAACTCGGCGCTCGGAATAACAACGAACACATCAAATTTAAATAATGCGACGCCCTACATTTCCCGAAAACGAATTCGCTCGAACACTAATGCAGTTTTCCCGAGTGTAAGCAAAAAAAAAAAAACACGGCGAAATCGATAAACTCACAAAAGCGAGCCCTCCTTCTACCTCCCTCTTTTCGTAACAAACTTAGGATCGTCCATTACACCACCGCTTCTTTAAAAAAAAAAGTAACATCCGAAAGGAGGGTTTCCGCCTCCCGTTTCGCCATATGATGCGGTATGGGGAGTAAAATAAAATCGCGGACACTCGTATTCTGGAGTCGGGACACGCAATAGGGACCTTGTTAATTCGTATTAATACGCACGAACTCGCCTACGTCCACGTCAGGGATGTCAAATACGGTGGAACTTTTACATGATCGAACCTCACGGGGAAACAAAAAAAAATATTCGGCTCATAGAAAGAAGGTTCGAGTTACAGAGGAAAAATGTCATGAAAAAGATTTTGTGCTGTCAAATGAATTAGCTTCGAATTATGGAAAATTCGAGTTGTAGACTATCGACTTGTAGAAGTTCGTTTATAGGTTTTCATTCGCGTGTCAAAAAATGTAAAATTTCCGTGGTATGGTTTCAGGAGTGCCATGGAGTTATCTATCGATAAATTACCTCTATACCTATAATAATACTGATACGGATTTATTCGATACAAGTTTAAGAGTAAATAGGATACAAGTTTGCACAATGATAATTTTCAACCTGACCTAAAACCAAAAGGAAAAAAAAATTACACGAATATAAAACAGGAAAAATTCGCAAATTAAATTAATTTTTTCTTTGCTAGTTCGGACTTCTATTACTCTATTTATTATTGACTTTACTTAATTTTCGTCTGACCACCTTTCTACTGTACACCTTATACTTGAAAAAATACGAGATTTTTTAATTAGCCGGCGCAAGACGTATCCATTTAGTAAACACTAAAATACCATTTTTAGCGTTTTTTTAATACACAAAAGAGCTATGTAATCGGTTCATCTGTCTGTCTGACCGTGTACAAAATAACTCAAAAATTACGTAAGCTACAAACACCTAATTTTCAGGATATATAGCTCTACATTCGTACAAATTATGGAAAAAACTGAGGTCCGTCTGTACGTCAGTTTGCCTTTTAACAGGTTATTAGAAAGCCCCTTACGAACTAGGTATCTATACGGATCCATAATGGCTTTCGTATTGTTGGCCCTAAGTATGCTATTAAGCCAAAGTAAGTAAAATTACACAGTTTTAAAATTTTATTTTATGAAATATTTTGACGTTGTTATTATCTATACGGGTCCGTAATAAGTTTCGTATTGTTGACCGTATTCACAGCAAGGAATGTAAATAATCAAGTATGATATTAAGGGAAAGTAAGTGAAATTAAACAGTACGAAAAATTTTATTCTATGATCGAACTTTTCGTTCTTTATAGCTCAGTTTTATAAGCAAATGACGCTAAAAATAACTGAACATTTATATAGAAATGTCGAGGTTTAATCGTTACCACGTAGGTAAGGAGTAAATAGTAATTTAATCTCTTTGAGGCTCTATTTACGAAGTGCAAATCGTCAATTAAACAACTAGAATCTTTAAACTCTCCACTGCCCATTGCTTAATTAACATATACACATGTAATATTAAATGTTAATAATAAAACAAAACAAATTTTACAGATTCCACAACTACATGCTGTTACGTGAATCAGTTGTTTTTGTGTATTTTATTATTATTTAACATACAAAATTACCTATAATTATGGAGTTCCACAAAGTTGCGGCCTATTCAGCGGGTGTTAAATGAGCATAAAAGTTTTATACCACAAGGTGATTTTTCCTTATAGGACGCTAGCAGAAATACCCGGCGCTGCCCGGGGAAATTTGGTTCAAATCCGATCGGAATTCTAGATGATACATGGTATTTAAGAATTCACTCGACTGCCCTTTTGAATAAAAGGGGCAGAGAGAAACAAAAACCACGTATGAATTATTTCCGGGGGCCCTCCACAATCGTAACAAATTTGATTCAAATCAATAGTAGGACTTGGGAAAATACGCGTAATTTAATCAGTCCCCGCCGTCCTATTACGAATAAGGAAGTAGTCGTTTCCCACCTTTCTCACGGTGTATAAGATGTAGAGTTACCTGTTCTTTGAGAACAGGACGTTTATGAGAAGTTATTTTATTGAACAGTTTAGACATCAGAACAGTTCGAAAAGAACTGTTCCGTTCTTTCTGACCCATCTCTAGTGTTATGGGCTGCCATTAGCATACAAAGTTATTTTGCTTTTTGTACAATTAATATAAAACATTTGGGATTAAAAAGTAGCCTACGGCCTTCTTATTTGTGAAGAAAGTATCTCTTGAAAGTATGATTACTCTAGCTTAAACGGTTTGGAAATGTATAGATGCACATATAAACAAACAAACAAACAGACAAACTTTCATAAATATATAGGAGATTTGAACACGCTGAACATTAATGTATTAGATTAGCAGAGGCTCATCTTCGACTAATTACGCGCGACAAATTGTCATTTATAAAACCTTAAGACAAAAAAATAATTTTACAAGGCAGAGAGAGAATTTGGCGTTTGTATTTTTCCAAGAAATCAAACGATGATACTGGAGTTAAATGGCTAAAACAACCTACAACGGAAAGCGACCGCTTTACCACGAGTTCGATCGAAACAAGAGTTTAGTTAATGCGATCTCTCTTATAGATGCGGACGCCTTCTTCTCCTACCTCTCCATCTCGAGAGAAAGGGGGAAAGAGAGAGGGAGAGGGGTGGGAGGTCTGAAACCAGTCCGAGATATTAATTTTAAGCCAGACGATCCCCACGAAGAAAAGTTTCCAAATCAGTTCTTTAAAAATAGATACGTGGCGGGAAAACGCGGAAATATTTCTGGCGACTTGACCAGAAAAGTCCCCAACACGAAATCACGCGGAGGCATTATTCGGGAGGATGAACCGAAAAGACGCTTCCCGAACGTTTTCCTCAGCTTAAAGAGATCCGAAGTAATATTTTAAAAAAATCTCCTTTGCCGCAAGTAATGCGAATTTACGAAAATCGCGCTCAAAATCCGAAATAGAAAGTTTTTTCGTTTCCAAATTTTCCATTTTTCATCCTTCGCAATTATAATAACTTTTTTCAGTTTAATTACTTTCCTTTTTCGATCACTAGCGTGGTCTCAGCAAATTCGCAATATATTATGTATAATAATATGCGACAAAGAAATATTTTACAACGCCAAAATATCGCCGTAATTGCTCTTCCATATCTGATAAACATAAGGGCCTCTAAATTGCATTAACCGCGTACGGCGCAAATGTTGAACGATTCATTCAATCCCGATTTGCCTTTTTTTTATTATTAGCAATATTCAAAACCAGAATTATCTCCATTTAATAGCAGAAAATACGTTGCCCATTCGGTAAAACGCGAGAATCAGCCGTAGAAATTAAAATTTTCAGGTCAAAGGACAGAAAAACTGGCGTTTTACACACGAGACGTCAATTTTATTTTGGCTAATTCAAATTCTCATGGCAACAAAATCCAACTTCTGACCGCCAAAAAGTTCCAAGCTTCGAACGCGTGTCACTAGTGCAATATTATGAAAAAGGAAATATGTAATAATTATCCCACGTTAGTTCCCGCTTAAATCGAATCCTTGCCGTTAATAGGAACATTGACGGAATTGATCGAGTTGGTAACGCTCGTTCTTCAATCGATTCAAATAAATTAATAAAAATATCATAAAAAAACCACTCCGTGACGTGCAGACCTCTACTCGCTGTGACAAGACTTATTTTTCATAAATTTATAACATACAATAAAAGTACAATCCGCGCTTTTGACAAAATAAATTATACTTATTTTTACGTCACACTATCTTCGTTGACAAGCCCACTCAAAGTTGTAAAATTATCGAGCAAACTGCTCCATGAAAAAAATAACGCGAAAAATCTATACGATTCCAACTAGTCGAAATCAAGCAAGAACTGCGACAAGAAAGTAACAGAAAATTTAAAAAAACAAACAGCTGAATGGACAAGGATAAACGAGCAAGCAAAAGTGTTCGCATAAGCGCTTCAAAAAAAAAGGAAAAAAATGACTCCACCAGTCGTGACTGACGAATACTCTTCCGAGGTCTGTTATTATCATCACAAAGGTTCCGTGATCTTTAACTCGCAGTGTGAGATATTCGCACGCTTATGCTCTTGTTCGCAAGTAAACGAAGTTCATCTGTATACAACCCCTCGTTGTTAACGCCATCACTTGCAATATAATATGACCTTGTTATACACAAGATGCTAAAGTGCTATTAAGCAAATAATTACTGCCGGATCTCTGTAACTCGAAACTAGCGAGAAGATAGGAACTTCTTGCTATAGGAGTGCGACAACGAATAGGCTTAGCTTACTGAAATTAAAGAAAAATCGATTACTAATGTCGGATTAAAAAAAAAGATAAAACGGGAAAGTAAACTGGCACAAAGTTTGCCGCGATATTCCCACGACGCCACAGATTAAACAACTCTGACAGCTTACGACCTTGAGCGCTAACATTTCTTAATATGGCGAAAGAAGGTAAAAACTTGACCGTTGACGACTACTTTCCCAACGAATAAATTCCTTAATCTAAGTCATCTCAAGAAAATGGCAGTAAAGATAATGGAAAAGTTTTGCAAGCTTTCTGAGCTCTCATATTATGTATATATCTCCATGGGGCAAATAATAAAATTACTTTAGTGTAATACAAAAATTTTGCTAATTGTCACGTAAAATTTCCTCCATAAGAAAACGGCAAAGCATTTCGTACTTTTCCATTATTAATTGACTAAACACAAAAATATGTATGTACATAATATGCATCTCGCTTTATTTTCCTAACGGTGAAACCAACATTATAGTTCAATGGTTATATCGTAAATCCTTTATTGCTGGGTCTTAACCCGTCTGAAATTTTTGAATCTGTAAATAATTGAATGTATGCAATTTATAAAATTTATAATAGATACTGGATAAACGCTTCCTCCTGACCAAATTGTAACGCGCTCGTAATAATAACAATAAACACTACACCGTGTTTCGTCGAAAAGATGTAAAAAAAAAATAATTCACTACATAACCGAACGAATTTCGTGAAAAAATTAAACATTCACCTTCCACCGCCACACTAAAACGCTCGATCGAAACTCGATAAATCAAAACTTCCACAACTTTTATCGAACTTCCAAGGTTATAAAAAGACTCGACGGTGGCTTCGCTTTAAAAAAAAAAAACATCAACAGAACCAGAATCCGCGAGGGAAAATACGCAGTTTTCAGCGGATCGCGAAAAAAAATCAAATTAAAATTAAAAAAAAAACCGACCATTAAAGCGGCCATTACGCAACGAAATTCGGTTGAAAATGAAAACGACCCTCGCGGTTTTTTTTCTAATCCCCAACAATCGCGGAAAGTAAACAACCGACGGAAGTCGAGCGAAAGAGAGAGAGAGAGAGAGGGAGCTCTCGCACACATGAGTCAGAATGAAACACCCTCTAGGAATCAACCGCAGCTAACTCTAGAATTGCAGCATTAAGTAACGACCGGGGTCTCCCCCCTTTTTTTCTCTCTTCCCCCTCTCTCTACACTCGAAGGATGAGGATGCCGGAGTCAGACTGTCGTTAACTACGAGTGGAATCGAAAACGATACAAAAAAAATAAAACGACGAAAGGGATGATTTAAAAAAATTAAAAAAAAACAGCGGTAACAGACTGCAACATCCACCGTCTCTTTCCCTTTCGTATGAATCACGACGACGATGGAATGGCGGTCCGCCTTTATGGGTTTCCCATCGCGGGATGGATGGGATGGAGAGAGAGAGAGAGAATACGGAGGGGACGATGGAGATTGTGGCGAAATAAGTGAGGAAGGGAGAGGTAGATTGGGGGGAGGATGGAGGGACGAGGAAAATAATTTGCGATGAGAAGTGAACGTGCCGGAGGACGTGCATGGCCCAGGGTCTATCGATTATTCGTTTCGAGAGAAGAAAAAAAATAACGCCTCGAGTCACGAACCAAGATAAATGGGAGAGGTGCTCTCGGATGGGACCTCGTTTAATCCAATTCCGACGAGACTATAAAGCCTTCCGTCCGAGAGGCAACAGACAAGACGGACGGACGGACGCGTTTATTCCACGAGTGACGTCGAAAACACGGAAACGTGAAAAAAAAGAAATAGATAAAGCGTGTTGACGTGGGTCCGCTGGCGGATGACGAAGACGTTGGAAAAACGGTTACAAAGGTTGTGGGGGAGCGTGGGAATCTTAAAACGATAATTGCACTTGCCTCCGAGACTGATGCGTTTGACTTTGTTCTATAAGGCGACAAGGGAAGGATCAAAAAGTCTTGGTGGAAAAAGGGTGACCTTAAATATGTCCTCGAATGAGATATTTAAAGAAAAAACTTCTCTTTTACCTCTAACAAATTACAATTACCATCATTGTCGGCAAATATTTTGGATGAAATATAATTTATTTCCACAAAAACACAATATAGACGCACGTTTGATAAGCCGTATTTAATTTTGAAAAATATAGTTAACGTTAATTCCTCAAGGTGATGTAGTTATTATTTAGTGTTCTGCTTCAAATCTGTTTGCTTCAAATGCTAGTCCTCTCTCCTCTGTTTTCAGCCCTTCTCTTCGGTTCAGCATAGGTACCTCCTTTCTTCAGTTCCTCCAAAATCTGTACTCCCTTCATGTACCACGCACCCCCTCAACCATTCCCTCTATCACGTCCTTTATCAAACAGTCCCTTCTGAAGTAGTAGTAGTTATGTAGTATGTAGTTGTTAGTCACCGCAAAATAAAAAAATGTAAAATTACGGTAGTGAGTTATTGCAAGCCCGTGCTTCGGATTTAAATCTGGAGTTATTTAACTAATAAATTAAAATATACAAATATATACCTATATATCCTTTGGAAATTTATCGATTCGAGATCAGTAAAGGTATAAATTGCAATTTTCAATAACAATAAAGAAAACAGAAGAGGGGCATAATCAAGAAACATCAATATTGTTCGATACAGATATTACATATAAAATGAATTTGCCAAATACCTACGATAAAAATGGGATAATAAATGGGGCAAAAAACCGCACGAAAATTAATGCAATCGTTAAAAAATGAAAATCATGTAAATAAAACAGGATTGACAGTGGGCCTTCTCAAAAAAAAACGTTCAAAGCGACGGACCAGGACACTCGAACGCGCGAACCGCTTAAAAATTTGTCCAGAAATATTTACGAGTTATAGAAATTAAGGTTTCCACCTACACCGTCCAACCCAAAAGCAGCGAGAGTTTGAAAACAAGGCGGGGGATGATCTAATTTTAGGACACCTCGATAGTCCCTAAAGACAAAGCAGAGGAGGTAAGTAAAAACCAACCGAACGTCTTTCATATTGGGAGCTATAATTAGGCGTAAAAGAGGTTGTTGGAAACGCAGACATTTATGGCAAATTGACACAAAACCGCCAATAATTACACTAGATCTAGTCCGATTCCGTTCTTATAAAGTTTTGATTATTCCTAACTTTTTTTGGTACTTACGTATTAACGGGCGTCCCAAACAATTCTTCAGTAAAATTTAAAGTAACCTGGGTTGAGTTGGTGAACCTAAGTAACTTTAAAATTTGTTATAAAAATGTTTAGGTCACCTGCTAGTACGTAACTTTAAAAAAAACACTTGCCAGAGCCCAACAAAGCATATCCTAAAATATAGCTAAATACAGTCGAACTTCCATAAGTCGAACATCTATAACTCGAATTTTCCATAACTCGAAGAGAATTCATTTTACAGGACAAAATCTTTTTCGTGTTATTTTTTCCTTCTATAACCCGAATATATTATTTGTTTCCCTAGCGGTTCGACTCATAGAAGTTGCACTGTAACTCCTAGCTCAAAAATCACGGGTCGATCCAATGAAATTTAATTACTATCTCTACAAGCGCGAGTAGACGTAACTATTAAGAAAAAAAGTAAATCGATTCGTGTCGTGTAAAAATATATATATATATATCTCGGACCGTACAAATCGAAAAAAATTGGGCGAGAAAGAGCGAAATACAAAACTTCTACTATCAAGGCTCTCACGTGGTTGCAACGAAAACGATCAAAATTTCTTCTGAGTTGGACGCCAAGGAGATTCAGCAGTTGCCGAGATTAACACACCATAGCCCTCCCCCCCTTTCGCCCCAAGACAGGAGTAACGTCGTTCAATCAGCTGTTTGCACTTCCCAGAAGGTCACGTAATGAGGGGGGAGAGGGGGGGCGTTGGACAAGTTTGCAAGTCATTTTAGCCAAATGCAACCAAATAAAAAGGTCTCTTTGAAACAATTTATTCATGATAACGACCCTAAGAGAGTACATTATCATACTGCTTGATTAATGAAACATATAAACTCTCCAGTCGTAATACTCTCATCAGTTAAGGTTCCCCTTCCCCACCGTTATTCTGGGTGTGGTTCTCGTATGTAGAATGAAGCTCACCCCTTCCCCGTACATTCCATCTTTTCCAATTAACTCTGATCCCATTTCCAACGTACTTATGTCACAAGCCTTTATTTAACACTACATGGATATCGCATACGTGTTCATGCGAGTATGGACGGTTTATGTATTCCAACAGTGGCAGGAGGGATATAGCGAAAGCTATGAAGCCACTCGCGAAGAACATACAAAAATGACAACAAAAAGTATGCGAGTTTCACGAGAGAATTCATATACTGTATAGAATTACCAAAAGAAAGTTTTCTGGGCAGGTTAAACCAGCCACGGAACCTGTGAAGCAATAACATCATCCGCTGCACAAATCGAAGCAAACAGTAAATGTCACAACTTCCCATCTGTATTGACAGTAGAATTATCGAGCTCCTCTAATGGCAGAAAACAAATTTTCAAAAATAAGTACTCAAGAATAAAAAAATAGAAAAAATAAGTACTTATCTTCGTACGCGGCATAGTCGTCCCCATCGGTGTTAGTGAACGTAATGTTAGATCAGAGTACAGGAGAAAATATGTCGAAACAATCGCTAGAACAGAGAAATACTACAGATCCTTTTTCCCAGACGCGATAAGACAGTCCAACAGAGGAAATAGAGTTCACTTGGTGTTGTGACACCCCCTGCCAAACTCTTCTAGCGGCTTGCAGGGTATTGATATAAATGTAAGTATCTCAAATAGCCAAAACAAGGTCATGAAAAGCCAAATACGCATTTTGACTGCAATGTAGCCGTCTTCAGTGGTGATTCACCGAAAGAAAGATTCTGTTAGCCGAAATGCGCATCTGGTTTTTTAAAAAAACTTGTAACTGCTAGAGATATTTAAGATAAATACTTAGTTTTTCAATTTTTCATACTCAAATGTATATTTCTGAATCCAAGGTACACATATGAAACAAATTTCGACCAAATAACTGTCATTGTAACCTGCTCACTAAAAGAGGCCAATCAAGAATAAGAAAAATGAGCTTAAAAAGTGATTTTATCGAATATTATTCGAGTAATAAGCTGGGATAAAATGAAGGCTCGACTGAATAATTATAAACACCATATCAAGAGATATTTTTCGGGAAGACCATCAACAAAACAATATTTTTTCATTGCCGATTATAATTTTAAAATAACTAGAACTAATACAGAATGAACGTCAAAAAAACAACAAAAACTCTTAAAATTATGTAAAGATCGCTACAATAAATAATAAAGGTCAGACGTTACATAAAAATTCTCGTTATAATTGGAAGTTATTTTAATTCATTACTACATGGTTTCAGTATCATTATTTGGAAACACAACAGAAATTGTTTCAGTTTTTGGTGTTTCGAATCACCATTGACATATCTTCAAATTAAAATGCAATCATTCTAACGTAAAACTACCTCTCTCGACATAAATTCAATAATAGCTTTAACATAAGTAGTTCCAAAATATACACAAACATGAGCCTAACTAATATAACATCTTCCAATATCTCTAATAGTGCAAATAAAATGAATTCAAGTGTAAATAATACTAAGCATATAACAAAAAGGTTCCAGAAAAAGATTTAATGATAATTGTTGTCATGATTTATTTTGAAATAAAAGTTACTTCACAATGGCTCTCGCGAATATAAGATAATACACTAGTTCATGGTGAAACTCGAGTAAATTATTAATTAAATTCAATATAAATAACGAGAATAATATTAATTTACACAATGTAACATTGTCATTGCTAAATGAAAAGGTAAATATTATCGAACATTCAAAACCCAAACAAGACAAAAATGAAATACACCTACCGCTCTCCAGATGGGTTTTGTGGGAGGAGATTTGATGAGCCACCCTTCGTGGACGATTTCGAGGCTGTTGTTAGACATTTCAATAAATTTTAAAACTAAAAACTAACAATAGTGCAAAGAAAAGGCACCACGGTCATCTCAACAAGCACCAACGTAATCAAACTACATCAAAGATTTTTCCTTCAACCAGCTTCAACTTACTGCTGGATGACTAAACCTCGACACTGAGAGGATTGGCTAACCATATATTCCAAAGCCTCTGAAAGGCTACGTGATTGGACCACTCAGATCGTAACAGCCTATCACAGCATTTCTTTTATCGCTTGTTAAAGGTAGAAGTGCATCAATATGGTGGATCAGCTGGTCGAGATTGTTTGGGTGCCGCAAGTATTTTAATCGCAGTTTAGCCATGATTTTGAGAGAATGGGCTCAATTGCTTCTGTCCTGCAATGGCACTGCGATAAGTGCACTTTAATCAACCCCACGGAACATCCTCGTTGTAAAAGATGTGGGACGGTCCGTGGTTACCGAAATCGTGATTTAATAGCATCTAAACGTATTATTAAGAACACAATTAGTGCTGGTAATGTAGATGCGTCTTCAATTACTGAAATATTAACAGCAGAACACGATTTAAAAATAAAGTCTGAACATTATGAGAGTAGTAAGATTTTAGTTGCTACGGTTAGTAAAAATGGATCTCCTAGTGACACTTGTCATAACGTGCAGAATCTCTTACGGTGAGTAGTGGTTAACGGCTATATTGACTATTATTAAACTTTATCTTAATCGGAAGTACATGAAATTCCTAATCATAGAGTAAAATGTCCATGTAAAATATATTTTCTTTCTCTCTCCAAAAATAGAAAATTATGGGTATTTAAATTATAATTCGTTGAATTTATTTATGCTAAATTTTTGGTAGAATGATAGGACTGTTGTAGTTAGTAATAAAAATCATTTAGTAGCCAAATTTGAAAAAAATTTAGATTGTAAATTATAGTGCTGCGTTGACGGATAATTTGCATGGAATTCTAATGTTGTTTCATGATTGGCTGTAGCGATTTGTGTAGAGAACTGTGGACACTGGTTGCCATATGAATAATATAAATACAATTCTTTTCTCATAGCGCTATTTTAATATTATATTGAATAACTGTGTCGTATGTGAAACTGAATAAAAAGGTCTGACTGTACTACATATATAATTAGTGAATAAAGTAACATAGGAATAAATCACTGATATCATGAAATTGTTTGGATTATACCAATATGTTGTATTAAAACTAAAACTAAGACACTTCTATTATTATAGTACCTGAAGGAAATGTGTTAGTAATTAACTGTATCAAGGAAATCAATTACATGAGCCAATTTCCTATCCGTGAATAATAGATAAAAATCAGTGAGTTGTAAAAAGTAGTATCTATGTCTATGTTGTGTTATCGCATTATAAAACTGATATTGGTTTATCATTTTATTACTTGGCCATTTGAGTTCCAATCCAGATAATGTTTGAGTCCCACGTCACGTGTACCAACCATTGTAATCTTTTCCATCTTCTCAATCGCTTTTTTGCTCCTATCTTATTGAAAGTTTCTCCTATCACCTTAATGTGGCTCACAGGACTTTGAAATCACTTTAGTTTTAATTTTCTGATGGAACCAAGCAAAATATTTAATGTGCAAATCTCGGGATGAATTTAATTGCCGCATGTTTTGATTATAGATAGACGTCTGCGAATTCACTTAGCATTTTCGCCGTCGAAATCAAAATTAGAAACAGGTGGGGTGCGATGGTGCTGCGACTTCGCTGTAAGGTAAACAGTATTTTTACGCTGGGGGATGTAGGGGCTAAAATACCAACCCGGCGAACACAGCCAAACTGGCAATGCGACAAAAATCTTCGCGAGCATTGGTAGGCGAATTGGCTACACAGAATGAGCGGCGGCTTACTTTTCCTTATGGTTCCATGTCATTAGTGCGCTATATCGTTGGTCATTGACTCCCAGCATGGTCCCATTGTGGCGTGCGGTACTCAGTTGCTGCCAGATACTCCCCCAGGCCGGTACTATCAATTCTGTCGACGAACAAGAGTGAGTCTACTTCGGCACCCATTCGTCCATGTTGATTAATGAATTTTTCAGGCGGAATTTGAAGTTTGTTTTGTATCGTGCCTTTATTTTTGTTTGACATTAGCATAATTTGTGCCAGATTTCTTAAGAACGTGTGTACATGGTAAAAATTATGTCCCATGGATTTTATATGACTACATTCTTTCAGTAAAGGTAATATTTTATTTATTCTTTCAGAGGTGAAAAAGACATTGAGCAGCATGATCAAGAAGTCAGAAGCTCAGATGATAACTTGGTTAGTCAAACGCAAGACAGCAGAACTTGGGAAGATTCTGGTTTAGGGCCGTTTCATCCTAAAGAGTTTCGCAGCAGTCTGGTCGATCTCAGTCCAGTGACTCCTCAAATTTCCAGTCCAATCACTGCCACTATAAAGGTTTTGGCCGAAAGGTCACTTACGTGGAGTCACCCGTGCCCGAGGCATTCCTCATTTTCGAGGGAGGCCAGGAGGAGACATCACCTTTTTCGATCGGCCAGCACAGACTGCCTTCTCCTTCACCGTTGGTCCTGTTCTCACTGCCACATCCTTAACACGAGTGTTACATTGCATTGTGCAGCTTGTGGTCATCCGGCCACCGGTAATAATGTAAGTCCGTGTGAGAGTGATGGTGCCAATGCTTTCCCCTTAGGTGAACATACGATTGAGACTGACAATAAGACTGAGGACATAGAGAGATTGGAACCCATGGCAGCCACGGCTGCTGCCGCATCGGGGAGTAGGCGATGGTGTAATTCGGTGGTGACGTGTAGGGATTGTCAGAATGGTAATGCGAGCGAAGTTTCTCATTGTGAGGCTTGCAGGGCAGCATGGTTAGTGGGTCAGAATTCTCAAAACCAAGATCATGTCGTGAACGGTCCGACCCTTCCCCAGCCACCAATGGAGGATGGGATGAAGGGCCTCCCAAGTCGAAGGGGAATCGTAGATTGTAAGGAATGTTTAGCGGAGGCTCAAAATCGATCACCTAAGAGGCACAGTCCATCGGTCTACGATAGAGTCAAGTCAAAGGTTAGTAGGTCTCTCTCTAATGGGTCGGTAGTGCAGAAATTATGGCTTGACACCCCAAACTCTTTCTTACCAAAGGCTCTAAGTGGTGGGATATTTCGGAGACCCAACAGTCTTGTCACCGATAACGATATAAAGTGCACAGATGGTGGTGTGGAACAAAAGTATGAATCTAGGACTCCGCAACCTTCGAATGTGAATAAGGATTTTGAATTGTATGAAGGTGGAGCCAATTTGGGCTCTGGTATGGTATGGACTTGCCTCAGGTGTACATTAGATAATGTGGGTAGTGAGGACAGATGTGAAGTTTGCGAAACTCCTAGAAAACCTGTCATTCCTTCTATTCTGCCGACTCCACTGCCCGGAACTCTCAGTAGAAATGGTATCGTCATCACTGTTCCTGACTGGAGTGTGTCGGAAACGAAAAAAACTGGTCAGGTTGTAAGAGAGCATACGCCTAGGCGGACCTTAGCTCCGAATTGTAATGATAACAATGGTAGATCTCCTTCTCCTACCTGCACCTCAGCTCGACCTATCTACCGTCGTTCCCTTTCTGAGATTAATACCACAAATCTCGAGGAATCTGCCCAACAAAAATTCGTTTCCAACCGACGGAGTTTGATTGAGGGCGAACCTCAGGGTCACATCGATTTAGACATGCAAACACAACCAATCCACTCAACAGGCATTAGATATTCTTATATTGGCATTACCGATCCACCTACACCTAGGGTAGTGCAAAAGGTACCATCTAAACCTGGTCTAAGTGATATGAGGGTAGATCTGCCTAGGGATCTGACTCCAAATCATAATGAAAACCAGCCTCCTACAACCACTCAGACGTCTGTAGCTACTGGTTTTTCCTCCACGACATTTGATAGAATGTGGACCTGTACAAAGTGCTCCTATGCGTACAATCCCCTTTGGTCAGATAATTGTGATATATGCAATTCCTTGCGTTCACCCCCATCCCTTACTGAGCCCAGTCTCATAACCGTGACCAAAGATAGCGTTAGGTACACGCCGACTAAAAGAGAGGCGAGTGGCTTGATTCCGGGACCATGCCCCGTAACTGTCAACACGCCTACCCTTGCCACGCAGGAGAGGGATTTAGACGATGATTTTCAGTTTTTACCTGCCGAACCTGGTCCGACAATCGTAGTTCAAGCCTCGGAGAGAGATTGGACGTGTCGTAAGTGCACGTTGGTGAACTCGGAAAGCGCTGTGGCGTGCTTGGCATGCGGCGGTTCGCGGCTGAAAAGCGTCACAGCGGTGGAGGACTTCACGCTTCGCAAAGGAGAGTTCTGGTCCTGCGGGCAGTGCACCTTGAAAAATCCTCTGTCTGCTCACAGTTGCCTCGCCTGCAAGACGAGGCTGGAGGTGCCGTCTACGGATGCCGTCAGAGGACGTAGGAGCCCATCTCCGGGTTCATCCAGGTCGAGAGCCAAGGCACCTTGCAGTGGCGGTGCCGCCACGCCAATGTCATCTCAGCATCCCGTAGGTGGTGCAGTGCCTAAGCAGAGAGTAGGAGGTGTGAGCAGGAGGCCTAGTCAGAATCATCACCACCACCATCATGGCAGCAGGGCTGGCAGTAGTGGTAGTGGTGGCGGTGGTGGTGGTGGTGGTGGTGGTAGCAGTCATCGTTCCAGTGGTCCGTCTACTCCGGAGGGTATGCAGAGCAGTTCCGGAAGGGTGGGAAGAGATTCCTCCAATGCTACCACAGCAGTCTCGCCGGCATCCTCTTGGCACTGTGTCGTATGCACGTTCGAGAATAGAACTTCGGCCGTTTCGTGCGACATGTGTCAGAGTTCGAGGGGTGCAAGAGCTCCTGCGATCAACGTACCATCAGGAGGCATTTCATCCTCCGACAGTGGTTCCGGGCATAGCATCTCTAGCATGGCACCTTCCGTTCACGTTACGGGGGCTGCTGCAACTCCTCAGCCAGGTGTCATCAAACAGGAGAGCGAACTGATGGAAGATCTTCGCAACATCGAAGAGAGAGAAGCTCTGGAAAAATGGGAGAGGATCGTGCAGTATTGTAGAGAGGTTGGTGTTAATTGTTGTAATGAAACCACTATGCTTGGGTTAATTTAACACTTTGATGACCAACTTAAAAAACTGGTATTTTAATGTGCAAAATCTTAATGCAGTGTTATAATACAATGAATGAAATCAATTTTTTAAAACAAAATAGTAATTGTCCCAGTTTTGAATAAAAAAGTAAATTTATATTAGTAATTATTTAAATTGTAAATTAATATTAGCGAGTATTTTTACTGTGAAATGCTGAAAATTTAGGATGTAACAATTGAAAATTATCTGAATTTAGTTAATTCTTTATTTTTCCTGTTTCTGTTTTAAATTTAGTATAAAGTTATAAAAGATTGAAAATATTTTTAAAATAATTTATTTATGTAGTGTCCTAAAATTTCTCCTTTATTTTAAGTTCTTTGGCCACCATATTTAATATATTTCTTTTGTCTTTGATTGCGTCAACAAGGTTTCCATTTATTTAGCAGTGACACCTTTAAGAATTTTTATTGTAGTAATTAAAATATAATCAGTTTCATTGATTGCATTTAGTTAGCTCTCCTATTAAGGCTATTTTCCCTTGAGAAAATAATTTGAAAGGCCCCTTTATTATTATTATGAATGCATTTTGGAAACAGGGTTTTGTATTATGATGTATTATTATTCAAATTAAAAATCGGAAAAAATATTTGAATTAATAAATTACTTATTGAGAAGAATTTCACAGCTTTCCAGTATCAATATTTATATTTCTAATTAATAAAAATAATGAGCATCATTCATTTAATTTTTGTTTTTTTGTTTTTCTTTGTTACCTAGAGGGCACCCAGTTCTTCTTATGCTTAATATATCTGACCAAATTAAGATTGTGCCATGTCATTGGTCGAAATACTTCCTGCTGTGGATGTTCTCATTTATTCCTAGAGAATTCCATATAGTTTTAGCAGAAAGTTAAATCAAACCTAAGATTTTGTTTCAAGATTCCAATTTTTTTAATTGAAACACTTGGAGATTTTTAATACCAGTTCAGCCATGCCACTAAAGAAAAAATATATTTGTGACCACAAATGTGTAAGTTTGACATTTGTAATTTTTTAACTTAATTGTTAATATTTTTTAAAATTGTGTAAATCATTTGAGTTATAGTTTGTGTCGTGCACCAAAATAGTGTAAGTAAATTGTTGCTTAGTAATTTAAGATATAGAGGGTAAATAATTCTGATCCTCTGAACAATTATTAATTAATTTAATAATTTAGGCTGACGTTTTTATAGATTCAACTATTATTTGTTTTAAATTATTAGACATTATAGGTCTTGAGATATCAAAAAAGGATTCTTATTGCTCACTAATATTTATCTAACCTTTTCAGAATAAGGAGCCTTTTGTGGATGATTCATTTCCTCCTGCCCCAAAATCCCTGTATTATAATCCAGCTGAGACAAAAGACAATCATGTTGTGCAGTGGCTCCGACCTCATCAGATTGTCATGGAAGGTGATTCAAAGTTGAAATGGGCAATTTTTCGTACACCTCTTCCTGCGGATATATCTCAGGGTAGGTAGAAAATTGTCTTGCGTGTGTGATGTATGATTTGCTCTTACCTAATTGAACATGGAAGGACAATTTTTGGGACCCTAATTCAGTATTATCTTAGGCAAAAATGATTTAGCTTAATGAACTTTGTGCATACTGTAGTTCATCATGATACATGAAAGTGTTGGTATAGTGGAAGTTTTCCTGCAATGTCAGAGCACGTGAGGTAATTGTTTATTGCATGAATCTTCACTTATCATCTTAGTATTCCTTTCTTAAATTGTTGAAAATAAAGCATTTCCTAAGGTAAACTATTTATAATGTTCATTTCTACAATAACATATGGATTTATGATTCAGTGTTTTATTTTGAATTACGTTATCTGTTCTTATTAGATGCTAAACCTGATTATATGTTACTGTTGCAGATATACTGTAACGTTTTCATGTTTTTTCTCATTTTGGCTGAATATTTGAAAATTAATTTGATCTCATTTATTGAACTTTTAGGTGGTGGATATTCAAGTCTCCGTGTTTGCCTCCATGCTGTTTTATATTCTGTAAATAATTCTAGAAATTTAAAAAATTGTAGCAGTTGTTAGAAATGATATTAATTCAATTTTTTAGCATTTAATAATCTCTTGTGCTTACTTAATTGATTTGTTTATTATACTGGATGGTAAAATTGGAGAATGATGGAAAATAGCATTTTAAAATATCTTTTAGTTGTTTGTTTTATTTTTTAGAAAAATAATATATTTACCAGGTATTACTAAAAGTGGGGGGTAACAAATTTTGTAGTCTCTGTAACATATTTAACCAGTAATATTTCATACTAATCCAGCATTGTAGCAAGGAGGTTTAGAGCATGATGCTAGACATAAGAACCTTGTTCCAGACTTACAGTCATAAAAATAATAAAAAAATTATAATCCAGTTAGGAGAAGTATTACATTTTTTTTATCATATGTACAAAATAAAAATTCATTAATAATATTTTTACATATACTTATCACATTATATCAACTTGAAATATGCCTATTGGTGCCCCTTAGCTTCAGTGCTGAGGGAGTTTGCCCTATTCACCTTGCTATGGTACTGTGTGCTTTGCAAAAAACTATAATAATTTATTTGTTCTTTGTTAGTAATAATTATTGAGACTGACAGTTTGAATTGTTGAGTAAAGTCTAGAACTGTATTAACCACCACTGGGTGAATTATCCAGTTTCCATATAACTAAATTTTAGTTCACTTTGCCAGTTTTATTTGAATTCTGTAACTATTAGTAGAAATTAAAAATTCTTTTTTCATAGTCGTCATTTATAACACAGTTTGTAATATGGTTCTTTTTAGTCTAACCATTTAGTAGTTAATGATGTTAGAGATTAAGTAATTTCAATCGTTATCACAAAGCATTTATATCATTGATTTTTTCCTATTGTTTTCATCCTTGTAACTCATTTTTTATGTAGGTGTTCTTGGAAACTGCTGGCTGTTGAGTGCTCTTGCCGTCCTTGCTGAAAGAGAAGACCTGGTGAAGAAAGTAATGGTGATGAAGGAATTTTGTCATCAAGGTGCATACCAAGTTCGCCTTTGTAAGGATGGAAAGTGGACAACAGTGTTGGTTGACGATCTTCTGCCTTGTGATAAACGTGGTCATCTTGTGTATTCTCAGGTGAGTAAAGTTTTATTAATAAGTGGAGCTTATGTTATCATCTGATTGGAGGTTCAATTTCGTATGTATGTTATGCTATTATATTCAAAATAAAGTTTGTATAATCTTGCTACAAATTCATAACTCAACTGTTACTGTAGCTTCATATGCCGAATTGTGTGCTGTAAAATTACTGATATTTAGTAAGTTATAACCTCTTTCTGTGGAAGAGTTTGTTTAGCGCAAGTAAAAGAAGTTACGGAAAGAGGTCGGTCATTTCTAACTGTATGATGCCTTAATTTTAGGCGAAGAGAAAGCAGTTATGGGTGCCATTGATTGAGAAAGCTGTAGCCAAAATTCATGGGTGTTATGAGGCCCTTGTTTCAGGAAGAGCGATTGAAGGGCTGGCTACTTTGACAGGTAAACTGTTGTGTCAGCATGCATTATCAAAAGCTTCATCGTTTCTGAAATCAACAATAAATGCATCTCACAAACAAAAGGTAAAAATTCCTGACTTGACGTGATGTTTCTGAAAATGAGGAACCTTACTGTAGTAAATCTCTTGTGCCATAATTTTCCTTTGGATATGTTCAGGTTACATTTTAAATTTGATTTAAGTAAGTTTTTAATTAATTTTATTTATCTAATATCAAAGAAATTCAGCATTTTTCAAATGCCCTCTGCATTTAAAAATTTCAAGTAATCATTTGAAAACAAACTTTCTTCTTTAAAATTAATAGTATTTTGTTCTTTCTCAAGTACAATAATTCCTCATTTATAGTGACTTATTGCACGAAAACATCAGGAAAACCTTGCTTTCCCATATAATCTCAGTAAATCCTATTCAAAGCAGCCACTTTGCATGAAATTTCCATTCAAAATGCTTGATGTCTAACTGCTGCTTTAGTAGCCACAAAATTACCATAATTGCTGTTTTTCTCATGCTATCATTAAAATTAGCAATGTAACAATCACTAAATTTCTTCCTTAAATAATTTATCGATTTTTTTGTCAAAAATTAGTTGATAATGCTTGTATTTTTTGTCTGTATGAAATGCCATCATATTCATATATTTTAAATCTTAAGGTACTAAGATTAGAAAATTAAGCATTAAATGGGATCTTAATATTTTGATTGAATTGAAAATAAAGAATTTCTGCATGGCTTTCAACTCAAAAGTGCTGGTTTCATTTGTGCAGGAGCTCCCTGTGAAAGTGTGCCTCTGCAACCTTCATCCCTACCATCTGAAGAAGAGCTTGACAGAGATCTGATTTGGGCACAGTTGCTTAGCTCCAGAGTTGCTGGTTTCTTAATGGGAGCATCTTGTGGGGGAGGAAACATGAAAGTAGATGAAGATGAATATCAGCACAAGGGCTTGCGTCCCAGGTAATCCATTATTTGTTTGATTTTTAGTTTTAGCTGGTCTTCGAGAATTTGCATTGAAAAAAAAATCACATTGCAGAATTTAAAAAAGTATTTTTCTAGTTAATGGGGAAATGCTGAAACACATTATTTCTGCGCAATACCATGCAAGTCATAAAGTCAAAATAGCTTGGGCCAATTTCAAAATTAATTGCGTTATAATTCTTGCGAAATGGGAATCTTTTTATAAAGTATCCTTGAACCAGATTTTCACTGACTGCTCATCTTGTTATTTCGTAAATGTGCTTGCTTCTATTTAGAGCAAGGAGTATTCATTTATAGAGAACATCTCATACCTTAAATTGTTAGTAGTTGCTTTAATTACAGTTAGAGGTAACTAAGTGCTTTACTTATTTCTTCTCAGATTTTACTGCTTTGTATTCTTCAAATATATAAAATTTCTATTTAAAAAAAACTTAAGTTTATAGGATAGCCAGATCAGACTGCATTTTTCAGCTTGCTATCAATTTTTCAAGCTATTAGCATTTTTACAATCAAAACAAAATAACTAAAGGGCTTTAATTATGAAAATGACCTGATATTTTGTTAAATACCACTATTAAAATTTGAATTGTTTTAAATGTTTTATAATTCTACAAAAGTATTTGGAGTAATGTTTTAAAAATATTTTAGTTTTGGGATTTCATTCATATTTATTAATTATTTATATTATGTAAGTTTATTTCAATTTTAGGGACGAATACTTTATATAGTATAGATATAGTGAATGTAGAAGGATAGGTATGAATGATTTTGATGAAAATTTCCAAAGCTCTTAGGAAATAATTAAAACATAATATCTTATGTTAAACATTATGTTACATTCACCACCATGACATCTTTCATTCAATAGGCATGCATATTCAGTTCTTGATGTGAGAGACTTGCTTGGAATTCGTCTCTTGCGACTTCGCAATCCATGGGGTCATTATTCATGGAAAGGCGATTGGTCTGATGACTCCCCCATATGGACACCACAGCTGAGAGAGATGCTGATGCCTCATGGAGCTTCTGATGGTGTATTTTGGATCTCATTTGAAGATGTTCTGAAGTAAGTTTCTTATAATTGTTACTTTGTTATACCATAAAGTAATTGTAGCATGTTTTAAAAAATTCTAATGTACATTACTTATTTGTTAAGACCTTATGCTTCTCTCATTTGTATTAATATTTTAACTCGATATTAATTTAATGTAAAATTTTAATATATCAACATATTTTACCATTGACATGCAGTATTCTATATCATGGCTGCTGCCAATTTTTTTTCCAAATCCTGTTACTGACATCAAAATATCCTGTAAAATCCTGTAATATGTAATATCTTGGTTTTTTGATGCAAAATGTACAACTGTATGCTTTCAATATTTTCAGCATCTGCATCGCATATTTTAAGTAAAATTATTTACAACTGTTTATGCATAGCCCTGTAATTTAAATTTAAACATGCTTATTTATGAATTATGAATCATCTGTATTGGCATAGAAAGGTTTTTAAAAAGTGTATTCAGGTTTTTAATATACAGTAAATAGCACAAATGCAGTGAAAACAATAAGTAACCATAGGCCTAGTTTACAGGACAGGCATTAGATTAGGAAATCTATTAAATAAAATAATTTTCACTTTTAATGATATCAATATAATGGCTCAACAAAATTAGACAAAATTTAAAAATTTCTGTGCATTGCGATCAACAATTAGAAAATTTTATCATAGCAAATGAAACAGTAGTATAACTTAGCGACGTATTTAATATAAATTTAGACGAAAAATCATCTCTCTTAAACTATCGGTTTTACAAAAAAATGTTTCAAACAAAAATTGTAGATAATTACATTGTCTACAACTTTTATAATAACAAATATTTATGTAAATTGAGTTTTAAAGGCGACACTTGGAAAAAAAGGAAAAACGACAAGAATAAACCTCCATTTCTGGTTGCGTTGTTTCAACCAAAACCTTTTCAGATCGTCAGTTGCTAATAAAAGTCTTTAAGTATAAAGTTTTGTGCTGATCTGATTATTAGCTTTTGAGTTAGGGCACCTACAAAATTTTGTCATATAGACATCATCGCGAAAATAGTAGAAACGTACTCAGGGAACCTCAAAACGTGTATTCCCGTTGAAGTCTCGAATACGTTTTTTTCACGAATACACTACTTTCTCCTATACTAAATATGCAGAAAGTAAAAATATAAATATGCCGTAGGTTTCCGATCCAGTTCAAAAGCTAGTTTTTGCGTTCAATCTCACAATAAGTAGCTAGTTTTCGTGCTACATCCAAGGTATATTAAGATACGTACGTACTTGTGGAACAATTTCATCTAGTGTAAATGATTTACAGGATTCATATTATTCGTATGGAAATATTAATAATCTCTGAATTTCTTAGTAGTCTATATATCTTTTATGCGAACTTATCAGATAACTACCGAATGTTTCCTTATAAATATCTGTGGATCACGGATGTCTGTTTTTCGTTAAAAAAATCTGTAAAAACAGATAAAATCTGTGAAAACAACAGCCCTCTTCTATATTATCATCAACAATTTCTATCAATTTTTGTATCATTTAAGAATGAGAATTTGGTTTCTCAGGATTGGTGTATTAGTTAACAATTTTAATTGGCAATATATTTCATCCATATATAGATCAAAATAAGATATTGCAGAAATTACTCTTACCTGTGAATAATAATTTCTAATCACAGTTTTGCTTTTTCAGTGTCATATAAGTATGTAAATTATCCTTAAATGCATTTTCTCAGTTTTCTGAAAATGATTTTCTTGTCATATGTGTAGGTATTTTGATTGCATAGATATTTGCAAAGTTCGAAATGGATGGAACGAGGTGCGTTTGCGTGGCACACTTCCCCCACTTGCGTCCCTTGACCACCTCTCTTGTGTTCTTCTTACTGTCTTGGAGCCAACAGAAGCTGAGTTTACTCTGTTTCAAGAGGGACAAAGGTATAGTTCATTTATATAGATGTATAATTCTAATCTTAATTCAATTACATACATGTTCTTTAAACTTATCATGACATGAGGAAAACCATTAAGAGGTCCACCCACAACCAACTTATGGTGAAGCTATCAAGTTGTCCTGGACTGCATTCAACCTTACAACTTTAGCTGTGTACATTGTTTTATCATGCATATTTTTAAAGATTACTCTGCACAAAAATATACAATATCTTTTCCTTCAATTTGATTTTTTATAAACTTAAACTTTGGCCACAGGAAAATTTAAGTTCTCTGTATTTTGAAAAGCTTTTTATTTAGCCATTCGAATAATTATTGACAACAATCCATTAAAAAAAGAATCTATGATGAGCTTTTTTTGTCTCCCATCGGCCACATATTCTGATTGTTTTTTTGGGGCGTTATCTTTTTTGACAATGCAGGAATTCAGAGAAATCTCAGCGATCTCAGCTTGATCTGTGCGTGGTGGTATTCCGTGCACGAAGTCAAGCATCTCCTGAAGTTGGTCGATTAGTTGAACATAGCAAACGGCAGGTCCGAGGTTTTGTTGGATGTCATAAAATGCTTGAGAGAGATCTTTATGTCTTGGTGTGCCTAGCGTTCAACCACTGGCATACAGGTAAGAGAGTTTGTTATTATTTTGTTTTTATTTAGGTGAGTGTGTTATTTAGTATGTGTTTTAAATGTTTGGTACAATATCTCCTCAAACAAAACTTGTTCTTTCTTCCTCTTCTACTCAAGATTATATTAAGCACTTCGCTAAGTCGTGGAAGTCATTTTAATCAAAGCAAAAGTAATGAGGCCCAAGGAGCTTTTTTCAAACTTCATATTTAATGAAATACCATAAATATCTGTGTGGGGGACATATTTTTGTGAATTTTTGCGCTAAAAAGTGGGATGAATTCTGTAAAAGGGTACATATTTCTTCCCAAAATGAAAAGGCAAAATACTTGGATGTTTAAATTGTAGACGTATTTTAATATAAAAAAACAAAATTACTTGTAAAATTCATAGTGAAAAAACCCAAAATCATTTGTAGAATGAACTATACAGAATTTTTATTAAAGGAATTTTCTAATATAGTTAATATACTGTAAATCCTCGTTTTATGTCGAGGATGCGGTCTTGGAAAATGCAACGTCAAGTGAAACAACGTATAATGAAACCTGATCTTTGTGACACCGCTCTCCATCTTCAAAATGCCGTAGCACCTCCTATTTAACCTCCAAATTGATAGATTTATGAGATCTCTTCACTGAAGCACTTTCTGCATGTTTTTCACCCATATTTAAGGGTTGTGTGTGAATTAACAAATTAAAAAATCGACCGTAATTATGTCGAAACACACTCAACAGCCTTTGAGCTGCCTTGACAGAACAAGTGATGCCAACGGGCAGAAAAAACTCTGACTTAATACATATCCTGATCTGTTTGGTGATACAAATTAGAGGACTTTGTAGGCATCATCAGAGAAGAGATACATTGTATTTCTTCTATGATAGTGCCTCTTCTACTGAGAGGAAGGGACGTACATTCGGGCATCTGAAATATCATTCTCCCCCTCTCCTTCTCATTTGCCTGTTCCTACACTAGAATCGACATTGCTTTTAGAAAGATACATCCAGTAGCAATGCTAATGATGAAAGCATATGTACATCGCTTGTGAATATCAAGATGTCATGCGAAACTATTTTTCTAACGAGGTAAATTTGATAAATGTTTACATGAAATTATCATTTAAAAAAGCATGAAACCATGTTAAATCAAAATAACAGAAAGTTAGAGAGAAATGGTGGTAGAAATAAAGTAACGACCGTCATGTTAAATGAGCCGATATTGTGTGAGGACAGGAGAGGCTAACTTGGCAAATATGATGTAGCCACCAGCTCTCTCTTTCATCCATTAAGCCTCAAAAACATTCTAACATAATTTTCAATGAAAAAAATACACCAGTCAGGCCATAAAATAGGATAATTTATTTCTAATCATTCTGTATTGATGTTTTTTGTGTATTTTCTTATTACATGGTATCCATTAGTAACATTTGAGGATAGATGTAGCTACATTAAGGAAATCGTGCAGATAACACGCCTGCGGATTATAACTTTTGAAAAGTTGTTTTATTTCTAATAGCTGATTTTACACAATTTAACTATGCTAATTTCAAAAATGGAATCCATTTTTCCCCATCACGTAAGGATTTTTGGCAATATGGGAATGAAGAAACAAAAAATTAAGAAAAACCTAATTTATTTTGGCTTACAACTACATATTTTGCTTTGCTATAGTAGTTGAAAAATACAAACAAACGTAAGAAGAATGAAGCATATTATTGTAAATAGTTTGTCTTGGTCCCCAAGTTTCTTCCCGAAGTATGCATGCTATGCTTTTTTGACGAAGTCTGTAATATCTCGCCTTTGCTTTTTCACAACAAATTTACCACAAATATAACAGAAAATATCTGGGCTATTTACACACCCTCTGCTTGTCATAGTGAGAAATAAACTAGCCAGAAAAGTCACCACACACAGAAAACAGGTAACAAACACTAACACAATACTGTCATTGTGCATGCACTACGACAGAATTATACTTCTCCAGGCCGTCAATCTCATATGAAGCGATGTGTTTCTCATAATTTCTAGATCAGTGGAGAACAGGGAAGTGCAGTCACCATGGGCAGTCTGCTACAGAAATTTCTCCTGGGCTGTCAATCACTACACGGCACTCTCTGATTGGCTGTGAAGTCAGGGGTGGTGTTTAAGATTTCATAACTTTGCCCCATATCTCCTGACCTGTCAATCACTTACAAGCAGGCAATGTGCTTCTCATACAATCTGGAATAACAGATAATACACTATTGCATCACTCCTAATCGGGAAACTTCTATAGGGAGTGGTTTTAAAAAATTTCATCTATAATACATGGATCCACTTTTAATGAAAAGTACCTACACATAAAATGCAGTATGACGTTTTGTGAAAAATCTGTATGTGATAAAGAAGAACCTTTGTTATTTTCAGATTCGGTGTACACAAATTACTAAAAAAAGTAAAACATTTCAGACAACAGAATCATCCCAGGCCTGTGTAATCATTGTACTGTAGTTAGTTAGCACAGCGGCAAAGTAGCACAGCTCAGTGCCACAGTGACAGTGGGAACTTTTGGCAATGACACTATATCAAAATGACTTAAATCGAGGACTTACTGTATATTTAATTTTAAAAAATTAAAACTCATGAAGTTGTTGGTGCCTTTTGAACCTTGTGTATGGTAAATTCCTCCCTCCCTTCAGTAGTCCTGGGCTGATAGAAAACATATGTCCCATTTATGGTTATTTTGAATTTTCCTAGAATTTTAGACCAAAAATCTTCCTGTGTGGTGTGTTACAAACACAGGTATTTACAGTATTTCACTAGGAGTGATGTATAAGTTACACGTCCTTGCATTTTTGGGGTGCCTTCCTTTGTGGGTCAAGTCATCAAGTTAATGATGCAGAATTAATGGATCTTAATGAGTTCCTTTTATGAATTGATCATCCACTCATAGATAAAATCAATCATTTGTTTTTAGGCCGCTGTTAATTGATATTAAGAGAATGATAGCTTGACAAAAGCATACTAGAGTTAATTTATTATATTGATCTGTCTGATTGAATATTTCTATGTTTGGCTTATTTTCAGAAAGTTTGATTCTTTTTCATACATTACAGTGCTGCATTATGCATGATGTTATGTTGACCATGTTCTGTAAATCAATGTTTTTGTTTTGTGTTTAAGAAAGCTACAATTAACAATTTAATGTAATGTATGCATTTTACAAAAGCATATATGTATGTACTTTGAAAACACTTGGAAATCTAGAATTTACCTTTGTAAGATTTTTATGTAGCATCATAAACTGACACTTTTTCACATGATAATATATTGGATGGTAGATTTATAATCATTCTTTAATGCCTTAATACACTTAGGAAAGTTACATGCTCTATGGAGTGATATTATGATTTTCTTTTTTGAATAAATTTTATACATAATTTTTCATTCTTTTATTTTTATTTTAATATAGGTCTCTAAAACCATTATTCCTTTCTTCTGATTTCATCAGGAATAGTGAATTTCATTACTGTTTCCAACTTAATTAGACATGAAAAATGGAAAATTAATAGTCTTTTGAATTAATTATGCCCTCAATATTATTTTTGTTTTATTTTTAACACTTCCTGAATGATAGTTAATGAAAAAACTGGCTTTTTTGCTTTATACATACATCTGGTGCACTCTTATGCTTTTTTAGTATCTTCTTTTAGTAGCTGTAGATTTTTCTGTATTATTATGTGTAGAAAAAATTACATTTATGTGTAATTCAATTTGGAAGTAATGAATAGTTAGCAATTAATTAAGATTGAGTAAGAGCATTCACTTTCACTTTCTTGTGCTTATCAAGTATTGTTTTTCACTAACCATGAAAGCAATAGTTCTCTAAGCTGCACAGTTTAGTTGAGTTTTCTCATAATTGGGCCTTTAGTATTTTATGTCGCAACATTAATTCAAGCCCAATGAAACATTATATAAGGTTTTAAAAAGAAAGCTGTTAGTTGCTTTGCTTTGTATTTCAAGCTTATCACAGGCAACATTACCATGTTATTCATTTGCTTGCATGGCTTGTACAATGATTAGCTATCTCATAAACATTTATATAAAATAATTTTCATAATGTATAACATTTGGAAATCTGATTATATAAAAAACATATTTAGATAGAAATTGTTCAGTGATTCTAAATGATGAAAAGTAACCAGTGTAATGTTTTCTTTATAATAATGTGACAATTATTAAACAACAATTAGTACAAGTAAAATATTTGGTATGTTGATAGTAGAAAGTTGTCTTAGAGGTATATTTATTCAAGTGGTAATTATTAGTAATTTGCAGAGTAAAATTTTAGTCTTTCTCACTTCCGCATAATAATAATCAATGACACTGAAGTTGCCAAATTTAACTTGCTTTTTTCTTAGCGAGTATGTATCTTTCCACAGGCATGGACAATCCTGCCAATTATCCAGAATATGTTCTTGCCATCCATAGTTCTAAGCGCCTCTTAGTAGAACAAATATCACCTCCAGCCTATGTTTTAGCTGATGCTATAATAAGCCTAACCCTTGCTAAGGGACAAAGACATGAGGTTAGTGGACATATTTATTAGTTGTAGCTTTCTTTTTAGGAATAACTTATGGGAACTTATTGAAGGAGGCATTTAAATTAGTTTTGCAGGTGTGTGGTTATCAAAGATTTTATAATATATGTCTAGTACATGTACTGTTGTGTCGCTACTAATGTGCCTTGTAACATCAGTTCGCTGTCATTTTTTCCATAGAAAAATAAGTGAAAAAGCAGAAGTTATGTTATTTACTCTTGATTTTCAAACATATGCTTCAAGAGAAATTATTTTTGAGAGGAAGATGTATCCATTAATTGTATAGAGTAGGATCTCAATAGCCTTTGCCATTGATAATCCTTGTTTCGACTAACTGTCGTTTGTCGCCAATTGGTAGAAAAAAATGAAAAAATTCCTTCGCCATTTTTGAATGAAGCAGACAAACGAATAAGATGAAAATTGCACTGTGACTGAGAGAGAAAGATTGCTATCGTAGTGGTGGGCAACCTTTTCTGTATTGGTGGCAGTGAACCCTTTGGTGGGCCGCATTGGAAATTGCCAATGGAATATAGTTAAATCATAAGTTACCTAGAGATTCTTAGGCACCATATGCATGGAAATCAAGTTAGAATTAGATTTTTAGAGTTAACATTTCAGTATTAGAAATGTTGATGGAATTCAATCTTAGAAAAATCTTTGAGAAAAAAATCAAAAACAGCATTAAAAAGAACTTAATTGAATCAAGAAATAATATTTACTAAGAGGTCACAGTTCAACATTAGATATCTTAACAGATTTTTCTACACCAAAAATAATACTTGGTAGTTAATTAAAATAAATGAAAAATGTTTTGAAAACTATGAAACACTGGCAGTGGGCCACATAAAATTGCTTAGTGGGCCGCATCCATCCCGCAGGCAGAAGGTTGGGCACGCCTCATCTATTGAAGTGGTGTGCTGTGAGGACATTCAGTTGATCGTGTTCGAGTGAAAACATTTTGTGTAAATTGAAATGGTTAAACAAAGACTTATAGTACTTAGAATGTTGCCTTCAAATATAAGGTTGGGCCCCCCTCATCTATTGAAGTGGTGTGCTGTGAGAACATTCTGTCGATCGTGTTCGAGTGAAAACATTTTGTGTAAATTGAAATGGTTAAACAAAGATTAATAGTACTTAGAATGTTGCCTTCAAATATAAGAATCAAACAGCAAAACATTCCTTCATGGATTGTTGCAGTACAACTGTCAACAGTTAAATATTTTATAGTTTATTAAGCCTCAGGTGATAAAAATGGTCCCAAAACACATTGTTAGTGACAGTGCTGCTAAATGGTCCAGAAATGTGACATCCCTTTAAATAAAATTAGAAGTGAATGAATGAAAATGATGCAATCTAGAATTTCAAGCAAACTGAGGCCTAAAAATGCATTTTTATGTGATGCACGTAAGGTCTTTTAGAACGAATTATTGACCTATGACATAGTTCCTATGGGAAAATCGGTTTCGACTATCATCATTTTGCTAATCGTCGGGGATTCCAGGAACCAATTAACGACGGTTATTTAGGTCTTATTGTATTTTAAAAATTCATTCCATACTTAAATTATAATGACTGGTTTTTATAATAATTACAATGAAGATGACTTGTGAAGAAATTGTTTGAACGTGTGTTTTCAAGGTTATTAATGGAAAATGTATTTATTTGAGAAATAAAATAATTGTAATGTTTTTAATATGTTACATTTTTAGAAATAGTAACTAATATCAGTTGAATTAGTAATTTATTAGATAAAAATATGAGTTTTGTTCAAGTTTTCATAATATACCTTACATAGCACCGATCTTCATTGGAATTCCTGAACACCATGAGAATGAGGAAGAAATTCTTTATGTTTTTTGGATAAATTCATCTTATCTAATCCCTCTTCCAGTGAAGTATTAAAATATGTTGCATTAATTTTTAGCATATAACTTCTATTTCTAACTTTGATAAGATTTGATATGCTTAAAGATCATAATTTCTGTCATTCCAAAAATCATCATCTGAGTTTATAAATAATTGACATGATTCTTTAGTCGAATGGCTTTTAATAAGGAAGTGGTGGTACCAATTGTTACTTAGCTTTATCATAAGAAATTCTGGAGCTACATTGATAAGGCCTTAAGGGTGTTGTAACTTTGAGTTCCAATCAAGGAGAAATTGGAAATAGTAGAAAATAAACTAAACTCTCTTGTGTTGAAATGCATGTCTTACCATACCTTTATATTCACAGGGACGTGAAGGTATGACTGCTTATTACCTTACCAAAGGGTGGGCTGGTCTAGTTGTGATGGTTGAAAATCGACATGAGAATAAGTGGATTCATGTAAAATGTGATTGCCAAGAAAGCTACAATGTCGTGTCTACAAGAGGAGAATTGCGAACTGTTGATTCAGTTCCACCTTTACATAGGTATGTCTGTTTATCCTCATTGTTTGGTTTTACTAGAAGTTCATTTTTCCTTATTGCAATATATGGTTTTTTTATTTATAAAAATCAACATCCATTCATATAACTCATTCAAATTAGGGTTTCATATCTGATACCCACTGAAGAAATAATTGGAATGATACCTATATCATTAGAATGTTATGTTTCTCATTATTACTTATTTCTTATTATTAAATTATTAGTTACTGTAATTTTCCGATTATAATACACCTTTTGTATCATGAAAAATTAACAAAAAGTTAGGGTGCATATTGTATATGGTAACAAGCGCATACAACTTTTTTAGTAAGGAAATAATTTATATTTTCGGTCATTTTTACCAATAAATCATACACATATTATATATGGTAACAAGGGCATACAACTTTTTTAGTAAGGAAATAATTTATATTTTCGGACATTTTTACCAATAAATCATACACTTCAATGCATTTCGATAACATTCCTTTAAATATCGTTTTTCAAAACAAAAATAAGAATAATTATTTATTTACTTTTAGATATCCGAATCTTAGCCTCTGAATTCATTATTGCTGTCCTCAATTAGTTTGTCGGCGATTTTGTGTTCTCTCTCCTCATCTACGTAAATGGCGTTGCCAAGAACGTCATCTTCATCCTCACTATCCACTTCGGCGTAGTCATCATCCCATATGATGTCATCTTCAGAACCATCCATGGTGTTTGTGAGGCAACGCTTTTTAAAGCCACGCTTTTAAAGAAAAAATCAGTGCAAGTTGCGAGCAACAAATATTATTTTACATACCTCGACTGGCTTCTATAAAGACGGAGTCAGAACTAGATGTGATATTCATGTAAACTATCTCGTTTGGCAGCAGGGCGAGAACCGTTATTCCAACTGACCAGATTATTACACAGTGCGACATGGATACATGTTTTTATACATTGTATTGATCTTTCAATGAGAGTCAAAACTATATAGACCTAAAGTTTTCGTAAACTCTCGCACATATCTCACTTGGTAGCAAGGTGAGAACTGTCTCGATACTGCTAATAACCAAGTGAAAAATTACAGTATTCTTTTTACAAAAAATGAGTTGCGTATTATACATGGTGATAAGACAATTTTCACATTTCACTCGTAAAAACATGGGTGTGTATTACAATCAGAAAATTACGGTACTCTATTTATTTCTAAATTGAGAATGAGATTCAAAAGTGAACTTTTTTTTATAATGTACAGAGTTTCCAAATATTCCCTTTACTGGCAGTTGTTAAGATCGAGTAGCAAAAATAAAACATTCCTCAATTGAAAATGAGCTTTGGTCACACATTTTCACCCTAGATAAGGCAATATTTAAAAAAAAACCCAAAATTGCAATTATAGCTCACAGCACTCGAGATTAAAGGGAATACTGATACTGATTTTCTTGATTATTATAAATACTTGTGATGACTAAATAAGCCAAAAATATAACAATAAATATAAAAATAACTATAACATAATATCGTTCTGAAACAGGAGAATTAGTCTGCCACAGTAATTCAGTGGTAGAATATCCACCCGGCAAGTGGAATGCCCGGGTTCGATTCCCGGTCATGGCAGATTTTTTCACCTGTTTCCTCATTTCCCATAATATCGTTGAGTTATATTTTTGCTACTAAATATTAACGTGTCGGGATTTTTGGATAAATCATGGAAATATGAACTATACAAATTCAAATTATATTAACCCTTATCGGGATTCATGATTTTACTAACGTAGTTGCATTCCTGGCACTGCTGCGGTGTTAGTACAAAAACTATTTTTTTAGTATATAAATAAATTATTTTACAACATTATATATTTAGACTTTAATTATAATGTTTATTATTATGCAAACTTATACAAAGTATTGCTGAATAGATTTTTACCATGTATTTAAATCAAAATCTTTTAGGTAACAGGAATACACAGGAAATATTTTTATGAATTTTGCATCTTATTTTTATTATTACTCAACTTTATCATATTATGGAAACATAAAAAAACAAATATAATTTCACTGACTTATTATAACCTAGAAGAAAAATAATCAAATTATTATTTTTTAAACAGTTATTGCAAATACTATTAGAGTGTTCCTTACGAGTGTTCTTCGTACAGGAATCGCAAATTTGAAATATCAGTCTTTTTGACGAACATAAATGACACTGCGAACGTTTTTGCTCTTTTTATTTGAATTTGTATTGCTCTCGCTTCCTTGGAACTCCCAAACACTTTTTTCAAATTTTTGTTTCGTGCAGTTTGTACTCTTCCTATCATATTTTGTTGAACTAAATCTTCTGCAGTTTTTTCGAGAAGCGTTACTTCAAGTTTTTCAAGTTCCAATTCGGGTATAGTTTTGTATAAACAACATAAGCTGCGATACCACTGATATCCAATAGATTCATGAAAAAAGAAAAAGGATATCTATTATTTCGTTATCATTGGGCCGTAAAATTTACTCTAAAGACTCCCGATGATAATATTATGTGATTTCATATGTCCTACTGCTAATAAAAGTCTAAAAAATGTATCCATTTCAATCATATCTATTGGTTTCCAACACTTTTCAAGCTTTATTCTTTGTGAAATCGATCAACATCATGGTTTGTGTATACTGAAAATATCACTGACAATATTATTAGATACGGATACTTAGATTCTAATTAGATTCTAATTAGATGCGAAACTGCATGATCAAGCATAAAGAAAACACAAATCACTTGAATTACATTGCTATACATTCTGTGGAAATGTTTCAAATAGCAGAAACACATGTAGCCGCTGCGGCGCCAGGGATGCAACTACGTAACTATTTTCATTAAAGGCATTGAAAATTAAAATGACGAACGTCTGAAAAATTTACTGTTATTTATTGTGTATACAATGTAAAAATAAAAGACTATATAAGCTCTCAAGGCTGTATTTGTGTTAACAACGTAGGTAACGTCTGAAAATTGAAAACGCTGCTGCGGCACCATGAATCCAGATAAGGGTTAATTCTTCTAGTTGTTTTTGTTAATAAAAATGCCCGCAGTTGTTAAATGATGCTTAATCACTTATCGCTGTATTCAGTACATAATATTTGTAATTTTTGTGTTAAACTTGTGTGGGCATTTTTAAGTGGCTTGTTATAAACATTCAATTTAATAATTTTCAGATAATGATAACACTAAATAATTCATATTGTAAATGATATTCTTTAGTGAATAAAAATAAAACTTAAAATTTTCTCAACAAATACTGCATATCTATTGAGACATTTCAAGAGAGATGCAGTTAGCATGTGCTTTTCCATTTTCTTGACAAGCCTTTTTGGCATTGTTTCTTAGAGAACATCGGTTGTTAAGGAATCTTAACTGTTCAAACAAGGACTCCTTATCAGCCAAGTATAAAGTTTAGAAATATGGTCCAAAATTTTACTGTCTTAATCATTCAGGTCTAGGAATGTATTAGTTACTTGATAATGGAATTTTCTTAAATAAGCATTATTAACAAAGGTGGCTTTAATGTTTAGAGCCCCTGGGCATATTAGGCATGTTCTGGACCTCTTGCATTTTCATTACTAGAGATACATTCAATATAGCTTTGCTTTTCTCCAAAAATGGACACTGGCTATTACATCTCACAAAATTACATGTGTTTCTACAGAAAATTAATAATTTTTCATTTTAACCTCTAAAATGTTGGGTCCCTGGGCAGCCACCCTGAAAACATGCTGATTAATATACCTGTGAGAGTTAACTGTCATGCATCTTGGACATGGGGTTAATCCGTGATCTTTCTAGAGCATAGTTTTTTAACCTTTCTTTGCTGGCATTTTTAATTATCATGTGTCCCTTAGAGAATATTTAATTATCACGTGCCCCTTAGAGGATTTTTATGTTTACATATCCCTTAGTACACTTTAAAGTTATAATGAAATGAATAACACTTGTGCAAAGATAGATAAATTATGTTAATGATGTTAAAATTTACAGTTTTGGCATGTTTTTCTGTTTATAATGTTATTCTTAGTCATAACATCGCAAATTTTGATTAAGAAGTCACTCTTGGAAAACAGAGTAAGAATAAAAGTTACAATCTTTAACACTTTCGCATACCCCTTCAAAACTCTTGACATACCCCTAGGAGTATGTGTACCACCTGTTGGAAACCCCTGTTCTCGAGTTTTTACAGGTATTATTCTATTAAATTGTAAAATTATAATTAAAGTGGGAAATTCAAGTGCACTTACACTGTGCTGTTTTGCAAGACAGGTTTGATATAGCATTCTTGATCAGCAAAACACATTGCACAAGTTGTTGTCAATCCAAGTTTGTTTATTTGTTTGTGCGACTTCACATTCAGAAATTATACGATGTAAATGCGAGTTTATTTAACATTCACACATTCGTCCTACTAATTACAGGCAAGTCATAATTGTGTTGACTCAGCTGGAAGGCAGCGGTGGTTTCTCCATTGCCCACCGCCTGACTCACCGATTAGCAAATTCAGGAGGTCTTCATGACTGGGGTCCGCCCTCTACAAGTCACTGCCCGCCAATAGATCGTCAGGTTGAAGGACTTCATTCTCCGAGGCTTATCACGTAGCAGCGGGCATCGCTCGTCTCCCGAGCGAGCAAACGAGTAAGCTCTTGCTCCCGAATGCCACATCCTTCTCTGGGCCTTCATGCCGAGGGAATTATGCTTCAAAAGACGCACGCACATTTAGTTGAGCTGAGGCTGTGATGATGTAAGAATTTCTCTGCACTTATGTAATCACACATTCAAAAAAAATGAAAAGAAAAAGCGTGGTGATTTTGCAAAAGTGAATTGAAAACAGTGTGTTCTGATTAAAAAAGTAAATAGTGGTTAGTTTCTATCATTATGTTTGTTATGATGAAAAAAATGACATTCTGCTTATAAAAAAATTGTTGCATTGCAAAAAAATGGAATCTATGCAAATTGATAGACATGTGAACAATGCAAGATTAGTGGTGCTCAAAAAAGTTATAACACTTGTTTTTTTACATATATTCGCCCCGTACTTGATAAGCGAAGTAAATAAGTAGGTTGAAGAATTGTTTTTGTGACAAAATTCAGTATTGTGGCAATTTGTGAGGCCAAGAATCTGCACAGAAAAGGTTCATTAGTTTTGCTCCAAATGCAGTATGATAATTATTTAGTCATAAGGATACTTAAACTGTAGGAAGGAGCAAATGTGACTAATGCTGCTTTTCACATAGAATCTAGTCATAATGAAAACTCATTAAAAAGCTCACGTCTCAGCCCTTTGCATTTATTACAGGATTACATTGATGTGATGATGAAATTTGAAGGGAGGAAAAAAATTGTTAGAATTGTACACATTTAGAAGTACCAAGTCATAATTGTGGTGCACAAAAGCAGATTGATTAGGACGATATTGTGTTATGCATTGATTAAGTATACATATTGATTCTCCTTTGTGAAACTCTGGGCTTTCATGTGTGATAAGCAGTGATTTTTAAAAAATTTCATTGACATGATTAAAGGTAATGTTAAAAACTCATGAATGGTTTGTGATGTTAATGTTCTCCATTTCATTCATGAAATAAGTATTGGATGAATCAGTGCTCTTGATTGTATATTTAAAAGCTTTGTTTGCCATATCAAAAAGACAAAAAATGTTAATGACTGTAATAAACCAGAAAAAACTGTTTTGTTGACTATAGAGATTTAATAAATGTATATAAAGTATTTAATTCCTTTGGTTGTTTTTGGATGTGGACTCTTGAATTTATTTTTAGGACTTTTAAAAATGTGATGTATCTTGCCAACTTTAAAAGTTAACTGGCAGTTCTTATATGTAAACTTTTAAACATACCTGACATTATTCACAATTAAGAGATTGCTCAACCTTTGCCTGATTCTCAATCAGCTATTTGAGAGTTTCTGTGGTTCTATTCAAATTAGGAGCCAGCAGGGCATCTAACGATCTAATATTTATTTATTCATTTTCAGCATTAGTTGAATCATATTTCCTGCTCAACGTCTTTAACTACCTTTAAAAAATGTGTGAGATTGTTCAACAAAGGCAGATATTTTTTCGTTCTGTTTAGCTGTTTTATTGAACAACTCGTGAAAAAATTTCCTCTTTGATCTTTGCCAAAAAAATCGTAATCCCTCTTATTACTTTTTGGAAATGCTTGAGTGACTTCTATGAATTATCTATCCAGTTCATATCGACAAACTATATATCTCCAATAGCCATTAAATGGCTGGGAGAACTAGATGTGTATTTAGGCCACAATGAAGCCATCATTAGTGGTGATTCACCAATAACAATTTCTAAAAGAGAATGATTTTTTTTGCCAAAATATAAATTTGGTTTTCCTTACTTTTTCATGACTATGGAGTGACAGTTCATCAATTTGATTTTACCCATAATGTGAGCTGGATAATTCTCTTTTCAGTTAGTTCATTCAAAACTCCAGGATTTACCCCATGGTGTTTTGTTGCTTATCTTGCCAGATTTTTATGAAGTCATGCCCTGTTGACTTCTAATTTTAATGCATCCTTTTACTTTAGCATGCCAGCAATTGTCTTAGGAATCATCAGATTGAATGGTGTGTTTTATTTTAAAAAATAACTCCAGAAAACCTGATGCCTAGATTAATAATATATTAGCTTCAATGCTAATACCAGGAAGAGTTTAACTTATCTGGAAGCCAATAAGGAAGTGTTTATTATGCACTGTGCAACTGTGATTGCGATTAGATATTAGATACCTTCATAAAGCAGGTTTCTCTTCAGATATGATCGAATTGGCAGGCATGAATTTTACTTCTTGCTTCAATGCATTTTCAAATATACAGTAAAAAAGAAAAAATTTTTATTCCTTTATTATGTATCTGTAAATGTTTCTCCTCCACCAAAGTATTTGTAATTATACGTGAAGGATTGCATTTTTAATTGAGTTGCACTGTTTTTGTGACCGGTTAATGTTTTTGGCATATTATTCTTATTCCTCATTTGAATTTGAAATACTCAACATGTGATGTTTTAATGTACACTAGTTTATATTTACATTGTTTTGTAAATTCTAATTTTGGTATCTTTGTCTGTATGGATTTTATAAAAAAGCTCAAGGTGACATTTCCACATCTAAATAAATATTTCCTGTGGTTAAATGTGCTTTATTTAATGAATTATAACCATATGTAGGTATGTATAGTCTTATTTATTTATGACTGGTAAATCATGTTGTTGATGAAAATGGTCTGACATCGTACTGCCAATTACTTTAAATTTCCATCCCAAAACATGATTTATATGAAACTGAAATTTGAAAAACTATTTCAGTGTACATTGTGCAGGACAATATACTGGCATCTAATACTTCAGTATTTATCGGTGTGCATGTGATATACAATTACTAAATACATCTCTATGAAATAAATATGAAGACCAATAGATTACTAATTTTCTCAACTGTTTTCCCTCTTTGCTGGTACTAAATGTTTCATGAGGGTTTATAGTACATTTTAACATATGAAGCCCAAAAGTTCTTGGTTGTTGAATATTTTGATAACTTTTTATGTGTACACTTAACAGCATGTTTCTCACATGTTAGCATGCATTTGTCATGTAAAATTTATAAATTGGAACTAGATCTGCATTATAAAATGTTAGTAAATGTAACATTCCACACAATAAAAGATCAGAAATTGGATGGTTTCCCAATAATTGTCATTATTGAGTTGATTAGATGTATTCCTTCATTATCAATTTATAACTCATTAATAATTTCAAGAAAGGATTATTGTTTAGATTTAGAGTGAAAAACATTTTAACCCATTTATCTGAATTCAAGGCTTCATCGTAAATGTATGTGCCAATGTTATATGTTAAATACAATGAGTGTTTTAAAAATAGTACACACAAGTCCAGTAAAAGAACATGTATTTCATTTGTCTGATTTTACGTTAGGTGACTGATGTTTGTATCCTATAGATGTGGCAATAAATGGAATTACCTCATCTGTAGCAGATAATTAAATTTTGCAATATGAGTTTCTAAATTTGTATTTTTAGAAGTAATAACAGCAGTCATTCTAGTATGGAGACTGTATGGCATGTTTTGTGTGGAGTAGCTCATTCAAAATGATTATTTTAAAATCACTTCTTTATCATATGAAAAGTTTTTGCCCTGTGCTTTACTACCATATTTTATAAAAATTTCAGTTACCATGTTGGTAAGTTATAACAATAACCTGTTATGATTTTTGTAGTATTTTGTGGAGCCTATAATAATTGATCATCATTCTTCCACATATTTGGTGATACAGCAATAGAACAAAATGAATATTTCTCTGTTCTTTAGTAGTGGGCAGGAAAGCTTGTTTCCTTCATTTCAATGATTATGCAAAGGCTTTTGTTAAATATCTTTGTGTATGGTTTGCAATTGTAACCACATAATAAAGACTTTTACAGAATTAAAGTCAAAAGAGATTCTTGCACCAAAATAGAAAAAATCATCCAAATTGATTGAAATTTATCCAATAAAATATGAACCACAGCAAAATTTTTTGATGCTTACGCCTCAGGGAACTGAAGAATAAGGATTAAGCAAAGGTCCAACAAGAGAACAGAGTCCAGCTGAGAGAGAAATAACAAGGAAGGATATCCCAAAGAGGGATTTGTTTATGAAGGTTTAATTGGCATTAACTGAATCAGAGGAACAATGAGAGTTTCCTTGGCAACGCCCGGAATGAGTACGTAAAATCCGCAAAATTTCAAAAAAGAATGTGCATTTCTGAAAACTTTGACCGTGTAACACGTGAACATCACAAGAATAAGATAGTATAGAGTTCTAGCCATCGAATAAAGCAAAAACAAAGAAAATCAGTTCATATTTACATATTTTTATGAATGAAAGAATAAAAGCTTGCACTTTGGGGGGTGTGACGGACATTACTCAATATATGAGTCGATTTTATTTTCTACTTTAAATTATTGTATTACACTTATTGTATTGTATTCTATAATACAATTTGAAATTTCTGTGATATTGGGTAGGCTAATACAGGAGCATACTCCCCCTAACCTGGACATTTCAATTATTTTATATGGGAAAATTGTTCTTGTTTTAGGCGAATTTGATTTACGTGGTAATTTTCAGGAATGCATTAACCATGCAAATCAAGAACTACTAGGGTTACTATTTAATGGCTTTAGAAATATAATTTTTGTAAGCATTGCATAAAGAAGATTGGAAAGACTTTTGAGATAAATGTATTACATATTTGATAACAGAAACTTTAAAACAAATATAATTTTAGTTTTCATTATTCTTATTATAAATATTTTAATGGCAATATTCTCCCATTCATATCTAATTAAATAATCACTGGAAATCTTTCAGCAATATACCTTGTAATGATCTAATTCCAAAAACTTGCAGTATCTAACTAAAAAAATAGAAGAAACATACCTACCATATATTCCGGCGTATAAGTCAACCTTTGAAGACTAAAAACTTTTTCTTAAAACTTAGATTCGACTTATATGCCGAACAGAAAATATGAACCTTAAATTACAGGTGAATAACATCGATATTTACGAAGACCGTTGAGCTTTTGGTGGAGGTGGTTGCCATTTTGAATCAGCTGTTTCAGTGTTTACATTTTATGACATTTATTTTAGAATATTTATAATAATTAATTTTAATGGTGTATTTACTCACTTAATCTGCATCCTCATATACCACGTGCACCCGTATTTTTGGACCAGTTTGAGGAGAAAAAAATTAATTCGTACTTTAATAAGTTGTCTACGGTAGAAAATTAGAAAAAAAAATCAAAAAAGTGTGGGGATTCCCCATAGGTGTATTCTCTCCGTGGTTCTCTGTAAGCTGCACGACTGCACAGCAGTTTTTGAAGTGCTGCGCACTAAATTTTTCAAGGGTGCACGATTGTGTATATCTTAGAATATATTGGAACAGGGCCATGTCAACCCCGGTGCATATCCGCATGCTAGCCTCATGTAGGCGCACATAGCGATATTCATTCCGCCCATGGATGAAAAAAATTAGAGGGAACTATGGTTCTCTCCTGGGTTAAAGGAGCGTCAGCGGCTATGAATTCGGCGAATGCAGATACCAGATGCCAACTTATTCTGGCAAAAAGTGTAGGTAGAAACTGATAGTAAATTTTTAATGACAGAACTGCTTATAATCAATGGTAGAAGCTTTCATGTGGTGGAACTGCGTCATATTTAATAAAACCAGTAAAAACCATAACACAGTATCAACTATAAAAACAATTGGTAAAAGTTCCACAAAGTATAAAAGTAAAAGTTGCAACATGTTTCGACTAGTCATAGTCATCATTAGGTAAGGTAAGTAGGTAAAGCAGCGAAATATATAGACAAGTGGAAGGGGGGAAAAACAGAGTAGGAGGGGGAAGGTAAGGGGTAAGAGATGAACGTGGTAACAAGGAAGAGGGAATGTTAGGAATTCGAAGTTAAGAATTTGAGGTAGCTGCCGGTAAGATAGAGGCTAGTAATGGAGAGGGGCTTAAAAACAAGTGGTCATTAGTGAGAGTATGTTGGTTGTTTTTCAAATGTAAAAGAATTTCCAGCTGTTCAAGATGATTAAGCCAAACACCTTTCTGTTCGACGTGGATAATTTCTGGAGTGAAGTCAGAGGAATGGTTATTTTCAAACAGATGTTTAGCAAAATGAGAAGTCGGATTTGATGGAGAAAGCATGCTTGTGTTCATTGGCCCTAGTAATAAAATTTCTCCGTCTGGCCGATGTAGATAGCATTACAATCTGCACAACAAAGTTTATAAACACCACTTTTAGAAAAAAGGTCAATTTTATCTTTTCCATTTAATAATGACATCCCAATTGAATTGTTGTTGTAGAAAGCTGGTTTCAGTGTATCTTTAAGAAAGGAATTGGAGATGTTGAGTGACAGATTTCCAGTGTATAGCATTCGGCACCAACGTGCCTTCTTGTCATCAGAGGTCGTCAGGTTGGTAAAGATGTTATTAAGGAGGATTTTCCTTTGTTTTCTGGAAAGAAGTTTGTCAATGAGTGAGTCTTGATTCCTAACATCCCCTCCCCCTCTTCCTTGTTACCACATTCATCTCTTACCCCCTACCTTCCCCCTCCTACTCTGTTTTTCCCCCCTTCCACTTGTCTATATATTTCGCTGCTTCACCCACTTACCTTACCTGATGATGACTATGACTAGTCGAAACATGTCGTAACTTTTAGTTTTATACTTTGTGGAACTTTTACCAATTGTTTTTATAGTTTATACCATTTTATGGTTTTATTAAACAGAGCTGCTTATTTTCAGTAACAGTACCTTTACCTCCTTGGCCACACAAACCGGTGTCGGTTCATAGCCTCAATTGGCAACTGCCTCCATCTCTATCTTCCGTCAGTTCTTCGGTTGCCCCCAATACTTCCATGCCCCTCCTTACCCAGCTTTCCCATCGCAGTTTTGGTCTTCTCAGCGGTCTTTTCCCATCCGGTATCCCCTTGAGCACCGCTTTGATCGTTTTGTGGTCTTCCCTCCTCACAACATGTCCAAACCACTCCAGGCATCTGCTCTTTATTACTGCCACTATATCTGACTCCCCAAAAAGACTCCTTATTTCTCTATTTTTCTGCTTCTCCATCTTCCATTCTCACTCACTGGACCATATACTTTCCTCAATAATTTATTTTCAAAGAATATTAATTTGCTTTTCCATTTTCCCAGATAGTGTCCATGTCTGTGATCCATACAAAACAATGGGTCGTATCATTGTTTTGTATATTCTTACTTTAGTTGTTCTTGAAAGGAGTCTGGAGCTCAACATCTTGTTCAAGGACTACATACATTTTGTCACTGCTTGAATATGGGCCATTATTTCTTCCTCTATCTCATTCTTATCATTTACTATTCCTCCTAAGTATTTGAACTTCCTTACATTTTGAGTAACAATAATAAACTTAAAACTTAATAAAAAGGTACAGCTTTAATATTATAAAAATATTACATCATCTCGATGTTGAAGATGCACCAACGGCAGTATAAACTGCACATTTAAACCCTAAACGTTTCTTGGTAGTGTAGATACACGTAAACTTCATAGAATTCTTTGTCTTTTTTGAGTATAAACATAGATGCGTGTTGCAGTAAATTTATCATCGAAACTTGCAATTTTTAAAACTTGGTCAGATCTTGTTTTTACTGACATTTTGGAAAAAAAGGTGTGTGGGGTACACATTTGCGATATTTTATTGAATTTCATCACCGTAGAGATCGATCGGATCACTAGGTATAGTTCACTTCGATAGTATCATTAGCAGCTGACATCACTCGAATTATAGGAAACTATTTAGTGGGCCAAGCTCTCCAAGAATAAGTTTCTTATTGGTTGAAATTAAAACATGTCAAGTGGAATGCTCAAGAAGAATAGCACGGACTCAAAACAATATTTATATTTTTATTATTGTTTGTTTTGTTAAAACTTCGATTATACATGACTTTGATTTTGTCTGAAAACGATTTCATGAGAATTATTTTAAAGTGAAAAAGCGGAGGTCGACCTATATGGTGAACGTATGCCCAGAGGTGTAGATTGACGATATGACGCCTATGGCAAAATTTTCGGAAACACCTTGGTTATGTAGGATAACATTTTTTTGTGTGTTTTAATCAAGAACAACAGCGTTGTTATTATAAATAAACCAAAGTTTGAGAATTAAAATAACACTTACTTATGGGAAAATTAACTATTCATGTTTTTGTGGGAAAATTTGGCACCTTTTTCAAGCAGCGCCTATGGCAAATGCCACCTTCACCATACACTAGTTACAGCACTGCATATGCCTAATCATGTATTTTCATTCAAAAAAGCAAGGGTCGACTTATATGCCGGAATATATGACTCCTGGCTGGAGTGAATCTACCAATAGTTAGGAATGTAAGAACCAGACCTTTAAATGTGATATTAATGCACACATAGTAAACTGAAATATTGAGCAATATATGTAAAACCATAAAAAAATTAAGGCACGTCATTATTAGTATAAAGGGAGAAATGATTTATAAAAATTTATATGGAAAATAAGTTTAATCATTAATCGTGAGAGTTAAACTTTCTTAAGAACAATATATTTATATATATATAACTGTATATAAAATGTAGTAAGCATAACACTAACAAACAAATCCAATCATCAGAATAACATTAAGAAGTTCAATGCTACAAAAATTTGGACATATAAAATATCTGCTGTTGCTATTGACATTGTTTTAACTTCATATTTAATTTTCTTGATGCATATGCTAAAATACTATTAAGCAGGAGTTCTTAATATATGGTTCACAGAGATGAGATGGACTGCACACTTACTGTATGTGGTCTACAGTAATATTTAGAAATATACAAAGTTAAAATGCTTGCAGCAATTGTGATGATGGAACTGCACTTTCTGCCTACATGGCTTTAAGTCATTGACAGATTACAGCAATGGAAAAATTCTGTAAGGCAGCCCATTGTTATTCTTAGGTCTGGTAGGGTAAAACATAGCTTTAAGTGCTTTCAGCAGCATAACATATTCAATTTCATGTCGTTATATATATTTTAAGATTTGAATTGGTAACTTTAATATAGTATTAATTCTCATTGAGATATGAATGAATGAATGTTTACCATCAAATTAGTTTTAAGCGATATATTTTACATATGCACATAATTAGATGCTTAAAATAAACTTTCATTAAAAGTTAACATTTATTAAAAATGGCAAAATTTTTAATTTTATTTATGCATGTGACTCAAGAATTATGTATTATTCTCATGGCTAAATATCCTGCAGAAATATTAGTAATGGAAAGCTCACAAACAAATTTGTAAGTTACAGAATAAATATGTGATGCATGGAATTTTAAAATGTGGTGATAAACTTATTGTCAAAAGTGAAAATACATTTCTTATTGTACAATAATGAGGATTTTTTAAAACTTGAACTAGTAATAATATAAAGATCTCAATCATGATTACCTCTCTACTGCAATTCTCTCATTTGTCAGGAATATATTAACTGATAATAGAAAATGAATTTACATAAACCTTGCTTTCATTGGTATTTCAGCAAATAAACTTTGAATGTTAGAAATCATAGAAGTTTTGAAAAAATGTAAGCATGGAGATATATGCTGAACATTAACCAAAGAGATAAAAGAAATGTTATCAAGACGAGTCTTTAACAATGTTCATGGAGTGAGGTTAAATGTTCAATCACACCGCAAAGTAAAAATTATCAGCAGTGCAGATGATTTAGGTAACTCCTGCAGCAATGAAAGTACTGATAAATCCAGATGTTCAATCATAAATGTTAAATAACCAGTGAATTGCCACTTATGGTGGCTATTTTGCAACTGAAGTAAACATCCAATTTATTTGACCATTTTTATGGCTGAAGGAGTTAACTAGATCATCCATTGGATTCAAGCTGTAAGGTGCGTTCAATAATTCATTTTTGAAACAGCATTTATACACTTCAGAAAATTCAAAGAGATTTAAAATATCACAGAAGAGACTTAAAGAAGGTAAAAAATATATACGGTCTCCATAAAATAAATTATAATTGTGAAGATAATGAAAGCCAAGCTATGAAGTGCAAGCAGGGAGACATACCAATCAACGGAACAGATTAGAGAAATATAAAATATATCCTGGTGAATCAAGAATAAAAATGAATGTATCAATAAGAACAAAAGAGAAATGAAAAACAGGAAAAAATTGTAATGTTCATTCAGGCCCCAGTATAAAAAATCTGTACTGCAGGAGGCAGTTTCATTTATACCTTGTGCTTAAAATGGCAGTGTATGAAACACGAGCATTATAAGGATACATAGTTCATTAAGGATGAAGATTTGAGCATTTCCATCGACATAAGCATGTGTAATTTCAATTCTATGCTTCAAATTGTTTATATGTTACTTCTTTGGGATAACTGTCACTAATAAACAAATTTTAAAAGAAATAAAAATTATTACAGCAAACCTAATTCATGCAGCATATCTGAGAAAAGTCAAAGGGTATACAATGTGCCCTCCTCCAACGTGGGGGTTACATTCCTTGAGACCACCATGTTCGAATTTTACACTTTCGGCAGATATTTGATCGCATTTATTTTTGAGCATATAAGCAAATCCGTGCCGGAAGAACAAGCGTTGGAGGAGGGTTCGCTGTATAATGGACAGCAAATATGCTTGGCCTTGAATTTAAGGCACAAAGGGAAATTCACGAAAATGTAAGCCCTCATTACACTGGCTATTATATTTGCAGATCAATACTGAGAGACTTTATTAAGATGCAAATAAAGTTTGTGATATAAAGATAAAAGGTAAATAACAAATTACATTCAAAATGTTACAAAAAATCAAATGATGTGCATATGAATAAATAAGATTAACAAGCCTGTTTGATACAAATGTAATTTGAAAGCAAGCAACATCATAATTAGCCTTTGTACAGAGGCTACCTTGATAGACAAGAATAAATCCTTATTTAAATAAATTTAAGGAATTATATTATAATTACTGCATTAATCAGGTATTTTAGATGATAAATAATGTTTTAAACCTTTCAGACCTGGTTACCATTATAATTTACATTAATTTTGAAAATTTTTCTGACCCTCCAATAAATTTTTCCATGTAATAAACTTTATATTTCACATATTCGAAATGCATTTGTTTGACATTTTTGTTGCCACTTATAGTGCAAAATTTAAATTTCAACAAGCAAGATTGCAGCACCTAGCCAGTCTGCTCCTGGTGTCATAATTATCTTAAATATAGCTTTTATAAATGTGGCAATAATTTATATTCTTTATATGGAAATCAAATGATAAAGTATTGATTAATGATTATATGCAGGGGCGGCCTGTGGTATTTTGGTGCCCCGGGCGAGAAACCTCTCCATAAATTTTTGTTAAAATATTTCTAAGAGACCTCGTTCATTTACTCATTGCTCCGTAAAATGATTGATAATGAAAAGTAAAAGGAATTTTATATAGATTCTCGCCTATCCCGCAATATAAATTGGTATCCAGTATTTATCCACTTGCAAGTAATGTGGGGATATATGGTAGGATTAGCACCCCCAATACTTGGGCACCCTGGGCAGCCACCCGGCTTGCTGGTACCTAGGTCCAGCCCTGATTATATCAAATCATTTTGCCTTTAGTGTTTGGATATTTGGAATTTTGCATGACTTGAGATGGTTTTTACATTATAATTACATACTGCAACTTCCTTAAATTGAGGTGATTTTTTTAAAATTATATTTTCTAGTTCCTTCGTGCCCATATAACTTACTACATATGAAAATAAAATTTTTAATTTGAAGAAAAAAATGCAGGACTGAAGGGGTTAAAGGAGTAAACCAACATTTTCATCCTAAATATTGTAATAACTAGGCACTCATAAAAATTGCCTATTTTCAATCCCGTTTTAAATTATAAAAATTGCATAAATAAAGAATTAAACACCATCAATACTTAAAAACATTATATATCTAGGTAGTTGAACTAATTTTCAGCTCGATTTATAGGATGCACAGAACACATTTGTAAGGGCACTTAAAGTTCTTAATTTACATATACACCCAGTTCTTTGGAAAAAAAAGACATGATAAGGCACCTCTTTTAAGACAAAGGAAATGTACCATCTCTGCCATGATGACTGTATAGATATTTTGTGTTTATTTGGGCTAAAAAGGTTACGCCTTGATGTAGCCTGATTGACAGTTCATTAAATGTAATTCTAAATTTAATGACAATGAATGTAGCCAAATTGAGGAACATCTATAAATATATACAGATATAATGTTCTTTAACTGTTACGACACAGTGCACTTGTCCTTCGAAGAAGCTCCATTAGAACTTTGCTGGGTCGACTGATTACGCTGATCTTGTTCACTCTCTGCAATTGCACGAGCAAGCATCTCATCCTCCTCTTCAAGAGTCAGGCTTCTTGGAGAATCTACATGAGGTTTATTATCTGCCAGAGAAGCTTGAAGTGCCCTGGAAAGTGCTTCATCCTCACTCTGAAACGAGAAATAAAAATTTTCTTCATTAATAATTTAAATTAGGAAATACAAATTTTGTAGGGCAGAAATAAATCTTATTTTAAAAGCTAGGATCTCAAACATGCAATTTGCCAGTCAAATGAATGCAACTCTCTTATTTATTACATTTTATTTTACGTAGGTGGAATACACAGTGTGTACAAGATGATTATAATGTGTCATACTTGCACAAAACGGCATAAATAATGTTCAGGAATCACACGAGTTTGTTCTATTAAAATATATATCATCATTAACATAGTGTTCTTAAGTATCAACAAAATATATGGGCTTATTAATGTGGTATGTGATGTGCCATGAATTCTGAATTTATTTGATCCCCAAATAATTTAAGTTTGAAAGCCCTGTTTTCAGGCATGCTTATATATAAATGATAAATATTAATACAAGAAAGTTTCCGGACTGGCCACAAGATGACACTAATGCAGTTAGTACAAAACTCATCCGATAAGTGAAGGTAGGGTAGAATCTGCTGAGTCATTTGCTGTTTATTTCATAGTTCCTGCATGCATCATTGAGAAGTAATGCCTTGTGAAGTATGACTGTGAGTTGTGCCCTATGCGATTTCCCCTCCAAAAGAAAATGGCAGACTTTAAAGAACAGCATGAGTGCATCAAGATCTGCTTCAAACTAGGCAAAACTGCTACAGAAACCTTCAAAATGTTAAAACTTGATTTTGGAGAGGAAACAAGAAGCAGAACAAGTATTTGATTGGTTTTCAAAGTTCAAAGTGGAGTGACATCTGTCGAGGATGCTGAACATTCGGAATATCCATCTACGAGCAAAATGGATGGAAATGTGACACGAATCAAGGAAATTGTCCATGAAAACAGATTCATCACTAGCCGTGAGTTGACTAATAAGTTGGGAATCTCATTTGAATCATGACAAAGCATTTTAAAACAAGATCTGAACATGCGATGGATTGCCACAAAATTTGTGCCGCCTTGTCTGCTGACTGACAAGCAGAAGAGTGTCAATGTATGCCAGAACCTTCAAGAAAAACTTTGAGACCCATAATTCCTTTCGAAGGTCATCACAAGTGACAAAACATGGGTTTACAGCTATGACCCAGAAACAAAGCAAGTCTTCTCACAATCAGTGGAGGAGTCAATCATCTCTGCACCCGAAGAAGGCCAGACAAGTTCGTTCCAGTGTGAGAAGCTTGCTGATTGTTTTTTTTAACTGATGCTTCATTATGTGACATAAATATAAATAATCTTAAGGTTTTAATAAAGAATTTTTAATACTGTGATCATATTACCAAATTGCACAATAATGAAGCACCATCTGTAAGTTTTTAATGAAAAATTTGCAATAAGGGCATTTCAATGAAAATGATTTCAAGTAATAACCCTTATCTATGGCATTTAAATTCCTACCACTCATCTCATAGCCAATTTAATTAGGATAGTTAAATATTATACATTTACATTTGTACATAAATTATCATATCTCAGGACATCACCTCATTCCATAGACTCTGGACAATATCATAGGCAATATGAATACATATAAACAGACTCAGCGTCCAGCGTATATTTAAATGTACCAATGGTTGTGAGCATCTACATTTGTTATACATTTACATTTACCAATACCAGTATTTCAAAAGTTTCATAAAGTAATAATTTTAAAGTAATGATCATAGCTTTAATGTCTATAAATAAAAATATTTAATACAATCTCTAGATAGTTTTAAAATTGTACGTGGTGTGATTGAAAAGTTCGTACAGTAGCACAATAATTAGGAAGGAGGGGAGGGTACTTACACGCTATTCGAATTTGTCCCCTTCAAAGTAGTTCCCCTGAGATTGCACACACCGACTCCAGCGATTTTTCCACTTTTGGAAACATTCTTAGATATAATATGTTTGTCTGGACGATATTACTTTGGGATTGACGGTTGAGGCGGCTCAGGTGTGATGTTGTCAGCATGTGCATAACAGATGTCCCCAGACCCATGCGAAAACTGTTTCAAATATATATATATATATGTATATATATGTATAATTATATATATATTTTTTTAATAATTATTTCTTATGTATATTTTTGACTAGCAGTGCAGGAATGCAACATATTTTAAAGTTATGTGTAATTTATTTAATTTGTATGCTTTCCTATTAATGCAATGTGATCTTCATTTTTTCATATTACCTTAGCTATTATATGTTATGTATTTTTATATATTTTTATGTATATTTTGTAGTACTTTTAATTTTTCATCTTTATATAATCAATGTAACATGGACCAACAATGTAACAGGGCTTCTTGCCCGTAAATATTAATTAAATTAAATTAAATTACATCTTTGCGACTGAGTGAGAGAGAGAGAAGAGAAAGCGTCCCAAAACGTGACCAACGAGAACCAATAGGAATGAAGGAGGCGGAGCGTCACTGGGTTCAATTTCATTCACTCTCAAGCCTCCGTCATGTCCACTTCCAGTCTCTCTGTCCTGTGTTGCCTTTTGCTTTGCGAGTCCACCGAAAGGTGCATTCCAGTGTAGTAGATATGGCAACGCCGTTTGAGTTCTCTCCCCAGAAGACGTCCCCCCACCTCCTAGCAGCGGAGACACACGAGCATTCCCGAGTAAGTATTTTGTTTGCAGGATATATAGCGGCAACGCAACGTGGTTGCTCTTAGCAACACTTCCCTCCCCTCCGCCTGTGATTGGTTGTGAGGGAGGGGAGTCTTTCCCGCCAAGCCCCCACCCCTCCCCTTCCCCGAAGTTTCAATACCAAAGAAATTTCGTCCAGACTGTATAATACTCGGCACTGAAACGACGGAGGGAGAAGCGACAAACGGCGTTCCGTTCAGGACGTTAAGGACAAAACAAGCATTCCGTCCCCCCACCACCACCAATCTAACTTCACGCAGTAACCAGCGGCGGTGTTACTGTACAAACTTTTCAATCACACCTCGTATACCATTGTAATATTATAACTATCAATGAAAAAAATTGGTCAATAGAGGAAATCTGTCAATAGAAGAAAATTCACAGAAAAATGTTTAGCAAGTAACAATGGTGGATGTAAAATTTGATAAAAAAATATAATTACCATTTGTCCCTGAATTGCAGTTACTGGAGGAGGCTTTTTAGGATAGTTTGCACCAACTGAAGGGGTAGGTCCTTTTGTCGGCTGTGCTAGTCTCGAAATAGCTGCTTCTCTAACGAATCAGAAATATCAGAATGATGCAACTGTTTCATATATGATTTTAATAGCATAAATATAATAAAACTCACCCTGCTTTGGAGACGCTTCCTGATGGTCCTTTACACTGGTGATCTTGCTGATGTCTATGTTTCAAGCAAAAATTTTGATTGCAATCCCTACATAAAACTGGAACTAATTCTTTTTGTTTACATCCTTTTACATTGCATTTATTTTCAAAAATCTGAAAAAATGACAGTCGTCATTAATAAATAAATACAATGTCAACGATACATTCTAAAAGTGTCAGTTAACTACGCAAAATTAAACATTATTTTAATTGGTAAACTCTCTTCGACAGAAAATTTATTTCGTAGAATGATTCTTTTAAAATATTATAATAATACGCACCTTCCGATGAGATTTGGCCGGATCAGACTGACAGTCACTGTCTATGTGGGCTCCTACAGCAACATCAGGGAGTTCTCCACGTTTTGAAGGAATCGGAATGTTGCATAATGGACAAACAGGAACTTGAACATTTTTCTTGTATGCAGAAGGGCAATCATGGTTTTGGTACGTAAAGTGTTCTTGACTGTAACGCACAGGTATATATAGTTCATTAGTATATAGTTCATTAGACAAAATAACTACCTGTGAAAGCTACTCGTAAATTTCACTCACCAAAAGATATTCTCGCAAGCGTCGCACTTCATCGGTAGAAAATCTGAAATGACCAATTTCATTTTGCCAAAACAGATATATAAATAAGTATCCATTTAAATCAAAGGTACTTTGTCAGTTCTAAAACTTACCTAGCTTCTTACATGCTGACTGAAAACAGTGTTTTCCTATGTGTGGGAACTCCATTCTGCACACGATGAGCTCACGTAAGAAATGATGATATAGTCGGTACTGTCACTTATGTATATACTATGGATATCCAAAAATTGCATCACTTTTTTATACTAGAACGTTCCCGAAAAACTTCCACTAATGATGATACGGCAAGAATGACAAATATACAAAAATACGTAAAATTAAATTTTCTTCAGACTCAATAGCTGAAAAAATTGACAGAATTTCTTTGATTCGTCTGTCATTACTCACGCAGAAGAAATTATCTTTGCTGACATGACCCTGATAGCAACATAGTTGTTAAGTTAGCAATGACGGCAATGACTATTCGCAGAATATCGATAGGTGCTGCTGCCAACATTGCATTTTTGCGTGGTAATTTTAATTTTTTATTAAATACATGTAGCCACAATTTACTGATTGGGAGAAATAGACGTAATGTAAATCAAAGAAAATCTCGAAGGGAAACTCAAGTGCTATTTTAGGTCTGTTAAATATAAAACATCACAAAATTAAGAAGAACTCTCTTTTCCCATATGGTGCTAATAATTTTTAATTTACTCTGTTTTAGACAATTAGTTTAATAATGACTATGACTAGTCGAAACATGTCGTAATTTTTACTTTTATACTTTGTGGAACTTTTACCAATTATTTTCATAGTTTCTACCGTTTTATCGTTTTACGATTTTTACTGGTTTTATTAAACAATTAGTTTAAGGTTAACGAATTTAATTAGTTTTCAGGGATTGTAATTAACATTAATTTAATCTTTTAGGACACTTCACTATACCACCCCGCGACAAAGCGCCTCTGTGAACGGAGTTACAAACTATTTGAAACAATCGTTAGGATGGAGTCATGCTGAGCGCCTTCGGCGCCATGACTTGAACCATATCTCCCTTCCCGTCCCGGATTTACGGTGCCCAAAGGCCCTATATTTTGAAAGTCCCTACCCCTATCAGAATCTTTCTTTCTCTTGCTATACAGACCAAATCTGCGGCGTATAATTGAGAAATTCTGCGCGGAATGAATTTAAGAAAGCACTCAGTGGAGTGCATTGCGGTTAACCAAGGGGGGAGGGCGATCGCCCCCCCCCCCTCGTGGATCCGCTACTGCGGTGCCCATGGGTGACCGTAGCAAAGTAAAATACCCAATTCCTTCAATTTAATCTGGTATCTTGCAATCCGCCCTCAGGGATTCCATTTGTTTACTTGTTACTTAGTGATTCCATACACAGAGGCGCTGTCGTCGTTCGTCGGCGGGGAGGTACAGTGAAGTTAAGCAAATCTTTTATTTTAATGCATCTGCAAACTAAGCACATGATTGGAAACCATAGTGTATAATAATAGTTTTTTTATTTTTAAGAAGAACTAAAGAAATTAAAGTGGTAGTTTATTCAGCATAGTTGATGTGAAATCTCGGCGTTTGAATGCTACATATAGCAATTGGTATATTATTATAAATAGTTGCAGTCTGATAATATAATCTCTCAAAGTAGTCTAGCAAACCAGAAAATAATTTAGCTGAAAAAAATTACAAAAATATATTTTGATTGTTTCTTTTTATTTAATAGTATCATGCTGTTTTCAAGAATATTTCATTTTTATTTAGGGCTCTTTTTACGAAAGAGGTCATGATTCGAGTGCAACGACTTCGCCTTTAATTAGTACTACTACGGATGAAAATCGATTGATTTGTAGTAGTATTGGACGGTTCGATTGTAATATAGCTAACTTCACGAATTCCATACACAAGTGCTATCGAATTTCGTACGTGATTTTTTTGAAGCATGTGGTATTCCTAGTACTCGTCAGATTGCTAGGGGGCTTATTTGTTACGTCGCGGCTCCTGCACAGCTGAATTATTATAAGACCTGGCTGGCCTCCCACATTGCATCAAATTAAATAAATTTAATTGTTGCAATAAGAGCCGCAACCCTGTCCACAATAAAAGATAATGGGAAAGGCGAAGAAAGGAAAGAAAGGTGGAAAAGAAGAGGAAGTGTAAGAGAAGTCTTATTACTTGGAGTCCTGTCGTATTTCAAACCAATATGTTTTATATTCGATAATATTTTTAAATTATCAATCAGAAAAAATAGACTAATTTTTCTGGTTGATATCAATTTAGCATTCAACTAGACATTTTAATAAAAATACTTTTTTGTTATCGTTTAGAAGTCTTTTTACTTATGCGTGTATTTATTTACAAAGGCATTAGTTATAATCCCAATTTGTAGAGTTAATATTAATTTGATTATATTTTCCCGCACCTTGTCTAATAGTCCACCTATCTTACCATACTGTACGATCAATTATGTTTGTGGTAGCATATTTCTAATGACAGTTTCAAAATTTAGCCTTTGCCCTTTGATGTTTTTATTTCAACGTTACTTATGACTTACGTACTGTATGTCAGCATAAGATGACATAAAAATTATTTAAATTTCAGTGACGATGAATATGATGTTGAGTCAACTCCTGTTGAGACAACTGTTAACAAAGCAAAAGAAAAAAAAGGGAAGTCCAAGTAAGTTGCTTGTAAGAATCACTAACTCTATGTCGGCTAGTATACACTTGGCTACTTTTGCAATAATCCATTAATGCTATAATTTCATATGCAGAAAATAATTTTTTTTAAATGGCCTACCGCCTAAAAACATCAGTTTTTAAATTTATTTCTGGCCATTGTTGTTTACGATTTTGTATGATGTGTTTATTTTATGAGTTTTGCTGTATTAATTTCTTTTATTTCTGCTGCATGTAAAGTTATTCATCATAAGTGGAATTTATGTGTTAAATTATATCATCAATAAATTTGCTTTTATATTTAGAGCCAAAGAGGAAGATGAAGATAATGATCAACAGATCATCGATGAAGAGGACGCCTCTTCTAAAAAGAAAGGAAAGAAAGAGAAGAAGAAAAAACAAGATGATGACTTGGATGACTTGACCAAGGAATTAGAAAATGTTTCAATGGACCGCAATGAGAAGAAGGGCAAGAAAGAGAAAAAACAAAAGGTTGGTAAATATTTCTTCATTATTGTACTTGGATAAAACTGTCTAAAAATAAAACTGAAAAAGAATATCTTTAGATTTATATTCTGTAGTTGAAAATATTTTCATTGAAATAATTTCTTTGACAAAGATTAAGAATATCAGAATAGTTGTATTTTTGACTTACCAAATTTGTATATGATTCAATTTTCTATGAAGGGAAAGGTTTCAATATTGCCCAACCATATATTTGAGTTCTTTCTGGAGGAGAGTACATATGTCTTTAAAGTTCCTTTGTAAATGAAATTCAGAGAAAATATTACTAACATAATTATATTAAGAAGTGGACATTTAATTCTTCTTATAATGTTGTCTGTTCAAATATTGAGCTCAAATTATTGTACTTTTTAATGATATTGACGATAAAGAAATTTGTGTACCATCAGTTGCTTTAGGAAATAGTGTTATTTTGAAATTTTAAAATAATCTTGTGAATTGTATTAATTTGAATATCTGTCCAGAGGTGCTTCTAGGCATGTTTTTACTTTCCATGTAATAAAATTGTCTAGACCTTGCATTAGTAATTATGACTTTCATCTGAATTAAAGATTACTCTATTTCTTATAATATGTTAGCAGCGAAGTGGGGTTTATCTTAAAAGTCATACTTTTGGCTGAGATTTTTAATTTTATTTTACTACTGTTTTATAATTATTTGTTAGATGGAAATTTTTTACAGGAAGTTATATTCAAAGGAAAATATTTTAATGTGAAATTCGTTTTAAATTCAATCAAGAGGAATTTAAACTACATTAATGACTTTTGTGTGCTAAATGCTTTGGAATTTAATTATCAATTGTGATAACTGTATAATCAATAAAAAATGAAAGGTATTGCCAGCATATTTGACTTTTTTCTATGCTCATAATAATTTCAAAATTTTAAAGTTTTGTTTTATGTACCAAAGAATTGAGACTAGAATTTAGTCAACGGATATTGAATTTCTAAGTTGGTTTAATAAGAATTTTTTTATCAATTCATATTTGGGAACTTCTTTGTTTAGTAAAGAATAGCTATTGGATATGTAATTAATATATAGTGCTTTGGTTCTTTTAATAATTATCCTAAATATTTTTCTTGGAGTAGCAATTCCATTTGTGAGCCTTTAATGTGCCTTTGAAGGAAAATTTTTCAAATATATATATGAGCACAATTCACTGAAGAACTAATAGAGGGTACCTGTGGTTATTTAGTGTGAATTTTGGGTAAAATTTCAACTCACATAGTGCAACAGACTACATACTACGTTATCAGTGCTTGGTAATTGTTGGGTTAAACGTGAAGACAAGAAATAATGATAAGGAATGTATTTTAAAATACAGGAATCGTGGGATTGAAGATGGTGAGAATAAAATTGTATTCAAGAAGTTCTTTATTTTTTTCTTAATGCCTTTATTTTGTTACTTATTATATATTTCAAAATATAATCAATAAAATATGTAATTAGAATGAATGAGTGAAAATATTGATTTCATGGATAAATGTACATATTTAGTATTAAGTTACCAAAAAGATCTTAGAACATGATTATTCAATGCAGACAGTTTTATAAATATGTATTTTGCAATGTCATAATTATTAATAATGAAAGGCCCGAATTTAAAAGTAGGGTAATTATTATACAACTAGTATAAGTGCCCATCAAAAATGACGTTTATTGGCACGGTACACATTAAATAAAAATACGAGGGTAAGTCAGAAAGTAAGGTTCCCTATTTTTTTATTTTGAATGTAAACAAGTTACAATGCGGAACACATGGAATAGATATAGGCACATATTCAGTCTTTTTTGACATAGTCGCCTTGTCTGTTGAGGCACTTATTATAGCGGTAGATCAAGGAATCGTAGCCTTGGTGGTAGAAAGATGCGTCCTGCAGACAGTCAATGCAGCTGGTTATCAGGCCACCCTCACGAAACTTAAGGAGGCTGTTCATCGCAAGAGGCTTGCTGTCAAAGGGAGTGCTGCTGTTGCACGATAATGCCCAGCCGCACACTGCTCATGCCACAGTGAATCTCTTGAACACTTGGCACTGAGAAATTCTGTCCCATCCTGCCTATAGTCCTGATTTGGCACCATCGGACTTCCACTGTTCCCCAAACTGAGGAAGCACCTTCGAGGCCTACGCTTCCAGTCTGATGAAGACGTCCAAGAAGAGGTCAAACATTGACTACGTCTGCAGGATGCATTTTCTACCACCAAGGCTTCGATTCCTTGATCTACTGCTATGATAAGTGCCTCAACAGACAAGGCGACTATGTCAAAAAGTAGGCTGAATATGTGCCTATATCTGTTCCATGTGTTCCGCATTGTAAATTGTTTACATTCAAAATAAAAAAATAGGGAACCTTACTTTCTGACTTTCCCTTGTATATTGAGTGGGCATAGATTCGGACAATGCACATACAGAGTTGGTTAGCCACTTCCTTTTATATTCTTCCGCACTATGAAAATCCTTCCTGGACTCTGAAATTGTTTTGATGCTCCTTTTCATTTGAATGATACGCTATGCAAACGGCGGTTTTCACATTTTTTAAATCTTTTATAATTAATTGAACATTTCTTTGAAAATAAAGGTGTTGTGAAATCTCTCTTTGGTTAATTGTCTCTCTCTCCCTTCCTACCCTTCCCCATCACTCCCTCCCCCTCTCACCGCTACCCTCCTTCCATCCCCTTCTCACTCCCTTTCTCTCAAAAGACCAATAATTTATTTTTAATAATTTTATTTAATCTTTGTCGTTCATTGGTTGCTTGCTGACTTGCATTTGCACGGTTTAATGCATTCCGTGCAGCGTTCTCTCTTCTGATTCTTTCTAACGTCTCCTTACTTTGCCTTACAACCCAACGCTGTCTCCTTTCTCTAGCTAATCTTCGTTTTCTATCTGCTTGTGTCTCATCATTTCCATCCATTGCTTATTTTTTGGAGACATTGAAATAAAAATTGAGCTTACTAATTAGTCAATCAGCAGAATAATTTCTTTGAAAACTATATGAACGAAAACAAATCATCAATTTATTTCAACATTGTAAACTGGTAACACACCAAACTTAGCTAAATATTATCTTTCAAATGCTTTAATTTGCTTAAAAATGTAAATGTCAGCGAAGAACTTATCGAAGAAAAATTGATTTGAAATCTATTCTGAATAAAGTTGGCTTTGCATAATAATACAGATGATATATTAAAGTGAGGATTACTTAGCAGTTATAACAAAATATCACTACTTTTATTCTAAACAAATCAAAATAAAATATTAGACTTACCGATATCTAAATCATACTTCGATGAATACTGCACATTATAACAATGAATCTTGGTCATTATGTAAACAAAAAAGTACCAATTTATTTTGTTTCTTTGGAACGAAATGTTAACAAAATTGTTAAATCAATCACAAAGGAAATTAGTAGTATTAGATTAGATAGGGTTTGTCTTCCATTTAAATTATTTATCTGATTTGCAGTTGCTAAATTTTTTGTTAAAGTTAGGATAATTGTGAATTGTCTTAGTGCTATTAAATTTGAATAGTTATGAATCAGTCATCCATAAAATCAATGACTTATATTAAGTGGATGGTTTTAACTCAGCTGTGTTATTATATTTGTGTGTAATTGATAATTAATTTTGAGTAACCATTAAAAGATTTGAAGAAGCTAGATTTTCATTTAAAGGCAACAAAGCAACCATCCTAAGGGATGATCCACGGATAATAGATAGTAAAACAGAGAAAGAAATATGTAGCAAAAAAAATCACAAGGTTTTTAATAACCATATTTTGACTCCAGTAATTATCTGAATTATTAGCCGAATTCCGGCCATTGTGCAAGCTCACTATTTTTAAAATTTTCCTGTATGTCTTGCTTTTGCAGAAAGAGGATAAGCCAAAAGCAGATGATAGCGACGAGGAGGTAAAGGTCAGCACGAAGAAACCAGCAGGCAAGAAAAAGGGCATTGAAAACTTTTCAGCTGACGACAGCGATGAAGAAGTCATAGCCCCGAGCAGAGGTGTAAGACCGATGGGAGGATTTGCCCTGCTTGCGGCGGATGATTCGGACGAAGGAGATGCCGACAGTGGTGGGGGTGGTGGTGGAGGAGATGAAGCATCAGAAGAGGAAGATAAACCCATCAAAAAGGGTGGAGGGAAAAAGGGCAAGAGTGGGGGGGGCAAGGGTGGGGACAATGACGAGGATGCGAAGGGAGGGGAAGGTGGAGGGAAGACGGGCAAGAAGAGCAAAAAGAAGAAAAAGAAGGAGGAGGAGGACGAGGAGGACATTGAGAAGATGCTGGCGGAGCTGGAGTTTGAGTACACGGGAGTGAAGAAGGAGGTGGAAGGGGAAAAGGATGAAAAAGTTGAAAAGGAGGGGAAAGTGGTCAAAGAGGAGGGGGAGAAGAAGGGAAAGAAAGGGAAAGCTAAGGAGGAGAGCGCAGTGCAGCCGGTGGCGGCAGAAGAAGGTGATGCCGGGGGAGAGGAAGGCAGCACGATGAAAACTGCGGCGCAGAAGAAAAAGGAGAAGAAGGAGAGGGAAAAGCAGAAGAAGTTGGCTCTTAAGAAGCAGGTAATTGTTCATTTTGTTGGGTTCGTAAAGTCTCCTTTCCCCTCCGATACATTTTTTGCCTGCTTCAGATTATTTTCATCCAAATTTGTTGGGGATGTTTAGTTATCCCACTAAAGAAAATTTATTTTAAATGGATTTATTCAATGTTATAATAAATTTGTTTCTCGTTAAACAATCGAGTTTTTGTGAAGCAGTTCTGCAAAGATGCCAATTTTAATTGGATAAACCTTTTATTGAACAACTAGCAAAATTGCCCGGCATTGCTATGGCATTTAGAATTTTCCATAGTTACCCCTACGGCTTAGGCGCCCCGGGCGGCCGCCCGGCTAGCCCTTACCTTGGGCTGGATAAAATCACGCCGCGGGCCACCAGTTGGACACCCCTATTCTAGGTTATAGGTCTTATAGTTTGAGTGTGCATAATGATTATGAAAAAATGTTTTTTCTCTATATTGGCAGTACTGACTAATCCTAGTTGACCAAACCTTAACCATTCACTAAGTTAAGATAAGTAAGAACCATAATAAAATTGGTTGTTTTAAGTCTTATAGTTTGTGCATGCATAATGATTATGAAAAAATATTAATTCCCTATATTGGCAACACTGACTAATCCTGGTTCGCCAAACCTTGATGAAAACCTGGCTCGAAGTATAAACTTGCTTCATTTAAATTTGGTGGCTCTATCTTTAGCCATTCTTGGGTTTTAAGCAGACATATAAACATACAGACCAAAACTTTATATCTTATTACGTATTAAAATTTCCGAAGTCACTGCGGTAGGACATGCAGCGCCAGGGGGTGACGGGAAGAGCAATTTCAAGATGATGTCTCAAATCCAATTAGCAACAACCCTGTTGAACAACAATACAGTTCCATCGCAACGATAAATTTTCACCTAACATAACATTAAATTTTCGTGTTCAAACCTAAATTATGGACAGATTTGACGTGTATTTAAAAAACGACAGCAAGAAAATGAATTTTTATTCTTTTAAGCATTCTTTCGTCCAAGTCCCAATATCATACGATGATTCTAAGTAATTTAAAAATGCAAATAAAAAATATGCTGCACTCGTTCCTGATGCGAAGGTTCAGTTATTTAGTTTTTATGACTGTTTATTTAATTTTTTTACCCCCCCCCCCCTTCCAAGCCAAAAATAAGCATGAGGTCCACACCCTCAAGGTGCTCTTAGTATGTATGCCAAATTTTAGCTTTCTTGGTGTATTGGTTTTGGAGTTACAGTGTGAACACACAATTACACATTCTCTTTTATTTATATGATAGTTTAAAAAATTTTAATGTCCAAGGTGTGATATTTTTTGCATTATTTCTACCATATGGGGGTCATATTTTCCATGCCATACTAATTAAATATTTTATCAACAATCTTGTACTCTTAGAAACACGGTTGATTGAAATAAAGTTTTTTAATTCTTTGCTTTGGACAATTTTTTTTATTTCAGTTTATTTTTATTAAGTAAAAGATTTTCAATAAACCTGTCCTTCTCAATTTTTGGTTCATCATCAATCATCAAATGGTACATAATGTAACCAGATATAATCATTTTATTTTTATCGATTTTTAAAACAACTCTCCGTTGTAATAGTCAGGCTTAATACATTTTGCCCATATTATCTCCAAGAAATGATCTCATATCTGTTAACCAATAGTTGTTTCTGTTTAAATAGTAATTTCAACTTTCATAAAAATCTCATAATCTTTTTGTACTATTATACAGAGTTATTGTGCAAACAATACTGAAGTGATAGTAAAACCTATATTGAAATTCTGGCAATAATCAGATTTTTGAAAAAAATGCTTTTACTGCAAGATGCAGTAAAGAATTACTGATACCTTGCAGGTGTGTTTTACCATGTACACCTATGGAGACGATAAGTGAAAGATAAAGGTTGAAAAGCATGGCAATGAAGAGTACTAGTAGTTTCTATGATCACTGACAAATGACAACTTCTATATAATAGAAAATATCACCGTACAAAATAATGTTTAGCCATCATCAACACTCAAATCAGTACTAATATTTTGTATTGTTCAATATGACAGAGGAGCAAAAGGGTTAAATGGCTAAATATGTTTGGTTATCATATTCGGACTGTGTTTGTTCCGATTCTTAGTTTTGTATGGTGATTATTTTGTGACCGTTACTTTGAAGGAGGGCGTCAAGAAAGACGGTGGTGAAGCAGGCCAAGAAGCAGAGAAGGAAAAGCAAGAGACTGAATCTCAAGTTCCAGCACCTGCTGCAGCACCAGTAGCCAAGGGTAAAGCCATATCAGCAGAAAAGGCACCAGCCGAGAAGGCACCTGTGGAGACGGCTAAAGCAGTTAAAGATGTTAAAGTGGAAGAAAAGGACAAAGCTGTAGAAGAGGAAGGAGGGGATGAGGAAGAAGGTAAGTGCACTTGGAGAAAGATACAGCATGTTGATTCTTGCTTTCTTGAGGGACGAAAAGCTTCAGTATATTAGTAGTTTTGGCAAATTATCGTTTACTATACTCAGTGATGAATTTAACTCTAGGACTGCCAACAGCGTTAGCTGTACTGCTTAGCAAAAATTAGAAAAATGGCTGGGGATTTAATAAAACATTCTAAACATTCTCTTTAAACTATTTTGTCTTGTATTAAATTGAACCTCCGACTACGAGCTATGATTAAGAATGGAAATGAAATAAACATATATACAAACATAAATTCCCATGTCTTTATTGAAAAGGTTAAGTGAAATAAATAATAAAGTATGACTTTTATCTAGTGAAATTTTTATTAACCAAGAAGTGTAAATGTTACTTATTGTCTGGCTTCTCAAAATTTCTAGATAATATTGATGCATACTTAGGGTTGCTAGGTCTATTGAGACAAAAAAAGAGTATTTTCAGCTGTTCATTGACAAGAAATACAGATAATCCCATTCCCAGAAAAATAAATTTTAGACCACTTTTTTCTCCATTTCTTAAACTTTCTTTAGAGAACATTAAAAAATTACAAAATTAGTATTCATGCACTAATACTCATACAATGAAATAAAATTAGTGTAGAAATAAAGAAAATAGAAAATTTGTAAGTGAAAGTTGTTCGAGGAAAATTTCTTGAAAAATAAAAAGAATGTAAAAGATCTGAGCCAAAAGAGACCCACGGACCATTATATGTATAAAATCGAGTTGTAGCTCAATATATTCCTATTATTTTTTGCAAAAGTTGTGAATGTTTCATCTTTTCTTACTATGTTCTGTTAGCAAGAATTTAGTTCTTCAATTGTTTATCTACAAATTGAAATGTTAGCTATAATTTAGTTCTTCAGTTGTTTTTGCTAAATAGTTTTGAATATATGCTAATAGATGGCATGAGATTCTAGTTAGAATGATGTTTGAAAGTTACATTATGTGTGTTTTTGCCATAAAGAAATTCTATTTTTGAGTGAGTAGTTGCATCTATAAAAGGTCCTAGCTATTAAAGTAAAATATATCAACCAGGTATTTGTTTGTGTGTGGTTAAAAATAATCTTATCAGATAGTATTACAAACAAGTTGTAGTAAGTTTGAGTGGTGTACCCAGGATTTTGGTTTGGGGGTGTCACAGAACAGCACATCAATTCAGATTTGCATTAATATATTTATTACCTTGGGTTTCCTACCTCGAAGGGGCTATTTACACAAATGAAAAAAGCAGTTTTTAAATGATTATCTTTAGAAGCAGTCTGATTTTTGTTTTAGGGAGATAATGTTGCACACCGAAGATTAAACTTTAGTTACTAAAGTTCACCATCAAGTCTAGCATCGAATGTTATTAGCAGTGTGTGTTTGTTGCGGTCATTGATGTAGAAAGTTTTCAAATTTCTCACCCATGCAGGTTTTTTGTTATAGATAAAAATATATTGCTTGCATTGGAGCTAAAAAATTCGTTTCCATTTATATTAAAAATATTTATATAATTACAATTTGCAGTCACATGATGGAAGGAAAACTTTTTACCGTGATTTTTTTACAGCAAAAGAGCGAAACATGATATCGCAAAATGAGAAACTGGTCACAAATGGGGAATCACGAAACTGCGAATAGAGAAGCAGTAAAAGACGAGGTCTACCTGTTTGTGTATGCGACTGATGGATTTCTGATGAGAAGATGTGAAAGTTTGTGGAGCGATTGTATCTAGAGTAAGGTTATTCCTTTCTTCACCAGCATCATGCATTTGGGAAAATATTTTGGTGGAATAGAGAAAAATATCTTTTCCAATGATACACACCGTGGGATGCACACCAGAGAGAGACGGCTGATGGAACAGAACTTCTAAACGATCGGCGGCACTTATATGTAGAAACTCCTTTACCAGTCACTACCAAAATTCTTTTCTCCCTCTCGACATCTAAAGGGTTCAAAGAGTTCTCCATCGGGGAATCTTTTCTGTTTGTGGAGGAAGACAGTAGATATTATCTTACGAGAGACAAAAGAGCACCTTTTGCATAGTAAATGAAGTGCATGTATGACCAGATGCCCTCAAGAATTATCGAAAGTGGTTGGGATAGCACGCCCTTTGTTTTGTGCCAAAGCCTATAGGCTCCCAGATGCACAGCATGAGACAAGTGTGAGGATGGGTGGGAACGTGAAAATAGAGGATAACTGAGTGGTAGAAAAGTCCTACATTTCACTTTTGCTATTTACAAGTTCTGAAAAAAGTTTCCAGTTCAGAATTCCATAAAGGCTTGAAAAATATCTGAGGAGTCCTCTAAGACACTGTTTCTCAAACTGTGGGCAGCAAAATTATTTTAAATGTTAGGTGAAATGCCAAAATATAAAATATTCACCAATAATAAAATTTTAGAAAATACAATTCAGTAAAAATTATTAACAATTAGGTGTATAAAATAATAGAATTAGTATTAAAGTTTATTATTTTTACTATTTTCAATTCAAAGGAGGCCGCATAACATTCAAGGGGCCCGCGACAGTTGAAAGTTTTAGAACCACTGCTCTAAGATATGGCGCCTGGTGAGGTCGCTCCACCTCAACATGCCACCTCACGGCTATGTTTATGTTTCGTGGGTTTTAGGAAGTACATATAGAAAATTCAGGTAACACCAGAAAACATTTCCATTTAAAAGAATTAGCGTCACTAACCTACATGTCTCCACTCGTTCGATGAAGCTTTCCCGTACAGGTAATGTCACTTCCGAGAGATGAATGAGGCAAAAGACTGTCAGTGGCTGCGAAGAATTGCCGTGTTCACCGGCCAGGTGGAAAGTATGAAATTAACCCAAATAATTGTACAAAAACAGGATAAACACACAAGAAGACAAACACTAAGCCTCCTTTCACACTGTCTACCTCACACCAAGAAACTTCCGACACAAATGACCACTCAAATTAAATTGTTGCAGTAGAATGGCGAAGAGTTAGCAGTGACACTGTTAGGGGTTAAATGCCAGAAACCATATGGTAAGGATATGTTTCAATGTGACAATTCACATTGCAACAGTGTGTTGTAACTAATTTTTTCACACCATTCATCCAATGTCACGCCCTTTTCATGTTCTCCCCTTCCACCGTCCCACTTAGGGATCTTTCCTTTGTAACAGGATCTTCCTCCTTACATCACCCCTGCACTCTCCTCTTTGTTCACCCACCTTTTCCCGAAAACGAGGAGCATTTTCTGTCTTTCCCATCTTCAAACCCTTCTTCTCAGAATAAAGAGCATTTCTTGAAAAATGAACCTCTGCCACCCTATAGCTTTATCTGCCACTATATATACGTTTTACTATGGGTAATCGATATACACCGCTCTCCGGTTATAACGCCGTCGGTTATTCTGTGTGTCTTCCTCCCTATTTCTTGGAAAGAAAGTCCTGTCGTTTTTTAGTATGTACTAAAGTAAAAACAAAATATGCTGACGTTTTAAGGAATTGATTAAATAAATTTATTCTACTCACTGTATATTGTTTTTTTATTTGAATTTTGTTATTTGTAGCAAGTATAGAAATTTAAAAAAAGAAAAGTCATGTCTTTGGTTATACCGCAGTTGTCTTATAACGCGGGTCGCAGATCCTCCCCCGATACCCCGCGTTATAACCGAGGAGCGGTGTAATTATTTTTCTATTTTATCTTTTAATAGAAAGAGAAAAATTATGTCAAACATCAGGTCAAAACAATGCAGTATTTCCCTATTCTTATACAGTGCATGTTGCAAAATTTTTGCAGGCATGAGGGACTTTCCGGCTCATTCTCACCTAAAACTGGCTCTGACAGCAGTTACATAGGTTTAAAAACAGAAGAAATAAAATTAATCCTATCTCAACATTTTGTCTTTATTTTTTAAGGGATTACATATTACTGTATTTATAAGGTAGGTCTGATGGAAATCTGCTCTTTTTCAATGTCATAAATACAAAATATATGGAAAGAGCAAGTGTTGAAGGATAAGGGGTTGAAAGAAGTCAAAGAGGAACTGTGGGAGGCAGGGTGGTGGTTAGTTTTCTTGCCTCGGGAATACAAGGGGAGGAGTGGTGAAAGGCTCAAGTTGGGGAAAACCGAGAAGAGGGAAAATAAAAGGCAATTGAAGAAGACCGAAAATGGGTACATGTTTTGCCATCACATTCTTTGGAAACATAAATCGGTCGTTGTATTTTCCTTGGGGGGAGGGGAGGCACGGACCCGGTGCCCCTCGGTACACCCATGGTAAGTTTTCTGTTTGGGCCAACAGTCATTTTAAGGTTACAAAGAAATTCAATTTTCCAATGGCATAATGTATCAATGAAATGAGAAATTTTATCCCTCAGCTAATCATATATGTTTAATTCAAAGTGGTGACATCTAGTTTCAAGACAAGAATAATTGTCATTTTGTCAAACTTGAAAATTTTTAATCTGGCAGTGATGCATGGAATATTTTGTAAGATCTTTAGTTCCTTAGTTAAATTGAGATTAATATTTGTAAAAATGATATAAAATATATTTTAAAGTGTTCTGTTTGCCCTTTAAGATAATGAAATAATAACTCTTAACCTCATAAGAATGATCTGTATTCTACTGAATTTTATTTTCTTGCTATTTCATTTTCTTTAATTTATCAGAAAAACTGACATGATGAAAGTTTTGGTTAACCATTCATTATTTAGTGCAGTAATATTCGATTTTATCAAAAATAAATTTTATTCTTAAAGCTTTATTTTAGTTTTGATTAGTAGGTGATTCTGTTTTTTAAAAACTCTTAACAATGTAGAGCAGTGGCATTTTTCATTGACTTTACCTTGATTTGTAAATGAAACAGGAGCTGTAAATGCAAAATTTTGCTTATGCCTATGTTTTTTTAGGTGATGACAAAAAGAAGAAGAAAAAGAAGAAGGATGTCAAGGAAGATGACAAGAAGAAAGGTCCTGGGAAAAAAACAATAGCAGCAATGCAAGAAGCATTGAAAAAGATGAAGGAAGAGGAAGAAAGGCTTGCCAGGGAAGAAGAAGAAAGATTACGTAAAATAGAAGAGGCAGAGCTGGCCAGGCTTGAGCAGGTGAGATTAGTGTAACAAAGACACAAAGTACCATGTAAAAAGTTGGTCTTGATTCTCTGTTTGAAAGTTAAAGAACTTGAGTAAGTTTTGTTATTTTCCTTCTTAATTTTATTACTCTTTTGTGGGTTCTAAATTTGAAATTTTATAGGAAAGTAAGGATTTTAAATTTTAACACTATTTCATAGATACTCCAACTGAACTTCTTGAATATTTTGAGTCAGAAGCAATTTATTTGAATTTTCTCATTTCTGGTCTAGATTAATTGTGCCTATCCCCTCAGCCCAGCCAATATCACAAAAAAATGCAGTAGTAGGACTTTTGCATTATTCTAATGATTTAAAAAGAAGCTTATCATTTGTACTCTTAATCATTTAAATGTTAATTTTGTGAATTTAATATATGTATAAATATGTAAACATGAATATTATAATATAATAGGTTTGTAAAGCTTTTTCTGCTAACTTCATTAAAATATCTCATTTATGATTAAATTTTGATGAAAAATTTTGTTTAGTTATTCAAATAAAGAAGTAAAATAATTTATTATATGTCATATTACCTGTATGAATTATATAGTTTGAAATAAGTTGTTTGCTAGATCTGGATGGAGTCACAGATGAAACAGATAATTTTGTACGTGTTACGGAATTTTTAACAATTAAAAATTTCTTTATCAAGCTATGACAACACAGAGAATTAGAAAATCAAAATGCAATTCATGCCATATTTTGGCAACAAGGCTGTTTTTCCAGTTTATTCAAAATTCCTTAACCATTCTGTGCCACAGAATTCTGGATTAGAGAGGTTCAACTATATTTATTTCCGAGGGTGAAGTACATCAATATCTTGGGCTTATGTTAGACATGTTAGGGATTGCTATTGCTAAAAAAATTCTCAGATTGGGCACTAATAGCATTGAAAAGAATGGTCCTGTGTGTATATTTCTTATTAGCCTTTTCTGGGTTATGCGTAAGATTGCATTCTGTTTTAATCTAGTTGCGTCTCGAACAAGAACGCAAAGAAAAGAAGAAGAAGAGGGAGAAGGAACGAAAGGAGAGGCTGAAGGCAGAGGGAAAACTACTGACAGCAAGACAGAAGGCAGACAGAGCACGTGCACAGGCAATGTTAGAGGCACTCAAAGCCCAAGGAGTTGAGCTTCCAGAAGCTGGTGCCACACCAGAAAAGAGAGCTCCACGTCCAGGAACAAGGATCCGTCCTAATAAAGGTGCAAAAGCTCAAGCTGTGGCACCAACAGTTTCAGGCACACACAATGCTGCTGGAGGTGAGTGAATGTTGGGTTGTTCCGATTTTCAAGGGTCTTAGAAAATTATTATTTCCAGATATTGCTGAAACTCTTCATCGTTAACCTTAAGAAGCAACTGAAAAGATTTTTAGCTGTAGTTAAATTCATACAATGAAAATAATGATAGAAATTGCCTTGAAGTTGTCCCATATTCAAATTATTTATGTTCATGGCATGTAGTTTTACCCAGATGAAAAATTTTTTGACTTTAAAGAAAATTTTGTCAACTTGTCTCATTTGGTAAAATATTAATTTTATACGGTAATGCAGGCATGTCAAACTCGAAGAGGCCTCAGGACCGTATGAAAGAGATGGATGTTATTGAAGGGCCACATTAGAATTGCATTCGTTTAATGAGGATCAGATTTGGAAAATTTTATTTTATCTAGAAGATCTGTTTTGCCATAAAAAAACAATAATTTTAAAAATGCGTTATATTGGTCCTCAATAACTTTGAAAAACTCTTGTTTCTTTTTAAAAAAATAAAGTATTTATGTAGAATCTCGAACGATTAAGTTGAGAAAACAATTAGCATTCGAGCATTCTTACTGTAATGAAACAATTTCTGCTCAAAAGGAGTGAAAAACTATTATGTGCATGTCAATAACCATAATTTACCTGAACTTTAGTGTTGGTTGTATTTGTTGCTTTATATCACCATCCCATTGCATTTGAAGGCTTTGTTTATGTGGTTGTTTATTAGTTCATTTTTTGGCTTTTATGCATCACTGATGAATAATAAGGCAAAGAATTTCCATGTGAAAATAAATAGGAAAAATAAAAAGCATCCGATTTTCTAAAGTTACAAAATCTAAGGTAATTTTAAAGTAGATGGGAAAGGCTAAAAAAGGTGAAGCATTTTTCTTGTTATAGTAATATTTTGACTTAAAATGGTGCAAGACCTAAGAGATCAACATTAGAATGGGGATAGTGAAGGAGACATTTACGAAAAACCTTTTAATGAATATGATCAGGTTTTGTATTTTGTATCATTGTTGGATATAATTGGTTGGTTACTTATTGGTAAATATTTCCTTCTTTTAATGCATAATTCCTTAAATTGATATCTCAGAAGAGACTTAGAAAACCTATCCGTTCTGGTAACTCAAATCAAAGGAATCTATTCCAGCACTAACTTTTTAACTGTGCAAGATTTTTAGATTTTGACTTTTTTCTTCATAGAAGAGGCGAAGAAGGTGGAAGAGAAATTAGTAGAAGTAAAGATAGTGGACAAAGCTGAGGCAGAGAAGGTGTATAAGGATGTTCCAGCAGCAGAAGAGCAAGAAAGTGATGACGGCGTAAAGGATGCCTGGGATGCAGAGTCAACAGAGGAGGAGCCTGAGGAGGAAGGTGGGTAGTAAAAGTGCATTGTTCTTACCAGGGCCAGATTAAAAGTTTTGTAGGCCATTAGACTTTTAACTATTATTATATGTATACAGTAAAACCTCTTTATAACGAAATTGAAGGGACCCAATTTTTGGCACTTTGTTGTAAAGAGGTTCTTTGTATGGAGGTTTTTTCAGATTCATTGTATATACATATTAGTGTATTATTGTCGGTTATAATTTAGTTCAACACAAATATTTTAGTTAAAGAATGTTTCCAAAATACTTTATGATAAAAAGCAATATATTATTTTTTCAATCCTATAACATAGATTAATTTTCATAGTAAAAACAATCTATATGATGTGGCAATTTCTGATGTAGAGCTACTGAGCTTTATCATTATTATTTATCAAGACTTGGATTACTTTATACTAAATTTACTTTTACAGTATTCAAAATATTTAAATGGCCAATTTTGGTATTTTTAACACTGTACATTAGAGACGATAGTAAATCAACAAACAGAAAAATAAAAGTAAATGAAAATGTAGCACAAAAAATATGAATGAAAAAATATTTTTGTCCTTTATTTAAATAAAAGTTACATATTCAGTTGGTTTTCAACGTTTACCACAAAGAGCTACTAATGAGAACCTATCTAGAGAAAAAATTATTCATGAAAAAGAATTCATATTTTATTACATGTTTATAGTAAATTTTCATACTTAATTATACATACCGGCCGACCTCGTCTTTCACGGGGGTTACGTTCCTGAAAGCACCACAAAAGATGAAATCGTGAAAGAGAAGTAATTAAGGCAATGGGAAATACAGGGTTTAGTTCCCATCCCAGCAAGAACGGATCATTTGTCCTCTATATTGGTAACCGCAAAGAAATACAGAAAGAGACGGAAATATGAACTTCAATGAAAGAGACTTAAACAAGATAAAAGAAGATGAAAAAAGTATAAGAAAATGAAATCTTATTTAAGTTCCATAGTAGAATCGAGAAAAATGAACGGAGGTTGCCTAATTTGCAGGAACTAATTTCCAGATACGGCAGACCTCTTCTTTTTTGGGGTGTTACATTCCTGAAAAACTCCGCGAAACTCCACCAATAATAAATGATGCGTAAAACGCAAAGCTTAAGCATTTGAACTACGCCAAACCTGAGTAAATACCCCAATGATCCTGAATAGGAAGGGTCAAGAGTTGAGGGTTGAGTTTTTCCCCTGGAGACTTCCCTGCCGTCAAAAACATAAGATAGAGTAAGATAGTATAGAGCTTTAGCCATCGAATAAAGCAAAAAAGAAGAAAATCGGTCCATGTTTATGTATTTTAATGAATGAAGGAAAAAAAATCGAAAATCCCATGTAAACTTATGAGAAAATATAATTGTCTCCTGGATTCGAACACACTTTAGCAAACGAAAATATTTTTCCTGGGATTTAATAGCAGGTAGAAACAAAACGCCGTTTACCGCATATCTTTACGACGAATGGTTCTCGAGAAATACACCGATATAATTACGTGAGGCTTCATACGCATGGACGGATGCACACACGCAGCTTCACTATGTGCATAATGCATTTACGTAAATATTTTTACAATTTAGAATAACGCAACAATATTGTTTCAGGCCTGACTATGAGAGAAAACGTGAGGAAATGTGATTCATTCCACATATAAAAAAATTCGCGTAGCCTTTTCTGTGATTTTTCTCCACGAAAGAGCGAAACTTATGACCGCGAAAGACAAAACTGGTCACAAATGCAGAACCGCGAAAGATTGAAATACGCGATAGATAAAACCATGAAAGACGAGGTCTACCTGTCTACCTTATCACTCGAAATGCTTGAAATTATAACAAATACCTACTGTGTTTCGAGTCATTCAGGCGTGGTTGTAATAACAGCGTTAACACCCGTATAGATACATTGATTTCTGCTTTACAACAGCGCGTACAATATTCTTTTTTTAAATTTTGCTATATGGAGGTTTGTTTTTAGTGGAACGGGTACGATTTTTATTTCATAATTAGGTTTCGTAATTATCGGTGGTTTGTAATATAGAGGTTTTCTATATAGTTTTATTAGTGAATTTTTCGGGACCGGCGATAATTTTCGTTATACGGAGTTTTTCGTTCTAAGGGAGTTCGTAAGAGTTTTTACTGTACTAGTAGAATTGACTGTCATATATGACGGGGATAAATAGCGTGCTTTATCATCAGTAAGTGTCCACATGTATACAAGATTTTTTCATGTGAAAATATTCATTTTAGATTTTCAAAACGTTCTCACTACTTTCCTGTCAAATACTTAAAATTTTAGTTAATCTCATGAAATGGTTCTCGAAAAGCCTATTTACATTTGACCATGACTGAAACACACCTCATTTACATAAATTCATATGTTTTTCCTATGGATTTATGTATTGTTTCTGTTAGTTCCGAAAATCAGACATTTAGATCCTGGTTGCTATCAGATAATTTTTTTCTGAAAAACGATTTATGATTATCCCTTTTTTAATTGATGAAATGTGCTATGTGCTGTTCATAGGAAGAAATAAATTCCGAGTGGCTTTATTTGAAAATGCTTTAAGTTAAAACATACCATAGCACATCTATTTATAGGAATACAGTGTCAAATATGTTACCGAATTTAAAATTGAAAATAAAATAAAGTAAATACTTACTTCCATATAGTTTTAAAAGTTTTCCAAGCATAACTCCATGCATCTTATTTATGGTGAAAATTGTACTTAAGGTTCTTTAGTAAAATCAGTATGTTCTCCTTCGTAAGCATCATAATCCTGATATATTAAGACTATGCATATGTGATTTTTAAATCATACGATTGGAATGAAATCAAAATTAATTATAATACTTACTAATAAATAAAATGAACTTCAACATATTCTGTAGCTAGATTTATAACCTAAAATTTTCTTTTTATTTCCTTAAATATTGATGTATGAATTCTGTTTTCTTTTTCATTGAAGATTTAAAATGATTTACAATGATTTCATATTCTTTCCAATACTTAAGTTTAGCTTTCATTGTAAACTGTTAAATAAAGCGAGTATTAAAATTTATTAATTAACAACCAACTATGTTATTCTTAGTTCCCACAACAAATTAGATAAAAAAACATGTTAGGCTATTAAATATATAGTGACTTCATATACAACAATTTAGAAAACGTATTTTGCTTTCCCTATAATCTGTAAGGTATCGACTAAAATTTTATCAGATAGAAGACAACATTTTCTATTGTAAAGTCTGCAAAGTCACATATTTATGGCTTTTAGTATCTGATGAAGTCTGATTGGCTCCTTGGCAGCCAATCAGATTAGCATCAGGGACAAACATAGCATATTATTATAATAGATATGTATACATATACACAAGATGGTGCTTAATTGGGGAAACATATGGAGAAAAATACATTATTAATTTCTCAAGAAAATTCATTCTAGAAGTTAGGTGAGTGACAGTGAACCAAATGAATGTATTGTATTTATAATATTTCCCTCTTCAGTTTATGAAATTGTTAAGAGAACATTTTGATAACTCTATACATTAACAAAATAAATACATTTCAAAAATTACCATTAAAAAAAAATCTTTGAAATATACCATTTGCATCTATGACATTACATTAATAAAGTTTACCATGGTCTGTTTGTTTATCTTTCTCTCAATTTTCCATTTTTGATTAGTTTTGAGTACACTTAAATTAATTACAACAAATATGAAGTTGGAGAAGTATAAAAATTCTGATCTTGACCGGGAATTGAAGTCGCTGAATGAATTATCTTTCTATTTTCATCACTTAAGAAGGAGACTGCATTAAATTCTCAAATGCTGCTCTTTATATTAGAAGTGATACATAATTGTATTAGAGTTTGTATAGTGTTTTGTTTTTATTCATAAAGAAACAAAATAAAATTGCTTTCCCTTTCCCTAGCAGATAAGTCAAAGGCTAGCAGTAAGGGGAAGGTTGAGGAACAAGATGAGGAAGATGCCTCTGTATCAGGTGATTCTGATTCTGAAGATGATGATTCAGAGGATTCATCTTCAGAAGAGGACGATAGTGCTGAAAGTGAAGAGGAGCACAAGACAGATGCCGAGAGACGTAGGGAAAAGGCAATTGCTCGAATTAAGGTATGTTCCATGTAGTCATCTAATTCTATTTGGTAATCATGTGATTTCCAAATTGCAAATGATAACGTGCAATAGGAATGTTACCATTCATTACCAACTAGTTAGGCTATATGCCACTGTTAATTCCTCACATATATATTCAAATTTTATTTTTGGGAGTTGATTTTTGCTATGTGCATTTCTTTTTTGTAAATGTTTCATTGGAATATGTTTTGCTAAATGAAATCATTGTCAATTATTCAAGTTGGAGCTTTTGGGATGATAGACATTGCTTCATATGAACAATTCTGTTGTTTATTGTACTAATACGGTGTTATTTGAACAGGGGTACATGAAGGGTTTCTAAATGTTAAGCTAAATTATAAATTAACATTTTCTTCTTCTCATTTAAGCATTAAATGCATGATTTTTAATCAAAGGTGAAGTTGCAACAAACAGCTTTCTAAAAGCTTTATGAAACATTTTCGTCAGCAAATACTACAGAATCAAAAACAGTAACTTTTATATTTTTTAATAACTTTTCAGTCTGTTTATCAGTAAACTAATTGAATCCTCAAGAGTTCACGTGCAGTTGTTTTGATGGTCTAAAAATTTAGGTTTAAGGCAGTAATTTTCCATTATTTTAATTTATAAATATGAATTATTTATGTAAACAACTATTGTTATTATTCCTTATCAAAGAAATTAAAATACAGCATGGGATATGTAAAAATATACAAAGGAGTGGGTCAGCTATAAAGGTTGAATAGTGCTGTACTAATGAATTGAATTTATTGCTGCTGCAGTCAGCACAATTCTCTAAATATTTTGTTTACGGTATTGTACCATCACATTCATTGTCATTCAAATTCAAGCTGTTTTGAAAAAATTTCTTCATGCAGTTTTCAGTTGGTTCTGTCATTAAATTTCCAGAAAAGAAGAGAAGATAATGAAAAGATTCGTACTGTGGATGTGCTTCGTGCTGCGGTTATATGTGTCCTAGGTCATGTAGATACAGGTTAGTTGCATTTTCTAGTTGCTTTGAATTTAATAATTACCTCAAAATGCAAGAGGGGAATCACCATAGGTAATCTTTTTTTCCATTGTGTTCTTGTGCTATACCTCTTTAACCATTACCATTAACTGCAAGTTTCTGTCTCTTTAATTTTTAGCTTTTAACAGCCAAGCATCGCCATGTGGTGACACTTCATGTTTTCCTTATTCGTTCAGACATCCCTCACTCATGCTGGTTTCTCATAATTTCTACTTTGTGGAGAATGCTTTTAAAGCTTTCTTTTTGAATACTTTGTAAATACACCGCCCTTGCATGTTTTTTAGTGATGCACCAAAGTTTGGCTTCGGCCTCGGTATTCGGCCAAAATCTGCTATTCGGCTTCAGCCTTTGGATGGCCGAATAGCCGAATACTACATATTTTTTTTTGGTAAAACGAAAAATGATAATGACATAATAGAAGAAAGCTGAAAACACTAAATAAAAGCATAATACATTGAGTTGTTGCCAATACAATTCACATATCTCGGATTCAGCAATTATGTGCTACTCGTTTTTATGGCCTACGACATATAATATATTAGTGTACCAATATGTGGACAATTCGTTTATTCAGAATACTCCTCATTAGTTGGAATTTTTGATGTTTTACAGTACTGTGTAAGTAGCAGGTCAACCTCTAACATCTGGTTCACGTTTTTGCATGACGTAGTATGACGTATAAACAGTAGCGCCATCGTGCCAAAACCAAAATGACACAGTGTCAACTGAGTTTTTGTTTCATTTTTGATTTTCATAAGTGCAGACATTTTTATATAACAGAATATATAATAAATTTAACATGGCTGCGATTCTTTTTATATATCTTCATATTAACAAAGAATTTAAATAGATTTCTATAGAAAACATTAGTGTTCATTAGTTGGTACTTCAGGTTGGTAGTGTTTTAAAAACGATTTCGGAAATTTCCCGGGAGGAATATTCTTGCGATTGTAACGTACTTTCACAGTAAACATTGGGGATGTGTGCAGATTTTTTGTAAACCCAGAACTTATTAGTAGTATCATTTTAAAAATTAATAGGCGAGAATCCATCCCACGTACAAGCGATGCGGGCGGTGCGAGCGACTAAGCGGATAAACAATACAATGTAATGTTATGGCGGTGTTCCAAGTTCTGCCGTCAATGCGTGTACTTGTTTGAGCGGTGAGCGAGTGTCTTCGAAGCGATCAACACACCTTGTTTTAGAAGCGAGCGACCAGAACTGCCGTTGTGGCAAATAGTTTGTATTTCAGCGTTTTCTTTGTAGTTTTATCGCCATTTTAAGTTGTGTTCTTACACTGTTATGGAAATGAACGAAAATTTAATTTCCGAGATCCAAAAGAGTTCCATCTCATAGAATTTAAAAGATAAAAATTATTTTAATCATTTTTGACCGATTACCAAGGCCGAAGCTGATATTCGGTGCTTCACTAATTTATGCTAATGGAGATATTCGGCCTTGGCCGAATACTGATTTTAATATTCGGCCATTTGGTATTCGGCCATTCGGTATTCGGCCATTCGGTATTCGGCCATTCGGTATTCGGCCATTCGGTATTCGGCCATTCGGTATTCGGCCAAAATGAGTATTCAGTGCATCTCTAATGTTTTTACAATGATATTACAATGTGAATATATCCTAGCTGCTCCTGTTTTCCTCTCTCCATTAAAGTAGCTTGCTATTAGCAAAAGCAGTGAAAATGCGAGAAGAAACATATTAATCAATGGAAGCTTAATGTAAGACATTGTAGGACCCATTAGGAGAAGTATTATGAGAAAAATATTATACACAGAATTTTTTTCTTTATCATTACACCACCAAAAGCCATCCATTCCTCCTCCTCTCCTACATTTATGATTGCATAGGAAAGTATCTTCAGCTTTGACAAAATGTTGTGGAAAATGCATTGAGGAATTATTTTATAAAATTCATTTTCCTTTCTCTTATCTACAAAATGGCATTAAGAAATTGTTAGTGAAAAAGTAATATTTAGTGAATTTCAGAAATAATTTTTTTTAAATTGATTGAATTGTTAATTGAAGCTTTTTGGCATCAAATGACTTAAGAGTCATGTTCAAATATAATATCACAACATGTGAGGGTGCAGATCTCTGAAATTATACTGTATGCTTTATGGAATATATTCTATCATTTTTTGGTTGAATTTACAAATGTTTCATTGAATTAAAACAATAATTTTTCCCTATACAGTACATATATACATATTGACAATTTGTTTCTTTAAAATGATTTTTATTCTAATTAATTCATATTGTTAATTTGGAAGATATGAATATTATATTGAATATATGACCTTCAAACATTTATTCTCATAAAATATGTCCGACTGTGAAGGAGCACTTGAGTAAATAACCATCTTATGATGAAGGTTAAAGAAGTTTATGGAATGGCAATCTATCATAATGTTCAAATTTAATGTTGGTTTAACGCCTCAAGCCAGTAATTAAATGCCCACTAACTTCCATAGGGAGGCATTTATATTTCGCTATTGTATTAAGTATGCATGGATATCGGAAAGTATTTTTTTCTTTAAGACTATTGAACAAAATCATAAAAATTTATGAAAAAGTACTAAATATCCTAGTGAAAAATGTACATATCTTTATAAACAACTGCCGCAGAGGCAGGGTTGGATGTATGTGGGTATATCGAACCTTCCTGAGGGGTTAAATGTTTTATCGTTGAAGATCTAAGATTTGCATTATATTCATAGTGTATCAAAATTATTCATTTAACCTTGATATCAATATTTATTTATTTATATTTATTTTGAAATGTTTATGTAAACCTTAAAAAAATATATTATATACTGTGTCTGCCCAAATAGAAGCCGACCCTCCAAAAATTTCCACAATTTTTTGGCAAAAATGTAAATTTCGTAGATTTTATGCTGAAGTGTGCCGGGAATTCATGCACGGCTTAGAATACATTATTCGAGATCGAAGAAATGAGTGGGAAATGGTTTAGTTGTTGACATTTTGAAATATTACTCCAATTAATAATTTTGTGTTGTTGAATAATGTTTCACATTCAGTGACAATAATTTCATTCATCTTCATTATCACAAAATGTCAAATATAGTAATAGCGATCTCTCCAAGATATTTTTTCATCCAAGTCTATTTCCAATGAAATTAGCATATACATTGCCTTAAGAAACTGCATTTTTATAATTATACACGTTCCATGTTAAGTTTTACTGAAATTCAAACAGTTGAGCATTCAAAGCCGTCAATGCATTTTGCGTAATCGTCAATTTATGCAAGCGATCTCACCAAGGTATTTTTATATATATTCATCATAGGTCAGATATTTACTTTATGAAAAATATAGTACTATCATTTGAACGTCAATGCAATGAGAGACTTCGAGATTTAACCATAACCCAAATTTTCCTTGGACTCGCATTTAAGCAGAGGGGTCATTTTTTTCATGATAGATTTTGACAAAAAACATCGGCTTGTATTTGGGCAGATATGGTATTACTTCAGTTAATAATTTTCCATTGTTGAATAATGTTCCACTTTCATTGGCAATAATTTCATTCATCTTCATTTTCACAAAAGGTCAAATATAGTAATAGCAATCTCGCCAAGATATTTTTTCATCCAAGTTTATTTTCAATGAAATTAGCATTTACATTGCCTTAAGAAATTGCATTTTTATAATTATACACATTCCATGTAAAGTTTTACCGTAATTCAAACAGTTGAGCATTCAAAGCCGTCAATGCATTTTGCGTAATCGTCTGCATCGTCATTGTACGCAAATAATGTGGCCACTCAAATAATGTGAAAAACCCAGCCTTAAATGGCAACAAAGTGCAGGTAGTGCTAAATTCAATATTCTAGCCTTTATTATTTATTCATTAATATTCATCGTAGGTCAAATATTTACTTTACGAAAAATATAATACTATCATTTGAACACGAAGACAATGAGAGACGTGCTGCCATCTAAGGGTGACTTCAAGATTTAACCATAACTCAAATTTTCCTCGGACTCACATTTAAGCCGAGGGGTGATTTTTTCATGATAGATTTTGACAAAAAACATCAGCTTGTATTCGGGCAGATACAGTAAAGGTAAATAGCAATAATGAATTTGCATTTTCTGTGGGTGTTATCAGAGATTCAACTTTATATCAAAATAATACTTAAGTCATATTATGTACTACATATTTTAGTTAGATTATTTACATTGGTTTAGTTTTCTATGCAGGATATTCATAATTTTTTAATGGTTGATAATTTTTTTTCAGGTAAAACGAAAATCCTTGACAAGTTAAGAAGGACGCATGTACAAGATGGAGAAGCTGGTGGAATCACGCAACAGATTGGAGCCACCAACGTTCCTATGGATGCCATCAAGGATCAAGCTAAAATAGTGAAAGGAGTAAGCAGTCGATTTTTGTGGTTTGCAATGCAATAAATTTTGATTTATTTTTTTTTGCCTATTCTAACAGCATGATTTATTTTCATCTAGTTTTCAGAATTTGACATGCGAATCCCCGGTCTCCTGATCATTGACACACCGGGGCACGAGTCCTTCAGTAACCTGAGATCTCGTGGCTCTTCTCTCTGTGATATGGCTGTTTTGGTGGTAGATATTATGCATGGACTGGAACCACAAACCCTTGAGTCTATTGGTCTGCTAAAGGCTAGAAAGACTCCGTTTATTGTGGCCCTGAATAAGATTGACAGGTTTGTTTAAATAGGTATTAGAGAATAACTGTAACGATGTTTTAGTAAAGGCAGTGGTCCTTCACTGTGAATCAAGTATGTGAGAAACCAACAAACTTTAAAATAATGATAATTATGAAACAAATAGAAAAAAAGGCGGAAACAAATAATTCAGGTTCATGTAAATATCCTTGTAATCTGCTGATAAGTTAGTTGTCAAATTTTACTATTAGAGCAGGGTTTTCTCAGTCTTTTTCCGCTGTAGAAAATGGGAAAAATAACATTTTTTGTCTTGCCAGATTTTCACTTTATGAAACATTTAGTATTCAGTTGCTGTTTATTGCATTAAAATGATATTTTTCACAATAAATGGTTAATGTACTATTTAAATCCAATGTTATAACATTTATATTTAGGGCAACATCTTAATACAATTTATGTAGCAAAAAAATCTTAAGGCCCATTTTGAATGTTTTGGGAGCCACCAATGGGCTGTGGTCTGTACTTTGAAAGGACCTTTAATAAGGTTTAAAAAGAGAATTATAGATACTGAGTGTGCATGTATTCATGTTTTCCTTTTTCATGTGTGTTCCTGCATTTGCATTGTAGGCCCTTTCATATTTCAAATTAACCTTAGTGTGGTTTTGTTTCTATATTTATTCCAATCTTTCATTTTTATCATTATATTTTGTGTACCTGTTTGGTCTCTTAATTTTTCAGTGTACATCATAGGTATGCATTCTGTTCCTAGATTGACAGGTATTTACATTGTAAAATAGTTAAAATTTCATTGCTTTGAAAATCCTATTCATATTTACAATATTTTTATGTAATTTACGTAATCCATAGCGGGGTAAGGTCACTTTCCCGAATGCCAATTTCCCGAATGCGACTTTCCCGAATGCGACTTTCCCGAATGGGCCCAATTTCCCGAATGCCACTTTCCCGAACGGGCCCATTTTCCCGAATGCCACTTTCCCGAAAGCCACTTTCCCGAACGCCACTTTCCCGAATGCTCTCTTTGGTATCTTCGAAATTTCAAAACTTGCGAAATGGGGTGCCATGGCGTAGTGGCAAGTGCATTTGCCTGCTACGCTGAGCATACCCATTGAAAACCTGAGAAAGTTGCATTTTTTCAATAGATCTTGCGGCCCCCTATTTGCATGTTTAGAGGAGAGCACACGAATTAATGCTTCATTCTTTGGAAGGCACATAAAGCCATTGGTCGTCCTTGGTGCTTTTCAAAAAGAGTAGACTAATGCCGGTACCGGTTTTCTTGTCTTATTTGCTTTGTGATTTAAACTGATGAGCCTACAAGCACTAGAGTTGTTTGAAGTCACATCACAAACTTTGACATCAATCATTGTAAGAAAGCGATTGAGGTAAATTATTTATGTTCATTATTTTTGATTGACTGTTATTCATTTTTGCACTTAAAAGATGAAAACAGGTAAGAATTTAAAAAAATTCAAGAATCAGATCTTTTTGCTTTATAAAATAGGTGGCCTTAAAAGGATAAAACAAGAAAATTTTCTGATTATTTGTTCATTATAAAAGATTATGGTGTCATGTACTTGTCATTACTATGTATAACTTTACATATCATTTATGTAATAATCTCATTCCATAAGCTGGGATAAATGAATTTTGAATATAAAGTTAATAGCAAACATTTTTTTAGGCACGTTTCGCTTACAGTGTGAGCGCCTATTATCGTCGGTCCGTCCGTCCGTCTGTCCGTCCGTCCACATGTTCGTTCTCGGATTCTACCAAACGGATTTTCATGAAATTTGATATTAAGGACTTCCAATCAAATATAATAAGAAAATCGCAAAAATGAATCACGTACGACAATCAGGGGTACCACTTTACTGGAGACAAAAAATTAAATTTTTGTCATATCTCATGAAGTATTGCTCATATCAAAATATTTTTCAAATGAAAGTTGTAGAACTAGTAAATTAGAGTATTTCCTTTCCTATACATTTTTATTGTAGGAGTAGCTGTTATCGAGAAAATCAAACAAGAAAGTCTTATATCGAGTTGAACTTAGAAAATTTCTTGCATAGTTACTTCATTGTTGCTAACATAAACAATCTCCCAAAAAAGCGTTTAATTTCCTTATGTGTGCATGTAATATTATCAAATGGGAAGAAAATGGATTATTTATGATGAAGAAAAGAACTTTAAAACGCTATTTTCCTCACGTATAGGTGTATAATTTCTTTCTAATACTCCATTGCACGAAATGCGCCCATTTGTGATACGTTGTATACTTTACTAACTTGTTTAAACGAAGGTCAATCTTGAAAATCTCCTTTTTAGATGCTGCAGCACAGGAAATGCTAATCCTTGTAGCATCTGGGATATGATTGCGTTCCTTCTTCAATTTAGATATTAATAGGAGTATATGCTGATTATTTCCCATATCAGCTGTGATGATCCTGCCTTTGCAACCTTTAATCTTGCACCATTTGCATTCCCAATGTATCTTATTTTCTTCTCCGGCCTTATTCTTGAGAGTTATAGATCCCTTGTAGCTCACTTTTAAGCCACCCTGAGTAGATTCCATAGTTTCCAAATATTTTGGTGCTTCCATCCTCTGTGAAAACATATTATGGGTATAAATTATTAATAACTAGCAGAATTTCCCGTTGAATTTCAACTGATTTAGTGAAGCTACTACAGCACAACATACAAACTCTTTAATATAGCTATATAGTAGATACTTTTTAAATTACAATTAGCTTTTCTTAACAATTAATCATATTTGCTTTTAACAATCCGTTTCCGAATGTATTGCATTCAACGATAATTGTATTTCCTATCATATATATCACTTTAGCCAAATCCAGCTTCATTTCTTGTGTAATTATGCCTATGAAATGTTTACATTTATGTCTTCTAAGCAAGAAGCCTGTGAAAAAGCAACGTACAGTTGTCCATGATTGAACACCGACTGGTAAATGTACACCAGATGCGTGGGCCCATTCACGTTATTAAACATTAAAAATGTAGAATATAATGATTTAATTTACATAAAAGGTAAAATTCTAGTATTCAATAGACGAAAGAAGGTTCAATTACTTTAATCAATAAATGCTTCCTGAATATTATTCAGTATCTGTTTACATTGCTATCCATAAACATCGATGGTTTTGTTGCTTAAACAAAAGTGCGAAGCGAATAATGCTAAACTTTCCTCTATTTGTAAACTTTATTGAAGCTAATTGAATCGGAGGTAACAATGACGGCCGCCTTGGCAACGCCCGGAAAGAGTACGAAAAATCCACAAAATTTCGAAACAAATAGTGTATTTCTGAAAACTTCGACCGTGTAACATGTAAACTTCGCAGGAATAAGATAGTACAGAGTTTTATTCGTCGAATAAAGCAAAAACGAAAAAAATCGGTCCATATTTACATATTTTTATGCTTGAAGGAAGAATACCTTGCAAGTCAAGAAATGGATTCATACGTGTTATCTTATGGAAAAAAGTTAATCCCCTATATTGGCAGCACTGATTAATCCTGGTTGACCAAACCTTGACCATTCACAAAGTTAGGATGTAAGGAAGAATCGTACCAAATTTGGTTATTGTAGCTTTTATCGTTTAGGAGGAGTTCCATGAACAAACACACAAACCAACAAACATGCTTCAAAATATATTATAGGAGATAAATTACTTGCATGTGTTAAACTTTTATGACAAGTATTTTTTGTCATTGCACTGCAATAACTGAATCAAGCATACTGGCCGATGTCATTTATAAATGTTTAAACATAGAGTTATCGTTCTAGTTTTAAGCATACATATAGAAAGAGCAGTAAATTTAATATAAAGGGGTTTATAATGGCCTTATAATATTAAAAGTATAAGAAAAGAGTTTTAAAGGGATATAAGAGTTTTTCTTACCATCTATCGAACCAGCACTGCCCAGTGCGATATCTCCTGGTTGGTTTGTGTTTACAAATACTCCAATAAATACTATAAAACTGAATGAGATCCGCAACACTTAAATATGTCACAACCTGGATTTGTCAGCGGTCACTGACTACCAATTGCTCTATGCTAAGAATGTAATGATTCCTTATATAGGTAAGGATGCAATGGTACAACATCCCCTGCCATTCTCCTGGTTTGTGAGTGACGGGGCATAGCCATAAGGAACAATTAGGAAGCTAGGGTTTGAAAGTGAAAGGTCTCCCAAACAAAAAACACAATGAGTTTGGGACTCGTGAATGTAAACATTTCCATTATTGTTTACTTTCTATTTTCAAATATAACCACCCAAGCTGAAAACATGGAAATTTTGGGAATATGAATTTTTTGGAAAAATGGGCAACTAAAAAAAATTGGATTCAGGAAAATGGCTTTCGGGAAAATAGACTATTCGGGAAAGTGGGCATTCAGGAAAGTGGACATTCCGGAAAGTGGGCATTCGGGAAAGTGGCTTTCGGGAAATTGGCATTCGAGAAATTGGTTTTCGGGAAAGTGACACCAAACCATCCATAGCAGTGATGACTATGATTTTCAACGTGACTGACGATGCTTTAATGCAGATGATGAAAGTTTTTCGACCGAGAATGTGAATCAAAGATAGGATTACGGATTTTATATTCAGTTTTTGTCTTTATTTCCAAGCCTTAATAATGTTTAAATCAATGTCGTAACTAGGCTTTGGCAAAGGTGTCGTTTGCCGTAGGTGCTGCTTGCAAAAGGCACCAAACATTCCTGAAAAAAGTGCATTTTCCCATCAAGTATTATTTTAATACTCAAACTTTAATTTATATATATAATAATAGTGCTACATATTATTTTTTATTAAAATGCAGATAAAATGATATCCTAAATGACCAATGTGTTTCCTAAAATTTTGCTATAGGCGCCATCAGAGACGCACCTAGGCGATATGGCGCCCATGGAAAAATTATAGGAAACACCTTGGTTATGTAAGATATAACATTTTCTGCGTTTTAATAAATAATAATACCGTTTTTATTAAATATAAATTAACGTTTGAGTATTAAAATAATACTTATTTATGAAAAAATTAACTTAGGCACTTTTTCCGGAAACGTTTGGCGCCTTTGCAAGCGCCGCCTATGGTAAATACCACCTTCTCTATACCCTAGTTACGGCACTGGGAGCCGTATCGTTAAGGTAAGTCTGTAGTTTAAATAATCATCATGTGCTGGTTATCTATATTATATTACCGAAGTGTTTCGTTCCCGAATTATTTTTGGATGGTAGGTGTAGCCTTTTTGGAAGTTTATAACTCGGCCGGTGTTTGGACATTTTGTCATTAATACACTGTCAGAAAGACGAAAACTTCTATTCTTCAACGTTAATAATTTCAACCAGAAATATCAAATACATTTCTTTTTAGGGGAGTTTACCTGTACCACTGCCCTACATAAGAAAAGCATTGGAATCGGTTTCGGGCATTATAAAATTGCATTTTAAAGTTAGTTATACCCGAGATAGGAACGCGGGAATGAAAGCTATATAAACAAAAAAAGGAAGTTTATTTCGGTTACTGTGAAGATTCATTTCCGAATTTGCCGAAAAATTCGTTTTTAATAAGAAAAAAATTCAAATTTCAGTTGGCATGGCAATCTGATTTGAACTTTCGGTAATTTAACATGAAAATTGCGCCTCTTGACGTTGTAACGTCATTGTTTTGTTTTAATTTTGATTTCGAAAATTGTTGTTGAGTGTTTTATTTGAAGAAAACCAGTGGAAATCTTCTGTAAATTGGAATTGTACTGTGAATACTTATGAGAAATAAAGAAAAACAAGGTGAGATCTACATATATTACTGTAGTGTATGTTTCCAGAACTTTTATTGTAGCAACAACTATAAATAAACTATGTATTACTGTTCGTATCAGCGAGCATAAACAAGATATATTTTATTTAGTTCGGATACTTACGTACCGTAAGCATTTGTATTAATACGAACGGTTATCTACGTTAGTATTCGTAAGAAACTATCAGGCATGTATTTTCTTTATATCTTTCTTAGCGGTTCATTTTCGTAACATCCGTCCGCTGGTAATATATCTTCGGGAATTTCTCGATTGAACTAAAAATACATCAATCGGAAAATAATAGTACCCCTTTATATTGCCACACAATGGGGATTTGTGTAAGACTTCTCATATTTGCATGTTAATATTCACAGGAATAGAATAGAACGAACTCGGAATTTATACATTTCCAGAGCGCCACTATTTGTTTAAAAATTTTGTTTTAACACTAAAATCTTACCTTTGTGTAAGAGCACTTATGGCATATGTTAAGAAGAGTTCATTTTTCATTTATTAAATGCTGGGTAGTTATTATATCCCTTAAAATCCTTATATATTTATTACTTTAAGATTCATTTTAAAGGTTTTTTGCTTTAGAAAGGTAATTTTAAACATTATAAAGTCTTTATTTGATTTTTAATAACAATTTTAGGAGTAAAATGAAGTAAGTCTTCTAAAACTCAAATCGAAAGTGCTTCTCGACAGGGCAAGACAGCTAAGATATTGACAGATAATGTAGTTTTGCAGGGAATTTTTTTCGTAATTTACGATTTCAGTTGTGAAAATGCATTAAATTTCATTAAAATAATTCTACCATTAAGTTATTTTCTGATAAATGATATTTTAATTTTATTTCGTTAAATAATTTATATTTGTGAATTAATTGTAACCTCTTTAAATTTAATTTTTAATTCTAGTCAAATAATGATATATTGTAAAATAAATATTATTAAAAGCCTTTTCTGGCTATAATATTGTAAAATTTAAAAGAAAATGACATGAATTTTTTTAATAATAAGTGACCAAATGAAAACTGTTACACATGCAAAGCATGTAACAGGCTCTAGTCATGATTTATTAGTAAAATTTGCCTAAGATTGTAGCCAGATTAATATGTTGCAAGGAATTACATTTAAAGTCACTTTGGCTGAATAATTTTTTCAGGAAATAAGTACAGAATATATTTAAGTTCATTTTAATATATCTGTATGATAAGACTTTTTCCTCCATAGGTTGTATGATTGGCAGACCCTTAGTCGTAGAGATATTAGAGATGTACTTAAACATCAAGCTCCCAACACGCAATTGGAGTTTGAACAGAGGACGAAGGAAGTTATTGTGCAATTTGCAGAACAGGTGAGCCAAATTGATTGTATTTATTGTTCATATATGTATCTATAATAAACCTCTTACCATCAGACTAAATCTAACACAAAAGAACACAAAAGATTTCTCCATGTCTTGTGTTGAACCAAAAAGTAAATCAAGTAGCCTATAAGTATCTCAATATTGCATATAACAACCTAGATTTTTTATACCTGGTGTAGGGGAAATACGCTCAACAGGCTTAACTTTAACAAATATGGTAAACTGGCTGACCACAACTATAGTATATGACGGGTGGCCCAGGGCCGGCCATCTATCTAAGGGCCCGGCTGCAAATTTCCACCTGGGGCCCCCCCTCCCCCTGCCCATAGGCCATGGGCAGGGGCAGTACCGTCTTAATGCATGGGCACACTGGGCTGTTGCCCAGGGGCCCCACGATTCTAGGGGCCCCGTGGTGAATGAAGTAGTTAAATTAAAAAATATCCCACATTCAAATGATACAATAAGAAGACGAATTCACGAGATGATTGAAGATATAATACGAGTAACAGAAAAAATTATCAAGAAAAAACATTTGCGTTACAACGTGACGAATATACCGATATTTTGAATTGCGCTCAACTAATGGTGTTTGTTAGATATATTAATAAAGATCAATAGGAAATATGTGAGGAAACGTATATGCTGTAAAGAATTTGATACGAAAATAACAGGCGAAGCCATTTTCAGCTAGCTAAATGAAGTAATTCGTATGCGCGGATTATCATGGAAGTGATGCGTCTCTGTGTGTACAGAAGGAGCAGCTGCAATTGTAGGTCGACAACGTGCTCTTATCGCTCGATTAAAAACTGTAAATTCTTCAATAAAGTGGACTCATTGTATAATCCACACAGAGGCATTGGCTGCAAAAGCGCTCAATGCAGATTTAAACTCTGTGCTAGAGATTGCAGTGAAGATAGTTAACTTCATAAAGTCTCGGGCTCTGAATTTGTCTTTTTCGATCCCTATGTTGTTATCTGACCATATTACTGTATTACTCCATTCCAATCTTCAATGGTTGTCACTTGGAAGATTGTTTCAGCCGTCTATTTGAGCTAAAGGCGGAAGGCCCCCCCCCCCCCCCCCCCCCCAATGAGTAGTGGCAACCCTCTCGCCCGGGGCCCCGCGGATCCTAGAGGCGGCTCTGGGCAGGAGAGGCCCCCCCCTCCATATTACGTTTTTGGCTTCCAGACAAATATTTCCTTGGCATTGTAACCTTTCAAAATAATATTAAAAATAATTAGTATTCTAAATTATTTAAATATAGACTTAATTGGGAATATACACCTTTTTAAATTATACTTTAAAATTATTTATAGATTAAAAAATTAATATTGTTCTATTCCAAGCAAAAAGTTTTAAAATGCTGAACGTGGTAATTATATCTTTTAATCTTACCTACGTTAAGTAATGTATTATTTCCAACATGTTAAATTTGCAGCAACGTGAAATTTGCTGTTGTACAGGTGTAAAATACATTTAACATTGTGGACCAAATCGGACGCCAATAAAATTCATTAGGGCCATGCATTCTAAAAAATAATAATAATTAAATTAATATTGTATATTTACTTCAGAAATAATAATAACTAGCATCCCGCTGCAGCTACGCTTGCAAATAATCTAAATAGTTCGGCCCTAGGTTAGATCTTTGTTCCCTATTCATTTGACGTGTTTCCCTATTTCTTAGTCTTTCTTGTACTCTCCGCTCCTCATCTACACGGGCAATCCTATGAGCTTCTGCATCTCTTTCTCTCTCTTTCCTACAATACTCTTCCTTTGATCTCTGGCTCCTCTTCCTTACTCTAGCAGCTGTAGCTGGGCTAATAGCTCTCCTTTTCACTGGTCAACCCCTTGGCATTTTTTAATTTTCTGAGATTTTACAGCAATATATTAGAGCAATTATGTGATCACAATGTCACAGAGTTACTCACTGCTAGTTTAATATTGCGGTATATTCAAAGGGGAAAAATACTACTGTATCGCTTGCTCAACAAGGGTTTCCCTTTGGCATTCTAAGAAACAACTAATTTGAGGCACACATTTGAGATGATTTGTACTGAATGTGTGTAAGAGCGCATCTTGTAGTGGAAGGCAGATTCCAAAATGACGGTCTATGTTTTTCCGTGTGCCGATAAAATTTTTTGACTTGCCATGTTTGGCACACATGCCACGTATTTGCCATCCTTGTACTAGGTACTACTAAACGTGTACTTGAAATGATGTTACAGGCAATTATGACAATTGGAAATTTGCATTATTCCTTTGTTTATGCATATGCCGCCATACATATTACAGGTAATACTTTTTTTCGCACGTAAAGTAAAAAATCGTTACTTTTTTAAATTTGGGGCCCCCCACAAACTGGGGGCCTGGATGATAGGCATCCGTGGAACCCCCCCTCCTGCCTTGGCCGGCCCTGGGGTGGCCAAACTGTGGACCGTGAGCTGCATGTGGCTCTTTTAAATTTCCATCCAGAGGCGTGTCATTGTTTTTTTTCCACAGAACACAATGATGTAATGTGACTTGAGGTGTATTGTGGATGCCTAATGGACATGCATTATATCTGAATTGCTTTGGATACAGGTTATGTTTTACTATTCATAATTTTACGAGCACAATGTGTCATGTGGCTCTCAAACTTCTTAAGATTGTCATATGCGGCTCTGAGGGTAAGTTAGGCCGTCCCTGGTACAGGTATACCTCGCTTAACGAAGCTTCTGGGAACGAAGCTCCTTTATAACGAAATCAAAAATTCCGCAGTGAAAATATTAAAAATTCAAAAATGTTGCGAAGTAGTATTCAGGTGTTATACGGCTCAGGTGTACGAGACAGAATTAATACTGGTGCTACTTACATTTTGAAGCTTCGCTGACATAGTATCATATGATCACAAAATTATGGCTACTAAATTAGAATGTTTCTATATTCTCAACCTGGATCTTTTAAGGACCATGAGAATGACTTGGTCTGACTCTTTACCTTGAAGTAACCAGTTCTGAGATCTTAAGAAGCCTCTCTTTTTCGTGTTGAAATGGGGCGTACGTTAATTTAACATTTTTACTACTTTCCGATTGGGGTAAAGTTAATGTCAAACTTTAAACTAGCAACCACAAGAGACCCAGGTGGGTTCATCTTCTCAGTAGGAACTGTGACTGATCCACTGTGGATCTCTTGCCATCTCGACTACTAACAACACGAAAATGGAGGAGTAGAACCACAGTAATAACGACATTTCATTAATTTATATTATTAACCAATTAAAATTGTACATTCAGTATGTTATTAGTTCGTATGTTTCGAGAGCAGTTGATAAACTTTTAAAAATGTAATTTTCCTTTTGCCAGCAGTATTAGTTTAATTTATCGTATTCATTTTTGACAGTATTAATGATCGTAAAAAATTCCAACCCATAGTCAAAAGGACCATAAACAATCCATCTTCGAAACAAGTACAATGGCTTCTTCCCTCCGTGTTGCCCCTGCCATCTAGACTACCACCAATGAAATACGGAGGAAATGAATCCCAGAAAAACCATCGTGTTTTTAAATACTCATTGTCGCTTTCAAAAATTTAAAATAAAATACTCGTTCCATGTTTACCAACATTTTTGTCCGTTTCTTTTATTATGTACTGAAATTTTTGTACTAAAGCCCCCTTTTCTGAAGCCTTAGAATGCATCCTTACCTTTCTTACGTAATTTGCAGGTGGTAGAACTAAAGAGGTTAAATATTGGGAGACGGGCGGTAAGGCCCTTGTTATAAATCTTTTTTCCTCTAAATGATGTATTACAGGTAAGAAAAAGAAATAAAATGCCTGAGGAACTAATTTTCTTTGATTTTTAATGATTTCTTTAAAACACTTTTTTTCAGTTTGTCCGTCCATCCAGGGATAATCTCAAAAGCGGTTTAAGCTAGAGGCGCATTTTCTTTCTGATTATGTATGATTGTGAATGTTGGTAAATGAATTTGAAGTGAATCCATTCAGAGAATTTTTAATTGATATGTAAACAACAATGAACATAAAAATCATGTTAGGATCAAAAATACCATTTTTAAAATATAAGTAAATGAAGATGGTGATGGTATTGTAATATATTTAAAATATAAATTTTTCCTTTCTTTAAATAAATTCTTCTTTCATTTAAAATAATAATGACTGCTGATTGATTTACTTACAAATTGATACTGAATTTGTAATGTTTATATTGGATAAATTATTTCTGAATAGTATTTCAAATGATTAATTTAGTTGAACCAAACCGCCAACCGAACCGAACCACTTGTCAAAATTTTCGTATGAACCGAACCACTTCCAAAAATTTAGAACTGAACCGCAAAACGAACCACTCCAAATTTTGAAGTGGTTGGCAGCTCTGATAATTTCTTTTTACTTTACCTTTGCATTTTATTTTCTACGTCATCATCATCCACATTTTGAAGCAAATATTCTGTAATTTTTCCTAAATGGTCACGTATTGGCCCAAAGCATGTGTGCATTCATTCATTATTGTAGTTATGTCTAATTAAGAAATTATGCTTAATTGTGAAATATGTTTAAGTTTCTGTCTCAATGCACTAATTTTTTCAGGGTTTAAATGCTGCTCTTTTCTTCGAGAATCCTGACCTTAGGACTTATGTCTCTCTTGTACCAACATCTGCTATTACAGGAGAGGGTATGGGAAATCTCCTGGCCCTTCTTGTACAAAACTGCCAGACGATGTTAGCAAAGAGGCTGATGTTCTCTGAGGAGTTACAGGTGAGAATTGTTTTCTCTGAATGTAAAGTCTAAGTTATCTCATTTCATCACATAAATATTTAGAGCAACATTTTTTTTCATTTTAGTCTACAACTAAAAACAAATTTTGATTTGTTTGTTCTGTTGTATGTATTTTGAATGAAAAATATATGTAATATCGTAACTATTGAGCCCTTGATTAAAAATTTTAAAGTGCCATATATACTCGTGTATAACGTGCAGTTTGAAGGCCAGATTTTTAGGTCATAAAGTAGGGGTGTGTGTTATACACGGTAACACTTTTGTGCACTTAAAATAGGAAATTGAAGTGAGCCTACCTCGCACCAGATTCTCCCTTTTTGAGTGAATTAAGGGGAAAACCATACCAATTATCGATAATCCAGATTATACATATATTAATTATATGTATATAACACCTAAATACTTTTATATAGTTATAACTCCACTAGTGTAATGCCCATTGAAATATCAACGGAAGAATTATAGATAGATAGATTATTATTACTTTCATTTAAAATTATTAATATCACACTTTTACATATGAAATATCTTGTCATATACAACATTTCTAGTGAATACTCTGTTGTTGAGGGGCTATCTTTAGTTAAACTTAAAATAGTTGCCTCTCTTTCCCTCCCTCTCCCCCTCTCCTTTCCCCACTCTCCCTTCCCCACTCTCCCTCCTCCCCATCTTCCCTCCCCCTCTTCCCTCCCCCTCTTCCCTCCCCCTCTTCCCTCCCCCTCTTCCCTCCCCCTCTTCCCTCCCCCCCTCTACTTCCATCTTACTCCCCCCTCTACCTCCCCCCCCTCTCTCGTATTAAAAGCATTCAAAGCACGTTTATACCCATAAGGATTGAATTAACATATGATATAGAGGTCTAACAATGGAATTGGTAGCCAAGGCAACATTCCGTTAAAATGGCAATATTTCCACAAAATATGTGAATTAAACGTATAACATGAGCGATTTCAAATTGTATGTGGAAAAAGCTGAGCAGAATAAGAAACTTTGTAATTTTTTCTTCAAAATGGTTCAGATCCAAAGATCTTGGGTTAATTCCTTCTAATTTTAATTTTCAAAACAATAAAAGCCTGCACATCAAAAAATGGATTTTTACGTGTTACCTTACGGAAAATAGAAATGTCTTCCTTGGAGTTGAACCCAGGACTTTTTGGGAGATTTATTTTCATCATTACCTTAAAATATGTTAATCAAGCATCCTTGCCAAATTTCAATCTTCTACCTATTCGGGAAGTTTGTTAAAACACACCCTATCGGCCATCGTGAAAGTGTGGCCAACCAACAGACCTGGGCTATTATAGTATAAAATTCTCACCTAATATTCTGCATTTCACTAGCTCATCAGCTGATTGCTGTAGTCTTTGCAAAATCACCAGTTAGACTTCCCGCAAAACACGCATTGAAAACAAAAAACATAGAGTAAGCAAATTGAAATAATTTTATTTAGTTAATGATTCTAGAATATACAGGCATCCCTCGATATTCGTCCTTAATTGGTTCTGCGGAAACTGGCCGATAAGCGAAAAGATGAGTATTGAGTGCTTTTTCCCTTAGACGCAATGTTATAAATGTATAATTCATTCCCTGAAAACCCAAAAAGCAGACAAAAATATTGATATTACCTTATTTTATGGCGCTGTTGGTACTATAAACACAATTTATAGGAACCTGCAGCCCGCGGGCCACATCTGGCCTGTGGGAGCATGTAATGCAGCCCGCGAAGGCGCGATGTAAATGCAACTACAAATGCAGCCCCCACGTAATTGATAATTTAATCACAAACACAGAACTCAAATTCGCACTCAATAATATAAAATTGCGCCAAAACGCTAACTAAGGAAGAATGCACAACTCGGAGCGAGGCTGAGTAGCTGAGACCGGTGGAGTCAGTGGTTGAACGAACAGATAATCCAAAACTCCTAAACTCAATGTGATTATGAAATCATCTCAGTGGTGTGCTTTAATTTGCTGTTAGCCACAGTCACAAGGGGAAGACAGACATCCTACATGATGTTTTCATTTCTCGAACGTAAGGTTATAAGTTAATACTGCTGAGAACAATAAATCCTTAGTGTCTCATCATTTGATAAGTAATCATCTGAGAGTCCCTCTTTGTAGGTCCCAGCTAGTTTGATGGACGAAATAGCGAGGGAATTGACGAATGAATGGGGTTTTGATTGTAATTGGTTATGGATGAATAGGCAAAAAGAAGAAAAAATCAGAGGGATGAATAGCAAGAAATGCCTGTACAATTAACAATTTAAGTAATTTAAAACCCGTAGAATGACCTGTATGACCTTGATCTTAACTGCCACATTTCCTGTTTCCAGATTTGTTTGTTAAATTTTCACATTATTCCTTATATTAAACAGTTTTAGAAGGAGATAGGAAAGAGAGAAGCAAAATCCACTATAAATCAAAACTATTTTTAAAGATCCCTTTTTGGCTGATTTAAAAGGATTGGCAGCAGTGGTGCTGCGGTTTTCTATGCGGCATCAGTTTGGCCAACTTTTACTGTATGAAGTTGCTGCCATCTCAACTCAACTTCACTATTGATGATGTCTCTCTAAGTAAGACGTAATGTGGAGCTTATTGAACATAATACTTTTGGACAAGTCCAAGCATCTTAAAATTGTTAACTGGCGATAATTCAATGCATTTATTTATGGTACTCTAGTTAATACTTAACATGACAATATAATTCTAAAATTTTGTTCTTATACTCCACAAAACTCAAGGTGCGCATTACACACGGGGTATAATAAAAAGTCTGGATTTTTTGGCAAAAAGTATGGGTACGCGTTATACACGAGGGCACGTTATGCATGAGTATATACAGTATTTATAGCAGTTTGATCACATTTTCTATGAGATTTTAATTCTATGAGATTATTCTGTCATTGCCTTTAGCCTTCAGAACTTGAGTGTATTAATATTTTATTGCATTTGAGGTCACATATTAAGTTGTATTTTGTGATTATAATTTTGTCAGCATTAGATTTTGCTGTAAGATAGAATTTTCATCCTGTGCATCTTGGGCTGTTATGGCAGATTACAACTTGTTATATGGGTCTCATGTCACTTAAATGTATTATATTGTGAGTCTATTAACGAATGCAATAAAATCAGATTTTTCCTGAAATAAAATTTTACATTTGTCTTTGTTTTATCCATTTTTAGGCAACTGTATTAGAAGTGAAAGCTATCCCTGGTCTGGGAACTACCATAGATGCAATCCTGGTCAATGGACGTCTTAGAGAAGGTGACACAATGATCCTAGCTGGTACTGAGGGCCCAGTTGTTACTCAAATCAGGTCCCTGCTGATGCCTCAGCCGATGAAAGAGTTGCGAGTCAAGGTGAAATTGCCATTTAGTAGTTAACCTCTTATAATTTAAGCATTAGTAAAAATATAATCTATCATTTGAGGCATAACTTTGAGGAAGTTATTCATACTGAAAATAAAAAAATACTTCGTAGAACCAGTAATCTAATTTAGTTTTAAACTAGAGATTCAGCCAAGAAATAGAAAATTTTCCATTAGTATAAAGTTTGTTGAATTTGCCAAATTATGTTTTTCATATTATAAATATTTTAAAATAATTTTTCTTGATCAAGGAAATCATTTTCAGCCTTTTTTAAAACTCGACTGTCAGGCAAGGCTATTGTTATGGTTAAATAGTTTCAGGTACTTAAAAAATTAGTGGTGATTACAACTTAAGTCTTTAGTCTCTCCCAAATCCAATTTGTGAAATATTTAATGTAAAAATTGAAGTTTTAAAAAGGAGTGAGTCTGGAAAATACTGATCAGAAAATTCTATTCCGATGAAAGCTGAAAATTTTTATAGCCATTCATGTAAAAAACAGCTTTAGGACACAATAACTTCTAAACCACATCCCAAGCATTTTAAAAAATTGAGTGTCTTATTCAAAATTATTTTGAACTAGAGCATTTTTAATAATAAACAAAAAGTTTGAAAGTTTATTCAATATTATTTTTTTAAATTTCATATCTACAATACAAAAGTACGTAGCATAAATGCCTGTCAATACGATGGGAAAGAAAATTATATTGCCATATCTCTCTCCCTCCCTCCTCCGTCCCTCTCCCTCCCTCGCACTCCTTCGTCCCTCTCCCTCCCTCGCACTCCTCCGTCCCTCTCCCTCCCTCGCACTCCTCCATCCCTCTCCCTCCCTCTCACTCCCTCTCCATTCCTTTTCGCTTAATACAACTACGTAAATGCTTCCCTTCCTTCCTCCTTCCCCTCCCTTCTCCACCCTCCTCCCTCCCTCTCAATCTCACTCCCTCTACCTCCCTCCCTCTGCCACCCTCCTTCTCGCTCAATACATCTACGTAAATGCTTTGTATTTCTATCATATGACATATGAATATTGAGGCAATAATAGGATTCTCGAGTCTCAACAATGACATTCGTTGTCCAGAAAACTTATCGATAAAGCGTAATATTTGGTCAAAATCTGTCACATATTCGTTATATGTGAGTAATTTCGAATGAAAGGCATAAATCTACTATAAGAAACCTTGTATATTCTTCTTTAAAACAGTCCACGTACTGTGATTGTAGGTCAGTTTTTCTAATTTTAATTTGCAAAAGAGTGAAAGATTGCATTTTACATGTTATCTTACAGGAAACAGAAATTATCTCGAGTCGAAACTGGGTCTTTTTTCGGGATTTCTTTTGTCATTGCCTTTTAATGCATGATTCATGCATTCCTGCCAAATTTTAAACTCGTACCTACTTGGAAATTATCTTAAATTGCGTCTAGAGAGTGGCTGCAAAAGTGTGTAGACAAGAAAACAAGAATCATATGCCGATTATAATATAGATATGAAACATTAATTCTCAAACCTTATTATATTTGAAAATGTGCCTTACATTTAAGATAATTTTGTACAAGTAAGTATGGTATAATACTTAGAAGAATTTGAGGCTTATCAACATTAAGTTCCCCATTTTGGTTTTGTTGAAAATTGTAGTATTTTCATTATTTTGTAAGTTTTTCTTGTGATTTTTCACAAAAATTTTTATTGAAGAAATAGAAAATTTGCATGCTAAATTTATCTTTTTGTGCATTCATTCAATTGGTTCACTTAGATTTTGAGAGATTATTCCCATTAAATTTTATTTTCTTTCTTTTACTGACTAGAATGCATATATAGAATATAAGGAAGTTAAAGCAGCACAAGGTGTTAAGATTGCTGCCAAGGACTTGGAGAAAAGCATTGCTGGTAAGTGAAAATTTAGTCGGTTTGCTAAAGCCACTGGAAGTTAATGGTGTTTTAAGGTTATTTTTCAATCTCAATAGTTATATTGTTATTTTATAATGATTCATATTTTTATCAGTTGGAGAATTAAAACATTTTCACATAAGGTTGAGGTTTCATTACTGTATCTGCCCGAATAGAAGCCGACCCCGGATTTAAGCCGACCCCCCAAAAATTTCCACAATTTTTTGGCAAAAACATAAATTTCGTAGATTTTATGCTGAAGTGTGCCGGGCGTTCATGCACATCTTAGAATACATTATTCGAGATCAAAGAAATGTGTGGGAAATGGTTTAGTTGTCGCCATTTTGAAATATTACTTCAATTAATAATTTTGCATTGCTGAATAATGTTCCACATTCAGTGACAATAATTTCATTCATCTTCATTTTCACAAAAGGTCAAATAGCGATAAAGCTAATAGGAACTTATTTTAATGGCTAATACAAACTGCTATTCCTAATGATACATATGCATAGCCCTGAGAACCGAAAGAAAATATCCAATAGCGTTTAAAAACGAAAGAACATATTCTTAAACATAAATGAAAAATTAAAATTAACTGAATCAGGTTATATGAGTATGTTCTACATCACTACTTCTTCTCCACTGGAAGACTTGTCACTGGAATTATCGTCCCAAAGAACGTCATCTTCGCTTCCATCCATATCATTTGAAATGCACCATTTTTTGAATCCTTTTATTATAGATTCATTGGATATGGCATTCCATGCTGTCTTGATCCACTGACCTAATTGGGACACTGACGGTTTTTTTAATTTTCCAGTGGGAGTCAATGGATGATCATCAGCCAGTAACCAATCACTATACTGTCGTCGTAAATTGTCTTTGAAGGGCTTATTTACAACTACGTCTAATACTTGTAGTTGGCTGGTCATACCCCCTGGTATAATGACAAGGTCACTGTTCATTTCCTCTCGTAAAAGTTGTTTTACCTTGTCAGTCAGGTGGCCTTTAAAAGCATCTAAAATTAACATACCACGCTGTCTCAAAAGTGCGTCTGGTCGCTTGTTCCAAACAACCTTCAGCCAGTCTTTCATCATCTCTTTGGACATCCAACCATTCTCCTGACAACGAAATATGACACCAGAAGGAAGCTTTTCCTTGGGCATTTTTTTTTCTTTTTAAAATTACATTTGGTGGTAATTTGTAGCCGTCAGCTAACACTGCAAGCATTACAGTCACTCGCTGTTTGTCATTGCCAGTGGACTTCACTAGGACAGATTTGGATCTCACATCCGCTATTGTCCTACTAGTAGGCATGTCAAAATACACAGCATTACACATCTGACCAAGCAAATAGGCATTTTTTTACGAAGTTGGATGATGTAACGTTGATATGAAAGAAGTTGATCTTGAAAGTCACTAGGTAGTTTTTGAGCGAGAGTTGTGCGCCTATGTAAAGAAAAACCACAACGTTTCATCATTCGTCTGGACCACCCCACACTAGCTTTAAAGGAACTCTTAGGTATTTTAAGTTCAGTAGCAACTTCCAAAGCCTTCATTTGCAGCACTTCGCGAGTCACTGGCAAACCTTGTCTATGCAAAATTTTCACGTATTCACACACGCGTTCTTCAGTTGCCTGAAAATATTCGGTCTTTGGTCCCGAAAATGCACCTCTTGTTGACTTGGCCAATTTCAACTTTTCTTTCTGCAATCTCCATCTTCGAACATTGGATTCACATAGTCCATACTTTCTTGCTACTTGAACATTATTTGTTTCTTCGGCATATTTAATCACCATTAATTTATAATTTTCATCATGAGTATTATGCTTATTAATACAAATTTGTGATGGAGATGAACCCTTAATTTCTACGTGGTCTCCCATTTTAGTACATGGGGTTAGATAATTACGATTTTATATCATCCACCAATGTTGATATAGGATCATGTGACCACTCAAATAATGTGAAAACCCCAGCCTTAAACGGTAACAAAGCACAGGTAGTGCTAAATTCAATATTCTAGCCTTCATAATTTATTCATTAATATTCATCGTAGGTCAGATATTTACTTTATGGAAAATATAGTATGTATAGTAATATTGAATGCGCGAAAAGTCATATGATGTAGGGGAAGGCGATTATGGAGAGGGAAGCTTTAAGGGGAAGTGAAACATATGAAGGTGCAGCTCTGCAGGATTGCTAACGCATGGGAATTGAAGGGAACTTATGCGAAGAGAATATTCCCGGTCTTCTGAAACACGGGATTGAAAAGTATTACAAAGTGGGGGATATATACATTTTGAAATACGAAAATGAAAAATTTATTGGTTTCCCGTAAACATTTATTTATCTATCTATCATTTGAATGCAATGGCAGTGAGAGAGGTGCTGCCATCTATGGGCGACTATGAGATTTAACTCTAACCCAAAATTTTCCTCGGGCTCGCATTTAAGCCGAGGGGTGATTTTTTCATGATCAATTTTGACAAAAAAGATCGGCTTGTATTCGGGTAGATACGATATTTATTGTGAAAGATTTCCATCCTGGATCTTCAAAGTTAGTTGAGATGGATATCAACAAATGTCTAAAATCACAATTTTTTTACCTCTGTCTTGGAAGGCAGAGGTTCAAGAATCTAAATTTTAAATGTCTTCTGGGCTTCACTATCCTTAAAACAACCCCCTCTGACATAAGGCACCCAAATACAATTTGACATTCTTACCTAAAGCGCCCGTTTATGATATGATTTCTTTTTATTCTGTTGGAGAGTTATAAATGACTTTTTTGTGTAAGGTCCGTTTCCCCTCACTCTGTACACTTCTCTTGCATTAAGTTCCCTTCTCTATAAACACTGAAAAAAAATAATTTTCTCAACGATGCCCGACTGTTATGAACCAAACAACAAAATAGATGAAACAGCTTAGAAGCCGTCATAATTTCAGACAAATTTGATTTTCCTCTGTGATGGACATGGTATGTTATATGCTAGAAAGTCTTTTCTCAACCTCTAAGATGCAGAGTGCTGGAAAAAAAATTTTTTTAACGCTTGGATGCTTTTTAGTATACCACCAGGAAAACGGAGTATATGTGGAGAACTAAAACCATCTCATAGTAAGAAAAATGTTTAACAATATTATATTAATTATTAAATATTTCCTAAAAATTCAAACCATCTACGATCAATATTGACTGGGTTTTTGTCAGTTATGTGAACTACGGTCTTTAGGATGCGATGTCGAAAATTAAAAGGTTCAAAACTGGGGATACTAGACATTTAAATTCAGACCAGAGAGTGTCATATTGCATTAAGAGTTTCATATAGCTCTAATTTCAAAGTTGTCGTTGTGGATATTAATTATTTTCCTAGATATGCAAGTAGATTTTCTGCAATAAAACTATGAAATCATAACTTTTAATTATACTAAGAAAACTGATAAGCAAGGTGACAGATTTTGTGAAAAGCCTGCAAGAAAATAGTTGGCTGTTTCTTTGATTACAGTATAACCTTCCAAAAATCAGGTCCTGAGAACTAGACATTTCAAAATTGCTGAGCATATACCATATTTACTTGTAACCAGCACCCTCGTGTACCACGTACACCCCTGTTTTTGGGCCAATTCGGAGGGAAAAAAATAAATTTGTGCTGGAATTCTACAGAGGCAGAAAATTAGAAAAAAATCTAAGTGTGGGAATTCCCCATTGGTGCATTCTTTCCTGGGTTAAAGGAGTGTCAGTGGCTCACAATGTATTTGACGAACACGGATATCAGACACCAACTTATTACTGCAAAAGTATAGGTAGAAATTGGTAGTAGTTAGTGACAGGACTGGTTATTTTGAGTAACAATAATAAACTTAAAACTCATTTAAAAGATACAGCGTTACTATTATAAAAATATTACTTCATCTCAATCTTAAGATGCACCAACAGCATTATAAATGTTTGCTTGGTCATATAGATACACGTATACTTCGTAGAATTCTTTGTTTTCTGCAAGGATAAACATAGATGTAAGAGTGTTGCAGTAAATTTACTATCAAAACTTGCAATTTTTAAAACTTGGTCAGAAATCTTCATGTATGATGCGCAGTCCCTTTTTTACCAACATTTGGGGAAAAAGGTGTGCAAGGTACATGAGTAAATATAATATGTCTTCTTGTAGTTATTTTTACCTTTTAAAATATCTTCTCTCCTATCTCTGTTACCACAGACAAAGCACTTGCCTCTTTAACATCCCATTAACCTGTATTATATTTTTCTGACCTGTGCTTATCGATTGAGGAATGGGAAAGTGATATTTTTATAAGTATAGTATATTATGACTATTTTATTATTTATTTCTTAGTCATTTTTTTCAATATTATTCTGTTTAAATTTATGATATTTGCTACTGAAGAAATGATTCTGTTCTTTCCAAAGTTAACCAATTTGTGAAATTTGTTTCTCCAGAAATTGGCAACTTATTTTTCCCAAGGATGTTGGATTTATGAGGTTTTACTGCACTGTTTTACTTTGCACATAAAACATGTTTTCATATTTTTTAAATGAGGATAATTTGTAATCTCCTGAGTCATTCGACTGATTGCCATTTTTAGGTCTGAATTTGCTAGTGGCAAACCATCCTGATGAAGTGGAGATCTTAAGAGATGAGGTAGCTAGAGAGCTTAGTCATGCACTGAATGCCATCAAACTCCAGGAGAGAGGAGTTTATGTTCAGGCATCCACCCTTGGATCACTTGAAGCTTTGTTAGAGTTCCTGCGGACATCTAAAATTCCTGTGAGTAAAGACTTATATATAATAATAATAATAAGGCATGCAATGTATGTTTTTGAGGAAGCTATGTAGAAAGAATTTTATAAAACTTCATTCTTAAGAATATCTTTCTGCTCTATGTATTCTCATGGGTACTCTTTGTTGTGCAGTCACTACTTGATTTTAATTGTGTTAGTCCTCTTTGAATAGGAAATGTTTTTGTTTGATATTCTTGTATAAGCAGTGCTTTTTACTTTCTCCATATACAGCTGAACCTCATAAACCCAGCAACCTTGGGATCTAGCATTTGCCAGGTTTTTGAAAATTTATAAAAAATCCTTAAGTGATGTACATTTTTGGTAATTGATTATATAATTAAATTGATGAATAGCAATTAAAAGGGAACCCATTATCAATAAATACTATTGCTAATACATGCACTAAAACGAGGAATTATAAATGAACCATTAAAAAGTAAATAACGAACATGAAATAAAGCGTATATCTAATATGCATTTACAACATTATTTTCTTCACATTATTCTAAGAATTTTTTTTAAACAGATCAGGCAAACTAGCTTGCTTCATGCATTTTGATTTTTCCTTCATAAGTTTATCTTGTATTCGATACAAACATGTAATCTCTTGAAAATCAATGCAAGAGCATTGTTCTAAAACAGATATTGTATCTGTGGTCAACTGTATACAGCGATCTATTGAAGGTTTGTCCTTAACTATCTCTTGATCATGGTTACTTTCATTTTCTTCATCTTTTTCATGCTCAGGTTTCAGAACCATGTCCACTATTTCGACTATTTTACGTCAGTTAGCTGAAGTACGACAGTTAAAAGTTTAATAATTTTGGTTGTATTTGTGATAAAAGCAAACTGTAAACTGTATTTAGAAGATAATATATTTTAATTTTAGCATAATTAACTTTCAGATTGTCAAAGTTCAACATAGCTATCATCTGTTAGGATACAATGTTCAATCCGATTTTTCAGCTCCTTGAAAACATTCTCCATCTCTTCTTGAGTTATTGTATCAATCACATGTATTATTCTCGTGAAGAGTTCCTCCAAAGAACAAAGTTTCAAGGAGTATACTACGCTTTTAACATGTCCCCATAAAAAAAGTCCAAAGGGGACAAATAAGGTGAACGAGGTGACCAAACAATTGACCCGCCTCTGCTGATCCATTTTTCTGGGAAAACATCATTCAAGAACTGCCGCACATTACGAACATAGTGGCATGGTGCTCCGTCCTGCTGGAAGATAGTATTGCGTAAAAGACCTTATTGCGTCAGTTTGGAAATAAAATAATTTTGCAGCATTTCAAGGTAACACTCGCCATTAACTGTTGTTTCTTCAAAAAAGAAAGAACCAATTATGCATGATTTTCCTAGAGCACACCAGACATTAAGTTTAGGGGAATCTCTTTGATGTTGCCAAATTTCCTGATGCTTCTCTGTCCCCCAACTGCGACAATTGTGGCGGTTGACTTTGCCACTAATATGAAATGTTGCTTCATCACTAAACATTAGGCTATCAAGAAACTCAGTATGCTCTAGAATCTTTTCATTAAACTGGTGAAAAAAACTTAACCTTGCATGGCAGTCTTCTTCCTGTAACATTTGATGCACTTGAATCTTATAGAGATGCTTATGCAATTTCACTTTGAGAATTTTGTGGATTGTTGTTTTTGGGATGACTAGCTCAACAGATGCCCGTTTTACCGATTTTTGCGGGCTTCTCTGAAAAGCTTCTCTTACAGATGCTACGGTCTCCTCAGTTGTTCCAGGCCTCCCAGATCTCGGTTTGCCATTTACAGAACCAGTTTCCTTAAACTTTTTCATCCATTTTGAAATTGAATTTCTATGTGGTGCTTCCTTCTTGTAATGTGCAGTGAATCTTCGGTACTTGTGTACTAACAGGGAGCCCAGTGTATTAACGGGGAGCCCAGCGGTAACGCTACTAAACTAAATTACAATGAAAATGTAACAATCACATTTGACTTTCTGGTTAATACACAAGTACCGGAAGGATATATTGACGAGCCTTCAGCTCGCTTTGTTTTAATGGGTAGTCGTCTCCGGGCGCTACCGCGCCCTTCGCCTCGCCCGGAACCAAACTATCCCTCCCCGTTGTCTGGTGATTGGGTTTGTAAATGTCGAGACTGGCCAGTCAGATGATTATTATTTTTATTTATTTTATGGGGGTTCCGTCCCAAACCCCCGAGCAAGAGGGGGGGGGGGGGGACCCAACTACAGTAGTGCCGTTTGTTTTTTGTCATTTTGTTTACATTTTGTAGTAGGGGGGTACCCATGTAAAGAAGTGCCGATATTTAAATTATTATGAATAGCATTATAAGGCAAAGTTATTATTTCATATCGTAAAAGAATACAGTCATCCTTAGTGCCATAAATTACATTTTGAATATGTTTTTTAAGTAGCGTTACCGCTGGGCTCCCCGTTAATACACTGGGCTCCCCATTAGTACACAAGTACCGAATCTTCTTCTAACAGCGAATGAGCTCATTAGCTCTGGTAGCCAGAGCACACAGTTTACTTTCCCGTCTACTGAAGCCATTTAGTAAGGTTAGGAATCTAAAATAAAAAAGTAAATTATTATTAGGAAAAAATTACAACTATGACCATTCTGTTCATTAAAAATTTAAATTAATAGCTTTTAAATACAGTTTACGGTTTGTTTTTATCACATATACAACTAAAATTATTAAAATTTAAAAAGTGCACATGGGCTTTATTACCACCCTGTGCATATATATCAGGGATGTTAAACGAAACCGGAACAAATGAAAAGGAACCACTTTCGATGGTTTCGGTTCAAGGAACGATTTAGCAGAATAGAACGAAACACGGAACGAAATTCTTGGAACGAAAGTAGTTCCGGAACAAAAGCGGAACGAAATCTTTTGAATGAAAGGCCGTACGGAATGAAATTGAGTGATTCTTATTCGGTTCGCGGAATAAAACCTTTTGTTCTGATGGTTGAAATATAGTTCTGATATTCGTTCTTCCCGATGTCTATGATGACATATCGCAGTTTATATTTGTAAAACACCTGAGAAAAATCCTTAGGCAATCGGCACTGGGGACCAACACGGTATCGAGCAGCAGGTGAGTCATATATTTGCGTGGTGGAGGATAAAAGATGTGAAATACACTGCTTGGGAACTCCTTTGCTTTCAGAGCAAAATGCTGAGACGTGGTATTATTCAAGGCTTCTTTTAAATGGGTACTGACTCTCCGAGAATAGCAGGAGTTGCAAATAGACTCTCACTTGCTTATTTGCGAGAGTATTATTGGTATGCATTGATGCGGAAGGTCATGTACAAATATTGAATTCGTTAGAACAAATCAATACGTTCCTCATAATTAATTTGACTTTGGTAACTCCAAAAGCCTTAAAAGGTTAAAGCAACCATGTTATTGTTTATTTTAGTGTGTAGTTGGTGAAAGGTATTGAGCTCATTTGGCCGGAAAGCCATGTTTCAATCCAAGATCGAATATTTTTTAGCTCTGCTATGGCTTGAACAAAATTCAAAAATCAAATTAATTTTGATCAAGCCATAATAGAGCTCAAAAATATTCGATCTTGGATTGAAACATGACGTTCCTCATAATTGAAAGGTGAGATATTTGGCGTCCATCAGAGGAACATTTTTATATGCATTATTTGGGGTATAGATATTTAAATTATTATGAATAGCATTATGAGGCAAAATTATTATTTCATATCGTAAAAGAATACAGTCGTTCTTATTGCCGTAAATTATGTATATTTTGAATATGTTTACAGAATTCACCGCTACATAGTGCTGGCGCTGTATACTGCTATTAAGAAAAAGCAAAATATTTCCGAAATGGATGGTTCTACGAAAATTTGTTTCAAACAAAACTTAGAAGAAATATTATTCTCTACAACTTTGGTCCTCACAAAGATTACCAATAACGATGTTTTTAAGGAGATATTTGACAAACTGAAAAACCGGTTATTTATAAATAATTCCTAAACAATAACTCCTATGGAAAATTGTTTCAAATGAAAGTTGTAGGAAATTACATTCTCTATAACTTTTGTATAGGATTGTATATACAATAATGATGTTTTAACAGAGAAATATCGCAAAAACCGAATCAGGTTTCGAATAAACCTCAACTTCCAGTTAACCGTTATTGTCCAAAAACTAATCAGTTCGTTGTGATCATGCTAAAGTGTTATATATGAAGTTTGGTAACGATATGGCAAGTACTTTTTGAGTTAGAGCGCCCACAATCACATACACACGCACGCACACACAGACATCATTCCGAAAATAGTCTAAACATGTTCTAGGGACCTCAAAACTTGTATTTCCGTTGAAATCTCAAAGTTGATTTTTTTCATGATCACAATACTTTCCCATTACTTCGTATGGAGAAAGTAATAATGATGTTTTAACGGAGATATTTTGCCAAAACCGAATCGGGTTTCGAATAAACCTCGACCTCCGATTAACCGTTATTGTCCAAAAACTAATCAGTTCTTTGTACCCATACCAAAGTGTTATATATGAAATTTGGTATCGATATGGGAAGTACTTTTTGAGTTAGAGCGCCCACAATCTCACACACACGGGCGCACATGCACACACACAGGCATCATTCCAAAAATAGTCTAAACGTGATCTAGGGACCTCAAAACGTGTATTTCCGTTGAAAGTCGATTTTTTTTGTGATCACAATACTTTCCCATTACTACATATGGAGAAAGTAAAAATACATCTACGTAAAGCATAAAGAAAGTTTACTGATAATAACTTTAAGAAACTATATTTCTTTCCAGTTATAAAACTTATGCAGAATATTTACACATAAAAAGAAAATATAACACATACAGAAATTAACTTTTCTTTGTAAAGGCATTAGTAATATAAAAATTTAACAAAAATATTCGAGCTTATCATATCTCAAAAATACTAATAATAATAATAATCTACAAATTCAGAGGAAAGGCGGCTCCGCAAGGAATTAAGGACAAACTTTAAGTGGGAAAATGATCGCTCTACACTGACTTGAGTCATGGGCAGTGCAAGAGCAGTCATTCCAATAATATAAAGTTCTGGGTCACTGAACCTTTTTGACTCCCAGAACTGCAACACTTTCTCCGTCTTGGGGATCCGTGGTATTGCAGCAAAGTCTTTCAGCAGTCTCTTGATGTCCTTCTTGTGGTGTTGGCAACGTTGTTGGGTCTCGTGGCTACGGAGGACTTTTTCAACATAATCTTCGCCGTTCTCGTCGTCTTCAGAGATGCCACCTTGACATTTATCATCTGCTCTGTCCTCATGGCCTTTCTTTAGAGATACGATTCGTTTAAATAGCTTCAGAAGATGCTCCTCGGCTATCGTCTTATTGTCCTTGGAGAGAATGACGCTATATCTCAGATCAACGTAAATCGCTGCTAAAAAGCCAGGTTCTCCAAAAAGCTTGGCCTCCCTCTGGTTCATTGCCGTTACAATATTATTGGCCACAGGATAATCCATCCTCTTCGTTTCTCCCTTGCACTGTAGCCATGCATGGAGAAAGTCTCCGGCCAGAAGGTTCTCAACTTGTAGTCTTTTAGTGGCGACTCTGGCAGGAAGTAAGTCTGCTGCAATTTCGGTAAGGCTGAACCATTCTGCAGCATTAAGGTTAGTCCCCGTAACTTCCATACATACGTTCCGTAACTCAAGTAAACTCTTCAGCATGTCATGGGTGGAATGCCAGCGAGTTATGCAGTCCAGTGTGGGCTTTCGTCGGTCAAAACGATTTAGGAGACCGGCAGTTATTGGAGTACGTAGCTTAGTTACTATCTTCCGAGCCTCGTTGATTAAACCAGCTACATCCTCATCCTTAATGGCATCATAGACAGCAAGCTGTAATGTATGAGCAGCACACCTCATGCCAACCACCCCATCAGATCGTTCCATTGTCCCCATCAGTTTTTTCATGGCAAGAGGCCACTCTCCAGAAACCAGAGCGTCACTATCTGTGTCTTCAAATGATTCTATGACAGATGTTTCTCTTCTCGTTTCAGAGATATACCTGCGTATGTCATACTCGTCTGTCTCATCGTCAGTGCTTGACTCGTTTTCATTCTCGTCGGCACCGGCTTCACCAATTAACTTCATGGACTTAACCATGTTGGCCGCATTGTCCGTTGTTAAACTATATGTCTGAGAAACCAACACTCCGTATCCATGCAAAACGATCAGTATTTCATCTCTGAGCTTCTACCCTGTGTGTCTCTCCAGTAACTCCTTCAAGCAAAGGCACCGTAGCACTAACTTTCTGCCGGAGCAGAATTGCACATTTACACCTAGCACTGAGCGATTGAGACGTGTGGCCATGTCAACCTTGACACTAACCATTCTCCCCTTTAGTTCTTCGCTAATTCTGTCTCTCATTAGCTTGCCCCCCTCCTTCACCCACTGTGTTACGTTCTGGCGGTTGATCGACAACTGTGGATCCTGTGCTCGAAGTGCCTGCAAACGAAAAAAATATCATTACTTTTTAGCGCAAGCGATGAGGCTATCGATTCATTGGAATACTTATGCGGGGATTACTAGAATTAATCCCCCTTTTTCCTGAAATTTTGTATCGCGTACGTTAGAAATAGAGTACGGTTCATTCCATAACATACCTGCACTAATGGGTCCATTAGCATCTTATATCCACTATCGTTAAATAGGCTAAATGGTCGCCCATTAACAGTGGTGAGCTCCACACATGATTCTATGAGCCTCTTTTTATCAATTAAGACAGTTATTGTTGATGCTTTACGTTTGCTTGACTGCGATTGCTGTTCCTCACAGTCACTGGAATTCGATTCTCCTGTGAATTTAGAAAATATAACTATATATTTGTGAAGACTTTTAGATAAGGTAATTAGATAAGGTATCCAGGTATAATAAGAATGAATATTTATTTATTTAGATAAGATACCCATGTAATATTTGACTTCAAACGGGGTTCTTACTCCCTCAATTTTTCTTAAAATCGATATCCTAGTTACTAAGGCTGAAAATTTGAAAACATACAAGAGAACGTAGTAATGGTCCGGTTTTCTTAAAGATTGAAGCACCAAATAAAAGTTTTTCTATAAATGTTTTATGAATTAAATGTAACACTTGACAGGTAGATATTTAACAAACTGAAGATATGCAACGAATAAAGATAGTTAAACTATGCATGCACAAATCTGCAATTTCTATGAGACCTATTGTGTCATGTATTGATCCTCCCACTTCTTTCAAAATGGCTAGTTAACAAATTTAATAACCTACCTCCTCTCTCAAATGATTTGGATTAAAAAAATACTGATGATTTCATTGAGAAAACCAAAAATTTAATCCTTAGTGAAACATAAGTGTTGATGTCTTTCAATGTCTCGTCTCTTTTCCCTAGTATCCCAATAAATACTACACAGTTTTCTCAAAGAGTGGCTGAATAATATAGGTATTTTGGCCAAAAAATCTGCTGAGTACATCAAATTTTCTAAACTCTGCCTGGAACAAAAATTTTACAACATGATGGAACAGCTATGGGGAACCCACTTTCACCTTTTTTGGCCAATTTATTCATGTATTTCTTTGAACATAAATGCAAAACGAGTTTCCAATATTTTCCTGACACTTGGCTTAGGTATGCCTTATCCCTTCAAGTGCACAAGACGTTTACTTAAATTGCGTGTTTGAGGTCAGATGAGGTTTTTAAAAATTTGCGAAAATTCTTGATTTCGATTACTGAAAATTGAAAAATTCGTAACTTTTTCATTTTTATTGGATTTGTAAAGATTTTTTGAAGATTTTAGTAGAACGTAACATTAATAAACAATTTCTTTTACATTATTTTACATTAAGCACACTCTTTACAGGAGAGAAGAGAAATACGAAATATGTAAACCAGTTAGCTCGCACCCGTGCTTTCATATATCTTTCAGTATTACGAAAACTATAAACGGCATTGATATACAGTCTTTTTTAAAATAATATTTCGGCTTTTATTAACGTTTCATTCACAGGATGTACCTACCTAAACCAAATAGGGAAAAAGTTTCTCGCAGGTCAACTTTTTCATGTCTTGACTAAAAATTTGAAATAAATTTTACGTTTCATATATTTTTAAAAGACATTTCATAAAGCTTATAAAGTTTTGAGTTGTACAGTAGTCATTCATAGTCATTATAGAAGTTACATGGTGAAATTTGTCCTATTTCATTCAGTAGAAACGGAGCTATGATGTTATATGTATCAGAATGTACGCATGATAAGAAAATTAAAAAAATTAAAAGTTTTTTAAAAAGGCATTTCCTTTATCCCATTTACCATGAAATTTACAAGAAAATATAACTTCAATGAATCATCTATATTGAAGTTTTTTACTAGCATTCACTTCAGACGTAACTTCTTGAGAGCGACACGAGAATATTTCTCCTGCGAAGACCTGAGTGTAAGGGCATGTCGCAAGCGCTCGCTCCGAAACTTTCACATACTATGCATCATCAGTGATTTATGTTTGTAAACAGACCTTGAACCCAAGAAGAGACGTTTCTTCCTCTCTCTCGTACTATAATGGTCTCAAGGAATGCTGAAACAAGGACATGGCCCAAAGAGAGCCGAACAATGGTTTTCGTTGTTCAGCTCTCCTCGCTTATACCTCTCAACCTCTGACTCATAAGAAAAACCAAAGAGAAATCGAATTTTTTTGCAGATAAGCAGTCTAGATCTTGTTTCACTTTGCAGTAGTATTCATGTCGAGATACGGTTCCTCTCAGCATTGGATACGGGATTTTTAGAAGACGCGATTCCCCTATTCATGAAAAATCAATCACAAAATTTAATGCACATTAAGTGTAATGAAAAAGACAAAAAGATTGCAGAATGACGATAAATAGGTAGGCCAAAGGTTCCACTTTTAAAATATATAAAGGTTACCCATATTTAAGAAAATTTACTGTGTCAAAAAAAATAAAGAAAGGGTACGCAGGAGGATCGCATGTAGAGTTTTTGTCCGACGTACCCAGTACGATGCTGATGGGTTAAAAAGATTTTCCACAATTATGGGTTTAAAATTGCCTTTTCCTTGCTAAGTAACCTAAAAGATCCTATCCCGATTCTTGAAAAAGCTAGAATTTACGAAATTATGTGTGGTAATTGTGACAAAATTTATATTGGTCTAACCAAAAGCAAAATCATTACCAGGTTCATAGAACACTTATCATATTTTAAAAATGGAAATTTTGAAAAGTCCTGCATAGCAACTCATATCCTTCAAACCGAACATTCTATTTCTCTAAAAAACCTTCAACTCTTGAAACCTATGTCCTGTCACTTAAAAATAAAAGATTGAAAAAATAAATATTTATCTTGGGTGTATCCAATAGTCACAACAAGATTATGAAAATTGGTACAATATAAATTGCACAAACTTTCTCATATATATATCAGTAGCGTATTGTGATCGTTGATGGTGGGTGTGCGATTTGGGCAGGAAAAAGGAAAGAATGTTTTATGCAACCTGTACTACATCAAGGAAAACTCCAACTGCCATCTCTAGGGAAATAGCAGAACTACTAGTACAGTACTGCCCTCTTGCAGGTTTTGAACGAATTATATCTATTCTTACAAGGTTACCTGGCATTTATCCCGTAAATATAGAATACATTGCTCAATTTTTAATGTGGTTTTTTTTATAAAAAATTGGTTACATGTAAAATGAAATGTTTAAAATCGCATGTGAAAGAACAAAACTTACTGGTAAAATGGAAGTACTGTGTACTTACAGCTGCCAGAATATCAACAAACTAAAGTCTGATTCCAACTTACGACTCTCAATGTTCCTGAAAATTGCATTTTAAGTCAAATATCAATTTCCCATAGGCTTACATGTTATAAACTGAGATGCACTTTAATAGTTAAAGAACCAACGAGTTATATATTGTATAATACAGGTCAAGTTAGTATAAAAGTTGTACAATAAACATTTTTAAGACAAAACAATCAATAACTTAACACCTACAATGTGGACGAGTTGTATCGTCTAACTGAATTTTGGGCAAAAATACCTACAAGAAAGTAGACTCGGAGCACGTAAGATATTGGATATTTGAAAGGCTGTTTCAAAACTAAATGTAACACATGAGCGTAGCAATGTGTAAAAAGCGTTAAAGGGTATGTATTGATAACTCTGCTCAGTAAACCATCTACATGTATATTCATTACACATGCCCCATCATAAGTTTGTCCAACCAATTTTCTCTCAATTTTAAATTCTTGAACTATATTGGCAGCATGATTAAATAGAGCGCTAGAAGTTCTATCAACACTAATGGCTGTAAATCCAATCAACCTTTCATGTATTTCCCCATCATGCACAAAATGCAAAACTGTTGAGGGCTGTGATTTTTACATGACATCCAAAATTTCATCCAGTACAATGGTTATAAAAGTTGCTGAATCAATTTCATTTTTATTTCATCTTTGATGACATTAGATGTAGACTTGATAAGATTATTTTGAACAGTGGAAAAAATTACTTGAAACTATTTCAATGAGTATCTAAAAGAGGATCATAGTCGCGAAGTTCATTTAAAAATTCTATATAATTACCTCTATTCATTGAATTTTTAGACTCATCATGACCTCGCAAAGGAAGTTCTTGTTTAGATAAATAACAAATTGCTATACAAAAACATACATACATACAAACACTTTATAGATGTATAGATAAACCATCCAAATTACAAATTCTTTTACATTAAATATAACCTGGACTGTATTATTTCCAAAATTACTTGCTCATGTAAAACTTTTGGATAGTGATTTTTTAAAAGCTCTCATTTTATGCACTAAAAATATAAGTTTGTAATATGTGTAAATAATGAATTAGGTCAATCATAAAAATGAAGCTCAAAAAAGACAGGGAAATGCAAATTTCATACTCAGGATAATTTTGGATGGGTGGTATCTCTGCTTCCTCCTGGGGAGGAGGGATTTTGGAAGGGTCGGGTTGGATATCCGTTCTGAAGGGAGAGAGAGGGAATCCCTCACCCATCACCTCTCTCTTACCCTCTCCCCTCCCTTCCTCTCTCCCTCCCCTCCCTCACCATGCGTAGTGTAGCCCTCCCAATCAAGGACTTCCTTCTTAGCTACAGGATACAGCTCATTGTGGGCAGGCTGAGGCAGTGGGTGCCTTGTCCCTTGGGGTCCACAGAGGAAGGGGTATGGGTTGGTGGTGATTAGGTGGGTTGGCTGAAGGGTTAGGGATGGAAAGGGTAGGGTAGGAAAGGCTTTTATTATTAATTTGGGTGTTTCTTTTTGAAATTATTTGAATCTAGGAAACTCAACATTGCCATCTGCTGTTTGAAATTAGATGTTTTTTGCAGTAGCTTTACCTGTTTTAATAATATGGCAATATTAATAAAGCGAAATAGTCTTTTTGGGCTGTAAAGTCTTAATATTACACAGCAAATTTCTGTGTTATACTCTTGGTTTATCCGGCTTCCATTTTTAAATAGTATTTTTTTTCTCCAAAGTTATTTCATGGGTAGTATTGATAGTTTACTGGAATTAAATCTTGAAAGAAAAGACATCCATTGAATTATAAGATATAATTTGTCAGAAAATTTTCTCTCTTAGGATTGTGATTTTAATGGATAGTAATTAATATTTTTGCAATGTTTCTTTTCTTGAGTCTTATCAAGAATACGATATAGCATGCATCTTTTCATTCAAGGCATGATAAAAATAATGATCAAATTTCTTTAAAGTAAGAAAACAGACAAGCCAAGAGCTTTTATCAAAGATGTCCTTATCACAGAAGAGTAGTTGGGAAATTTTTATCGACCAAAAGCATGAATTAAATGCTGGTGGCTATTTTCTGCAGCCATCCTCATTGTTCCTAATCAGTGATAGGATGTTACATTTCAAACTATGTACTACAAATTTGTATAATTTTTGGTGGGATGAAAAGTAAAAATATGGAAAATTCCTGAAGTTTCTTTGCACATGGAGAGTTAGGAGTGCAAAAATGTTTTCATATCAAGAAATTAGAATGGACGTTTTTGTAATGTTTGAATGAAAGTGTTTTCTTCCAAATACCAATTTATATAAAAGCAGTTAACCACTTGGTTGTATTTTTAGGTCAAATGAATGTGGGATATAAATTTTGTATAGTTAATTAATTCTGTGAATTTTTTAATGTAACAGCTTTTTCTAGCCTACTTTATTAATACAATAAGTCAAGTATAACTTTTCTGTCATAAAAATTAGCTTCGTGAAGGAAGTGCTGTAAATGTCATATGAGAAAATGAAACAAGGAGTTAAGAGACAATTAAAGAAAGAGAACATAGCTGTAATGATTTTCAACTTTACACATATTTTAGATAGTATTATTATTCTCCTGTCAGTTTTTACTTTCTCCATACGTAGTAATGGGAAAGTATTGTGTTCACGAAAAAAATCGACTTCGAGATTTCTATGGAAATACACATTTTGAGGTCCCTAGAACATGTTTAGACTATTTTCGGAATGATGTCTGTGTGTGAGCGCGTATGTGTGCGTGTGTGTGCATGTGTGTGTATGTGATTGTGGGTGTTCTAACTCAAAAAGTACTTGCCATATTGTTACTAAATTTCATATATAACACTTTAGCATGAGCACAAAGAACTGATTAGTTTTCAGACAATAATGGTTAACCGGAAGCCAAGATTTATTCGAAACCCGATTCAGTTTTTGCAATATTTCTCTGTTAAAACATCATTATTATATAAACAATTCTATACAAATGTTATAGATAATGTAATTTCCTACAACTTTTATTTGAAACAATTTTCCATAGGAGTTATTGTTTAGGAATTATTTATAAATAATCGGTTTTTTCGGTTTCCGTCAAATATCTCCTTAAAAACGTCGTTATTGGTAATCTTCGTGAGGACCAAAGTTGTAGAGAATAATATTTCTTCCAAGTTTTGCTTGAAACAAATTTTCGTAGAACCATCCATTTCGGAAATATTTTGCTTTTTCTTAATACCAGTATACAGCGCCAACACCATGTAGCAGTGAATTCTGTAAACATATTCAAAATATAATTTACGGCAATAAGAACAACTGTATTCTTTTACGATACGAAATAATAATTTTGCCTCATAATGCTATTCATAATAATTTAAATATCTATACGCCAAATATGGAGAAGTCATGTGTTGGCCACATCAGATTTTTTGCTATTTTATTCAAAATAAGGTTTTCATTTGTCGTGTGTTACATAAGGGAGAAATATGTGATCGTTCAGCTATTGGTCGAGTTAAGAAGTGAACGAAACATCAGAATCTTTCTTTGGGAACCTTATTTAATTAATATCTTGAATACGTGTCCATGAAAGTTTTTAAAAATATAATCTGTTAAAGGAAGTTTGGTAAGACTGGGAGTCTTAGCACGTTCAATAATTTCAATTTCAATATTTTTCTTCTGTTTCCTAATTTGAATAACCATTTTCTAATCATAACCTGTAGAAATGGAATTAATGAATGTTAAACAATTTATTTTCTCTGAATAAGTTGTTTGTAATTTATATATTTCATATTTATTTTTCCGTTTCCACCCAAATTATTTTTAAGTCAGCCAAATTTAGCAAAGGTATTTTTATTTTAAAGCATAAAAATTTTTGCTCATCAATTAATTTGCAAAAGTGCTACAATTATTGTTCCAGCAAAATGGTTTTATACATCCTTTGATTAGGTGAGAAGTAATCGAGAGAGATATTTATGTCTGACTGCAATAGGTGAGTTTATGCATCTAATATTAATTTATGGTAAATGGAAAACTAAATAAAATCTATTAAACTGAAACAAAATGTATAGCATTGATGCTTAATGAAATTGAATGAAATCTGTTTTTTTCATTTTCATTAAAACTAGTTATCAATTAAGTTTTATCGAATCATCCAGTTTGACGGGAAAAAATTTTTTTAGTGTCTTTCATTGGAATAAGCTGTGTTTCTTGATTCTTGTTTGTAAGTGTACTATAGTATTTATGTTGAACTAGATAACTGAAAACAGTTATAATAATATTAGTTATTTATAAAAATATAATTATTTTTCTTTGTTGATAAGTCAAATTCCTAAATTCTGTCTCTCTTCTTTTTTAGTATTCAGGCATTCGAATTGGACCAGTTGTTAAGAAGGATGTGATGAGGGCATCTGCTATGTTGGAGCATGAAAGCCAGTGAGTTAAACCAATTATAATTAATAATATTAGAAGAAAGATATTTTTGTTTTTCTCACCTTTTATCGCCACATCAAATGTTATATTACTTTAAGTTCATTGAAGTAAGAATACTGTAACCTTTTCTACAGATTTGCTATAGCCATTATTAATCATCTTCACAAACTACTCTTACACATTTAAATTATAAATTAATTTTCTGTTTTATGACTGGTTAAAAGGTTTTATTTCTGCCATGGAACAACTTTGAAAACATTTGAAGCTGGATATAAATATCAACCAGATCTTAGATGCTAGCAAAACTGCTTTATTGTAATGGAAGAAGATGCATACAAACCTAGTTAATTTTGAATTAGTCAACTGAAAATGAACTATATAAGTATATTGATTTAAAATGAAAGTTTTCTAAATCAAAACTATGGCTTGCCTTAATTTTACCCATAGCTCCAATCAATGTAAAAAAATTATTTCATTTGTGCATTTTGTTATCACTTTTGTTTTGGCATGAGGGGAGAAAGACAAAATGCCACCCCAGCTTGTGAGATATAAGTACAGGTCAACAGCAACACTGTCATTATGCTGTCTCTAGAAAAGCTCAGCCTGAAGCAGTTACCTTTAAAACTCATTCCACGCAATGGCCCTGGTGCAGTAATTGGATTAATTGAAAATCACCAAGAATAGTTTTATATGAATCTTCTCATAATAAAGCAATTTTGTTTGCATCTAAATGTTGGATGAAATTTAATTTGTTGCCATAATTCATGTTATCTCCCTCAAAATGTGTGTAATTGATAAAAATAACTCAATTCCTATAAAAAGTTTGTCTATTGGTAATATTGAAATTATCAATTGAACACCAGCTACATACATGGTAAGCTCAATAATTCTACTTAATATTAAAGTTGTATGTCAGCTCTTTTTTTTATAATGATAGTTGCTTCAAAAGAAGGCTGGTTTAATGTGCAATTCACTGTTTAATATATGACTTTGTTTGTACTTACTGTATATCTTCGAGTATAAGGTGATTTGAGTATAAGTCGAAATGTACTTTTTAGCCTAAAAAAACGTTTAAAATCCAAGACTCGAATATAAGTCGAAGCAAAGAAAACGAAAATAAGATAATTTTGTTAGTTACAAAAAACTTAATATATATACAGGTGAACCTCAACTTACGAACATGCAAGAAACAATTTGTATTTATGAACATTCCACATACCAATGAATTGCGCCTCGCACTTCATTTACGAACACACCCTCACGCAGTTACGAACATCGGTCACAGTAAGAACACGTAAACTTGTCAACACGTCATTTGCCGTTTGTATTCGAAACCATACGTGTTTAAATACGTATTGTTTTTATTACCCTTGAAATATGGAAAACAATTGTAAACGTAATGTTCGTAAAAGTGGTAAAAAAACGTCGAGTGCTTTCGATGGAAACTAAAATGGACATAATACATAGATCAGAAATAGAGGATCATATTTGCAATGGCTCTGTTCAGTCCGTGATTAGAAGTAAAAAACAAAATGCCGTCGTTGAAGAAATGAAACGGTGTTTAACAATTTGAATTCAGGATCAAAATAAAAAAACCAGCGCTTGAGTACTGAAGTGATTCTTCTCTTCAATCCACTCATTTGGGCAGGTTTTTTAAAGATAAAATATAAATTTTAAGTTTTCCTTTCAAACTGCGTAAGTACGGTGATACTGTATAATTCGCCTTCGCATTTTCTGCTAGTTAGCATGAATTTTTCATACTAATGCGCTTCAAGTCAGTCAAATGTTGTTTTTCGACAGTCATGTTTAATTATTGACCCAGAAAAATGTCTAGCTAGTTTGCGACTCGAATATAAGTCGAAAGTAGGGTTTGATCGGCCTAAAAAAGGAAGAAATTTCTCGACTTATACTCGAAGATATACGGTATTGTTAGATTGAACATTAAAATCTGTTAAATTATAAATTTTATTATATACATAGTGTTATAACTTACTGTTTTCATGTTATCATTTTTTTTTAAATGATAATTTACCAACTTGCATTAGAATTATGTTGTTAAATTATAGAGATTTATAGATCCTTGCTGTAAGAATTTTTTTGTATGGTTAATCTCTTTTATTTTGGAAGGTATGCTACGATTCTTGCATTTGACGTGAAAATAGAAAGGGATGCTCAGGAATTAGCTGATTCTTTGGGAGTAAAAATCTTCCAAGCTGACATCATTTACCATCTTTTCGACAAATTCATTGCTTATCGAGATGAATTGAGACAGCGGAAGAGGGACCAGTTCAAGCATATTGCCGTCTTTCCATGCAAGCTCAAAGTACTGCCACAGGTGGGATATTTACGTAATCTCTCATAATCCTATTTTCCCACTTCCCAAAAAAATCCTGCTCAAAAGAAATATTAACATTCCAACCGAATTGAGAATGTTTTTTACATTGTTTTGCATTTCATGTCACATTATTCTTTCTTCTAGTATATCTTGTCAAATTTTGGTGCATAGTTACATTAGTAGAATACTTATATGACAGCACTGCTGCTGGAAAACAAAATCTGGAACCTGGACGTTTCTCCCAAAGCATTTCACCCACGAGACATTTCACCCACAGACACTTCACCCACGGGACGTTTCACCCATAGATGTTTCACCCATGCCCTTTCACCCATAGTTTTTTCGCCCACAAGTCACTTCACCCACATAAAGTTTCATCCAAAGAACTTTCACCCACAGGTGTCTCACCCATGATTCAGAAAACACATGAAACGTATTAAAAATTTTAATATCATATGAGAGAGATAAGTATTAAATAATATTTTTTATTTTACCCATGTATCCAAATCTAATTTAATCCAAATAATATTTAATCTTATTTAATTTTTAAATTAAAATTACAACATATCATTTGGTTTAATACGTTTTTATTTAAAGGTTTTAAGATATGTAATTGAAATAAAATATTTCAATATGCATTTAAATATTGAAATTGGATTCACAAACACGAAGATAATCAGTTATGCGATTACACCGCTTGTATTCTTCATACTCTAGTGTAATTGACTGTAACTTCTCCGTAACTTTTTTATACTTCATCCTACTTGGTTCTCTTACCATTCTTCCAAATTCTACTTCAACCATCATTTTTTCATTATCTGCTCGCTCTTTTATAATTTCCCTCAGCAAAGGGAAAAAAGAGGGATGGCATGCATAAAATATAAAATAAAAGTTATTATTTAATACTTTTAATATATTTATTTAAATTTTTAATTCGTTTCATGCGTTTTCTGAATCATGGGTGAGACACCTGTGAGTGAAAGTTCTTTGGATGAAACTTTATGTGGGTGAAGTGACTTGTGGGCGAAAAACTGGGTGAAAGGGCATGGGTGAAACGTCCCGTGGGTGAAACATCTGCAGGTGAAACGTCTCATGGGCAAAGTGTCTTTGGGTGAAATGTCTCGTGGGTGAAGTGCTTTGGGGGAAACGTCATGGAACCCAAAATCTTTCTCTAATCTGATCTTATTGACAATATTTTATGGTGTTTTAATCCCTTCAACATCATAATTATTTCAAACTTTTTGTTGGAGAAATTGGCAGATGTGTTATTCATCTTTGAACCATGAGCTACCGTATCTGCCCAAATACAAGCTGATGTTTTTTTCAAAATCTGTCATGAAAAATCACCCCTCGGCTTAAATGCGAGTCTGAGGAAAATTTGGGTTATCGTTAAATCTCAAAGTCACCCTTAGATGGCAGCACGTCTCATTGTCTTCACGTTCAAATGATAGTATTATATTTTTCGTAAAGTAAATATTTGACCTACGGTGAATATTAATGAATAAATAATAAAGGCTAGCATATTGAATTTAGCACTACCTGCGCTTTGTTACCGTTTAAGGCTGCGTTTTTCACATTATTTGAGTGGCCACATTATTTGCATACATTGACGATGCAGACGATTACACAAAATGCATTAACGGCTTTGAATGCTCAACTGTTTGAATTTCGGTAAAACTTTACATGGAATGTGTATAATTATAAAAATGCAATTTCTTGAGGCAATGTAAATGCTAATTTCATTGAAAATAGACTTGGATGAAAAAATATCTTGGAGAGATCACTATTACTATATTTGACCTTTTGTGAAAATAAAGATGAATGAAATTATTGTCACTGAATGTGGAACGTTATTCAGCAACACAAAATTATTAATTGGAGTAATATTTGAAAATGTCAACAACTAAACCATTTCTCACTTATTTCTTTGATCTCAAATAATGTATTCTAAGCCATGCATGAATTCCTGGCACACTTCAGCATAAAATTACGAAATTTATGTTTTTGCTAAAAAATTGTGGAAATTTTTGGGAGGGGTCAGCTTAAATCCGGAGTCGGCTTCTATTCGGGCAGATACGGTATATAATATTGAATCTTTGGTTAATTAACCTGATGGCCTTTTCATTTTTATTTTTCCTTGAAACACATCTAATACAAGTTAGAACCCTGTTTTTTCTAAGATGAAATATATTTTTTAAAAGCCAAATTAGAAATTCTTCCTTTTTTGGCTCCTTCCTAAGAATCTTCAGCATTTTATTTCTCATATGAATTTATCATATCTTCATATATTACAATGTAACAGCAAAATAGGTATTAACAATGGCAGCAGAAATCAGCTTTGAGAAACGAAATATATTTTGAATTTTTTTTGTATAATTGTTGTGTAGACCTTGGGTTGAAATTTTTGTTTTTTGCATATCATTCACAAATACAGATAATGAACTTCTGTAATTAGAAATTTAATATAGCCTAACACCTGTTGTGAAAACCAGGTTTGAAGATGGTGAGCCCCAATTGTAACTTAAAGTTGTAAGCCTGGCATTTCATGGTTTAAGGATTTAATTCATCATTGTTTTTAGGCGCGTTTCGCCTCCAGCATGAGCACCTTTTATCGTCGGTCTGTCTGTCCGTCTGCATGTTCGTTCTCGGATTCTACGGAACGGATTTTCATGAAATTTGATATTAAGGACTTTCAATCAAATATAATAAGAAAATCGCAAAAATGAATCACGTAAACCAATCAGGAGTACCATTTTACTGGTGACAAAAAATGAACTTTCCGTCATATCTCGTAAAGTATTGCTCATATCGAAATATTTTTCAAATAAAACTTGTAGCACTAGTAAAGAAGAGTATTTCTTTTCCTTTATATTTTTATTGTAGGAGTAGCCGTTATCAAGAAAATCAAGCCAGAATGTCTTAATTCGAGTTGCACTTATAAATTTTCTTCCATGTTTACATCTTCATTGTTGCTAAAATAAACAATCTCACAAAAAAAACTTTTAATTTACTTAGTGTGCATGCAGTTTTATTAAATAGGAAGAAAATGGATTATTTATGATGAAGGAAAGAACTTGAAAACACTATTTCCCTTACGTACAGGTATATAATTTCTTTCTAATACTCCATTGCACGAAACGCACCCATTTGTGATACGCTGTACACTTTCCTAATTTGTGTATTATTATCATATAGCTGTCTTCAGGTTGCCATTTGCTATTATTATTATTCCATCATTTCTTTTATATTTTATTTTTTGTCAAATGAAATCATCAAACATTTAGTGCTGTTAAACTGTATCTCACTCAGTAAGTATTGGTATTGTGAGCGTATATCATCTACATATACTCCATTTTGTTGTATAGTAGGTATATAGCATTGAGTCACATCTTACCCTCTTGATCATGAAGAAGAAATATGAAATATTGCTTGAGGAGTAAATGGGCTAAATTACTATTATATTACATAGTATGTTAAAATAGAGAAACTATTCGTTTGGTTGGTATGAAAAATATTATTTTCAGACTTCGACTATTTATTGAGGTAGTTATAAAAAATTCATTAATATAATCTGCTGTTAGATACATAAAAAGTTTTGTATATAAAGTCACTTACTGAAAAATACAGAATAATCCAGCAAAATAATAGCCATATAGGATGCAGTTGAAAGTGTAAAAGCTAGTATTCTGTAGCACTTTGGCTTATGTAAATTCTTTTCAAAATTGAGCCACGCGAGTTTTATTAGAAGAGGATAAGACTGGTTGCAGTTATTGAAGAATTTATTGTTGAGCACTTAAATCATTAATGTTGAACAGCTATTTTAAAAGAAGCATCCAAAAATAATGAAAGCATTATAATGCTTATATCAATTTATAAAATACATTGGATGTGAAGGAAAAGTGTGATTTTTGTTAACTAAAGCTGAGTACAAGTGAAAGAATAGGAATAGATATCAAACTAAGAACGTTTCCTCATATAAGGGCTTATTGAAAGATAAAGGAAAAAGAGATAAAGAATGTTGTAATTGAAAGGCTTTGCTGGTTACAAATATATATTCGTTTCATTTTTGTTTGTCCTTTTTTTGTTAAATGCTTATAAATCTCACTTCAAAATATTTGCTTCATTAGTAACAAATGTTTTAGTGTATAAAATGAAATATGATTTTACATCAAAGTTTATTCTTGGAGTTGTATGTCTTTGTATAAAAAGATCCAGAGCACATTAATAGATAATAACCTTCATTAATTATAAATTTTTCATACATTTTCTTTGTTATTAACAAATAATTACTATGTAATTACACTAAATTCCCATGTGATATGCAAATATTACGCAAAGTTTATTCCAATCAAGTGAAACTTCAGATTGTGTTATGTATAAGGAGTACTTTTTAAGAAAGCAAGTTTATTGTTATAATGTTTTAAAAAGGAGAAAATCATTACATATCAAATCTGTTGAAGCCTTCGGAATCAGCTTCACAGTTCTAATTAAACTTAAATAATAGCTCAAATTTAGTTCATTAACGCATGAATCTGGTAAATCATCTTCAGGCAATATATTTTCTTTTTCGTCAGATGAATAATGTTTATGTTGATCAATGGCACTGTGTGAATATATTTCTGCTGCCATGATTCCATTTGTGAAATAATCAGTGATGATTTCTGCCTTTTTCCATTCTATATAACATGTCTTTTTTTTATTTTCATAAAACAAAGTTCTAGAATGGAAGGATATCAGTTGCATAAACACAGGGGAATTATGGGATTGGATCCCTCCTCCATGGAGCATTAATTCAATACTTGAACGGGTGATTATCCAGGGAAAGGGCTGTATTGGCATGGCATAGATTCCATAAAAAGCAGTATATCCAGTCGCATATAAGATGCATTGCTGACACAATGTTAAACACTAAAATTAGGTTGAAGCCAAGATTTCAAATCCTTTAACACCAATCATGACCCCCTTCGACAAATTCTGTTTAAATACACAGGAGGATAAAGTTGAGAAAAATAATGTTATTTTTTTAGGTCACAGTCATTCAAAGTGGTACCAGTTGACCTCCAAAGGGGGACTAAATAAATTGTTTTGTGTTTATGTAGGCAAGTTTATCTATATCTATAATAGCCGTCCGTCCCACCCTGTATCTCAAAAGCCGTTCGTCGTAGAGATATGTGGTAAACTGCGTTTTGTTTCTACAAGCTAGGAAGGCCCCTAGAAACTTCTCATTTTCATAAAGTCCTGGGTTCGAATCCAGGAGACAATTATATTTTCCCATAAGTTTACACGGGATTTTTGATTTTGCAGGGTGCAAGGTGTTTTTCCTTCATTCATTAAAACGTAAATATGAACCGATTTTCTTCGTTTTTGCTTTATTCGATGGCTAAAACTCTATACTATCTTATTCTTGTGATGTTTACATGTTACACGGTCTAATCATTCAGAAATACGCAATTGTTTTCGAAATTTTACAGATATTTCGTACTCTTTCTGGACGTTGTCAAGGGGACTGTAATTGTTGCCTCCGATTCAGTTAATGCCAATTAAACCTTCAAATAGGTGAAAGAATAGCGTTATTTGCTTCACACTTTGTTTAAGCATCGAAATTATTGCTGTAGCAATGTCAACATTTGTACATAGCAACATAAATATTTACGGATAATTATTCAGTTAACTGTGTATCAAAGCAGTTGAATCTTCCTATCATCATTTGAATGCTCGAATCTTATCTCTTTGTAAGTAGAACCATTATATTATACATCCATAATGTTTATTATATGAGAATAGAGACATTATTTTTTTAAACACATTACATGGTTATCTTCTCTTCATTGATAATCTACATAAACAGTTGCATTGATTGTTATATTAAAAAAGGGCATATATTTGAATAAAAAGAAAAACATAAAAGTTTGCGATCAATTATCATGTAAGGAAATGCATTTTTATAGTTAAATGTGAATTATTGAGATCAACTTATTTTAAATACTTCACCATTTTTTATAAATCAATTGAAAATTCACCGCGCAAAGGTTGCGCGGGATCAGCTAGTTATTAATGAAAAGGAGTGGTGGTTGGTACCAAGGAGTTGAGCAAACTATCCAAGGGTTATGTGGAAAAAAGTTTGGAGATGTAGTTCATACTAAGTGTGCTATGAAGTAGTGTTACTTAATAATTTTGATAGGTTTCCAAGAGATGGTAGCATGTTATTTGGAAGATTTTTTGTTACATATAAAGGTAAGAATTCATAGTTATCTTGTGGGTTTTCTTTTAAAGGATTATCAAGCTGGGTATGTTGATTGTATGGAAGGTAAATGTAATCACTACTCATTCAATACTATGCCTTATGCATGCAAAATCATGAGCTCTCAAGTTAGCTCATTAGTTCTACATTATATGCAATAATGAATGTTTTACATGGGAATTTATTATGCCTGTTGTCATTCTTATGAGACATATTGATCTAGTTTTATCTTTTTGTTTTTCAAAGTGATTTCGATAAATGTTGCCAAGCCAGGCTTCAAGTTTTCAAAGGATGTTTATTTATCAATGGATTTTTCTTTGTTTTGTTACCTTTCTCAAATAATATCATTGTTTCCTACAAATCATACCTAATGTCATCAAGTTATATTTATATGGCATGAATTTGAAATAAGTTCAACAGGAGATAATTATTTAAAATATTTTAAATAATGTGAGAGATTAAACATCACTTCCATTTTATGGAAAAAATATGCAAAAATTCAATAAGTGTATATATATTTGTGAGTTGTTGGAAAATTTTGATTTTTCGTGTGGAAACTTCTGAAGTTTTTTATTTTATTTTAATTTCATGGTTCGTGTCTATACTTGTTTATGAATTGGAATATAAATCATATATGTTATTTCATGATGGGTGTAGGTTTTACTGTGTAATTTGGTGTGTATTACAGTACAACCTCTTTAGTCTGGCGCCCTTGGGAAATGAGATACGCAGGAATATGAATTTTCTGGACCACAGGAATTAGCCATAATTATGAGTAAACAAAATCTATGCATTCATTTTTAGGCGCGTTTCGCTTACAGCGTGAGCACCTATTATCGTCGGTCGGTCCGTCCGTCCGCATGTTCGTTCTCGGCTTCTACTGAACGGATTTTTATGAAATTTGATATTAAGGACTTTCAATCAAATATAATAAGAAAATCGCAAAAATGAATCACGTACGCCAATCAGGGGTACCACTTTACTAGAGACAAAAAATTAAATTTTCGTCATATCTCGTAAACTATTGTTCATATCAAAATATTTTTCAAATAAAAGTTGTAGAACTAGTAAAGTAGAGTATTTCCTTTTCTATATATATTCATCGTAGGAGTAGCCGTTATCGAGAAAATCAAACAAGAATGTCTTATATCGAGTTGAACTTGCAATTAGAAAATTTCTTTCATGGTTACTTCATCGTTGCTAACATAAACAATCTCCCAAACAAACGTTTAATTTCCTTACGTGTGCATGTAATATTATTAAATAGGAAGAAAATGGATTATTTATGATGAAGAAAAGGACTTTAAAACGCTGTTTCCCTTACGTACAGGTATATAATTGCTTTCTAATACTCCATTGCACAAAATGCGCCCCATTTGTGATACGTTGTACGCTTTCCTAACTTGTTTGTTTTATGCTTTTGTTTCACACAATTTTCATTCATTGTGTGTGTGTGTTTTGAAACAAAATGTGCAGTGTGATGATTGGGTTAGATTCGACAAGGAAGTTTATTATCATCATGAAGAAACATATTACCGGTATTCCTTATGGATAAATTTATTCCACAACAGTTAGTTATTCTTTAAGGTATTTCAGATTACCTATTATATTGATTTTATGGGTTGTCGTTAATAAATTTTTGTTTGCTTACAAAATCCATTCAGAATGGGAAATAGTTGAAGAACAGAGAAAAAAGGGAGAATATTAAATGTTTGGTAATTCCATGAATTGTTCCAAACTGTGGGAGTTCTTGGATTAATGCGGTTGCATTATATTAATAAAAATGAACATGATATTATTTTAAATATTGCAGGTATTGTAAAGTGTAGTGAAGTCAAAATTGCACAATGAGAAAAACATTTGTATATGCATTTGTGAAATTGTGATTTTTTTATAAGATGTTCTCAAATATTCAATGATTCAATGAACAAGTACAATGATGTTGGATTTCTAATCATCTTTGACTTCATCTACTACTTATTTTTATGAAGTTTTTGATGGAACTGTTATGATGTCAATAAAATTTTTAAAATTTTTGGTGCAGTAAAGTATCACCTATTAGAGCTGTGAATTTCTAGCAGAATGGGTTTATCATAGAATCTGCAATTGTTATTAGGAAACCTAAAATGATTCTGAACATGTTTCTGCAACAGCATCGACTAACCCTAATTGTTAGGCTAGTTATTGAAATAGTGTCATGTCATTTATCCTGGTTTATTAACCTTTTTTGTTCCTGGTGTTTTATCTTATATACCACCACATTTACTCTCATATAAGCCACACATTTTTTCCTAATTTTTTATTAAAAAAATTAGGGTGGGGTTTATGCACGAATACAAAGGAAAAACATTCTTAAAGTGAGATATTCTCACATTATGATCACAATTTCCACGTTTATGTCATTTTCGATTAGAAGTCGTAACCCAACCTATCTTTATTGCCTGACTAGTTGAACAATTTGTTAGTAACTTTTTGGCTATTGTTCTTGAGGAGTAAAACAGACGCAAAGCTGTACTTTTCTTCCCCTGTGTTAAACACGCATTGCGATTGCATGTAAAAGTTTAAATATTTCAATAACGTAATTTTTTTAGCATTATTTCTTCTATTTTTACATCTTTGTGCCTAAAATGGCGCTTATATAAATATATTATGATAAAAAAATTTTAATGCTATAATGTCATATGGCACTAAATATATCTTGAAACTTTAGTTCATATATAATGTAGAAAATCCTAACAATAACTTCAACAGTGAGAATTATAAATCATTATCTGCATTAAAAGACTGAATAAAAATAATTAGAATGAATGTATCATTATTACTCTTTACATTTGCATTTTCCACACAATGCAACGGCGCACTCAGTGTGCCATGTGACCAGTTGCATGAAATTTTTTGACGCGCATACACTGAAATATGTGGTAGAGAAAGTTTTTATTATTTCTTTATGCATAGTTTTCCTTTGTTTACAGTGGCCGTGTAATCTTACTCATTTAAAGCAGGCATGGAAAGAAGAGGTAACTCGTGAATCTCATGCATGTGCATCTGGGCAAAGTCAGCTGAGAAAATCGAAAATCGACGTTTTAATGCACTCGTAACTTCAATTATTCTACACCATAACTTTTATATTGGACAGCAAATAAGAAAATTTCTAGAGCCTCCGATTGTAGATGTTTTTGAGTTCAAAATGCAGCTTATATCGAGGGAAGTTTTTTGTTCTATTTTCAGTGTTGAAAAACCCTGGGTGTGGCTTATATGCATTGGTGGCTTATATCCGAGTAAATATGGTATATTATATTGCTAAGTTTGATTATTGTTTCTATACTTTTGATTTTGATAGTAATGATAAGTATTTTCTATGTCATTTCCATGAAGTGTCTTTATAATGTAAGTGCATTGTGATATATTTTTGTTATCGATTTGATATTTTCATGTTATTTTTCTTTCCCCATTTTGTTGAACAGTTTATCTTCAATTCTCGTGACCCCATAGTTATGGGAGTGATAGTGGAAGCTGGTATTGTCAAAGAGGGGACGCCAATATGTGTACCGAGCAAGGAAGTGAGTAAATTTTATTTTTTACCTTGCATGACATTTTTATTGAGAGCATACTCCATGTTTTTGAAACGTTGGTATGGGCTTGTCTCTGAAATCCTACAGGTTACAAAATATATATTGCTATATTCTGTAATTACTGGGTGCTAATGAAACTTATAAACATTGAAGTTTAGCCCTTAAAAATTGATTTGTTCCCTCAGAAAGTCTTCTAATTTATGACAATGATATCTATCTCCTATATATTTATGAAAGTTTGTTTGTTTATTTGTGCATCTATACATTATCACACCGTTAAAGCTAGAGTAATCAAGCTTTCAACATATACTTTCTTCAGAAATAAGAAGGCCGTAGGCTACTTTTTAATCCCAAATGTTTTATATTAATTGTACGAAAAGCATAATAACTTTGTATGCTAATGCTAATGGCACCCCATAACACTAGAGATGGGTCAGAAAGAACAGTTCTTTTCAAACTGTTCTGATTCCTAAACTGTTCAATAAAATAACTGTTCTCATAAACTTCCTGTTCTCAAAGAACAGGTAACTCTACATCTTATACACACTGGGAAACGACTACTTCCTTATCCGTAATTGGAAGGCAGGGACTGATTTAATTACTGGTATTTTCCCAAGGCCTACTATTGGTTTGAATCAAATTTGGTACGATTGTGGAGGGCTCCCAGAAATAATTCATACGTGGTTTTTGTTTCTCTCTGCTCGTTTTATTCAAAAGGGCAGCCGAGTGAATTCTTAAATACCATGTATCATCTAGAATTCCAATCGGATTTGAACCAAATTTCCCTGGGCAATGCCGGGTATTTCTGTTAGTTATATATAGACACTTCTTACATAGGAGGATATAGGGAGAGGATACAAATTATGAGGCACTTCCTGATATGCTAGAACTTGAAATAGGTTGAAACATGATTAGAGGTTTTTGGTCACAACTGAGGAAAAAAATCCAAAATTGTTGAAATTCCAATTTTGAAGGGCCATTTTGGCCTCATTATTGCCCCATAAGAAAAAGCGCGTAAATCGGTGTAGAGGTGTTTATATTTGCTTTTTAAAATTATTTCCCATCTAGATTTGAACTTGGGACTTGAACTATCGGAAAGAATAGAGATTGTAGTTTCGTATTTTTGAAGACAGAATTCAAATTGAATAGAATTAGCACAAAATGAAAAAAGTAATATTTCTGGGTCCCAGCAGTCGGCTGCCGTAGCAACGAGCTCAATGCTCTTATTATGGGTAAGCTTTTAATGAGAATCAGAGGATTATATTATAATGTCATTAATACGACCAATGAAAGATATTCTATATTGATATAATTCCCATTTTTGGGGCTGTTTTGTCCCATTATTGCCCCACACAAGGTTTAAAATTATAAGGCATTTCCAGATGCGCTAGAGACTTGAAATTTGGCAAGACTGTATATATTTGGTCACAACTGATGGAAAAAATACAATATTATAAAACTTCCAACTTTTAGGGGCTGTTATGCCCCATTTTTGCCCCAAACAAGATTAAAAATTATGAGGCATTTCCAGATGAGCTACAGACTTGAAATTTGGCAAGACTATAGGTTTTAGGTCAAAATCTATGGAGAAAATCGGATATTATAAAACTATCAATTCTTATGGGACTATTTTGCCCCATTATTGCCCCATACGAGTTTTAAAATTATAAGGTGTTTCCAGATGAGCTAGAGACTTGAAATTTGGCAAGACTGTATGTGTTTGTTCACAACCAAGGAAAACTCCAAAATTCAAAAAATTTAAATTTTCTGCGGCTGTTTTGCCCCATTATTGCCCCACACAAGGATAAAAATTATAAGACACTTTCATATGAGCTTAAAATTTGGCACAGCTATATGTTTTTTGACAAAACCGATGGAAAAAATACGAAATTGTAAAAATTCCAAATTTTAAAAATGCTTGGAGAATACAAGTTCTGTCTACTAGTATTATACATATTCTTATATCCACTTTGATTTTTGGTTTTCGTTATCTTTTTTACTTTCATGTATTTTCGAAGAATTGTTTTGTGAATAATTATTGAAAATAATTTTCAAGTGACAGTATTATCTATGTAGTTTGTGGAAAATATACCTCCATTGTTTTTCTGTATGTTTATGGTAATACGATTTTTCTGTTAGTTTGCTTTAGACTCGGTTTAGATTCTCCCTTTGTTTCGTCTTGTTATTTCAAACAAAAACAAAACAAATTATATATGTAGAGTTTCATGAATTTCCTGTGAGGATTTATGGTTTCAAAGATTGCATTGTCTTTCTTCATATCTGATTCTGGTCAATAGCCCACATCTATTGTTTCTCACCTGCTGTAACATTAGCCATTGAACCTTGAAAGAGAAGCTTGGCAGTGAAAAGCAATGAATAGAAGTCCTGAACAGGAATTGAAGGTGTGAACAGAAGGATGGATTTCTTTATAAACAAATAGTCAAACCAAAGAAACAACTGCTTTAAATGCTATAGTTATTATATATGATGTTGGAATCAGAATTTGGATGACCTTGACCTAATGTAGAATTAGGAAGCTATACAATCTTTATGGGGGGATTTTTTAATATGTACATATCCGGAATGCATTATTGTTGAAGAATGTTTATTGATGACTGTAGTGCATTGCGTTTTAGGTATATTTTTTCCATAATCTGTGTTTTACATCTCATCTGCAATCATCCAATGAAGTCGAGTGATTTCATCTTAATTTGTTTTTAGGCGCGTTTCGCTTACAGCGTGAGCGCCTATTATTGTCGGTCCGTCCGTCCGTCTGCATGTTCGTTCTCGGATTCTACTGAACGGATTTTCATGAAATTTGATATTAAGGACTTTCAATCAAATATAATAAGAAAATCGCAAAAATGAATCGTAAACCAATCAGGGGTACCATTTTACTGGTGACAAAAAATGAACTTTCCATCATATCTCGTAAAGTATTGCTCATATCGAAATATTTTTCAAATAAAACTTGTAGCACTAGTAAAGAAGAGTATTTCTTTTCCTTTATATTTTTATCGTAGGAGTAGCCGTTATCGATAAAATCAAACAAAAATGTCTTAAATCGAGTTGAACTTAGAAAATTTCCTGCATAGTTACTTCTTCATTGTTGTTAACATAAACAATCTCACAAACAAATGTTTAATTTACTTACGTGTGCATGCACTATTTTTAAATAGGAAGAAAATGGATTATTTATGATGAAGAAAAGAACTTTAAAACGCTGTTTCCCTTACGTACAGGTATATAATTTCTTTCTAATACTCCATTGCACGAAATGCGCCCATTTGTGATACGTTGTACACTTTCCTAACTTGTTTTTTTTAATCTCCAGCACACTTCAGTATTTTTTGTACTGCAGTGTTTGAAAATGCAGAATATGTAAACAGTATTTTTTAAATGCAATTTTTTATTTTTTACTGGAAATCATCTGAGTGAATATTTGTTTTTCTGTTGGAAACTGTTTTACGGTATTATTTTGTTGTCATTTTTATCAAGCATCAAATTAATTATGCTTAGTAATGTTTTTGTTTCCATTAGCATTACCAGGTAAGTCAAAAAGGCTGCATGTGATAAGATCATTTTTTTCATTATTTAACTGTCAAGATGGAAGGCAAGTGAAAAATCATTTTATCTCCCTGTAAACCATTTCCATCTAACCATACTGACTTTGAACCACTATGCCATATGTTTTTTCCTCTGTTTGTACCTCCCTTCTCTGCCTCCCTCTCCTCCCCTTCCATCCTTAATTACCTCCCTCACTCTCCTTCCTCCCTCCCCTCCCTCCCTCTCACCCCCTCCCTCCATCACTCCCTCCCTCCCTCCCTCTCACCCCCTCCATCACTCCCTCCCTCTCACTCCCTCCCTCCCTCTCACTCCCTCCTCTCCCTCTCACTCCCTCCCTCCCTCTCCCTCCCTCCCTCCCTCCCTCTCACTCCTCCCTCCTCAGCTCTCCCTCCCTCCTCAGCTCTCCCTCCCTCCTCAGCTCTCCCTCCCTCCTCAGCTCTCCCTCCCTCCTCAGCTCTCCCTCCCTCCTCAGCTCTCCCTCCCTCCTCAGCTCTCCCTCCCTCCTCTGCTCTCCCTCCCTCCTCTGCTCTCCCTCCCTCCTCTGCTCTTCCTCCCTCCCCAGCTCTCCCTCTCGCTATCTCACACTCCTCTTCCTCCGTGCAACTTTCATCTTCCAAATTCTCTTTTTTCTTCCTCATTTCCTCTTCCTCTCGTTCTCACACTTCCTCTCCCTCCCTTTCTTTCTCCCTCCCTCTTTCTCCTCCCCATCCCTCTTTCTCCTCCCCATCCCTCTTTCTCCTCCCCATCCCTCTTTCTCCTCCTTATCCCTCTTTCTCCTCCTTATCCCTCTTTCTCCTCCTTATCCCTCTTTATCCTACCCATCCCTCTTTCTCCCCATCCCTCTTCTTCCCCATCCCTCTTCTTCTTCCCCATCCCTCTGCTTCTTCTTCCCCATCCCTCTTCTTCTTCTTCCCCATCCCTCTTCTTCTTCCCCATCCCTCTTCTTCTTCTTCCCCATCCCTCTTCCTCCTACCCAATCTCTCCTTAAAAACTCCACCCGTATGTGTGTGGATGTGCTGTTGAGAGGAGAGTTTTTGGGGGGATGGGCCGAGTTTATTCATAGCTGGGTGGAGGCGTGGCTTCTCTCAGAGGAAGTGGTGGATATGGGGAGGTTTTAGGGAGGGAGGAAGAGAGAGAGAGAGGGGGAGAGGGAGAGTCGGGGTGGAAGAGATGCGCCGTGCGTGGGTTGTTGCGTTGGAAGTGAGCCTGTGAGAGGAGTTTGGAGGAGGTGGGGAAGTGCGGATGCGGTAGGGAAAGGGGGAATTTTTCGTGGAGTGTGTGTGGGTGAGTGACTTTGGTACTGTGGAAAGAAAACAAAGGTATACGTACATAAGACTTTTGATAAGATCTTCCGGTCGGACCATGCACGATAATCAGCCCGCTGCGCTTTTGTTTAATTCCAAAGTCTTTAATTTTTCGAGGGGGTGACGTTCCGATCGATGTTACAATGTATCGGGTGGGGAAACCGTATAGGATTTTCGTCGATTATCCGTAGAGATGTTATTTTGAATCGGTATCGAATGGAGTTAGGTTACATATTAGTTCGTTTCCGCATTTGACATTATGTATTTTTTTGTAAAATTGCCGTATTTTTCTACCAGTGTATGCGCTTATTTATATAAATGTGTGCTTATGTTTGGGTCGAAACCCATATTTTGATGTACTTTGTACGTATCGATGTGTATTTACGCATTTCGTTTTTATATATAATTAACCCTAGAATGGTACACTGGGGTCTATTGGATCCCAACGCAATTTTTTAGATGTACCGTTCGTAAATTTTTAAATTCGTTTTGGTATCCTGCTGATGGAGTCCGGTACGCGGCGCCGTCAGTTGCGTGCTGGGCTTCGTACAGAGGTGTCAAAATCGTTCAGGGGTCTCGTAGACCCCAGAGTACCGGTGCCCTGTACAATTCGTGTGGTAAGTAAAAATGGAGTTCTAATATTTTTCTTACATATTGCATATTTACACGTGGAAATGGTATTTTTGTAACGTCTATCAATTTTTGATTTTATAATTGTAAAGTAAGTAGTAAGAACATGCGAATGACCGTTGATGTTTGTGTATGTAGCAAGTGATGACGTCTCGATACAATGCCAAGAAAATGCTAGCAGACCACTCTTTCACGATGGTTGGTACCACTCGAAAAAATAATAGAGAAATCCCCGGATGTTTCAAGCAAAGTGGAGAAGTGGGACATCTCAGTTCGCCTTCGATGACGACCTCACACTAGTGTCGTATACGCCCAAGAAAAACAAAATCGATCTTCTGCTATCGTCAGTGCACTCCAGAGGAATCGTGGGCCAGGAACCAGGAAAACCAGAAATGATTGTGATGTACAATTCAACGAAAGGAGGCACAGACACCTTCGATCAACTGTGTCACGAGTACACGACGGCGAGGAAGACTCTCGCTGGCAGATGAGGTTTTGGTTTGGCATGCTTGATCAGGGTGGCATTAATGTCATGGCCCTTTACTCTTTTCGAGCAGCCAATGAAAAGATGAACCGCCGAACTTTCTTGAAGACGCTGGCGATGTCGCTGATCGAGCCGTTTCTGCGAGACCGAGTTGTGGTCCCTGCACTCCGATCAACCTTGCGAATCAATTTACAGGAGATGTTGAACATCGAAGCTCCTGTTCCTGAAAGAAGACCACAACCTCTGCAGAATAAGGTATGATGCTGCTTCTGTCCTCGTGGGAAAGATAAGAAGACGAAAGTTCTTTGTGCAGCTCGCAGACGCGCGATGTGTGATGAGCATCGATCACCATTGTGCAACCACTGCAGCAACCGTGAATGAGATTGAAAGCATATTTGTTTTTTTTCAACTCAAGAATGTTTTATACTAATATTTACTTTATTTTATATACAAAAGCACTTTTTCTTATACCTAAAAAAAATCAGAAGTTTAGTACTTCCAAATAATTATACTTTTTCCAGCAAACAAAGCCAAACTTTTTTTTCCACATACAATAACACTGTAGTAAACATTTTACATGAAATAAAAAAATAAAAAATTGATACCTAAAATGCCAAAACCGTATGTTTTGTGACTTTTTTAATACATTTTTTTAGAAGAATACATTTTTTATTACTTTAAACGCATAAAATGTGTATTTTTTTGTGTGAACCTCTTCACGAAAGTCTAACAAAAAGATCTAGACCGGTTTCGTTTCAAAAAGTTGAAAGGGATGGGAGATATGAGTCGAAGAATCGTGTGGGGTACGCTGGACCCCAGAGTACCGTTTACTAATGGCTCCAGAAGTGTACCGTTCTAGGGTTAAACGTTCTTAAATATCGATATTTGTGTGTCTGTATCTGGAACGAAGAGGTATAAAAGAATTGAAGAAGGTTAGGAGGAAGTAAATTCTGGGTACACTTACTATGGAAACAGTGGCGATAAGTTATGTAAAATTGAGTAAAGGAAGCTTTTCGCACCAAGTCCTTAAGAGACAGGTAATTACGAACAAATTGTGTGTGTTTTGGTATACACACGTGTGTATTCTATGTGTAATATGTTGTTGCTCGAACCGTTCATTTCTGTAGAATCCACCAGTAGCCATAAGGTCCGGCATTTCAATGATTTTGTAAAAAAAAAACTTGCATACTGGTACACCATGGTAAGACGGAAGAAAATCTCGTTACGTACGAGGCTAAAGTAACTCGTTTCACTCGAAGGCTTTCGTCGCTCTCGACTCTTTCGAGAGCACGGTCGGCTTAAAAATCCGAAATATATAAGGTTTGGGTTCTCGCGGGTCCGAATATGAGACGTCCTTATGGCGACACAGTGGCGGTGATTGCGTTCGCTTCCTCGGGAGGTTTTCTTTCCCCCCTCCTCCCCGCCACCTACGTGCACGTTTCTTTTTCTTTTTTTAAACGATACGTTTGATCTCAACCTCACTTCATCTTTCCGCTCTTCCTCTCTAAAAAAAAAAAAAAAAATCCCCTCATCCCCGTTCCGTATTTCTCTCTGCCTCTTTTTTTCACGCCTTCTGCCGCCTTCTCCACATTTTCGTCACCTCTCTTCCTTTGCTCTCTTTCCCCTCTTTCGCCCTGTTTCCTTTGCCCCTTTCTCAATTCGTCGTTACCTTGTACCTCGTTTTATGTCCCTTCGCTATTTTTTTCCCTTTCATTCCCCTTTTCCCCCCTCTCCCTTCGAATGTTCAACATTCGTTTTCTCCTCTTCCTGTCCTCCCTCTGTCCTCTTTCTATTATATATCCTCTTCCTGCCTCTATCCTTTCTCCCTCCATCTATCCTTTCTCCCTATCCTCCCTTCCTGTCTCTCGTCACTTCACCTCCCTTCCCTCTCTTCGTCCAACTTTCCTCTCTTTCCTCCTATCTTCTTTCCTCTCCTATCTTCTTTCTTACCTCCTATCTTCTCTTCCTCTCTCTATCCTCCCGTCTTTTCTTCCTCTCTTTCTCTTTCCTCCTATCTTCTCTTCCACTTCTCTCCAGATCCTTTCTCCTCTTCTCCATATATCTTCTCCCTCCTTTTATCCCTTATTCTCCTTTCCTTCCCTGTTCTTCTTCCCTCCCTCCCTCTCCTCTTTCCCTCTCTCCCTCCCGTCCTACTCCCTCCCTTTTCCCCTATCTTCCTCTTTCCATATCTCGTATCACCCTCCCCTCTCTTCCTTCCTCCCCTCCTTTCTCTCGCCCCTCCCATATCTCTCTCTCACCCCTTCCCCCCCACCCCCCCTCTTCCGCCTGTCTCACTCCGTCGTTTGTCCCTCATTCATCTGGGAGGTCTAACCTGCCCTAATTCCCCATCCGAGCCTCGGCCATGGCACGATTCAGCGTTTCTCTATTTCAGTTGCGAGCGTAGTCTTTCCTCTTACGCTCTCTCCATTCCATTTTTTCCTTCTCTTTCCACACATTCCATTAATTAAAATCGAAATCGTTGACTCTCGGAATTCTTCTGTCTCAAGCGCTTCTCAACGTCTTGTCCCTTTTTTCAAGCTCTCATAGTTTTACAAAAACTTATACGGTTAGTAGGAAATTATTTGTGGGAATTTACATTTACGTCTTATATTGTGTAAGGTATTCTATGTGTGTGGATCATAACTTATTCGGAAGTTAATGGATACTATTGTTAAGCAGTAAGTTAAAAATTTTAAATTTCAAGACTCGTGCTCGCTTTGTGTCATGCCACATTAGAACTTACTAGGTGTTATTTCTCATTTCTGGAAGAGAGATATTAGTAAAATATTCTCTGCGTGTATCGTACGAACGGTCGTTTCAAACAATGAAATGTCTTGATCTCGTAATAGCGACGTATGCAACAGAGCCCTGCTACCTTTAAAAGGATATGAGTGAATGGGATGTGCGTTTGATATGCTAATTAGCCTCCATCAGGACCTTTCTCCTGTCGTAGAGTCTAATGGAAATGGCTACCCTGCACTTGAAACGCGCCTGGTTTACAGGCATAGGAAGTTCGAGTCAGACTTCGACTATGCTCTCGTATTTTCGACAAGGTTGTTTTGTTCGATGAATCGAACTTTTACATCGAGAACCCATGCTCGAGGTTTTCTTTTTCATCAACCCGTAAGATTATTACGCGTTTACATCGCGTGCGAAGGGTTTAAATTCGTCGCAAGTCTTCCGTCTCTGTCCCTCGGCCGCTCCGTCACGTCCTCACCTTGCGTTTTGCCATTGACGCTTTCCCCCTTTTGCTTTCACGAGCGCGAGGTTCCCTCCCTTCCTTCCCCCATCACCTTCCTCCCTCTCCTCCCTTTTCCCCCCTCCCTCACCTCTTTCCCTACTTCTCCGACTTGATTGATCTACACGCAGCCTTCGAAGCCAGCCACCCGTCGGAAGGTAGCCTAGCGTCCGTAATCCGGCTAAATCCTCTCCTCCCCGCGTCCTTCAAATCTCTCCCTCTCTTCTCCTCCCCCTTTCCCCTCTCCCCCCGATGGAGGGGGGTGGTCAAACCCCCTCTTTATTCTTCCCTGGGGAGAATTTCGGACGCGTAACTCTCTTCGCCTTCCTCCAATCCGCGCGACCTCTCGAGTAAAAGCGGGATTAACCCTCCCCTCTTCCTCCCCCAGCCCCCTCCCCCCTCCTGTCATTGATCGCTTGTCCTTTAGCGGCGGCGGTAAAGGGGGAGCGAGAGGGGGCGGAAAAGGGGGTCGGCGCCTATGTATGAATGAACCGGGTCACGCAGAGGAGAGTGGCAGCCGGCCTCGAGGGAGGTATGAGAGGGGAGGAGGGGGCGGGGAGGCGGATAGATGGAAGATAGGTGGTGTCTCGCGGGAGGGGGGAGGTTAATGACTCTGTCGGGGGTGGGGTGTAGGGGGGAGAGGGTGGAGGGGAAGGGGGAGTTTCCCCCCCTTTTTTTTTAAATGGGGATATGTGGAACGGATTGAGTGTGGTCTACGTGTGGATGGAAAAGGCGGTGGAGGAGGATGGGCGAAGCGCGTGGGAGGTTTGAGGGGTGGGTTAAAAGGGCAGGTAAAGGTGGCCGGAGGAGGTGAGGAGCGTGTGTGTGTGTGTGCTTCCCTTTCTCTTTTCCCCGATCCATACCATCTCGATTGCACCTCCTATGAATGCTCTCGTGCTGTTCTTCATCCTTATAACCATTCTCTTTCGTTTTTTTTCTTGTGGTCCTCTCCCTTTTCGCCCCCTCGTTTTCGCGGTGGGGAATACGCCCCCGCGTCTCTCTCTCTCTCTCTTTCCCCCCCGCTCGCCCCATGCACCCACTTCCTCCATGACCTCGTCCTTTGATTTCGGAGTCCCTGCGGGAGTGTGATACCGTTATTAAGTTCTCTCTCTCTTCCATCTTTTTTCACCCCCTTCTTCCTCGTTCGCCTCCGCAGTCTTCTATCCCACCCTCTGGTTCTCTTCCTCCCTTTATATCTTCCTCTTTCTCTCCCTCTATATTGCCCTTTGCCTACAGCTATTTTTCTCCAGTTCTCTTTCCCAGTGTTTTCTCTCTCAAACTTTTCGTTCTTCACTTCTTTTACCTCGCCTGGTTTCGCTTTGCTACTCTTACATCTTCCTCTCTCTGCAGTTCTCTCCTCATCAGTGAATTTTTGTGTAATGTTTCCCTTTTTTTCCAGAGTGGCTTTACTCTTTTCGGCCCCTCCCCAATCTTTTCTCGAGCTTTTTCCTGCAATGTGTTTCTGTCTATAAATGAAGATCTTTACGCGTTCTTAAAAATTAATAGCCGAACTCGCATCATGGCTGGAACCCATTTCATTATCTAGATCAGTGGTTCTCAACCTTTTTTCGTCTGCTCAGCCTATGTTCAGTTCATTCAGTTATGCGTCACCTCGTTTACAGTTCCATTGTCTTCAAATCACCTTTAAAGATAAATTGGGCTTTCCCTACCACATAAAAATAAAATCTGGCATTTAAATAAGCACGAGCGTTTAATCTCCTGGTTTTATTTATGTTTATAAACCAGAATATGATACACCGTGAATTTATGAAATGTTCGCGTCACCCCTCAATAAGCGTCGTGTCACCCTGGGGTGTCATGTCACCCTTGTTGAGAACCGCTGATCCAGATTCTAGATAAATCTTATGCATAAAAGTTTCGAAAATCAGTTTCGTATTTTAACTATATAGTAGTAGCCTTTGTATTTGGTTCTTAGAATCATTGGTGATTCACTAACAGTTGGTCTTAAAAATAAGTGGTTAATCACATTTGGCTCATCCCAGTAAGATTGATAAGACTTCTCTTAATAAATCACGAATCATACTGTTTTTTTATTAACTTCGTAAGCCACTATTTTATTTTACATTTTATTGTGTTGTATTTTTAGTTTTATTGTTTTGTATTGTATTTTTTAATTCTTATCGTATGACGGTTTGTCTTGTATATAAATGGAAGATAATCGTTCAAGTGAAAAAAATACAAATTTACTTTTTCCACTCTCGCCCTTCTCTTTTTTTAAAATTACAATTACAGTTAATCATTGTCCGAACCGGCTTTCTCCAGTTCACATTTAAGTATACGCGGTTTGGTAAATGTTCATCTTACCTACCGGACACGTTTAAAATTGAATTCTGAATCGGGTGCGCCCCGCCTATTACTTATGTATGTGACGTAGATGTAGACGTAATTTTTTCCATAATGCATTAAATTTGCGCAACGATATTTTGTCCAATGCGGAATTTTCGAGAACGTAAACCAGTGTTGCGCAGGTGAATTCCGTGAAAGATTACCCTAAAAATCCGCCAAAAGCGTTTGGCAGGGGGTGCAATTGCATCATACCAACATTATATTAAGTCTGTGCCAGTCTGTTTTGTCGAAATCGGGCAATAAGGGCTAGTAGTACTTCTCGTTTCTTACAGTCATTTCTACGTATTTTAATGTGCTCTTTGGTCCTATGCTCATTAGCACCAGTAGGTACCACAATGGCACGCACATTCGTAGTAAATTAATAATAATAATTTATTTAACACAAACGGGTTTCCCCAATTACATGTGTTGTAATAGATTGAAGACAAGCACAGACGACCATGCCGTCGGCAAGACTCGAACCCGCGACCCTTACATTGGGAGCTAGAAACGCTAACCACCCCTCGACCAAATTCGGGCAAATGCTACTGTTTTTGAGTGTTTCTGTTTGTATTCCATTTTTATACCCTTATCTTGTCATTATACCCTACCCTCACTCCCACATTTACCTATTTATTCTCCTTTCACTTCGATTTTTTATTGCTTGATCCATTAACTATTCTATCTCGCACTCGTTTATTTTTTCTACGCCTGCTTCAACCTGGTCTCCTGCTATTCGATTTTTGCCGATTTGTTTTGGGACAATATCTTTTCTCTTTTTCCGTTATTAATTAATTTTAAAATTTCACTGCTTATTTTTAGCGCTTCTTTCTTTAAAAATCTTTATGCACCCGGTTTGTCTGTACGGACAATGTCGCCGAAGTCCTGCATCTTGGAGGAGCCAAACTTTCAGGACAGGTCGGTCAATATGAGGGGTTGACACGGTAAAATTTTAGTGGATCTAGCTGGGATCCAGCTGCTGGGAAGTAATCGATGTCTACGTCACAATTCATGCTAGAAGAAAGGATAATCCCATGGAATTTCAGGACTCAAGTACCGGAGTACGATTCCGCGGGAGTTTGTTTTTTTTTATTATCAAAACTTAAATTTTATCTTGCTTTTTGTTAGGCACGGTAATATTCTTTTACGATATTTCTTGAAAAAAAAATAAAGAAGTGCCGTAGGTAATTTGCTCTGAAAATTCTTCGCTCGTTTTATTTTTTTGCCCGCATGTTTCCTCGCCGTCATCAGCTTCCCTTCCTTTAACTTCTTCCCGTTTCCTTTATGTGTGTTTATCGCGTTCATATCTTGCTCTATCCCTTCCCTCTTGTATGTTGCAAGGTCCCCTTCGTCGAGTGCCTCTTTCGTGCAGCGGGGAGGCAGGGGATTGGTTCTCTATAGGCAGGATGCCCAACATCATTCGATTCACTGCCGCGTGGGGAGTGAGATGAGGATGGTGGGGGGGCATAGAGAGGTCGCCGGGAGTAGGAGGGTTGAGAGTTCGAGAATGGAACCTTATGCCGGATGCTCGTGTCCATTGAAAGACTCGGCACAGTTTATCCCAGTGTCGCCTTCCCACCGTGTGGTAGCCGTAATTGAGGGGAACCCCTCTTCCTTCCCTCTCCGCCTCTCTCCATCTCTCTCTCCTCTACCTCTTCCACAGTTACACTAACCTCCATCTTCTCACCTCTCCTTCGCTCTTCCTATCTCCTTTTCTATTGCTTTCGGCTTTTCATATTCTCTTACACTCCTGCTTCCGATCCTCGCCTTTCCCTTCTCCCTTCTCTTCCTCTCCCATTTCTCATTCCACTCTGCTTCCTTCTCCCCTCTCTACCTCATTTCCTCTATTCCCCTCTCGTTTGCAGTTGTTGAAACCTCCATAACTCGAATTGTTTTGTAATCATCTCAGGTTCGAGATTTGGTAAAATGTGCAGTTGTGTTTCGTGTTTACGATTCCCTTCGCATTGTATGTACCTACGGAAAAGATTGGCATAAGGGAGTCATTACCATTAATCTCTTAATACCCTTAATTTTGATATCCGATTTTTATGCTTAAAATTCCCGACCATTTTTTTCCTTGTCATTGCTCTTGACTAATTCTATAATTAAAATTTTCTCGAATCTGATACAGCTATTGACCATCCATGGTGAAGGTTGTTTTTGTTTATGAGTTGTAGTATAAGCATTTTAATTCGTTTTTCGTTAAACAGTTGATAGTAAAGAAAAAATTGCGCCGTAGCTATATGTATATGTGTGTGTGGGTGTGTGTGCGTGTGTGTGTATACAGGGCCGTAGTGACCACTTTTGGCGCCCTGGACAGAGGATTTTTTGACGCCCCAAAATGATCTAATAAAATAAGTGCATATTTTAAAGGGGTATTTAACTGAAATAAACAATCATTTCTTTTAAGAGTTATTTTTCGGGCTTTACTTGCGGCAAACATTGTTATATCATTGAAATCTATATTTTAACAGTTTATTCAATAGAAAAGATGGCTAGACCAAAAAGTCTTACTTAGTTCATTGCTGAGCGTATGTAATTTTTGATCAATTTCAATTTACTAAAAGAACGTTCTCCAGCGGATATTGATGTGACGAATGTCAAGAAAATTTTCCACATTAGGCATAAATTCCCATATTTCTTTCTGCATAATTTTTACACTTTTTTCGAAGGCTGGTGGTTTTTCAAACTGCAAACTTCTTCGATTAACTCGGTTCATTCACATCGTTTTTATTTCCTACTAGCAGCATTTTCACAGGAATTGATAATTTTATCTTGGGTCATATTATATAAAGCACAGCTTAAAATTTTCTGTTGTTTCAGGTATTGAGGGTGCTTCAGTTTCCATCGTGTCATGAAATTTCCTTTTTATTTTTCATTGCAAAATTTCGTTGCCTCTTCCATATACTCTTCCAGTCCTGACGTTGAACTTTTTATGTCTAGTACCAAATCGCAGATCATGTCAGCGGCTCTATGCATAGTTACATCGGAACCCTGACGAGATTTAGTGAGGTGGTTGATCCTCTGGAGACAATCGTCCCAAAATAACAAGAAAAATATAAATATCTGTTTTAGCAAACTTTCAGCATTTCTGCATTTATGTTCATTCTTTAATATTATTACCACCGTATAAACTTCAATTGTAACCCCATTGAATTCACAGAATTTTCTCTTGATGACCATCGTGTTGTGCCATGTTTTCCGTCAACTTAAGGACCTCTATTAATACAACCCACTCGATGTGGAACCAGGGAAATAAAGGAACAGTTTCTATACCTTTGCAAAAAATTCCCTAATTTGACGCTTAGTTTTTTCAGTGGAATGATGATAACTAAATTAAGCGAATGCTCTGTACGTGGTATGAAAGGTGCAAGAGGGTTATTTTTGCAACCGTTTAATTTACCGGTCATATTAGGAGCATTTTTATACGATTGAGCTCTTACGTTTTGTAAATCTAGTCCATTCTGTTCCAACTTTTGGATTATTTCTGACACGATTTTCTCTCTCTTTTTTGATTTAACAGCAGTAAAATCAATAAAGGCCTCATCAATAATTACTTTTTATCGACAACTTGGGCGAAAGTTATGCTCGGCTAATGCAATGCTATAGAGCGCGCACATTTTTGGGGACGAGGGGGTAAATAGAAATTACATTCAGAGCGTAAAGAGTAGAGGCAGCGTAAAAGCGGCCAATTAAGTTAAGTTTGCACACGTTCACCTATGACTTGGTACAGTCATGGCCCTTCTGCTGAACCTCAGGTTGGCCGTTATAAGTTTCGAAGAGATCAAAAAAACGATACTGTAACCACATTTTATCAAGTGTATAATAAGATTACTATTTGGCGCCCCCTCACGAAGCTGCGCCTTGGGAACGTGCCCCGGTTGCCCCGCCCTCACTACGGCTCTGTGTGTGTGTATATATATGCTTAAAGAAAAGGAAAGGTAATAATAAAGGTGGCAACAAGGTGTTGGAGGAAGCCCAGTGAACACTTACCTAGATTGGAGAGCCGCTGGGGGTGCTGAAGACACACGAAAAACCCAAAAACAACAAAAATGTGGAGCTTTCGGGCTGACGCCCTTCTTCAGCGACGGAGAGACATGTACACACACACACACACACATATATATATATATGGAGTATCATTAAAGGTGCAATTTATCATTTATGTAATTTCACGAAAAAATATTTTCCGATTACGTATCATTTCCTTAGTTTTCGAAAATATTCACATGAATATGATTCCGTTAATGCTGTTTTGTTGTAACATATGGTATGTAGCGTACAGGAAACAACTTTTGAATCACGTTGGCGTAATGCGAAGGATTATTCACGTTTCACTTCAAGGCTTAATGAAATTGGTCTTCCTTAGCCAAATTCCCCTTGGTACATTTATGTATTTATGTACGTTTCAACATTCATGTGCGTACGTAGACACGCCACGAGGTATTTGACGACCGATTCACGCAATTCCTTTAAATAAAATACCACTCTCCTTGTTAGTATACGGCTAGGTCATTGCTCTGGAAAACTTTCGTTAGAGCAAGCAATGAATGGCTCTTCCGAGAGCGAACCAAACGGTTCACGCGTAATCTTAATTAAGAACGGGTTCTCCTGGAATGAGTAGGCCATCAGCAGCCATCTTACACCACTTTCCTCCCTCTTTCTCCCCCTCCCTCCCACTCTTCCTCTCCTCTCGCAGCACTACACTCTCTCCCTCTTTTCTCTCTCTCTCTCTCCCCCCTCCCTCCTCCACTCTCCTCGATGCCGCCACATTGCTTCATTCATCAAACCCTCGTCACCCCTCCCCCTTTTCAATCCTCCCTCTCCCCCACCCCTTCATTCATCAAAATTCCCTCCGCTCCCTTCTATCTCTTTCCCTCTGCTTTTGCCGCCTCCCCTTTCCGCCTGCCCCCTCCCCAGCTTTTCTCTCTCACACACACACACTCCATTCCCAATTCAAGAGTCGATTCCAATTCGAAACTATGCTTCCGTTAATTTTCTCCGGCCGCGGTTTTATCGCCTCTTCGAAACGCGAGTTTTGTAGATTTTGGCCACGGGCGGCAACAGCTTCCTTAGCCGCCGGAATGTTGGCAGGCCTAGGAAAGTTTTTCTTTTTTCGTTTCCGAAAGTGTTAACGGTAACTGCAGGATGGTCATCTTCAGGTTCCTTATAAAACCATTCGATGCGTTTGAAACCGGGATCCGCGTTTGACAGTCGTTTTTCTTATCTCGCGTTACGCTCTGCGATGTTCATTTCTTTGCGCGTTAGATGTCGCCTTCACGAAAATCGGTGATTTTGTCAAGGTCGATGATGTTATCGGCTGATTTGGCGTAAAGTTTCATGAAAATCGTGCACGAAATTCAAGATTTCGGGTAATGTTATTTCTTGGTAATATATCACTTAATTGCAGTTTTGAACTACGTGCAGGTGTGTTTAGGTTTACGACAGTTCTGCGAAGGCAAGTCGTTAAGGAAATGCTGCTTTTCCTTGGAGCGCTGTTTAAATTTTATGGGAATTATATTTTTTGTGCCTTTATTAGGTGTCGAGGAATGATGCAAACCGAATCGTGGTGGCAATCTACGAGTGTTACCATAACGAAATATCGTTAAGCGAGCATTGACTTTGCGTGCAGAAGTTTGGAAATTGTCGCGAAATAATTTTATACTTTTTAAACTTCTGTCGTTGTTTTCTGTTTTGCGTTCGGATGTAGAGATGGTGATCAGAATTTTATGGGAAAATTCTGATTGCTTCTTATGTGTGGGTTCTGTCGTCTTGTCTATATCCCAGTGATGGTGGTGTAGCGTGTCGGCTTTCTATTACAAGTTCCGGGGTTCGTTCCCCGCGAATGGAGTTTTTTAAAACTATCATCTATGTCTGGCAGTAGGCAGCAGTTCTGTCAGTATGGTATGGAGGCGAAAACAAATTATGTTGGCTGGATCTATATCCAATAGTGCTGTAGGCGTGATCGGGACGGGATCCGGCGAACTCGTCACAGTTTACAAGTCACACGGGGAATTCGTCACACATGACATATTCGTCACCACACGATTCGTACCATTTTACGTACTGGCCATTGTTGCCAACAAAAAAGGTATTGTTTCCATAGTTTCATAGTTCACAGGCAAATTTTACGTACTCGTCATCGCTCTTATTTGCATTTTTATTTGTTATATTTTAAAAGTTTTTATTAACCTTTTTCAAATTATGAGTGATGAAATGAGGTTTACTAAAACTGAACGCGGTCGTGACAAATTAATATACCAGGGATACATGTTTACGAAAAATCGGGCTCAAAAAATGGCGTTGTTTGGCGGTGTAATCACCGCGGAGAATGCAATTAACTCTTTGGTCACAATCCCTCATGATCGGCAAACCATCATCAAGGGACCCTCTGAGCACTCAAATCACGCTTCGAACTGGGGTAGGGTTCAGTCGAAGGAGTGCATCGAGTCGATGAAGGAGACAGCCCGGACCTCAAGGGAGCCGACGTCATCGTACAGCGGAACCTGCAGTGTGTGTCAAGCGAAGCAAACGTCAAGCTTCCCAAAAAGGAAACTATTAAAAGAACAGTGCTCCTGGTCCGGAGGGAAAATTTGCCGTTAGAGCCGAAAAACATCGATGAGTTGCAGGATATTGCCGAGAGATACACCAAAACTTTAGATGATGACAGGTGGTTGCTGTATTTTGACCCAGAAGCCGACGAGAAAATGGCTATTTTCGCAACTGATCGACATTTGAAGTATTTATTGAAAGCTATGTATTGGATTATGGATGGAACTTTCAAATTAAATATATGGTATGACGATACAAAATAGTTACGAATTGCACATAGTGACAAGCAGATTCAAGTGTCGAATACGCTGTGTGTGACCAATAATATGGTGACGAGTACAACGTAACCAGTCCTAACGGTGACGAAAAAACCCGTAACGAGTTCTCCTAAACCCATCGGGACGATTTGAACGACTACAGTACTGCGATATGAGTTCTCTCTAGGTAAAACATTCCGGAGGTAAAATAATCCTCTAATCGAATCTCCGGGCGGGGACTACCTTGAGGAAAACATTTGTCGAAGGTAACTTACGCATAGATACTTGGAATGTATAAAACATGAGGAAGGCAGGAAAGCAGGAGCACTCGCAAGAAGAAATGAGAAGAAATAGGATTGACATCATAGGGCTGAGCGAAGCTAGATGGGAAGGAGAAGGGCAGTTCGACTCGGAAGAATTCACGGTAGTTTACTCTGGAGGAAATAGTGTGGCAAGGGGGAGTATCTCTGGTACTTACGAAAGACTAGGGGCTCCGCCCCTATTCGCTTCGCTCGCCTCCGCGCGCTACGCCTTCTCGCCCGCTTTGCGGGCTCGTTAGCAGACTCGTGTGGGTCGAGAGGAAGGTGTGAAGAGAGGAAAAGTAATAAAAAATCAAATAAATTCATTGACTCTTGATTGTAGCACTTCTTTGAACACGATATTTGAAGTCGTGTTCTCTTGTCCAAAGGCCACGTACATCTTGACTCCGTCTCGATCGACCTCGAGATAGGACCACGCACAGTTGACCGTGACCGAACAGAGGTTTATCCTGATTGATGTAGAGACCGACTCTCGAGAAGTTCTGACCCTGCGTCTTATTGAAGTTCATCGCGAACGCAAGCCTTGCGCAGACATTCTGAGGCCTTTGGCGCAGTGGCCCCTGCTGCTCAATTATTGGGGGCCCTGCAATCGTAGTATATACTGAAACCTCACCTAACGACTACCCCTTTATTTGACTCCCCTTTTCAATAAATTAAGTATCGCAGTGCAAGAAATAAAAGTTTCGTTCGTGGCTTGGCTTTTAAAATGAAATATTTAATATTCTGAGATTATATATAAAATGCTTTTTTCGCGCGATGTGCGACCCCCCGCCACTGGCCGTACAGGGAACTTCCTTCTGTGCTGGACGTACGGCAGTACGGGGTAATGGCCGCGAACTCGCCTTGTCGAATGCCCGTCATTTCCTCGCTGAACAGTATCTTCCGTTCGATCTTGCGAACTTCCGGACTGAAGTTGGGGGCATAAATTTTGTTGGAATGCATAAATTAAATAATACAGATATCTCTCGCAACGATACACCAGCGTATCGTTGTTTATCGACCTTGAGTATGCTCAAGTGTAGCTCGGTACATGGTGTTCCAATCGCGAATTATTGCAAAAGGCAAAATAGTTTGTGGCTAACTGCGACTTTATGTGTAACTTGATTAATTAATTCAAGCTATGTGTTGGTTGGTAACTTGTCTGTATATTTATTTAATAGCCCTTTTCTTCAACTTCTAGTAGCTTAAAACTTAGTAATACATCGAATTATCCTGGTGGATACAGTTTAAATCAATTTTATTTGAACTAAAATATTCTCTTGTACAGAACGAAAGCTGGAATAAAACTTTATTCGAGCTTCTTTAACTCGAATAAAAAGTTGTTTGCGATTAAAAAAGATTGATGTGCTAAGCAGGACATTTTATGTTTTGATGCTGGTTTCGATGTCTCTTAAAGTTTGTGAGAAATTTTCGACAGTCCCCTCTCCACCTCCCCCTCTACTCAACAACATTTCTTGTTTCGAGGCTCACTCCGCTGGGTCGATCATCGGTAAATTAACAAATGAATAGTAGATCTTGGGTGCTGAAAGGTTGGAGACCCCTGGTATAGAGAGGTATGAGGAAGAGCGTGACAAGGATAATAGCAACGAACGATAGGTTGATGGCAATAAAGCTTAAAGCAGTCCCAGTGGACATGTGATAATTCAGGTATATGTCAACAGCCGCTCATGATGAAGAAGAAATCGAGGAGATGTATGAACAAATTAACGACATTTAGGAAGAAGACGGAAGAGGAAAGGTAAACTGCATAGTAATGGGTGATTGGAACAGCATAGTTGGAGAAAGACAAGAAGAAAATATTGTCGGTCAGTACGGACTTGGGAAAAGAAACCGAGGAGGAGAAAAACTGGTAGAATTCTGCGTTAATAGTGACTAATACATGGTTCAAAAACCGTAATCGAAGACTGTACACACGGAAATGCCCAGGAGATAGAATGAGATGCCAAATAGATTACATCCTAGTAAAACAAATGTTCAATAATAGCATAAAGAATGCTAAGACATTACCAGGAGCAGAAATTGATTCAGATCACATCCTTCTAATAGTCGATGTAACTACAAAGCTTAAACAAATAAGGAAAACGAGAAGAGAAAGACAGACTTGGGACCTAGAAAATCTTAAAGAAAGGCAGGATGCATTCAGCACAGAGTTGGAAGATTGCCTTAGAAATTTGGAATACAAACCGAAGACCATGGATACAGAATGGGAGGAAATTAAAGCCAGTATCAAATATACCTTGAATAAAGAGATTGGGAAACGAGAAGAAAATCAGAAAACCATGGATCATTAAGGAAATGCCGGAGAAAATGAATTAGAGAAGAAGGTAGAGCCAACTATAGATGCATAAACAATGAGTTGAGAAGGGTTACAGATAAAGCTAGAGAAAATTGGATAAAAGAAAAATGTGAGAAAATACAACGGACAAGTTAGGACGGTACGGTATGATGTACGCTAGGGCAGTGCTCCCCAACCTTATTTGCTCCACGGCACACCTTCATGCATGCTTAAAAACATCGCGGCACACCAAACCACCCCTAATTAATTTCTCTAAGTAAATACACATTTTAAAAGAAAAAACTAGCATAAAACAAGCAAAAGTCGCAATAATATTATATTGTTATATAAAGTAATGTTCAAATAATTTTATTGTAAATTAAGTATGTACATACACAATTCAATGTGTAAAAATGTTATGCTCTTCGGCGGAAAATTTAATCTTTCCTTTTTGGTAAAAAGGCTGAATAATAGAAAGAGCTACAAGAACTTCTTCACCTAGGTTTTTTAAACATGCCCTTTTAATATTTTTAGTATGAGCCGTTGACGAACAATTAAATTCTCATAAATACATTGTTGAATTTGGAACGTCATAGCGATGGCATATTCAGATATCGAAGGATATTGACCTTTAGCTTTTAGTCAAAATACATCTAAAGATAGAATACTAATTTTAAGTTGTATGATCGTTGCTGAGGCCTATCAATTCCCCTCTTAGTTTCAGGATAAATTCCTTGTATGATAAAATTTATGCGATTTTGTTTGTTCCAAACGCTTTTGTGTAAACTAAATATCCTCAGTGCGCGGCACACTAGTGCCTTCCTCGCGGCACACCGGTTGGAGAGCACTGCGCTAGGGCACTGGAATTGGTAGATAAGAAGCCTAATGGAATTCGTTGCAAAGGAATTACGAATATAGATGGGGAAATAGTCGCAGAACCAAAGTATGTAGCACAGGTATGGGAAGAATACATTAAGGAACTATTCAGCAAGCAGGCAGGATCGGCACAAATTGAACTGGAAGAAGAGGGCAACATTGAAGAAGACAACTTGGGACCAAGTATTATGGAAAGCGAATTAGAAAAGGCGATACTGGAACTGAAGAATGGAAAAGCTACAGGCAGCGGTGGAATACTGGCATATATATTTTGTGAAATGGAGAGATTTTAAGTTATCGAGGTGTAGTAGAACGCTGTTTCTCAATTATTGTTTTTACAAAACAAACGTCAAATCCTCTTGCAAAAGTATTTTTTTCCAAATAAAATAAAATAAATGCAATCATTATGTGGTTCTTCTATAGCACCCATTGATTTAATGCGGCTCTGGTGCCTCTTCGAGTTGGCAGGCTTGATTTACGTCTGCTTCTCCCACTTACCTCTCTCCCTTTTCCTCCTTTTCTCTTTCTCTCCCCTTCCATTTCCCTCTTCCTTTCCTCCTTTTTTCTTCCCTTTCCTCCTTTTTTCATCCCTTTCCTCTCCTTTTTTCATCCCTTTCCTCTCCTTTTTTCATCCCTTTCCTCTCCTTTTTTCATCCCTTTCCTCTCCTTTTTTCATCCCTTTCCTCTCCTTTTTTCATCCCTTTCCTCTCCTTTTTTCATCCCTTTCCTCTCCTTTTTTCATCCTTTTCCTCCACTAAATTTCTTCTGTTCTATTCCCCGACGCTCAACTACCACTATCAGATCGAATAATCTCGTCTACTTCCGGTTTATCGCGGTCTAGAGAGAGAGAGGGAGGGGAATGGGAGGTAGAAGTCCCTCTCTCTCTCATTCGGGTGCTACGTCACTTCCTCCCCCACTCGCCTTACTGCTCACACCCTCATGGTCTTTTACGAACTTCTTTTCGAGTTTGGGCTCCTCTCATTCTCTTTCGTCTCCTCCCTATTCCACTAATCGTTGCCTTCTTTCACGGATGATGGAGGATGTTAACTCCGTCCATTTCCTCTTCATCTCATCTTCAACGCCCGTTCTCGTCTGTCTTATTTACCTTAACGATTATCTTTCTGCTCAAATCGGTTATAAAAAATGGAAAAGTTGCGAAGAGGTGGCTTAGATCCGTGTACAGTCTGCGTCACTCGAATAATTCGATTGTTTTATGTTGCTGGCGTGATGTATCTTTAAAAATGCTAGTGTAATTTTGATTTTCATCTATTCTTTTATCGATATTCTTCAAAGTTTTCTTATCTACGGTGTTGCATAACCTTTATGATGTTTCCTCGACAGAGACAAATAGTTTATTTCGAGGTTATCTTTGTAATGAAATCGTTGTGGGATGGGTATACACGTGACACTAAGGAAATGAGAGGGATATATAAGTTAGCGACCAGTGGTTGAAAGGGATAGGACTCTTTAATTGGTGGTGTGGATGGTCACCATGGCAGGAAGGCTTCTTGTTAGCTTTCGGGCATCCGTCCTTCCGGAAATTAAAAGCTAAAACTCATACACATATGCACTCGTACACGCACGCGCGCAGACACACAGACATGCATATGTAGTATATGTATTTTTCTCTCCCCCATACCTCCACCCTCTCCCGCTCCGTATCTCTCCCATTTTTCCCACTCATTTTATTTTCTTCGCCTCTTCCGTTACGCTTTACCTTCGTTAAAATTTTCACTCCTATTCAGTTCCTAATTACCCTTATTGTTTCCTTTCCTCTCAGATACCCTATCTCTCTCACACACTCCAATCCCTCGCTCATCATTTCTGCCTTCCCCATATCCTCATCCTCTTCACATCTTTCTTAGAAGGCGTTCATTTGCTCGTTCTCAGAATCCACTCCCTACTGCGCCTAATCTTTCCATGCTTCTTCTCCCCCGCCGGTTCTCCGTTCCTCCATCCATCCTTTCTCTCTCCCTCCCTCTCCTCCATCCTCATCTCCCCCTCCTTCCCTCTCACTTACTCCAACACTTATAGCCGAGAGCCTCCTCTTCCGGCTTTTCTCCTGCGGTCTGGGTTTCCTGTCGTTTTTTTTTGCGCGTAATTTAACCAGCCTCCGTATCCTCGAAATGTTTTTTTTTCTCTCTCCCCTCGTGTATTTTTTTCGGCTCTTCCTTTTTTTTTTACCGAATTGGCCCCTTTGATCGGTGCGATTAACCGGTGGGTTTTGCGAACCGGCGTTTCTCGGAACTGTCGAGACGCGAGAGCGTTTCGACGTCGTCCTTTTTACGAGAGGACAATAAAAAAAAGGAATAATCGGCGACTTGCGTCATCCCGGTCGCCGTTCGCAAAAATTCGGATTGCGTTGCTTACGTTCCCCGCTCTCTTCCCTCGTTACGTGGCGCGTGGAGTCGAATAGGGTCCGCGGTTGTTTTATCACGAGTTGGGAGAATAAGTAGATTTTCGGTTTAACTTTGTAATTTTTTGGTCTATTAGTTTCGTAGAATAAGTTTTCAAGCTTGTGGTACACCCATCCCTCGAATTCCATGGTTTCACTTTACGCGTTCTCGGTTTAGCACGGTTTTGTTTCAGAGAACCGACTGCGAATTGCACGGCCGTCAATTCTGTTTCAGCAAGGTTTAGAAACTCCGATAATTATTAAATGGATTACATGTCATAGTTGTACTCATAGGTTATTAGAAATGATAAAAGGAGGCAATACCTAATAGTGTAGTTAACCTTGCTGCATGTTGAGCTCAAGACGGTGCTCAACTTTAACCTAATGAACTCCTACATGTAGAGCGACAATTTTTTAACGTGTTCCAATCGGTAAACATAGGATTTTATCTTTCTAATAGCTTTTAAATTTGGAAATCATATCTGAGTAGCAGAGGAAATTCAGTATAAAAGAACAAATTTAATTTGTATGTGTTTGCCACCGAAATAACTTAGAAAAATTGATGTTTTATTTTTAAAAAAATAAAGCAATAAAATAAGTGCAAAAATAACTAAATCTTCATTTTTGGTGAAATAATTTTTCCCTCTGGTTTTTCTGTAATTTTTAAATAAACATTCCTGAATTTTCCAGGATGTATTGCTTTTTATTTTAAAATATAGTATTTGTTATGACTTGGACTCGGAAAAAATTGGTCACTTTTACCTACAAGGAAAGTTCGATCTATTCGAGAGAGTGGTTCGGCCGTATTTATCCCTTTTTCTCAATAACTTCTATCCATTCTTTTCAATATTCGATTAATAGGTCGCACGATAAAATAATAGTTTTTAATTCGTTTCCTTCGCGTAATCAGTGTTGCCGTACCCAACGCACGCAGCCCTTGTTAACTTTTTAGGATCCAATATGTAATCTACGAAAAAAAAATGATTAGTCGCGGAAGACCGAATTTATAGCCCGAAAATTTCCGAGTGCAAAATTTTAAACAACGGACTGAGGTCACTACGTCACGGCGAAATCTTTTTATTGCCGTCGAAACAAACCCGATGATGCTTATAAACCTTGAAGGTCTCTCAAACTGGTTTACAGAAATGTTCGCGAAGATTCGCGGAATTACGTGTCCGCCACGAGTAATCTTCGCATTTACACCCATTCACCAAGTCTTTCCAGGAGTATATTACAGTCACTGCCGTACCTGGAATCGTCGTTTATTTGTCTCGAAAGAAATGTCGGGTTTCCTAGTCGGAACTCATGAGAGTCGTGAGTCACACGAACCACTTGTCGCTTGAGTTACAACCGGATCTACCCTACGACAAATCCGTCGGGTATCTTCGTTTATTCTACGGGTTTCGTCCCAAAGTCGAAATTGGAATGAATGATAAACAATATCTGTGACGCAAGACGAACGATTAGGTCATTACGAAAGGATCGGTAAACTGGGAGAATGCGACTACGTAATGATCGGAGGAAGATTTTGTGATCAATCGAGAAATGGGCTAAGTAGAGGGATGGTGTCTGGCTCCCAATGCTAAGGTCGCAGGTTCTAATCCTGACGGGAGCATGTCCGTTTGTTTTCGTCTTTGTTATTGTTGCTGGGCTCATTGTTCAAGCCGTAAATTGCTTTTTAAGAGTTAGTGAAAAATAAATTAAAATTAAAAAAAATATATTTTAAATCCCACCTATGTCGGATGGTACAGTTACGATATAGTACGCGAATCGATTGTATGAGAAATCGAAACGGAAGGTCGTATTACCCTTAAGAATATTGATGATCTCACAGTAGAACCTTTAGTGTTCTGCGTGGATGGTTCTACCCCTTGCCTCCTACCAGTTTATTGAATTGCATGGTTGAATATATGTATTTTTTGGGAATCCACACCGTCGAATCCATAGAGGTTGCGGGTTTATATCCTAAACGTTTAAGATTCGAATTATACAATACCGGAAGGAGGTAGTTAATTAAATTAGCTTTCCTGAACGCAGAGTTGGAGTGCTTTAACGTGGACTTTCTGTGAGCTGAATTAGATTTCCATCACCGTAAATTCGGTTTGAATTTTAATAGTCCCGAATTCATTGAGGACGTACGGGGAATAGTTGTATCCACCAGTGCAAGAGAGTAGGGCTGCATCAGAGAGTAGCGGAAAATTCGTCGAAATAATCGCCAACCGAGAAATGCTACAAGTCATTTTTACTTTCTCATATACGAAGTATATTGAGAAAGTGCTGTAATTTCCAGATGCAATAAGACAGGCGAATGGCACCCCCTGTCAAACGCTATTGGCGGCTTGCAGGGTATTGATATAAATGAAATGTACGACTGAACTTACAAATCTTCCGCAAACCTTATTAAAGTGTCTTCGGGGTAATTTACATCTCGTCAGTTACATAGGAACCTCTGTAATGAGCTATCTATTCGTTAAAGACTAATTTCTCCATTGGATATTTTCCCCGATTTCGACGGCAAAAAAAGCTATTTACCGACCGCGTAAGTCACGTGACTTGCCGATCAAGATATTCTAGTCACAATAAATGCAGAATAAACCATTTTTATCATATACATATTTTAATGCATTACATTTGTTCTCGAATATATACTGTACTGTTGCGCTGACTGTAATTTTCACTTTCACTAGAAAATTGTGCGCTTGCTTTCCTCGGCATTGTTTCGGAGTTAAAAATACCGGAAAACGGAGAAGTTTTATGAATGAAAGAAGGCATGCGGTGAAATCGACCGTTGCCTCTCTAAAGAGGTTAAATGCATCATCATCTTCGTATATGATGAACGTTTTCATTTACTGCTAATTGACCAGAGCTGCTGCGCTACTTCCATCTGCAATATTTTTCTTCGAAGTATTGATTTACCGAATCGATCTAGTCACTCGTTGGCTTAGCTCTGTATCATTTATCTTACAATTACGGATGCGAGCGATATTGAAGTGGACCAGAACTAAGAGCTTTGAGAGGATATCTTTAATTTCCGAGAGGAGATTGTCGGCGGAAATGCGAAGGTTGACGTCCGCTTCTCTATCGAAGTCGATCCATTATCTGTATACCTCGTTTTTTTTAGCGTTTTTTAAAAGTAACGCTCGTTTTCGGTTTGTCTGTGACTATTGCAGCCGAAATAACGAAAGTAAGAGAAACCAAATTTTCTTGGGATGATTTCAGTTTTCAAGTGTTACGCTTAGCAACGTTTTAATTATTTTTCGTTCGGTTTGCCGGTCGCTTTTCCGTCCATCGATGCAGACGACGTCTTCCTAAGCATCGAATGTATGTCAACTAAATTTCCAGGGTGTGTTCAAAAGTAATGCAGATAAACATTTTGTTAAACTAAATTGGGAAAAGTTTTCTTTCCAGTGTCAATATAAAAAGTTGAAAAAAAATCATTCGCACGTTGCGGTTACAAAGCAGCCATCATCAGTGATGATTCGCAGATAAATAGGCGTCCGCAGGAAAGAGCATTTCCATTGCTAAATCATTCCCCATGTTGTTTAACGAGGATAAATAAAAGAAGTGTAAATAAATTTCGTTGGAGTTAAACGTTTTATGTTGAGGTCGCACCGCTGCACGTACCAGACACTTTTGCACCCTTTTCGCAAATTCACAAAATAAAACAAAAAATAAATGGAAATAAAACAAATAAAAAAAATTTTAGGGAATACACTTTTATGTGAATTAAAATGCACTCGAAAGCAAAAAATAATTTTTTTTCTAGATAAATATTGTTATTGAAAAATGTGTATGCTTCGTAAAAGTGGATGGCTTATTGTGGGAAATGATACTGGTATAATAAAAGAAATTAGTTGGTTGATAAAAAAAAGCCATCCACTTTTATGAAGCATACAAAATTTTCAATAACAATATTTATCTAGAAAAAAAATTATTTTTTGCTTCTGAGTGCATTTTAATTCACATAAAAGTGTATTCTCTAAATTCTTTTAAAAATTTGTTTTATTTTATACTTTTTAGTCTTTTTATTAAAATTATCTAATACATATATAGCCAAAATTCGATTTGTTTTAAAAATTTTCAATTTAGAAAGAAGTGAGTTGGCAACCCTAAATGTTGGTGACAAACAAGATCCAAGTGAAAATCAATAAAAGTGTATAAAAATAGGAACCTACTTGGGAATTTCCGATAGCCATAAAAATATTATGAATAACCATATCCGCGTTTCGGATAGCAGGCAGTCGACATCAGTGGTATTCACAGATAGTAGACCCTAAAAAACTAGTTTAGCATCCATCCGTCTTCACACGAGATATCTATCGAACTGATGAAACTAGAGCAACCAAATTTCCCGGGCATCTAATGTAATTATCTAAGAGTACATCATTGGAACATTTTGATCGTAGTCGTCTTGTCTGTATGTCAGTTTGTCTGTATTTTCTACCTCGACAGATCTAATTAAATCAGTGCTGCAAAAAAGTTCCTTACGCGCATTCGTTTTCCCGCTCGTTTTTTTAACGAAACGTTCGACGATCGTATAATCCTTACGAGAAATATATGCACGGCGATAAAATACATATTATCGCGAAGACCCAATAAAACAGCATTTCGGTTGCTACGAACTTTCTCAGTTTCATTGACCCCACCTCGTTCCCTCGCGTAGCCTTTAGTGTGGGAGGAGGAGGAGAAGAGGGGTTTGTCACGTGACCGCTCGTTCGAGCATATTGCGGATGTTTGTAATGTATGCAGTCCATTCATTGGTTCTCATTATCGCCAGACAACTCATTTCCCCTGTATTCGTTCCAAAGTTATCGCGTTTGTTGACGTGGTGTGTGCCAAGCTAACGGAAACCTCCTGTCTTTGGGTACACCCACCACCGTCCATCGTCAGCGTTCATGTAGCGGACGCGGGAAATATCTCTCTCACACACACTAGCACGCGCACGTACTCACTCCCATATCCTGAGAGTAAAGGTTGAAGTCGATGTTCATTCCGAGTTCGTGTTCGACCATTACTATTATTATTACGGGGTAATCTTAGGAAATGGTCTCGCAGCTTATTCATTTGGTCTCTCCTGGAAGCGCACTTCCTGATTGCTGATAATTCGGGAGGAAATGGTCCTATATTTTTTTACTAACTTTTATATTAACTTCGAGAGTAGTGTGTATATATATATATATATATATATATATATATATATATATATATATATTATTTATATATATATTTATTTATATATATATATATATGTGTCTCTCCAACACCCCAGCGGCTCTACTTCCGGTAAGTGTTCACTGGGTTTCCTTCAACACCTAGTTGTCCTAAATATCCTCATTTACCTTTCGTCTTCCGTAGTATTTATATATATAATGAGGATATTTAGGGCAACTAAGTGTTGAAGGAAACCCAGTGAGCACTTACCGGAAGGAGAGCCGCTGGGATGCTGGAGAGAGACATTTGTAGAAGTTATTGGAACTTCCGGGATGATCCCTTCGTCAGCACAAGAGAGACACAAGTGATTTGGATAAATAAATAAATATATATATATATATGTGTGTGTGTGTGTTTTCAACCCCTTCGTTAGTAGAAAGAATCTTTGAAACTTCTGGATTCGAACCGCCTTTATTCGGATTCGTAGTCGAACGCCTTTTCCATTGTGCTAACGATGTCGTAGGCGTTTGCGCAATTTCTTATTAATTTAAATTGCTTACGTGAAAATGAATCGTTAATAGAGATTCAGCTTTTACGTTTCTTTGTTTCCTAAATAGGTTTTAGATCAATTTCAACAATTATGCTGGATACTTTTGTGATTTTAAAACTTAAATATCATTTCATTATTAGCGCTCAACAATGGAATTCTAATTTATTGATTTTAAATTAGTTTCCATTGTTGAGCGTTTGCGTTTAACTCTCGTGTTCCCGCTACAAGTTTTATGTGCTAATTGTAAGATAAATAAAAGTTGGCTTTTAAAAATACATTTTTTATACTTTCAACTTGTTTAATTTTTGACCCCAGAATCGAATTTAATCGAAGATTGCGTATAGATGTCACGTTTCGATGGAACGTGTGAATTGCTTTATGATCAGGTCCTCTCAGAGGTCCAAAGAGTCCAGCTCCACTTCAAGATATTGAGGCCCGTGGCCCAAATAAAAATAAAAACACGACAACAAAATAAGACATTCGTTAGCTAACAAAGGAGTGAAGATTGTAATTTGGATATTTTTATTTAACTAAATTCTTTTCTAACCTTTTTATATACAATTTACCAATTATTAAGGAAAAATAACAAGTGTCGATATTTGGGCCCTTGTGAGATTATGGCCCGAGCAATATGGCCCTCCTTCCGCGCATCCCCCCCCCCCCCTCCGAGTATCCTGTTTATAATTACATTATAACTTGTTAGCACAATCTTCAAGGGAATTAAATTTTCTTGGTTTTTTAAATTGAGGCCTTTATAGCCAGCTATGTATATCTTTTTTATATATAGTGACTGAAGTACGCATCATATAAACGAGCAATTTTCATGCATCATTTTCGTATTATCGAGTGTTTTGTGTATATTGAAATATCGTCCAAACCGTATTACCAGAGCAACAGGAAATATACTTAAAAATCTAGTTGACTAATTGAAGTTGGGCTAACTAATTACAGTAGTAACTGAAAAACATTACTTTATGTAACTAGTACAAAAAAGTCTCAGAATAATTTAAAATTAATTTTGCTTTCATTTTTAACTTTCCCAGGCTAGTGATACGAAAGGTTTACAGAAATAGCAGCAAAAACTTGTTTTAGCTTTAAGGAGACAGCACGATATAGAATTATCGAGCTCACATATTGTTTAAAATCAAATTTCTCCGTTAGAATCTACCATCGGTGAGTCGACACTGATTACGGCTGCATTGTATATGTAATAAGTATCTGATTTTCTAAACTGTTTTGGCTATTGGAGAGACGTGATTCCATAGAAAAGACAAATCTCCACCTGTAATTAAAATTTGTATAAATTATCGCCAAATATTTCAGGGAGCGATGATATTGAAATTATTTATTTATTTTCATTTAATTTTGGGAATTCTTTCTCATTTGACGCATAGGGTTACAGCGCAAAGCGTGCTATGCAATTAGTACTTTTATAATTAGGCGAATTCCATTAATAAGCCCTCCTTACGACTTATCAACAAATTCGTCGGGAGAAGATAATTGCTGAAGTATTCTAGAAATGCATTAGTATATTTAAGTGCTCTTATGACCTTTATAGCTACATAATCGAGTATATCAACTTCATGAGCAATTATTAATCATTTTAAATCGTGACTGGTATAGTCGTTCTGTTTCTATGAAAAATTATGACGACGATGGTTTTAGCCGTTCATATGCAACAATATAACGATGTCTGTAGCTGTCTAGTCCGTCAAAAGTCTTTAATAATATTTCGTAATTAAGCGCACCTTTGCATTATTTATCCTTATAACCCGTACGACCTCCGTTTCGTGTTTGCTGTTACTCATTTTAACATTTGTTCGAAAAGCACGTCTCTCCTTGTTACTTGCAGCTTATAGTTCTTTCTCAGCGAGCTACTGTTCCGCCACCTCAGTTTCTCCGGCTCCTTATAACTTCTTTCAACTCCTCGTCTTTCTCATCCTTTCCACGTCTTTTCCCCTAGTCTCTCTCTCTCTCTCTCTCTCTCTCTCTCTCTCTCTCTTTTTCCCCCCCTCAGTCTTGTAGGTGTGCCCTGAAACCAGTTCCCCTCACTGTCATTATGCGAAGAGGTTGAAGATGGCCGCTCACCTTAGGTAGAGGTGGGTCGTAGGGGAAGGGGAGAGGGCGAAAGGGGTGGGGGGAGGGTAGGAGAAATGGGCAGACAACCGGGAAGACCACCCTCCTTTTTTTTCCCCCTATCAACCCCACCACCCTTGTGGTTTCTAGAGAGAATTCTGTATCAATGGACTATGTAGTAATCCGTCTCGTTTCAGATCGAACGAGGATTTTTCGCGTTTTGTAGTGTTTCCCGGTCCGTTTTTACTTTCTTCATGCACGGTGCAGAGAGAAAGTATTGTTTTCACGGAAAGGTAGAATTCGTGGTTTGAACGGAAATGCGGGTTTTAATGTCCCCCCCCCCCTCCTCCTCCCCCTCCCGAGTACTTTTTAACTGTTTTGTCGATGATACCTGCGGGATAGGAATTTCTGGGGCGCTCTAAATCGAAAAATGCTTACCAGATCAGTAGAAAATTTTATATTTAAGGTTTTTGTTAGAAAGTCAAGATGTGATGAGGTTTTTGTTAAAATTGGTCAACCGAAAGCGGATGTTTACCCGAGCCATTTTTTCGTTTTAGTAAAAAATATCTCCTAAGCGGCTTCATTAATGTATTTCTTATTATCGAAGTTGTGGACTATAATTTTCTATAACTTCTGTTTTGAAACGTTTTCTCATAGAGTGGGTTGTAATTTGTTGATTGTCCGTATGCTTGTGTGTGCAATACATTGATTGTAGCTGGCTGATAACTTTTTTCCCTTGCTATGACAACAAAAATAAAATAAAAATCTTACTTTGAGGTTTTACTACTCTCTCCATACACAGTTTTGGCGTACTATACGTGGATACTGTAGAAAGAGGCAATGATTGGTCGAAAACTTAGTTTTCTCACACTCCCTGACGACCTCGGCAAAATTGTGGCCTTTATCAATCCCGAGGATCTGCTCGAATAAAGAGTTTCCAGGCGCGCTTACGTATGCTTCTGTAACAACAACCGTTGGGCCGAGATGGCGCCATGACCTTCATCTTCAAGGACACCTTATACGACCTTCTTTTAAACGCGTGCACCAATCAAACACTCGCTCTTTTTACAGCTTCGCGTTTTGAAACAGTTTTCGAAGTTTTCCGAGAATATCAGCTGGTAGAACGCCGTTTTCTTTCTTGAAGAAACTGCGTCGTAATTTGCCCTTACTCCGATGCTCGTAATTGTCGGTTGTCCTAGCGCATGCGTAGTGAACGACACACGTTGCAGGTCAGCACTGCCGGTATTACCCACTATCACGAAATAATTCATTCGTGGAATAGATATTTTTTGTTTTCAGGAAATGAATTTTCTGGGAAACACCGTGCGTGCAGATCTCTCGAGATAAGCCTTTTCCCTAATGCGCTGTAATGAAATTTACGACGCAAATTCCAGATATGCTTCCTTCCGTCGCTAATGCGACACATTAAAAGTTGCGACAAGAATTTGGAAGATTATTAAGGATTCACCAAAAGCCTTTCGAACGTTCTAGAAGCTCGGGAACATTCGAGATTCTTTATCCGTGAGACTTCACTCGCTACTAGGGTTCTGTCTTTCGCGTCTTGTTCGTGATTACGCTCCTGTTTCGTACTAACCTTTTTTGTTAAGATTTATTCGAAAAATTGGTAGGTTATGCCATTATCGAATGCATTAATTATGAAATGGAGCTTTGTGAGAAATGCAAGTGATAAGGCGAACCGAAAATAAAACATAACAAAGTATATTTTAATAAAAGTTTAAATAGCCGAAATGTATTAATTAAAATTTTGATTCTAAACTACGGAGTTTCTAAAAAAATTAATATTCTCAATTTTATGTTATTTAAGCGATTGAAAATATTTTTTATGTATTCCATTGAAAGGTTTGGATAATACAGTGTGTTTAATTAAATTTTACAATATAATTTTTTTAAGGTTAGAAAGCTAAACTTTGTCCTTTGTCGGTAGCAATTAGGTTTTTGGCCCATTTATTTCGTTGTATTTTCCGCAATTCTTGAAAAATTACCATTATTATTATACAAGGATTTACGATAGAGAATGTACCGTAGCAAACAATTCCTATGTATTTCCTAACTTTCTCCAAAAGGCGCGCTTTGTTTCTGATTAGACGAAGTCTCATTTCGAAGTACTCTCGAAATCTCTAGTTTTACATCCCGGAAATGCCGCCAAGTAAAATCTGTATCGAGAGATCGTAACGCGTGACCCAGGGGATAATTTTCGATCATTCATATTAACCGATTTAGAAGGGAGAATTCCTCTTTCGATTCGTCAGCTCCTTAGAGTCGCTTACGCCACGCCGTGCACCCGACTCTTCTGAGTAGAAATTCTATCCCTTTCCACTCCCGAGCCTCGCCGTGTGCGAGATGCAGAGTCGCGGCGTGTCGTCGCGTGAGGACCCGCCCCTTCGTGATGCCCAAGAGAGCCGGTTCCTGTTTCGAGACGCGCGTTGCATTCGTTTCGTTTCCCTGAATACCGGAGAAGCATTATTTTGAAAAGTATTGCTGCAACGCGTTTTTTACCGTAACTAAACCTGGTCCTTTCATAGCACGGGCTATTATAACACGGATTCCTTACGACACGGCTTGTTTTCTATATCATAAATTCATACAACGCGGATTACGTCTCGCAATAACGCGGTTATGTTGGCCTTTGGATATGGGATTCCAGATGGAAGATCATTATGCAGGCAGGCAGGAGCTGGAATATGGGAAATTTGATAACAGGAGAGTAAAAAATTCTGCCATGACCGGGAATCGAAGTCGGGTCTTCCACTTGCCAGGCGGATATTCTACCACCTGGCAAGTGGAAGAGCCGAGTTCGAGTTTTTCTCCTGTTTTCACATTTCCAATTTTTTTCAACCCGATTGAAAATCTAAATAATATGCTTTTATCATTGGAGATTTCTTTGTTAATATATTTTTTCCGGGTTTTACTTCAACATCTATACGCACGTAGGAATATATAACAAAGATTTTGGTAGTGTATTAGTTGTTAGTAATTTAAGAAGAAAATAATTTAAAAAATAGAACTTGTTGCAGAGATAACATGAAATTTGACTCCTATCGAAGACAAATGTTTTCTTAGAATTTTTAATTGTCTCTAATTCGATGTTTTTTCGACACATCAATTTAAATCGAATGCTTCAGGGTCTACATATTCCTGTTGTAACGCGGGTGTGTTTGAACAGAAAGAAATCCTAGTTGCAATAAAATAAGTAACGAAAGATCGCTGGCGTCTCTCAAATAACATAACTAATTGTTACAGAGCTTTTATGGCAACTAACTCGATTTCACACAACTTTCAAGGATGAATTGGCGTAATGACCTTATGGCTCGGATCATTGTATTTCGGTGGAATGTGTTATCTTTTTTTGCGGCTTATGAGGTTACCTTTCGCGTACCGTTTAATTATTTTAAAAATGCCGGAAACAATAATTATCACGTAGCTTCCGCCCTTTCCGCTATTGGGCCCGTAAAAACTTTTCTCATGTTGGTAGACTTTCGAATCCAAGCAAATAGTGTTGAAATTTTGACGAAAAAGGCTTCTAATATTTGTTCTTTTTTGAGATTTTGTTGGAAGGAAGGAATTTGAAGAAGTTATTTGAGCTTACCAATGAATACACGTGAAATTTCCCGGCGAAATTTTTATCCCTTTTTACAAAGAATTGTTTCCGCTGATTGCGATAAAATGGTATCATGCCGAAGAAAAAAAACTTCATTTTGCTTGCACGGATATGGTATATGTGAACGGCGCGTTTTCTAAATCCCAAGCGAAGGCCGCCGAAGCGCTTTACTGCTATTAGGCTAGGACTTAAAAAGGAAGCAAAAAACGCCTTTTGAACAATGACGGTCCACCCCTCCCCCGCACGCCCTCCTCCCCCTCGCCCCTCTCAAACTAATGAATTCCGAGTTTCCCCAAATTATTTCCAGCGCGCGGCCCGCACATTTCCTGCTTCTCCCCTTCCTGCTTTTGAGGTCCTTTTCTTTATGAATGAAATGAGTTGTAGACATTTCTTCAGCATTTTTCGGACGAGGTCTCCTCCGGCTGTTTATTTATTTTTTCTTTTTCTCACTCCCTCTCACTCCTTCCCTACGCTTATCTCAATCTTTCTTTCTCTTTTCTTCTCTCTCTCTCTAGAGGCTGCGAGAAATTTAACGAGTATCGCTTAAATTTCTTGCGAAGTTTATTGCATCATTTTGCGAAATAATCCCCTCGACGTCCTTACATCACACCCCTCCTCCTCTTCCTTCCCCCATCCCTTCCCTTCCTCTTCCCCCTCCCCTCCTGTCTCCGTATCTCTCCATCTCTTCGTCTGTCTCTTCCTCTTCCTCTCCCCACCTCTTCCCCCCTCTCCCACACACTATCCACCCTCTCTCCCCCATTTCTCTCCCCCCCTCTTTCCATCTCCCCCCACTCGCCCTCCCTCTCCCCCTCTTCCCCTCTCTCTTCCTCTCCCCCCTCTCTCTCCCCCTCTCTCTTCCTCTCCCCCTCCCTCTTCCTCTCCCCCTCTCTCTCCCTCCCTCTCCCTCCCTGTCTGTCTCCTTCCCATGTCTCTCCCTTCCATGTCTCTCTCTTCCATGTCTCTCTCTCCCTTCCATGTCTCTCCCTCCCATGTCTCTCTCTCCCTCCCATGTCTCTCTCTCCCTCCCATGTCTCTCTCTCCCTCCCATGTCTCTCTCTCCCTCCCGTGTCTCCCTCCCATGTCTCTCTCCCTCCCATGTCTCTCTCCCTCCCATGTCTATCTCCCTCCCATGTCTCTCCCTTCCATGTCTCTCCCTTCCATGTCTCCCTCCCTCCCATGTCTCCCTCCCTCCCATGTCTCTCTCATGTAAGAAGGGACTATATAGTCTCAGTTTCACCCTAATAAAGTCGTTTGTCTGTCTGTCTCCCTCCCGTATCTCTTTCTCCACTCTCAACCCCCCTCTCTCCCTACCCTCTTTGTCTCCCCTCTCTCTCCCTCTTTCTCCCCTCTCCTCTTTCTGTCACTTCTCTCTACCCCCTGTCTATCACTCCTCTCCCTCCCTCTCTTCACCTCATCTCTGCCTCCTCCTCCTCCTTCCCTTCTCCAATTTCTATTCCTTTCCTCGTCTTCTCTTCCCTCTCCTCTCCTTTTCTCTCTTTCCCTCTTCCCTCTCACTCATTTCACCTCGCCACTTCCGTTACCCCTTATTCCACTATTCTTTATCACGTGATGGTCTTCTTGTCGGGCCAAACCTTTTCTTGAACCTCTCCAGTCTGAGTGTGGAGGATAATTGCGATTTTTTTAAGTCAAGAGGCAGGTGATGGCGTCTTGTTCGTTTTTTTGGGATGCTTTAAGCTACAGTACTCGGGGTTTCGACAGTCTTTACTCATTATTATTTTTTATTTCTCCCGTTCCAGCTCCACGATTTCGACGGTCCAGCGCTTTAAACGATTTCCTTGCCGCTCCCTCCGCTTTCCGTTATGTCTTAATTAGTGGCGTAGATCGATACGACGTTTTATATCGTTATATATATCGTAGTCTTATCGAGACCGGATCTCGCTAACGATTTGGCAGTATTTTATGGTCGCTGTGCTTGCTACGGTTATTGATACTAAACTTTGTTCATCGACAGGTCTTTTAGTGAATCATCATGTTCGATACGATTGTTAATAACGTTAGATTTTGAAATCGTATTGGTATCGATTGCAGCTGTCGATTTAGGGACATTTTACTTTTGCTAAGTTTATTGTAATTGACACTGTTGAGGCTTTATCTGTTAATTTATTATATCGAAGGTAATTATGAATACAAGATGTAAGATTTAGTTGACGGCAACTTATTTAAATTACATTTAGTCTTAATGCAGCAGTTCAAAGTAACACCAGTTACAAAAGTACAATATATTGCTTTAGTTGTTTTCTCTTAACTTATTATGTTGAAGATAATTATAAATACTCAAAAGATTTAGCTGAAAACTTGATTTAAATGCAATTAGTAATAATGTGTCGCGGATATGTGGGGTGCAGCAATTCATAGTAACAATTAATTACAAATATACAAAAGATTGATGTCAACTTTCTTTATCGATAGCTCGTTCTTCTTCTTCAATGTTGTATCGATTTATCTATATTGAACTTCGTTTCTAATGTTACTTCTAGTAAGCAACCCAACTCGTTTTGGTCACGTATATTATCACGGTTTGGGCAGTAAAAAATATTTTATTTTATTCTCAATTTAAAACTACGTGCTAATACCTAGAATATAGTAAAAATGATAAAATTTAGAAAACGTTTCAAACATATAATCTTTTCTTTGTTTATGCCAGATTGCTGTCACACGCTGACTTAATAAATCGTTTGTCATTACAAACGATTGCCCCACAAAATGTCCACGTATTCAACCTATTGGCAACGGAAGCGCGCATTTCTCGATTCATAATTGCTTAAAAATAGGTACTCCGCAAAAGCTGTAACTTTAAAGGTCATCACGTGACATGAGGTATGAAAGACCCCAGTATAGGAGGTGAAAACGGTAACGAGATTGAAATTTTTAGGCCGCGAGAACAATTCGGGATGGCACTTAAATACCTTAGCATCCCTTTATATTCATAAGTACATAATTCTCAGTTTGTAGACAAGTCTCTAGTTGTAGGTTAATCGGCCTCCAAATACTTCTCCTTTCTCTGTTTCTTGATTTCCCTCTTTTACTTTAATTTAGTACAGTATTTTTTAAAAATTAGTGTAGGTATGTTCGTCTATCTGTTATATATAGCTGTATGTATATCTCTAAACCTTGGGAGGGCATTGTTTTGTATGCATTCTCGCCTAAACGATCAATATTAAACCAAAAAAGGAATGCGTTATGTTAAATTTTGCACTTTATATTAGCTTGGCGAATTAAGTTTTATCTAATCGTTATAATAAGAAGGAAATTGTAGAATGTAGAAAATTAATAAATAAAATAAAATTAATTATAAAAGTATAATGCTTAATTGGGGAAAATTTAAGGATAGAATGGAGCTCAAGTTGAATTTCATTTGCTGAAATAAAAATGATCGACTGTGTTTTCCCTTTATATTCAAAAAGAGTTGGGGGAAAAATAGGCGCATTTAGGCTACGAAAGAACCGCCGTCATTGGTGATCCTGTTATATTAGAATCTAACATTACCAGTCAATCGCCACTGATTACGCCTGCGTTACAGCCGAAATGCACGTAATTTGTTTACGCATTATTGAGGGCCCAAAATTTCCTCAGCGCTTTATCAGGGATTCTAGTCGTGAATGCTCGATTGATACACGCTCTCTCTGTTATAACGGCAAAGAGCGGAATGCCTTCTCCACCCCCCTCCTTATCCTCCCCCTCTCCCCAACCAAAGAATGACTCGCACCAAGAAAATCTACTTTTACGGAACGATCAACTGAACAAAAACAGTGCACTGCGCCATCGGCACGCAAACACAAACACGTTTATCTCGCGCTGTTCACAAAATCAATTACTCAACAAGTTACCGAAGGCCGTAACAAATATTTAACCGAGATATGCGTCGTAACGACAGGAATCGTGTTTACTCGGAAATGTTGGAGACTTAGCGGAGACGTTGCGTATCGCCTTTTAATTTCGAGTGTGTTTTGTTGAAAACCTGAGTTACTTATGGGTAAGATTTCGTTCGACGACTTGAAGTGTAATTATCGTCGATTACAGTAAGTAAACACCGCACTGTTTGTTGACGCTTAGATGATAAATAATAGGTTAAAAACTATTTCGTTGAATTTTGATTTAATTGGAACTGTTTTAATGGCAGAATGAGAATTTAAAGCGGTTTTAGATATTTTTTTTTCAAACTTTCTAAAGTCACGGAACCTTTATATTTAAAATAATGTTTCCTGGAACCTCAACCTACGCAGCAGCGCATATCCGGCCTGTCCCCCTCTTTCTCTCACGGAACCCCATCAAGTTTTCGCGGAACCCTAGGGTTTGAAACCCACCATTTTAGAAGATATAACAATCTGAAGATTGAGTTCTCACGCGAGCACGAAATGTTTGAAAAATATACTTTTCGGATTTCACCATGTTTTTTCGTAGATAATTGGTGTAAAACATTTTTTTAAATAATTTCTTCTTTAATGGGTTAAATAATATGGTACTTTCCTGTTAACGGGAATACCACTTTCCTGTTAACGGGAATACCTCCAGGACCCTTCGCAGGACCTGGTACTTACGTATTATCCACATGCCATACTTACGTACAACATTAACAGAAACTGATTGGCCTGTCTCGACATTTACAAACCCAATCTCCGGACAACGTGGAGGGTTTCTTTGGTTCCGGGCGAGGCGAAGGGCGCGGTAGCGCCCGGAGACGACTACCCATTACAAAAGGCGAGCCGAAGGCTCGTCAATATATCCTTTCAATGTTATATTCTCATGACTGTTTAGCCACAAATTGAAAGGATATATCGACGAGCCTTCGGCTCGATTTGTTTTAATGGGTAGTCGTCTCCGGGCGCTACCGCACCCTTCGCCTCGCCCGAAACCAAAGAAACCCTCCACGTTGTCCGGAGATTGGATTTGTAAATGTCTAGACCGGCCAATCAGTTTCTGTTAATGTTGTTTTTAAAATAAAATATCGTAAATCGAACAATACGTCAATATATCCTTTCAATGTTATATCCTCTCAAACAATCATAACAATACATGTTCATTTTTTTAACAGGAAAATACCAATAATATTTGTATAGATTTTGATGAACGACCTTGTTACACTCATCCTTCGAATTGCATGGTTACGATTTACGCGTTTTCATTTAGAGAGCTGCCTCCGATTGCACGGCCATCAGTTTTGCCTTAGTTGGTTTTTAAAGCGGTTTTAGAGTTTTAAAAAGGATTAAATATTTCAGTTCGGCGGCTATGAATAGGAAAGGGAGCAATACTGAGTATTTACAGTGGAATTAAACTTTTGCCTGTTAAGTTCAGAACAGAATCATATGTAAGCTCTTGTTCCTCTGGGAAAACTTACCCCACTTAGCTCGATTTCGCCTTTACTCAGTCAGTGTTTTCCAGGAATACGGTACAGTCCAAAGCGAGAGAGGGAGGGGGGGGGGAGGGTCTGTTCTGAAAATTTCGTCGGTGTAGACTTTTTGATTTTCGTCCACTGTTTCGTCGTTAACTAGTTAATTAGAGACGGAAGAATTGACTGAAAGAGAACGTGCGCAGTAATTAGTAGCATTACTAGAGTTTGATCCGCTGTTAGTAGAATTATCAAGCTTCTCTTATTGCTAAGGTCAAAACGATAAAGCGAAATTCTCCGTGATATGTTCTAGAATCGACTATCGCTGAATTGTCACTGCTTCCGTCTAGCCGAAATTTTCATTCTGTTTTCGCAACCGTTTTACGGCTTTTTGGAGAATTCTAATTTATCGTTCTGAGTTTCAAGTTAATTTTATAAAGTGCAAGGAAGGATACGATATCGAAAAAGTAGGCGCTTTTTCGCAGTCATAAAAAAAACGCTGAAAAATCTTGCAGTGGAATCTTGGATCTTTAATTCAACAGATTGGAGTGCTAACAGGACAAAATATACCTTCAAAAAGTCGAAAATTTGTTGATTGGGAATTATCGAGCTCATCTAATGGATTATAGCAAATTGAAATAATGAGCATTTAGGCAAATAACTGTCTTAAAAAAGGTTACGAAAAACGTTCCGGATACCATACGGCCGTCATCAGTGGTGTTTGCCGTTATGAAATGATACCACTGCTTATTGCTTATACATATGTTTTTTCATAACCTTTTCATGCCTGATGAACAAGTAAAATACACACTTTTTATTTTCCACTGTTTTACAGTCTCGCCACGAACCGGGTTTCGAATGTGATACATAATCTTCAGGCCTATGTTATAACTGAAAAATACGTGTATATTTTATTTGTTCATCATGGAAGTTCCACAAACTTAACGCCTATCACCGTGAATTTCATTTATTGCTTTTATGGCCATTGGAGGTATATGAGTAAGTAATCACTTCGTTTCTTTTTTTCATTTTTAAGCTCTTATCGTCCCTGTCAATCGAAAATTCGAATAATCGCATAGATTTCGTGCGTGTGCGCCGTAAACCGTTTCCGCTGAGAAGGAAGAGAGAGGGGGGGGATTTTAATCTTTTCCTTTTCTTATTGCCGCAGGGCACCCTTTAACCTCCTCTCATCCCCTCTCCCTTCTGTCCTACGCCAAACTCCGCACCCTCCGATTGCCGTCTCTCCCACGCTCCCTCCCCGCCCCTTTCCCACCCTCCTCCTTTCCTCCCCTAGTTTTCCGCCCACGCCGTCCTATGCTGCACGAGGAAATCGTGCCCACGTCCCTTTTCTGCTCCTCCGTCGCTTCCGCCAATGGGATTGTCTTGGGGAAAATATCGACCGATGCCTCTTCCTGCCGCCCACGCCTATCCCATCCTACCCGCGAGACGACGGGAGGGAGGGAGGGAGGGTGAGAGGGTGTCAGAGAGGATGTGTGGGAGTAAAGGGATGTTAGAGAGGGGAAAAAGCGGCTGGGGAAGGTTTGTGAGAATGCGTGGGAGGCTTTTTAGAGGGGGGGATAGAAAGGGCGTACGTGAAAAAGGAGGAGGGATCCGTGCGTTATTAGAAATCCCGTGGGGAGGAAGGAGGACGAGGAGGCTCGACTTCCTTTCTTTCTCCTTTTTCAACCGCCCACATCCTCCGCCTCTCTCTCTCTCTCTTTCTCTTCCACTCACTCTAGGGAGCGAAAGAAAGTCATCCCCCATTCGCGGACGGAGGGGTTAAAATTCACGTTTTTGCGTGTGTGGTTTGTGTTTGTTCAATTCGTGATTTTCCTCTCGGGAATTCAAGTCCTGGGATTGGTTGTACAAGTTCTGCATTGATTTTGGGACGAGATAATTGCGTTGCGGTAATTTTTTTTTAAGCAACCCCTATAATGCATTTATGGGAATAAATGGCAATCGGTCAGTACTTCTTGCATCCAGAGAGAGAGAGAGAACAAAAATTCGATTTATGAGGAATATTTGAACTCAACCTATAGGCATGGCAAGGAGAAGAAACGTCCTCGATTAATCGAAATTTCGGGTGAATAGCGGTTAGACTGTTCTCTTATTTAGTTGCCTATATTTTCGAAATATATGTCAGCCGATTGCGTTCAGAAGCGCGGCCGGAAAAAATTAACGTTCGCTAAACCGATTAAGGTTTTGGGTTAAGATTTTAAAAAATATTTAGAGAATGAGTACCAACACGAGTTGTGTGCCCAATTCCGCTGCCACTTTCCGAAAACTTTTAACTTAATATTTTAAACTAATTTATCACCCCTTTGAAAACTAAACAAATGCCGCTGAAGATGCCTGCTCATTGAACGGTATCCCGTGTTCGTCAAATGTATCCGCTTGCAAGGATTGTTCAAAGAAAACGCTGGGAGAGCGCCTCCTAAAGAACAGCGCCATTGGTAGCCGCCAAAGGGCCTCTATGAAATGGTAGTGAAAGCTTCTTTTATTATTTCCAAGAATTTGACTTCCGCGATTGTTGAAATACATAATTATAATTGGCTACATTTCCTGCGATTTCGGATGAAATGATGCTATGTATATTTCCTTTATTTCCGAGAAAGTATTGTTCAGTTGAAAGGTGTACAAGGCTTTCTAATGCGTCTTTTCGTATAACGGCCGTCACCGTCTTATATTTAGCGTTGAAATTCATCTCTTACCATACTAGGAAATCACTTCTCACGTTGACCTGATTAGGAACGGTGCAAGTCCTCACATCGAATGCCTTTTGTGGAATAGGATGAAACGAATGCTTAATTCCAAACACCTTTATTTGGAACTTTTCCAAGCCAATCTTCTCCTCGAGTCGCTTATTCGGCATTTAGGCGTGGAGTTTTCAGCAAAAATTATTAACGGCAAGATCACCAATATCGCATCCTTCCTCTTTGTCCTATTACCATCTCGTTGAAGGCTCCGATACCTGCTTGTAGGTCATTCTACTGGTGTCTTGAAGCTTTCCTGTGCCTTGTTAGAATCTTGTGTAACTAGGTTTGAAGGGTGTTCATTCGGTGCTTAGGATAGCTCATTGTTTCTTGTTTATGTTATTTAGGTGATTAACATTTTCCCTAAACGGTGTGATGGTCTTTTTCGTTCGGCGTTATTCTTTCCAATTTACTAACATCTCCGCCGTAGTAGTCTCCTATGTATGAACGTAGACGTTCATACAATTTTAATGAAGGGTGTAGTCATTTTCGTTTGCTTAATTTTTATAGCTGTGTAAAAATCGTTTACTTATTGCATCGAAGATTTGAAGAACTATATTTCTCCAATGTTCATAAAGAGGATGGGATGAGCATTTCGGCTGAAAAGCAGTCGTCATCAGTGGTGATTCACCATAGGGGGCTGAAATCTGTTGCTGAAATGCTTATCTATTTCTAGAACAAGCACTTAAAAATAGTTGTCTTGGGTATCTCCAATAGCCACAACAATGTTATAAAAAAACCAGATGCGCATTTCGGCTACAAAGCAGCCGTCTTCAGTGGAAATTCACCAAAAATAGATTCTAAAGGAACTTGTAAAAGAAGAAAATAGTTCTTTTATAATGTTTTTTTTGTGAATTACCACTGAAGACGGCTGCTTTGTAGCCGAAATGCAAAACTTGTTTTTTATTATCTTGTTGTGACCATTGGAGATACATTAGGGAAGTATTTTTTCAAGTGCTTGTTCTTGAATTTTTTCAGCCATAAGAGGAGCTCGATAATTCTCTCTTGAAGATTGTCGATTTGATTTCAGCCATATGGTTTGTTCGTAAATGAATAGTAATTTTTAGTATTTTTCATCGTCGTTTTATTTCTACACGTGTAGACTATATTAGCGTAATTGCTCGAAGGGTGTCTCGTTTGGTCGTTTTTCCCATCAATTTTAACGCTTACTGCCAACTTTCGACGGAATCCTAGAAAACGGCTTATTCGTCGTTCGTGATTTCTTAAGCTGTCGTCAAATCCTGCTAATTTCGCTTCCTCAATTACGAACAACACGAGGAATTTTTTGACGAGTCATTCTTTACGTTCAAGATCTCGTGACATTCCTGCAGTAACCATGTTCGCGTGTCATATTCTCGTCCTTGTCGACTTATCGCTATGATCTCCCTTAATTGCGCCTTTGTTGCTGGAACACAAGCCGCTCGTGCTGCCCTCTTCGTTCCTAACGTATTAATCTTGTCGGCGTGAGACTCCGTTATGTGAGCAAGTGTTCCCGTCAACTTTGATTGCAGGATCTATGGAGCACACTAACCCATTCCGTCGCCATGCAACTCGGCGCGGATGCATCCCGTGTGTTTTATCCTTTAATTCGTCCATTTACAATCGGCGGGATTTCTTGGTTGTAAACTACGTCAGTGCTTCTATTTAGAATTCAGTATGAATCGTAGCTACGAAATTACATTCGTACAAAACATTTTAAAATATTTTACTGGTTTCTTCGATAAATTCAGGAGGAAGATATCAGTTTTTGGCTGAAGTCATTACAGCACTTTTATTTTCTTATTGTTGCCGTTGTGGGAGGTGTGATTGAAAGTATGAAAACGCAGTGACTAAATCCATTGTGATGGGTGACCGATACCACGCTGTAGTCCTCTCCCCGCTTTTGGGGACTCTAACTCCATCTTAAACTTTGAACCACAAAGTGTAGTGACGTATTTCCTTCTGCATCTACTGAGGATGAACCAACGACCAGTAGAGCTGTTAAAAGATCGAGATTGGAATAAGCTGAACGATATTTTGTGGACTACACCTACTGGGGATACCACATAAAAAAAACGCGCCATATACTTTACCTCCAGAGTGTTGTGGAAATAAGTATAAAAAGATGTAAATGTGAACATCAGAGGTATATCGTTCAGCGCTTCTTTCTACAAGAATGAAATTTTTTAGGGGGGGGTCATGTCCCCCCCCCCCTCCCCGGTTTGACAGTGACCATTCCCCCTAACCACCCCCCTCCACCACCAAAGCACATATATAAAAAAACAGCGATGCGGAGGCGTTACCAACACATACTCATACGGATTTCGCCACTTTTCTCGCCGTTTTCATTTAGTTCACTTTGTTTTTCGCTATTTTGACGGAGAATGGTTACTCTGACGACAAAAAGTGATAGGATCTTTTTTGTAGGAAATTTAATTCGCTACAACTTTGTATTTCGAAATTTTCACGTAGGTGCCACAGTTTGCGAGATATTCACGAAAAACTGATATCGGGCGCCATTTTTCCGATATGGCGGCCGAAGCTCACACCGGATCATTGAGGACTTTTAGTATGTTGAACTAGATGCCAGTCTGAGCATCTCTTCCAAAAATCAGCTTTGTTCGAATTTTTTCCGCTATTTTTCCTAACTTTCCTGTACTATCAGTTTTGGGAAATAATTTTATTTCTGAATTGTATTCTGTTAATTTTTATGGCAACAGAACTTTTCCTGAAAATGAGTGTTTCAGTTATCAAAAACATTGATTGTCCACAGACTGACAGTTATCACATTATCACGCATTATCTTTTAAGAAAACGTGCTAAAAATAGATGAAGTCCTAAATGGGAATTTGTCCGTTGAATCTGCTATGCCAATTTATTTTTTCGCGCGTTTCTCTTTAGTTTCAGTATTTTTTTAAAGAGAAAAGAGGATTCGCAAGTGCGCCATTATTCCCAGATAACGTGTATTTGTCAAATAACATTTACGAAAATCATCGATTTTTATCAAATGGAGTGATTTTCTAAGCATTGGTTTCACCCCTTAGAAGGCAGGCGAAATCAGTAAAAACCCCAAATTCGCAGGGATTATGTTCCCGAAAACACCGCGAGTTTGGAATCCGCGAAAATAGAAGCAAAGGCCTTATGAGAAAATAGGTGTTAGGTTCGCGGCTCTCGATTATTTTGACAACAATAAATTATGAAAAGGTAGGCTAAAAGTTGTTTAGAACCAATACAATGTGGAATTTAAATCTGCCGTAGCCGTACAGTTTATGGCATATTGCCTGCCCACTGATGCCGCACTCTGGCCGCTAGCAAGTTTATTTAGCAACTCAATTTTCTCACTTCAAGTCAACGTCATCTTTTTGCTTCTGCTTTCTGTATTATCACTTGCTTTCCTCTTGGTAGACATTTTCGAAAAACGGGGTCACAGCGTGAAAAAAAATACCTCGCGAATGGAGAAATTCATTTGTTTGGTGCTTTTTCTCTTCACTTCAAAGATGACAGCAGTAGTCGAAAACCATACGAAACTGCGAAGCACGCGAATTTGGAATCCGCGAATTTGGGGTTTTTACTGTATTTGAAAATAGTTCCAATGCAGGATACTAAACCTTGTGCAGCACTTGTTATAATGAAATCGTGTGAATTGTAGAAAAGAAATACGATGATATTAGCGTCATCCAATGAGGTTGTTTCGTTGCCGTACTCTCGGGTACAATAAATCTTTAAAGCTTTACACATAATGCTGAAAAATAAACATTTTTGCCCTAAAAGATATTTTATAATTTTTACTGGTCCATATTAGAATTAAGCTGGCAAGTTACATTGTTTTAACACGCGAATTAATTTTTCAAGTTAATTTTTAAATTAATACGACGAATAGGCTTGTTAAGATCTACTGCGCGTATTTTCCTTGCTTCCTTAGTTGATTTTGCTTCTTTGAATGGACGCCGAGGCTCAATTTATGTCTCTCTTAGCCTAGCTGGATATTCCGTTTCCTCTCAGTCCTGTATTTCCGTAAATTGCCTTCGACGTTGTTGACTCCCTCGAGCTTTGCCCCGATATCTTAGGTTTACGCTTCGATACAGTCGAATAAACTTCGTGTTCTATAACCTCCGCAATCTTCCTTCGTTTTTACACCGCAGACGAGGTTCAGAGCCAAAATGTAGCGTTGGATTTTCCCCTTTTTCATTTCTTCTTGTCGTTTCTTAGGTAAAGCATGAGCTAATTAATGCGTTCACTTTTACGCTTACAATGATTTCGCTTTCGCTGCATTGTTTCTTTTATTCAATTTATGCATTTTACATGCAGATCTCAAAAGGACTGAGGGATCTTTATTCTTTGAATGTGCATGTAAGTCATCAGCTTTGGATGAATATTTTTACGTGTTTTAGGAGTCATCGTTAATGAAAAAGTTGTTATATTTACGACGGAATTTATGTTCTTGTCATGGTCTGCAAAATAGACGTAGGTTTTATTATTATTAGGGCTAGAGGTCGTTTAAGGAGAACCAGATATTATTTTTCCAAAACTTTTAACTGAGATAGTAAACCACTCTATAGCAACAGTATGAACGTATGTTATTTCTACGATTCGATCCATAAAGCTAACTCGAAAATCCATTCCATGTATTAGGTTGGTAGTTGCAGATTTAAAGGGGGTCGATCTTGGCGCGAAAAAATATTTCTGTATATATTATCTCAGAAATATTACATATGTTAATTTAAAAATCACGAAGAAAAATTCATTTTTTTCACCGCGAAACTTAGTTATCGCTGGAGGGGGATTCTTTTACCTTGCTATTGGCTGCTCTGTATTTAGATTTCCTCCCAATCATGTAGCGCCAGGGGTTCCAGAATGCCTAAATGCTTTCTTACAAATTGCTTCGACGAGTAATCGTAATTTTTATGCTCGTGTGCGATTGTAGATGCGCATCATGTCGAAGCCGACGAAGCTCGCCAGCAAAACAAGCGCTGCGGAAGGATCGCACGCATTTTCCGTCGAGATAAATTACCGCCAAGCTCTTTGTTTTCGAAAGAGCGATTTCCCCGACTAGTTCCTCGTTCTAATCGCTCGGAGGGGTCTTTTTTTCGCGAGCGATATAAAAAAAAAAACACTCGGCTGTATAGTGACGCAGCGAGGCTGGTATACAGCAGTATTGGAGAGTTCTCCTTCCTCTCTCTCTCCCTTTTCCTCCCACCCCTTACTCCTCCCATTGAGGACGAGCAGCGTGTAGGTGAGGGGAGAGGAGGGAGGAGTAGGGAGAGAGAGGATGTGTCCAATCAATGGTGCGCATTCTCTCTCTCTCTTTTCCACTCTATCTCTCTCTCCCCACTCTCTCCTTCCCTCTCTGTGGCTTTCAACCGGATCAAAGGGTCCCCTGCCTTTTTCTCCCTCTCTAACCCCTTATACCCCCACCCCATCACCATTTTTCACTTCCCCTCCCTATTTTTACCCCCATTTTACCTTCCCCTCCCCATTTTACTTTCCTCTCGCCTATTTTACCCACCCTTCCCCCACTCCATTTTGCTACATCTCAACTCCCAATCCTTACCGCTCTCACACAGCACCGCAACCTTTCCTGCTCACCCCCTCCTTCCCTCTCTCCCCCCCTTTACTACGCACCTTTTATCCTCCCTCGTAAACCCTCCCCTACCCTCTTATATCTCTCGCTCCTCCTGTCTCACTCCTCTTCCCCAACCCTTATTCCCATAAGCCGCCCTTATTGCCCTTTCCATGCCTCTACCCCCTCTTTCCCCCCGTTTCTGCCTATGCGCCGTGGTAAATACGTGATGTGGCATAAATACATTCCCCTTAAAGGTGTTCCCCCCCCCCCCCTCTTTCCATCCTCTCATTCACGCCGTATCCATTTTGGAGTCGGGACACTTTCATAAGAGGAAGAGCGCGGAATGGCGAGCGGCTGGTGCTATTTTAAGGGGCGATCGACTTTTTTTAAAAATCGTCCTCCCTACCCCTCCCCCTCTGTCCCCCTCGGCCCTCACCATACATGTTTGGCGCTTGTTATTGTTGGTGATAATGCGGAATATGTGCGTACGGATCTTGTGTAGGACCTCTGGTGTCGGTTTCGATAGGCTCGTTAGGTTAGGTTATTGGTTTTTTTCCTTACGAAGAAGTATTTTCAAGCAATGCAGGGGGCCCATAGCGTTAACATATTGCGATCGTTATTCCTTGAAAAAAATGTCATTTCGTACGTCGTGTTAATGGTCCTTGAAAGTCTGCGATAACAGAAAGGTAGGAGTTAGTACACCGCAGGCACGCCGTGTGATCGTCATTTTTTTATTGTCGAGGTAAAGTTATTCGCCTCGTTTGTTCGGTTATCGAAAAAATTAGCGATAATGAATGAGGTTAATGTGGAGGTTGAAATTTGTCGTTGGTGTAACTATTGTTCGACGACTTTAATTTCTGCTGCGGGTCGATTTGAGGAATTTTTTCCGTAAACGTTAGCGCTCTTGTGATTGGATCTCTGCGATTGCCAACGCTGCAGAAACCGCGTGCCAGATATCGCGTTACTATTTTCTCTGTGACGCAGTCCGATTGCTCGGGGGAGTAGCGTCGGTAGTAACGACTCAATGGATGTCTCTCTTTCTCAATGGATCTTTTTTTCGATTTTTTTCTATCTTCTTAGCGCTTCCGTCCTATTTGAATGGCTCTTAGATTCGTACCCAATGGTTTTGAAAGCATCAGCATAGGCTGGAAATATCCGTACGGCGTAACAGAGGTCCATTACAGTCGTGGTATGCAAGTGCCGATCTGAAAACCCCTAGCTCTTCGTAGAGCATTGCATAACTCGAGGGAAATGAAGAACGAGTTTAGTATTTTACAGCTAACATTCACCATTGACCGCGAACGAAAACGAATCTTTTGAAAAATTATTTCGAAAGTTATTTTCACGCCCCGCGTTATCCTTCTGGTAAACTTTCTTCCCTCCAGCACCGTGACATGTTTCTTCCTTCCCCTATTTCCTCTCCACCACTCCCCGTCCTCCCTCCCACTGTCCCGCTCCCCTCTCTCTCTCTCTTCCTTTTTTTCATTCACATAACTCCATCACTTCTACAAACCCATCTATTCTTGCTTTACTTTTCGGCAGGTGACAGTGTTGCGAGGTATCTCTCTCCACCTCCTTTCTCCCTCCCTCCCTCCCCATTTCTCCCCCCCTTTCTCCCCATTCTCCGCATCCTTTCTCTCCTCCCTCCCACCACATCCTAAATCCTTTTTTTACCCTTCCCACCCCACTCTCAACATCCTTCGTTCCTCTCTCTCTCTCTCTCCAATTACTTCTACGCTCTTCACCTACTCCAAATTCCTCATCTCATCTCTCTCTCTGCTGGTCTCCTCAGCCTCCACGTGCTTCACCTCCAAACTGCTACTCCCGAATGCTTCTACCACAACCTCCCGCTTCTCCCTTCTCCTGTTGAAAGTCCCTCCTCGCCTCTCTCATTCGTCCTATCTCTCTTCTTCAACTCCTCTTCCTCCCTTCTCGGTCTTATCCTCATACAGCCTCTCTACTCCTTTTCCAATACTCGTTTTTCATCTTCACTACGGCCCTCATCTCTCTACCTCCTATTTTCCCTCTTCTCTCCACCCTCCTTACTTCTCCCCCTCTTCCCCCTCTCTCTCTAGTTTCCTCAATCTCTCTCCTTCCATTCTCCCTCCCCATTCCTCTTCATCCCCCCATCCCTCACTCTTACATACCCTTCCCTCCTCCCCGTGCCTCGTTCCCTCTTCTACCATTTTAGCCCTACTGCTCTCTCTCTTTACCTCCCTTTCTTCAGCTCGTTCTCCTCTGCTTCTTCTGCACCCCTCTTCCTTCTGCTGTTCGTCCCTCCATACTCTCTTTCACTCTCCTTTGGTTAGACGGATATTAAGGGTCGCGGGTTCCAATCCCGCCTAGGAAAAGGATGTTCGTTTGTCAGGGGTTATATGTAAGAATGGGCATTGTTGTCTAAATATTGCCCTCAATAAAGGTATTATTATTATATATCCTCCCCTACTTTCTCCCCCTGCCACCCCTCACTCCCTCTCTCTCTCTCTCTACTCTCTCTCTCTCTCTCTACTCTCTCTCTCTCTCTCTCTCTCTCTCTCTCTACTCTCTCTCTCTCTACTCTCTCTCTCTACTCTCTCTCTCTCTCTCTCTCTCTTCGTTTCTCTCCTCCCTCAGCCTCTCTCTCTCTCTCAAAATCCTTCCGTCGTCCTCACCCTGCTGCGCCCCGTTCCTTCCCTTTCTGCCTCTCCGTCTTCAGCCCAACCTCTTTGCCCCTCTTTTTCCCCCTTCCCCCACTTCCTCTCTCACGCACGCATTCACAAGCTCCGTTCTTGTTCTCTCGTATCGCCGCCAGTTAGAGCGTCATTTCCGGTCGTTTTTCTCTCCCCCCCCTCTCCAGCCAACCCTTTTTTCTCCCATTGGCCGTCACCCTTCCGTCTTTTGGCCATCTCTCTCTCTCCCTCTCCCTCCTGCTCCTCCGTCTTTTCTTCCTTTCGAATACTTCTACGTCTCTTTTCCTCTTTACTCGTTTTTTTTCTTTCTCACTCACTTTCAACTTTCAAACGTTTATCTATTCCCCTAATTTAATTACTTCCTACTCTTTTGTTATTTCTTCTACTCCTCTCTCTCATCTTTCTCCTCTGCCCTCTCCCTCCCTCCTCTTCCTCCTTCCCTCTCACTCCCTCCTCTTCCTCCTTCCCCCATTTTCCTCTCCCACCGTCTCCTCTTCCTCCCTCTCCTCTTCCTCCCTCTCCTCTTCCTCCCTCTCCTCTTCCTCTCTCCCTCTCCTCTTCCTCTCTCCCTCTCCTCTCCCTCCCTACCTCTCCCTACCTCCCTCTCCCTACCTCCCTCTCCTCTCCCTACCTCCCTCTCCTCTCCCTACCTCCCTCTCCTCTCCCTACCTTCCTCTCCTCTCCCTACCTTCCTCTCCTCTCCCTCCCTCCTTTTCCTCCCTCCTCTCCCTCCCTCCTCTCCCTCCCTCCTCTCCCTCCCACCTCTCCCTCCCTCCTCTCCCTCCCACCTCTCCCTCCCACCTCTCCCTCCCACCTCTCCCTCCTCCCTCCCTCCCTCCTCTCCCTCCCTCCTCTCCCTTCCTCCTCTCCCTTCCTCCTCTCCCTTCCTCCTCTCCCTTCCTCCTCTCCCTTCCTCCCTCTCCTCTCCCTTCCTCCCTCTCCTCTCCCTTTCTCCCTCTCTCCCTCTCCCTCTCCTCTCCCTTTCTCCCTCTCCTCTCCCTTTCTCCCTCTCCTCTCCCTTTCTCCCTCTCCTCTCCCTTTCTCCCTCTCCTCTCCCTTTCTCCCTCTCCTCTCCCTACCACCCTCTCCCTACCACCCTCTCCCTACCACCCTCTCCCTACCATCCTCTCCCTCCCTTCTTCCCCCTCCCTTCTTCCCCCTCCCTCCCTCCCTCCCCCTCCCTCCCTCCTTCCCCCTCCCTCCCTCCTTCCCCCTCCCTCCCTCCACTCCCTCTCCTCTCCCCTCATCTCTCCACTCTTCTCTTTCTTCAGCTCTTCCACTCCCCTCATCTCCTCCACTCTCTTCATTTCCCCCACTCCCCTCATTTCCTCCCCTCTCCATCTCCTCTCAATTCCTCCCCATCCCTTTCTCCCTCACCTCATTCTCCCTCATTTTTTCCTCCCTCCCGTTTTCCCTCTATTCCACATCTTAGATTCTATATCTTTCCGATTCTTTCTCTAGTTTTTCTAGTCTCCTACCTCTTCTTCGTACCTAATACTTATGTTAGTCTTCTTTACCTCCCTTACCTTCCTCCGATATCCGTCGCCATATACCGCAGTTTCCACCGCATCGCTGTATCATTTCCGCGCCTATCCACTCCTCCCTCTGCTTTCTGCGTGCTCCCCGCACGCTTTTCATTCTCTTTATCGTCACTGTCTCTCTAGTCGCGAGAACTCGTGTCGTTTCCGCATCCCCGGATGTGATTTCGCCCGATTAGCACTCCTAGCGTGCCCGTGCCCGGAGGGAAATGCTACGGCGGAAAATGCCGCGGAATCCGCAAGGCCGCGTCGTAGCGGATGGTCGTGTTTGGTGGGGAGAAACAACTCTTCCTTCCTCTCTCTCTCCCCCCTCTCTCTCTCTCCCTCTCCCTCTTTCTTCCTCATAATACGACCGGAGATGGGTTTTTATGAAGGGAAAAAAATAACGCTCATATTCGCGAACGGTTTTGCCGGCGCCCTTAAAATTGTTTTGTCTGCCTACTCGGCGAAATGTGTGTACCGAGCTGTGCGAATTCTTACGAGGGGGAGCTATTTTTTTTATTATTATTATTTCGCATTCCAGTTTCGAAAGCGTGACGTTGGCAGCACTGCTTCTCCTTTCACCCGTTTCCCTTCCCTCTCCGCCTCTCTCCTCCCTTTCCCTTGTATGTACGAGTGAAATCATTCCCTAACAGCGGATGGAGGCCATTCATAAGAGGGCTCCCGTTGCTTTTGCCTCTCTCCCTCTCCCCCATCTCTCCCTCCCCATCTCCCCCTCCACCGGCTCCAGCCTCACCTTCCCCCAAACACACTCCGTTCATTCCCAATACACACTTCCATCCTTTTTGGCCGTATGCTCTTTTTCATCCCTTCCTCTCTACAACTTACTCGAGAGTTACTTTCCTAAGTTTTTTTTCGACTCCCACGCGCATTCCGCATGCTCTCCGATCTCGTTCTTCAGCTTAAATATTCTTAGTCTTATAGACTCGAATGCGAAAGTTTGTTTTTAAATATATTTTGACTCTCACATACGTTGTGTATTGTGATCGGGAAAAAAATCAGTTTGGAGATTTTGATGGAAAAATACATTTTATGTGTCAACGAGTCCGAAAAAGTTGTTTTTCCCATGCTCTGTGCGCGGTCTAGGGCGTAAACGGTTAAACGAAATCGAATGTTATCTCGTGTTTATGCATACTATCATCCAAAATAGACCATATGAAAAGATGAACGATGTAGCGTAACGCCCTGCGACAATACTCGTCTTGTAATGTCTTTATCGCCTATGACCTAGTATATTAAGTTCCAAGGAAAGAGCGTAGTGAGACCAAACTCATATTTTATGCAATATATGTGGCACCGAATTTTTTCTCCGTTTGCGCGTTTTCTCTAGGCCAGGGGTGGCTCGCTAGAGCCCGCGATACCGTTATGAAAACGAACGGTAAAATGTAATGCAGATAATTTCGTATTTGTTTCTTAAAATGACAACCGGAAAACCTTACATTGCGAAGTTTTTACGCTAAACTATCATTAATTGTCGATTTTCACTTATAGAATCCTTTGCAATCTCTCGAGTAACTTCCGATGTTGATCCTAATGCCTTAGCATTTGCATTTATTAATGCGGCCGCGAGGGTAATTGCTAAATTCAAAGGTTTCTACCTAGGCTCAAGTTAGCTTATCGACATTTTTCGTCACGTTGCCAAATAATCAGTTTTATAAGCGGGTTTTTGTCTCTTCTACAGCCACGTCTGTATTTTTACCTTCATATAGTGGGTGGCGGCGGGTGAGCTGCAACGTAATATCCCATACAGCCCTTACTTATCGCCGTGGTTCTCATGTTTTGATTCCTAAAAAGGGGAAATCCTCGGAAGAGAAGGACTAGCGTCTGTTTCGGTTGTCCTGCGATCTGTCTCGCATACTTTGCGTTCGCGGCCACGTCTTCCGATATATAGGTGGAAGTGTTATTAATATTAAAACCTCCGCTTCCTGTAACATAAGGCAGTGGTTTCCAAACTATTTTAAACTCGCGACAGCATAACTCATTTGCTTTTATTTGAGTTTCACCCCAGCGAGAGCACGTGTGAAACGGGCATTTGCATATTTTTTCCTTCCGGCATCCATGGAAATTTGCGGCGACGTGCTACTGTGCCGCGAGACAGTATGGAGACTTCATATACTGAAGCGCCTTGTAAATTTCGACATTTTATGCAAATTCTTGCAAAAATTCTTGACGACTCGGTAATTATTCGCAAATTTATGAGGAGCAATGCAAATGAGCAATATATGTTTAAATTTGTTCAGCCGAGCGAGAAAGTTCGCAAGAGCGAAGGAACATATTTTGGTTAGAACGATTGAGGGGGTTACTGGCCGAATTTGAAGAATTGCTGCGGTTGATATTTCCAATTAGCAGGATTTACTTAATTTGCAAATGTTTTGTTATTTTTTTAAAAGTTGGCGGAATTTTAGTGGCCCATTTTGCGGTATTTTGATTTTTAATAGATGTCGGTTACAGTTGTTAAAATGTTAGTTTAATCTTCTTTTATCGGTGAGGTAGAGGAAATGAAATTACTTTTATGTATTTCTAGCAACTTCTGTTTCGCCCATTTTCTTTGCTTGTAGCATTTCGACTCCTATGTCTAGATTTTGTCCTGCACTTCATTACAGGAGTGTGTGGCAGCGGATGCAACGAACCAAAATGTCCCTTATTGTATTTTCTTGCAGGTTTTAACTCTTCTACTAAGATCTTTCGAGTGTCTTAGGAAAAAACCACCTTCGATTTCGTTCTATACTATAGATAGATAGATAATTGTCTTTATTTTCAGGGCGAAATAAAGACCATAAGGTCCCCTCTTCCATTTAACCCTACTACTACAGTCGGTCTCATTGTCAGATATTTTATCGTAGTGATCGTGTGTTCTAATATACCTGGATGTTTCAACGATTCCTACGACCTCCTCATCTAAATATTGCAATCTCTACTTGATACGAAATCCAAATCCTTTCGTAACTACTGCATGACCTACGAATGTTACTTGTTTTAATATGCTTCCGATGATGTGGAACTTGAAAGTTCCGCAAAGACTTTTAAGTGTAGTCTCACTTACCTACGTTCGCTATCTCACGTACAAACTTCCAAATCCTACATACGCATTCCCTCTTTACCTCGTGATTATTTTCTTCCTCCATGCACGCAATCCAGCGACGATCGTTTCCTTTCTCAAGTGTTCAGATCCTTTTCCTCGCAAATTTCCCCTCGCCCACGCTCTCCTCCCTTCCTCCTACATTATCCCCTCTGGGTCAAGCCTACTTTTTCTCGTACGCAGAACGTCTCATGTTCTGTCATTTTTTCTTTCCTAAAATTCGGTCATGTTTTAAACGCTTGTCACGGTAACTCGCCACACCAACGTAAAAGTATTTTGGATTATTATTAAAGTAAACTCCCGATTAATCGGATGTCGTATGATCTTAAATTCGGTTCGTCTGTTTTTAACTTGAAAATTTTTTATGCCGTACGACGTACCTACATATCTACTGAAATTTACTACACTTAATAAGGGTGTTATATGGTACAGTATCACTGTACCCGTAAACTTTGTGATTTAGGATTAAATTGTAATTTTCTTTAAGTGTTTAAACTTTCTTAATGTTTTTGTTAGTGTGTATATTTATCGATGTAAATAGGCATGTTCAGTCCTGAGGCATTCCGTAAAATCGGGAGATTGCTTTTGTCTCCTCCCTCTTATCTCTTGTCTCCTTGCAACTATCTCTTCCCCCTCTCCTTTTCCCTCTCTACTTCCCCCTTTCTTCCACCTCTCTCCCTCCCCACTTTCCCTCGTTCTTTCTTGCTCGTGCGCGAAACGTATTTTGCATTCGTTCGTATGTCCCCGTCTGCGTGTTTGTTTATGCGGATTCGCGCGCGTCGCTCTGAAGGGACTTGCGCTCGGGTCGTGCCTGTCCCTCGCCTCGCGTTCGTCTTTTGTCGCGCCTGTCTCGAATCGAACTCTCTGCGAAACGATGTCCACGTTTCTCTTTATATATATAGCCTTTTATAGTTATTGATAGCACACTCGTTGTGTAGCTGTGAGGTGACTAAATGCCGTTATCGGATTGCGGTAGAATGGGGACGCTCGCGAAAAATGTTTCGCTGTAAAATTGTGCGCTAATGTTGTACTTCTTACAAGGCTACTTTCCTCGGATCTGTTAGGCGACGGTTATCTGGATCACGTCATTCTGATCACTTTTCACCCAGAATGCGACTAATTAAGTTGCGAATTATTTTCTGTGGGAGTAATTTTGCCCGCGTAGTTATCGAGCTCAAGAAATGTCGAAGTTACGGCACAGTTACACCATAACTGTTTCATCTTGAAATTTTACATTTTAAAAATTAACATATTATTAATCGCGTGTTTGTTTCAGTTGTTTTTAGGCGAAAATATTCGGTGTCTGGTCCTTGGGGTGTCGTAAGTGCTTGAATGAAATCTTTTATAACTCATCTGTTAGGGGAAATGTGTTTATGATAAATAAAAAACAATTTCTTTATCTCTTTTGACCTGGCCATTTAAAATGGAAATTTACCCTTAATTACGTAACTATTTCAAGCCTACAAATCGATGTAATTTATTTTCGGATATATATTTGTTGCTGTAGGGTTCATACGAACTGCGTTCGTGGTTTTCTCGCTTGAGGTATGCCGACGCGAGTTTTTAATCCTTTCCGTTTGTCCACTTTTTATCTGAGCTTTTACCCGAATCCTCGCCTCACAGGGGTTCGTCCTCTTTCTGCCTCGTATGTACCATTCAGCTCCTTCGCACCGCGTTCTACGCCAATCCCGACTCCTTCGGCTCCACACCATCATCCTCTCTTCTGCCCGTCCAATTTCGCCCCTCCTCTCCTCAATTCCCCCACATCCTCTTGCCCCCTACATCCTCTTCTGCTCCCACATCCTCTTTCGCTCCCCACATCCTCTTCTCTGCCCCTCCTGCATCCTTTCCCCCCTCCCGTAGATCTATTTCCCTCCCCATCCCCACCCGTTCGTCCCCTCTCATCGACTTAAAAAGAGTCGATTATCCCTCTCTCGTCTTCCTCTTCCCCAGCTCCCCCCCCCCTCCTGAACGCATCCTCACAGCATCGCCTTTTTCGACGCCTCCCCCCCTTACCCACCTCCTCCCTTACCCTCCGCCTCCCCCCTTACCCTCCTCTCCCCTTATCCTTCGCCTCCCCCTTTACCCTCCTCTCCCCTTATCCACCGCCTCCCCCTTTACCCTCACCCTCCCCCTTTACCCTCAGCCTCCTCCTTTACCCTCCTCTCCCCTTATCCACCGCCTCCCCCTTTACCCTCCGCCTCCCTCCTTTACCCTCCTCGTCCCCCTTTACCCTCCGCCTCCCTCCTTTACCCTCCGCCTCCCCCACGAACCTCTCTCTCTCTCTACCACCACCCCTCCTATCCCCTCTAGTTCGCTCGGTGGCCATATCCCCGGACATCCGGTAAGTGCCGTTTTACTCCCGTGCCTTTTCCCGTAACCGCCACTCTTTGCTTGCTACCAGAGTGTGCCCCATGTACGCTTCCCCCAGATTGAGAGACGGGGAAAGAGAGAGAGACGGTCTCTTCGGAGCGGCTGAGGCTATTGAGCAGCTGCGAGTCAGTCGCCGTAGGGTTGGCGGGCTCGCTTTCATTCAAAAGGAAGTCTTTCGGTTGGCCGGAGAGGGGAAAGAGATGGAAGGAGGGAGGAGGTGACCTTTGCTTTCTCTTCCCACCCACCCACAAACCCTCGAACTCCTCTCTCTTCCTCTCTCCCTCTCTCCCTCTCTCTCTCTCTCCTCTCTTCCTCCTCTCCTCTCTCTCCTCTCTTCCTCCTCTCCTCTCTCTCCTCTCTTCCTCCTCTCCTCTCTCTCTTCCTCCTCTCCTCTCTCTCTTCCTCTCTCTCCTCCTCTCTCTCCTCTCTCCCTCTCCTCTCTTCCTCTTTCGGACCCTTTTCCTCTTCTTCCTCCTGTTGCTTCATCTCGTTCATCCGTTTCGTAAGCCCGCCAGCGTACTACATGCCGTTTTGTACTCTTCTTCCTTCTTCATCAGTCTTTTCCCATGCTTTCTCTCCCTATCTTCTCGAGTCTCTTCTACCACCTCTCCATATCTTCCCCTTCTTCCCCTCTACCTCCCTAACATCTACGTTATACCCTGCAGGTTCCTTAATGGTGGATGGCAGGAGACGCAGTGCACCAAATATGACCCTAGCAGTTCTCATTTCTCTCTTTAACAAACTCACTGCTCTATTCCTATCCCTCTCATCCCTTCTCGCTCGTTCTCTACACCTCTTTCTCGTTCGTCTACCTCTTGCTACTTCTCCTTCGTGGTTCTATTCTTACCTTAGGCTCGATAATTCTTTATCAACCATCATTGCTTTTAAAAACACTGTCTAGAGTATTATCGAGCTCATTTTATGGCAGAAAACAAACTCAGTATCAAAAAATTGAAAAAGTATTTACCTTAGGTAGTACCACTGTCCGTTGCAAGGTTATGAAAACCAGATGCGCATTTCGGCTATAATGCAGCTGTCTTCAATGGTAATTCACCGAAAGTAGATTCTCGAAAGTACTTAAGTATGCGCTTCTGTTTTTCACAACCTTGCAGTTGCTATTGGCGATACCTAATATAGGAACGATGTAAAGTGCCAATCCTAAATTCTATAATCTACTCTGAAATGAGGTTTGATAGTTAAAATCTGTCCGGAAAGTGTAAGGATTCGTGTTCTATTCCCCATTCCCCTCTCGCTTTCCAGAAACTTAAATCGGTGCATGTGTTTTTCTCGATGTAATTCTTTCTCTCTCTGGATTCTCATTTACTTTCGCCTCCCCCTTTTTCTGTCTTAACTTTGTCTCCACTTACCTCCTGTTTATTTCTTAACCTTTTCACTCCTTACGTTCTCTCCCTCCCTCCGTTACCACCTCTCGATCTCCTCCCCACTCTTCTAACTTCCTTCTCTCCAAATCCACTCTTAACTTCCCCCTCCGATTCTTCCCTCCCCTGATTCCCACCCTCCCCTTTCCCCATCTCTTCTCTTGAATGGCGAGCGCGTAGCCCCAAAGAAGGATAGAGGGCCGGGAAGTGTTCTTTCTCGGCTCTGTCGGGGTTGAACGAGCGAATGGAGGAGGAGGATGGTAGGGAATACGGGGGGGGGGAGTGAGAGGAGGAGGTGGCGGCGGAGGAAGAGAGGAGTGCGCTCTCGTGACGTGGCGGTCGGCTACTGCTACGTGGTAAACGACCACGGCGGCTTACGGAGGTCGCCTGCTGGTGCCTCATTCCTACCGTCGCGTCGTAGGGAGTTAACCACGTCGATTCCGCGATATGCATCGCGAGGAGTTAACGACATCGATGGCTATTCATCCCTATCTCAGTCTCTTCCTCAATCCCATTCCCGAGAAAGGAGCGTCGGAGGCCCTCGTGGGGGAAGGGGAGCGTGATTGCATTCTCGCGGAGGCGACTATACTGGTTCCGTTTAATGTATTGAACGCATAAAAGCTAGGTAATGCCAGTTTGGGGCATGCGGAAATGTCTTAAAAGCGGTCGGTAGTGGTGGGCGGTCGGGGAATGACTCGAACTTCGTCCGGTAGATGTCTTTTGTTGCGTTCTTTATCGAATCGAATCGTCCCGAAGTTTCGATTTTTCGCAGTAACGGTTGCGTTAAATGAATGGAACGTATACAGTCGATAAATATTCGATTAAACCGCATAGCGAATCCCGATTACAAATCAGCCTACACCGATCGGTGGTTTTATTGGTTCTTTTTAGGATCGTCTGTTGAGTCACCGCCGAAGCCTGTTATTTTGTTTCAGTGCACATGTATCGGCGCAGGGCGTTATATTTATCATTTTCCTCGTACGATTAAAGTGTACAATCGGAGTCCGCATATTTATCAGATTATATTATTTTATCTCATTCTTTTGTCATTTCGGCGTTAATCGGATCCGCCATGTGCAATTATTATCGGAAGGAACGACGGAAAAGCATTATTTTAAATGGATAAGGAGACACGATAAGAGATGCCAATGGAATCTTTTAACTAGAGCGTATGTTTGATTAACGACACCCCCTGCCAAACGCCATCGGTGGATTATGCCTCCATTCCGACCAGCAATGTTAAATGAAATTGGGCATTTTCGACAATAATGATTTGTGTTTGATGATGGCTTGGATGAGTCCTAACCATGGGGACCAGGTGAATTTTTTTCTCCATAATTCTCTGTGAATAATAATTATTACGTCGTTCCTTCCGATAATAATTGCACATGACAGATCAGATGAACGCCTGACTGACAAAAGGATGAGATAAAAAAATACAATTTGAGAAATATACGGACTTCATTGGGCTCTTTACTGGTACTTTTTGATATAGCCCTGCGCTCACAGCCTACGTACTTTGTCCGTCCATATTCATATCTGTTCCCAGACATTTTGCCGCCCGAGGCGAGATAAAAATGTGACGCTCATTTAATTTTGGCACGTGTAGCGCAGGTGTCAAAAATAAAAATAAGTAAAATGAAAGTAACCTACATTTTTAATATGAATAAACGCAAAGAACAGGTATGATGTATTTTAATGAGCCTTCGTATCGTCGGTCTTACAGTACATGCAAAAATGTTTAATAGAAGCGCACTCAGGGTCGTCTGCTCTGGTTTTCGTGTGCACGCCGAGGAATTCCACAACCATTACATTACTGCGCAGCCCAAGGTCAATAAAGTAAACACTTGAAAGACGGTTCATTTCAAAATTGTTGAAAAAAGGTGTCATAGGAAATAAACATTATTGAAAAAATTACGAACGTTTCTGAAAAGGTTTTTGATGTGTTATTTCGGCGCCCCTATTAGGGGCTCCTGTGGTCACGCCTCTCCACTTATCTTTTCGGCTACGTATATGTAAATGTATGTTATGTACGTAAAGTTCAACCTTCAATATATAACTTTGAGGTAGGTTTTAGTGCATTGCACCCCCTGCCACCCACTATATAGGTGAATTGCAGGGTAACATGTAGATGTACAGGGTCTTCATGAAAGGACTTTTTATTTTTGCAATGTAGTTATTTAGTTATAATAGTTATTTTTGTCAATTATTAACCTAAATATAAATTATTGAAAAATAAAAAGTCCTTTCATGGAGATCCTGTAGGTACGATGTGAATTACCGTATGCACCTGGCTTTCAGCCTCATTGCAACGTACTGCTATCGTAAACGTGACGAAAAATGGTGCGGCATCGCGTGGCGTATGGGATGATATGCAACTCGTCTCGTACTAGTAGCGGGTGCATCCGACACAACCCCCTCACCCCTCCCCCCGAGGGAGACTGTTATTGCCGGCGCACGACGCCTCCTAGCGGAGCAGCGACGCGACAATTGGATTGCGAGCCTCAGTGTGTGAGCTCATGCGTGGATTTGAGGATCGCTCTCCCCTTCACACGGGAGTGGCCAATTGCCTGGGAAGGAGTACGCCAAGGAGAGTCGAGGAGGGGGTCGAAGGGGGGGGGGGGGAGGCGGGAAGGGGGACAAGTGTATCTCTCTCTCGGCTCGTCTTACATTGCAGCCTTGGGAAAGGTCGGTTACCCTCTCTGACCAATAAGACTTGGAAACGCACGAGATGACGAGAGCAATTTACTGCGAAGGTTATTAAGAGGGAGGTCGTTAAAGGATTCTTTCGGGATTGTAACCAAACCTCTTTAACACGAATCTCGAGGGAAGGCAAAAAAAAATAATGGCATCAAGGAAAATCCGGAATTTTTAAGCAACGCGGGGGGTGTATATACTGATGGGAAAAGATGTCGACTTCGATTCATCGAAAGTTCGATTTGTGAATGGTCGGATCGTGGAGGGTGGATTGTAAACGCGAGGCGCCAAGGAAGATGGAGTAATATTGTTTGTTTTTCCGAGTCATTGCGTCATTCTCGACCAAACTCTTGGAGGATTTAAAGCGTCTGAGTGAATCATTTCAGAGACTGGGTTTCCTTCCTCAGTGGTAACTCACCGATTTTTGGTCCTCAGTAGAAATCAAACTAGAATTATACCAAGGTTAACACCCTCTCCGAGAATAGTACGAGTTCATAGCAGGAGAATAAGAAAATGTGTCAGGTAGGCTCTGGTGATTTGCACCTCCTGCCGCCCACCGTGAAATCCAAGGCGAATTGTCGATGTACTTAGTAGGCGAAATTTAATTGTCTTTTAAAGCATTTTTTTATGAGTGGAAGTAGTTGACTAAATTATTCTTCTTCTTAGTAGGCGAAATTTAATTGTCTTTTAAAGCATTTTTTTATGAGTGGAAGTAATTGACTAAATTATTCTTTAGATGCTATACGGAAGCGTAATAATAATTTTTTTGAATGTGTTCTTTCAATTTCCCTCCGTCCCACTCTCTTTCTCTCGTTTCAGACTTAACCAACTCATTCCGCGCCTATCTCCGTTTCATTCCTTTCCGAATTCCATCCCATCGTTCCGTGTGCGTGCCGCTCATTTCCTCGTTCGCACGCAATTCCTCTCATTCTGCCGCGCATTCCTGGATCCTTCGCCGCATTCCGCGCCTTTCATTCCTCTCATTCCTGCCCTTTTAACCCTCTCTCTCACTCTCTCTCTTCCTGTCCACTCATTCCACCCTTGCTTCCTACATTCCTCCTCCTACGTCGCGGCTCCCGTGGTGGTGGTGTCGACACGCTTGCCAACCCCGCGAGTTGTGGGCATGTCCTAAATTTCACCTCCTCCGCTCTCCACTCCACACTCCCATTCTCCATTCTCCTTATTTCGCGTCACCTTTCTCGGTAATACGAACCTCCTCCCCTCCCCCTCTCCCCTCACCCACTCCTCTCACCCACTCCTTAAATCATCCAACGAATCCTCTCTCCATCTTTCCTTACCTATTTGGTACTTTCACCCTCTCCTCCCGTTGGAAAATATGGTACGACCCATTCCGCTTCCACATGATACACGTCGTCCATCCGTCCTCCCATTCTGTTCCATTCCCTTTAACCCGTAACTCCCATCCTCCCTCCTTTTCTCTCCTCCTCCTTCCTCCCTTCCTCGGTCCTAGCATGACATCACGGGCTAGGGAACCCATCGACCTTGAGGCGAGTGAATGAATGTCGTTCGGGAATGCATCCCGAGAGACGCCGCGGGGAATGAGGAATAGACTGTCCGGGATTGAATTATCCGGCTGCGATATATGGCTCGTGCCATATAAATTACGGGAGACAAAGCGTTGCCGTCGTCATTTGTCGGTTAAATTGGTCGCCCGCGTCTTGAGGATTTTTTGTCTCGCATTTCGTTGGAGGGAGGAGGTAATTTTTGGGATGCGATGCATCAACCAAACCCTATTCACTCGCTTTATTTGTTACTTTTGGGTTTTTTCTGTTGTAAATCATAAATGGTGTTGAGAGAAACGAAACCAGGGATTTTTGAGGCCCCTTTGGTGATCCTCGCCTCGTGCCCTCGGACCACAGCCCGTTGCACACCTCTTGCATCATGTCGTCTGCCGCAAACCTGTTTTCACCCGAGCTCACGCTGTATTTGGATGCTTTTAGAAAATTAAATGATGGCAGATAATGTGTTTAGAGGTAGCATCCTCATGTCCTACAATCTAGTCACGTATTTGGCATTCTCAATGAAACTTCTAGAGAAGGAATGGGTGGGCCGACTATTCAAGAGGCATAACCTCGCTTTGGCCAGCCGTGTTAGAGTTCGTGTAGGATGTTATTCGAGAAATTGTGTAGGATCATATTGATGAAAGTTTTTAGCCTCGTAACTTTCCGATAAAGATATTCCAGGCATAATGTTAAGTAAAAAAGTATGAAATCTGTATTGAATTCACGGTTCAGTTTCGTGGCGGTCTCGCGAGTTGCATAAAATGCTCTCTGAAGTTTCATGTGGCCTGTAGGCCATAATTTTCACATCCCTGGTTTAAGAAATTAAATTAGGAGTTATGGAAGTTAACCTCTACCGATACACCACGCCTCGGGTGAATTATGGGAGATCGATTTTAGTGTAGAGGAATCCAAAATGTTCCTCGCCCTCATCACTCCCGATTACTAATCCAGGTCGCAGTTCCAAAGTGTAAATTAGGAATTATTGGACATTATTGTTACGTTCTCCTCACTACCACTCATCATTTTGGTGAATTATAGCATAATTTGTATGTATGGGTATAGGTAACTTATAACCGCACAACGTTTTGTGGTAAACTATGTTCGTATTTCGGCTACGAAGTAAGTAGGTTTGATCCTAATGAGATCGTCAGAATCATTTGCCGATGCATCACCATTGAGGAATGCTCTTATAGCGTTAGAACCTGCATACCTGTGATTTAAAAAATGGCGAACGCGAATGCTCGCTGTGAATTATATGAACGATTGCAGACTTTTATTGGTCTTTGTTGGGTGGTTGGGGATGGATATTATTTAAACTTTCGTAAAATAATCTTCAGATTGCCACAATATTATTTCTGTGGCACTTGGTGACAGTGAGGCAACCCAAAAAGCGAGAACTTTTGTAAATATTTTGGTACATAGCAGTCATGTCGCCCGCCTCTCCGAACAATTGCAGGTCAGTATGTAGATGTATTAACGCCGCAAACATTTGAGTGTTACTATGTTACATTAACCTACCTGCCTCGGCGAGAAAACGACATTCGAAATCATTTTCCGTCTGATCGTGTGGTATTGCCATTTCCGCGGTTAAAACTTTACATATCGTTTAAAGACAAATATCCTTCCTCTTCCGAAGTACATCGAACCACCTCTTCCCGGATAAGCTGGAAGGGATGCGCCCGGATGCAATTTTCATAACGGAAAACGCCGCGGCGAGCGAGGTTATTGGCCACGACCACCACGCCGGCGCCTCACATTTTTTTTAATGGCGCGGTCTCATTTCCACGATCTTATTATTTTTTTTCGAAATATTTTTCCTCCTTACGTTCCTCGAGGTCGAGTACGGATCGGCTCGTCGTCCCGCATACCGTGCGCCATCTACGTGGCGTTCCGGTGCGGAATTTTGAATTTCCATCTCGCCTCGTGCCCTTAACCAATCTCAACTGCCTTTCGCGTCGACCTCGACTCGTAAATTCTTTCCAATCTGTTATTCTCTCTCTCTCTTTCTCTCATCCCGCTCACGTCGTTTCGAAACTAGAAAAAAAATTTTACTGCGCCACCTGTCGATTTCTCGAAGAGTTGAACCGGCTTCGATATGTATCGATTGTACAGGTATTTCCCAGTTTACGGTTGGGGTGCGATATTGGAAGTTTTGACGTAAATCGAATCACCTTAATACGAACTCGTATTTTTTTATTGACTTTCTCTATATAGGAAGACGCTGGTGGAAAACTATAGAACGATTAAATCCGTGAGATAGATCGCAGGACGGAGCGTCATCGAGAATCTTATTTCGTTGAAAAAAATTGGTTTACCACAGATTATTCAACCCTGCAAGTGAGATTTTTTTTAGGGAATCTGGTCTACTGCACCACATGCCGCCCCCTGTCTGGGGAATTGCAGAGTATTATTTATATGTACATAGTTTTGTTCAATCGGAGATGCTTTAACGGCGAAAAAATCACGCTAAGCCGTAAACCGATCACACACTTGAAAGCAAAGAATATAAATTTAGGCACAGATTGGACGAATAATCGAACATTTTGTGATAATATTTTAACTTAACCATTAACTTCCTACCACAGTATGATATGCTGTGGCTATGGTTTTCTTATCCACAATATATCTAATTTTAAGACGCGAGTTTCGGTATATCGGTTATTGTGGTCATAATTTACAACTTCCGTCATGGCGAATTTCCGTAGAACGAGTTATCGTACATCAGCGGATGCCTGTATTATTACTTCCCGTGGTTGCATACCTATCCTTCGATTTCAGCGTTTACTGCTCATCCTTTTGAAGAGTCTCAGTCAGTCTTTCGTGGAATCGATTTAAGGTGACCATATCTTTCAATCGCGTCGAGGTTATACCTTTCGCTCCTCCTTTTTCGGCTCTTGGGAATCCGCTTTTCAATTGTGTATGTATGAAATTGTCTTGTCACGGCGAGCGGCTTCTTGGAAACGTTTCCTGCTCAAATGGTTTCCATGTATATTAAATAGCAGCGGTGATGCACTTTACTTTGGTTGCTAATTTTTGTGGCAGAATCGAGAAAGGTCGCGTATTTAACATACGTTAAATAAAGGTTGTTGATCGGTTTTGCAGCGATTCTCCGTTTAAATACGTTAATCATATAAATCGGTGTTTTTCAAACGGGGTTCCACAGACCCTAAGGGTCCACGTGTTATTTCTCGGGGGTCAGCGAGTTGGTAGGAGATGTTTATTTTTTATCTATAACTTGTTTGATCTCGTGGACATCTGATTAATATTTCAAATTGAAAAAACGAAAATGTGTGAACTTTTCACGGTAAGGGTTGAGACACTCTGATATAACGATATAGGTAACTTATTTATAGTTACATTATTACCCTGCAGGTCGCCAATGGCGTATGGCAGGCGATGTCATTAGGTCATGCATACTCTAATTAAAACCTGTATGTACTGGGCTGTTTTATCGCATTTGGGGAGAATTATCTGGTGTCTTTCGGTTCTAGAGATTATTTCCTTGTAGTTTTTGTAATATGTGATCTATGTTCATTAGAATAGTTGCATAGTTGCTACAACTATGCCGCGGTCGTCATTAACGAATTTTGAGACCGTTAAATTTAGAATATTTTCCACTTGTACTAGTGTGTTCCGCACTTCATCTTTTGTCTTCTCAAGTCACTAAAAAATTCCGACTCCCTCTCTACCCATTTTAATAACTCTTAACCCATATGCATGCCTCGTCTACAAAGTAGTCGACCTCAGTGGTCATTCGTCGATCTTTGAATGAACGTTAGGCGAACCATCACGGAATAGGATCATTTTGTAATTCAAATGTTTTACTTAACAGAAGGAGTTGTCTGTATGATTTATTTGACTCTGGATAATTTCATATTTTAATTTAGCGTGAATAATCACGTTGCCTTATGATTTATTTGACTTTTTTTAGCATTTTTAGTGTGTAGATGTCGCCACTCCTAGTGGATTTACTGGCTCATTTCCTCTCCCGTTAGCCATCTTTCCTTTTTGCATAAAAATGCTTCGATATATTACGAATATATATGTATTGCTCTGGCGGAGAAATCTTTTGACGAATAGCTTCCACCTCCTCCAAAGAATCTCTCCGATGATTTAAACCGGAAGATGTTACGTTCCGAAAAAAGACACCAGGTCAATCCGTATACATATATATATTTTCGATAAGCTTTCCCTAGCGGGAGACAAGATAAAAATCTTAAAGCCTTTCCACCGGTTCACAAACGAAACGGAAGCGGAGTAAATTGAAGCTTAAGCCGCGCATTGAGGCTTTTTATCGGGACGTCGAAAGGAAGATTAATAAATGTAAATTAGCCGCAGAGACGCCGCACTAGGCTAAATATAGCTTCAAAGGGTTTTTACTTGCACTTACAAAGTCGGTTGGGTTGGGTCCAACGTACATCGCTTACGAGTTGATCGTTACCGGTCGTTATAATAAGAAGTAGACTGTTAGGGATTTCGAGTACTCGACTTAGAAATATTCTGAGTTTGAAAAAAGTTGAAAATATTTGCACGCGTAGAGAGCGTTATTATAAAGAGTTTTTTTTAAAAACTTTATTTGCGTATTAGCAGTTATGTATGCATGAATAGCGACGAAAGTGGTGCCTTATTTACATCTACATGATACACTGCAAGTCACCTTATTGATGGATAGCATGGAGTCAGGGCCGTGCCCAGACATTTTGCCGCCTGAGGTGAGAGGTAATATGGCGCCCCCTGGCCTCGCTGGCCTTATGAATTTATTTTGATAGGTTTTCATTTTTGTCAAATTTTGGCGCCCCCCTTCGAGAGGCACCTGAGGCGGTTGCCTCGCCCATCGGCACTGCCCTGCATGGAGTACGCATCACCTTGTCTGTGGTTTAAGAAATTTAACTGACATCACATTTCACTAGAAGATTAACTGGATTATCTTATGGCTGAAAACTAATTGCAGAATAAGCACTTTAGTATCAAATATCAAAAAAATTAAGTACTCGTCTCTAATAGCCATAACAAGGTTATAAAAACATTCGAATTCTATGTAAGCACATAAGTATCAAAAGGTGAAAAAATAAGTACCTGTCTTAGGTGTCTCTGAAAGCTACAATAAAGTTATAAAAATTATTATTGGTGACCCTTAAAACATTTACTTAATTTTTCAAATTCTTATGCTTATGTGCTCTCGCTTTAATTTGAAAGCAGACTGTTCACAGTTAACATTTTCAGGGCAGAAAAATTATATCGCTATGTTTTGCCATGCTATGTGTTTCTTGACGTATTCCATCATTCTGCGGCATTTTCTCGTTCGTTATCATGCATCAACTAGTCTTTAAGAGCTAAAGTTATGCTACGATTCGAATTCTCCCTTAAATGTCATTTGCGCTTTCTCATGCCGCTTATGGTTAATTATACGTGCATTTGCACGCACACGGACACGCACGGGTATAGATGACAGCTAAGATCCCGTCATAAAAATGTCACGAACGAATTACAGCGGTACCCCGGATAATTTGTTAGTCTGGCGTATACCGACGGTAGGTACACGTATAAACGTCTTGCGGTCCAAGATTTTCACGATTACTCGATCACGAAGGCAGAAAGCGAACAGGTGCGCCTTCTTCCCCAACAATAGATGAGCTCACTAGTAGAAATACGACGCTCGATACGACACACCGGGTACCAACGAGGAAGCTTCTCCCTTCTCGCAATGCATCGCGGTACACACCCGTCTTCGTGTCTTTCCTCCCTTATTTCTCCGTCCCCGCCTCCCTTTCACGTCCACCTCATTCTAGCCGTCCTTTCGTAGGTCATTTCGTCCTCTTTTCAAAGGTTCGTTCTTTTCGAGAGGTAGTAATAACGACGGGAATTGCCGTTTATGACGTCTCTAATCGTTACCCCTTTATTTCCCTCTCCCTATTTCATCCTACTCCCATCTCCGGCCTCATCGCACGTCATTCCAGTCCATCTCCTTCTCCTAGGTCATTTCACTCACGAAAAGTTTGGTCCATAACGCGAGTTCCGCGGTGACGCGCGGTGCGATTCCAGGACGTATATACTCGTCCATACGGCACGGAGCGCGATAGGCTTAAAGTGGTGGGAGGGAAGGAATGAAGAAAAATAAAAACCCAACCACTGTGTTTCTACATTACGCGCAAAAGACAGCGTCTCGCCACACCTCTCTCTCTCTCCTTTTCCCTCCCCCATCGTCCTATCTCCCTTTCTCTCCTCACCTCAATGGGAATGCCGTTTATCCCGCTCGGCACGGTTTGTGTGTAACCTGACGTCAATGCTTTCCCTCCCTCTTTCTCTATCTCTCTCTCTCATACCTCTTCTCAAGGACTCCTCTCTCTCTCTCTCCGCCGCGCCCTCTTTCTCCTCCTCTTTCGCCTCCCCAGAGGGAGTGGCCGCGTTCTCCGTAGCCTTCTCCCACCTCATCGCCTTTCCCAACTCCCTCTCTATCTTTCTCCGCACCCACTATCCTCTTGACGGTCCGAGGCAAGGACACGGGTCAGGCCTTCACCCTCCCACATCCTCTCCCCCTCTTTCCTCCCCTCTTCCTCTCATCCAAAACCATTTTTACCTCTCTCATCTCTCCTTTCCCCCCCTCTTCCTTTCATCTGTCCAATCTCTCTCCCTCCTTCCTCTCCCTCGTCCTCCACTCCCTAAACAACACGGCACTATTTCCATAAGCAATGGCGCCAGTAATTCAGAAGTCGAGTTTCGGGTGAAACTGCCCTCGAAAGGTTTTATTTTTTTTATTAAGGGATCTCAGTGGTCGGTCGTTTTATTTATTTTTTAGAACTCAATCGGATCTTTCCACGTAGTCGAGAGGGGCTTAACTGCGTTCGTTAGTGGGATTTTTATCTCAATCAAATTCCGTTACTGTGCTACTGGTGCGTTTGTGACGCTGTTTTCCGCGGCTCTGGTTTTTTTTTTGTTATATCGGCAATATTCGGCTATGTTTATATATGTTTTCGCCCATATGATTTGTCTTTGTATACGGAACGGGGAATAAGTTGTTTTAAACGGGTAGATTTAATTAATCTTAGAATATTAATCATAGATAAAAGATGAGATGGTATAATCCGTAAAGCGGTGTACCATATGAACGCAATATGCAAATCAAGCATCGCTTATGGTTTGCTAACGATAGGTAGGTATGTCTTTATTTGGGCGAGTTTTAGACTAAACAAGGGATCTCAGACTCAAATTGCGGGAGGTCCTAATAGATAATTTTCAGATAGGTGGCGAGCCACATGTTGCTTTGAATAAATGGCAGGGGCCGCATGTTGTAGTAATGGTATTGGACTTTTTTATTTAGAAACACATGACTCGAAATGGTATATTTTTGATTAAATACAAATTATCGAACGATTCCCTGAAATAAAATTTTCATTAATTTATCCCTTTTTAACTTCGTGATTGTCTCGTCTTCACCTACTTAAATGGGAATCAAATAAAATAATTACAGTTCCGTGTTAGACATAAGGCGTGTTCGCCAACATAATTTCTCAAGCACATTGATCCCTTAAGTGGCAAATTTAAAGCTTTGTTATATCTCCTAGGTGGGAGGTTTTTTCATTGACAATTCCGTGATAATCATGCGAAGCAAATTTTTAAACGAATGCTACTTGTTGACAGTGAAAAATTAAGAAACAAGCGAGGAAAGAATTGCAGAGCAAATTATATAAGACGCTTTTTTTAAAGAAACATAATAATAATAAAACATATAAAAGACTGGCACCTTGTCCCTTTGTCATGTAATGCTTTTTTAAGCTAATACCTCGCAAACGACTGAACCGAATTTGATGAAATTTTCAGGATAGCATTATGATATAATAACAAAACGTTTTAATGTATTGGTCTTATTCTGTCCCTTTGTCATTTTGTCTTTCTCTCTGTCACGCTCCGAAACAGAAATATACGTGGCAAGAGGGGACTAAGGTCAGCTTTTTAAGCACAATAGATACTCGCGGCGAGGGTTTTGAACCTTCGCTCGAATCGAAGGCAACCCTCTCAGCAGGAGGTATGATTTCAGGTCAAAGAAGACTGCCTCAATTTTATTTCAGAACTAGCGGAAAGTGCCCGGCGATGCCCGGGTTATGCCAGACGTCTTTGGTGAATAAAATTATATATTACTAGCTGAAAATACCCGGCGATGCTCGGGTTATGCCAGACGCCTTTGGCGAATAAAATTATGTATTATATGGTAATACAATCATTTCACCTTTTGCGCATTTTTTACCAAAGGATGAAGGCATTGTAAATTAGAAAAAAACGTTTTAATATTTATTTCAAAGCTTGCTAGTAAACAGTATTTTTTGTTTTTCCTTCATTAGCATAAATAAACAAATTTTTGCTTGATCCAACACGTGAGCACGCAACATAGAGTTGGCCATGAGAAAAACATTGATTTTCCAAATTAATGCCAGCCACCTTTAAGGAAAACTACTTTCTCTATACTACGTATATTGGAGAAAGTAAAAACTAATTCTGAGATATCTCTGATACCTATGAATTGGGCCGGGAGGGTCCATGGAGTTCCGGAGAGAACGTGAGCGTAATAGGATTTCGAGTTTAACAATGTAATCGGTTGGCAAGGCAACTTCACGTTAAAAACGCTAAATTTTGTCAAAATATGATATTAAAACGTTAAATTCCAAAGATTTAGATTCGAAAGCGATAAAAGACGATAAGAATAAGAAACTGCAGTTATTTTTCTTTAATACAATCCAAGTCCGAAAATTGTAGGTCATATATGTGAATTTTAATAAGCAAAATAAAATAAGGTTGCAGGTCGAAATATCGATTTTTCCATGTTATCTTATGAGGAATGGAAATCATTCTCGGGAATCGAACCCGGGTCGATTTTGGATTTTTTTTTCGTAAATGGCTTCTACTTCAAGAACCGAACAGTCCTACCAAACGTCAATCTTCTAGCTACTCGGAAAGTTTGTTAAAAATAGCATTACAGAGTTCCGATTTCCCACTGACGACGACGACGAAGTCAATTTTATATATTAGATAATCGATCACCCCCGTCATTTTTTGCGGGTTACTAGTACTATAACCTCCTCTGCAGACCAATCAATCTTGAGAATTTTGCATCTTTAATAATATTCAATACATTAATTATGTAAATACATTTTTAGACCTAATTCCAGTTTTGTTTCTAAAAATTAATTAACTAATCTCGCAGCAATGAATTTTACCATTAAAATGTTAAGCAGCATATCACGAAAACATTTCTTAAAAAACAATTGGCATTAAATATCAAATCAAAATATTTCATAGAATAAAATTTTAGAAGTGTGTAATTTCACTCACTTTCGCTTAATAGCATACTTGTTTATTTTCATTCTTTGCTGTGAATACGGCCAGCAATACGACAGCCATAATGGGCCCGTATAGATAGCTCGTAAGGGGTTTTCTAATATCCTGTTAAAAGCCAAACGGACAGACGGACGGATCCCAAATTTTTTTCCGTATCTAGTCCGAATGTAGAACTACATATCCTGAAAATTTGGTGTTTGTAGCTTACGTAATTTTTGAGTTATTTTGCTCACGGTCAGACAGACAGGCGGATGAACCGAATATATAAGCTCTTTTTTTTATTAAAAAAGCGGTAAAAACAGATGCACGCAAAATTAGGCCGCATTGTTAGTTCATATCCATCCTGAAATAGTCTTTTTCGATTTTGTAGATGGCATAATAAGTTAATAAATAGGAAGATGCAGAACTTGAATATTTTTAAGGGAGGTAGTTTCATAGTGAAATACAACTGAACTAAAATGTAGCAATTGAATTTACTTATGCTGAAGGAATTTCTACGAAATATTTCGCGATTACTACCAAGTTATTGAACGAAGTCGGTCACCTCGAGTTATCTCGGGTTCATCACCTCATAAGGTTGTTATTTACCCCAGAAATAAGCCGAACTTGCTACTTTGAGAGTTGAACACAGTTGCATTCGGGGAGGAAATTTTAAAGAGCCTCATTTTAAAGAAGTATCTCAGTTCTAGCTCTGTTTTTCTCTCCGAAGTTTTCGCCATCGTTCTAATTCGTTCCCGCAACTCTTGTTTCATTCATCCATTCACCCGTGGCCTTTTACAAGGCTCGGCGGCCCGTGACTTGTTTCCTGTTATTCCTTTTGTTTTTTTTTGTCCCTCTCAAAGATCTCCTTATCGTTTATGTAACGTGGTTATGTCTTCGGACCGAACTATTCACCAATCGGCGTATTCCATAATGTTTTATCTTTTTTGTTCGCTCTATCGGAGTTGTAAGAGATTAGGAATCCCTAAATTTTGAAGAAGAATTTTTGTCGGATTCTGACATCTTGCCACGTTACCGTAAGAATGCGGGGGTGGTGCTTTCCGTTTCTTTCCTAATGACGGTAACTTTTTAGCATGAATGCTGTCCTTTTTAGCGTCGTAGGAGTATCCATAATGTTGGTCATCGACTTGCAAAATGGTGTTATTTAGACTTTTGATTGTTGTGTAAAATGTCTGACTTTATAGAAATGTTTTTAAGAAAAGCAATAAAACTGAGTAGAATGTCTATTGTCGTTATTATAGGGAACCGCCATTTTAACAAAACAATTGAATGTAAAGAATTTTTAAGACGTTTAATTTCGCGAGCTTAAATATGGCATAATATTAGAACGTGGACAATGTGTTGCATCCCTTAAAAATTAATCAGCCTAATTTACGAACAAATAATTGTTTGGATAATTTTATTATAAAAAATTGGAATTCAACCGAGTCACATTTTAAGCGGGCGCATGGCTTCGATGGGCTACCGTCGTTTAAAAATCAACATGGCCGCCCATGACGGATTTGAAAAGAGCGAGTGTCAAACGTTATTTAATGGCCGAAATCATCGAAACTTCCCCTTTCCTCGAATTTTTTGTTTCCATTTTAATAATCGTGATGATTACTCAAGAAGGTTGTGGTCGCGTGAAAGGACCTCGTAATTTCCCATTTGCATAGTCGGATTCGAAATTTCACGTCACCATATTTGTTCGAAGCTTTTTGGGCTTTGGCTATAAAGTAAAATGTATAATAAATCTTTATAACCTTAACGGATTTTTAATGAATGCGGTAGGGATTGGTAAGTTGGCAGTGTGGACGGGTTTGCATCATTCCTTCGGAGTTTGGAGAGGCAATGGAATGGAGGTGTGCTACCGTGCGTGTTGAGGTGGAAGGGGGACTTATGGTGGGTAGGTTTGGCAGGGAAGGGGGGAAGTAAAGGGGGGGGGAGGTGCGTTAGTTGCCTTTCCTGCCGCTGCTGCGTGATCTCCGCGTGCGGAGTTTTCCCTTCTTGGAGAAAGTCTCGAATGGAGGCGAGTCAGTGCCCGCGCCTACACTCCTCTCATTCATAACTCCTCACTCTCTCCCTCCCCTCTCTCCTTCCCCTCTCACCTTCCCCTCTCACCTTCCCCTCTCACCTTCCCCTCTCTCCTTCCTTCCCTCCTACTAACTCCCATTCCACTCCTCTGGGTTTCCGCCCAACTACACCTATGTCTGCTCCTTGCTTCGTTCCTGCCAGTATTTTTTAAATGATTTTTCACTCTCTCTTCTAAGCTTTCAATTTCTTCCTCACAGTATCATTAACCAAATCCTTTCTCCTCTCTTTTAATTACCTTCCTTTTCCTGTCGTTCACTGCTCTGGATTCTTGGCCCAAAACAAGCAGTGTCATTTGCGTACTCTCCTTAAATAGTTACATTCTCTCTCATCACATTCTCACCATCCTGTTTCTTCATCGTAATTGCCAAACTTAATTGAAACCCATCTCTTTTAGTGTCAAATGAATAATGTAAGTAATCAACTCATACGAGTACCTAGCCGTCGAAAAGGGTTGAGTATACCATATGCACGTTTCAACTACGATGCAGCCTTCGTCGGCGGCAAGCCACCGTTGGGTGATAGCACTGGAATCAAATTATGTCTGTTAATTATTTGTACTGGTATACTTTCGTATGGAAACAACTTTTTATGTATTGGCAATAGCCTCAGTGTTTATCTAACTTGTTAGTATCACAAATTATTCAAATTCAGATCCTCTTACTACGATGATAGACAACATTCTGCAAATGGATTCCACGTTATGAAGCTAAAATTTGTGAGCGTGTCTCAAGCTATATCATTATTTATAAAAGTCTATTTATTGTGAAAATTTGGCCAAAAAAGAAGAAATATTATTGGTAATAATAAGAATTGTGACTCACATTATTCCAACATAAAAGGAAGAGTTGTGTTGTGGTGTTACATACCTAAAGAGTCATATAAACCTTACAGTACCCAGTTTTTAATTTTTTCCTTCTTTCATTTAATCCTAAATACGTATCAGTAAAATGTACTTAGACACTCAATTATCTAAATTTATAAAAGCAATCCAAGCCTAAATATTACACATAAAATACCTTTGGGAAAGGTCCAAATTTTTATTTGTTCCATTAGAATCTTTAGATAGATAATGGGACTCGATATATTTCGTTGGTAGTGAAAGGGTTTAACGCGATTATTTCTGAAGATACTGTTGATATCTTGATTTAGCGTTGAAGATTTCTTTCGTCATAGGGAAGTGAGCTGTTCTTTAACTTTTGAGAGTAGGCTATTTTTGGCCAAATTAACTCTTTAAAATGCACTTAATGTGGTTGGTTGAAGAATATTTGCTCCTATCAGACGTAAAGATTAAAAAATTAACAATCATATACTATGGTACTAACTTCCTAAACGATCGTAAATCCTTTTTTAATGATGCTTCATGCATTTCTTTGGACTAGGCAATCAGCCAAGAATATATTTTCATGTTTTAAAAAGTTCCACATGCAGGTGGATAACTAGTACTAATGAACGGATAATTTATTCAACGTCCTAGAGGGTGTGGCGTCCCATTCTCGGAACGGACGCGCGCGTGCCACTAGTGGCACGCGTTTCTTGGGTTTGGCCGCTGTATATTGCTATTTCAGCGCAGAAACTTTTTGAATAATCAGCGACATCTCCCGCCGCAAAATTTGAATGCAAATGGTTAGCGCGCCGCCTACCCACGTCTTCGAAAAGTGGTACGGGCAACTCTCGTAGTAAAAAAAAATGCACTTCGTACCATATGCTCATTTCAGCGACAAAGTTGTCTTCCACGTTGGTAATTTATCGATTATCTATCGCGATACGAATCAAACGGTCGGTGAACGGCCACTGATGACGACTACCTTGTGGCAAAAGCGCTCGTGTCGTGCTCTTGCAAACATTTCCTTCTGTAATGACTCCGGATGTGAATTATCATACTCGCCTTATGGCTTGAATCCAGTTTGTAATAAAGTTTAATCCTTCAACGGTCGTAAAACCGTTAGCCAAACCAGGTGACCATTTTGGCTACACAGCAGCCATCGTCAGTGGTGCTCGTTTATAGCTGGTTCACCTAAAAAGGCAAGTTAATGTACGTAATTTATTAGCTACCAGCCGAAATCTGTACTTGATAAATCATATATTTATTCTAGTTTATTTTTTTGCGAGAATAAAGTTGAACATCTATGGCTTGATTTCTCTGACTCGGATTTGCGTTCGCTCGAAGTGGACATTTTTCTCGTTCGGATTTTACATTAATATGAAATTTTCTAAGTCGAAGTTGCAATCGATCAACTTTCGACAGCTCGAACTTATTCCGACCTTCTGTAACGTTCGAGTTAGAGAGCTTCGGTTGTACTTGTGCTTGATAAAAACGTGTTTCAGCAGCATTATCACTGCTATGCATCCACCCGAATTATGTACCTAATATGCTGCATTTATGTTCAAAATAATATTATTATCCAGATGGCACGTGTTCCGACATTAAATCATTGCAAAGCTGTCTTGCCTCTCTAAGGAGAGGGTCCATTTTATTTAGCTGCGAGTTATATCCGCGCCACAGTGGAAGTCTAAAGACATTCTCCGACCGTGGACTCGTACTGATTTCGATGTTTGGGATTGTGTGAAAATCACGCTTTAAATAGGTTGCAAATTTTTTTATACTTTTGAGTTAATATATATTCTAAGGAAAAATGAAACCACATTGTTGCTGATTTGACGAAATTACGAAATAGCGCATTGTATCATATGGAAAATGCATACATAGATATTAACCATTTTAAAGAGTTGTGATGTGGTGGCATTAGCCAGTACATGCTTATATACGCATTATTACATACTATTCTGTATTATTGCATAAAAATACACGAGTATTTATTGCTCGTGACCTATCATTGTCAATAAAATAAAATAATAAAATCAAAGATGTAAAAACGAAACCAGCTGAATTAACTCGAAGTCCCTGGCCGAATTAAACCATGGACAAGACTAAATCCTTTTTTGCTTTGACAAACTTGACCATCTACACAGATGCACGTCATTTACACATATAAACAACATATAAATCGACTTTGAAAAGGTATTAATAATATCTTAAATTTTTCTTCACATTTGCAAAGCGTCGTATAACGAAACGTATTCCTCAATTCAGCGGAGGGATTTGTACATTTTCTGCCTCAAAGCCATTTAATTTGGCCGCCTCCTTGTAATCCAGCTACGATTAATTAAGAATTAATTTTTACATTTTCAGCTGTATTAGGTATATAGATTTTGCGCAAAATGTCGATTCTTTCGTGACGACTGCTGCAAGTTCGTTTCGAAGTCTCGCGATGTGGTAGCCCCGCGTGGAAGCTAATGCACGTCTTCACCCCGGTGCATTCTGGGGAGAGATGGTGGGAAGAGATAATGGGAGGAGTAAGGAGGAGTGGAGGGCGGAATGAATGGAGTGGCGCCTTTATTGACACAGGTGCGCGAGGAGGGAGGGGGTGAAGGGCGTGGCGGAAGAGGCGGAGAGTGAGGAAGGGGATGTTAGTGCATGCCGACGCCTCTTCTCCTCCCTTCAAGAGTGCCTCTGCCCCACCCTTTGGCAAGGGTTTTTTTCCCTGTAGAAAGGGACACAGTGTCCTTAAAGGGTTTATTGTGTCTGAGAAGTGACGCTTTTTTTATTATCCGAGCCCCAAAGATCTCCGTGTTTTTAGAACGTTTTATTAAAATGGCGTGCTCATAGTATTGCTTTTCGTGTCTCTTTGTTGATGGATATTTTCATAAATATATTATTATTGTATTTTGTTACTTACTTTCTTGAGAATATGCCGTAAAAAATTTTCCGAACGGTTCGTTATTTCTGCCAGAGAAATTGGGAATTAAAAAATTTATTTGTTTAAATAAAATCCAAAAAAGTCGCGATTATGCCTATTGCAATGGATTTATCAAAACATATGTTATTAAAATATTAAAATATAAAAATCAACAATAATAGCAAACAAGCAGGAAAAAAGAATTAATGAACATTAACAATTAAAGCGAACTGGAAAAGGAAAAGGACAGTGGTAAAGAGAGCGATTAATCGTACCTGTAGATCTGAAAAGAAAGAGAGTAGGATTTGACAATTAAGAAGTGGAAAGATGAAGAAGATGAGAATGTATAAATTGTTAAATTGTTTCTCGGAACATCTACAGCAATGAAATGTATTGTTTGTACGTCGGTAGTATAATCACATAGCAAGAGAGAGAGGGACTTTCTCAACATTGCTTCTTGTGGGGAGCAGGTCTTTGAAAAACGTAACCTTCATATTGGTTGATGTAAAATATCCTTTTAATTGTTAATTTGCAACGGAAGTTCTACTTGTATGTAAGAGCGCTTAGCGCAGCAACATCCAAGATTTAACTGTCTGCGTAAATTAATTAGTGTGCAAGTAATGGACGATTAGGTTTTTATGTTTAAAAATGTATTCCCTAAAGAATTCAAAATAAAACCTATAACCTTGATTTAATTTTTATCGAATTTTTAATCAGTAAACCAAAATCGGGCGAATGCAAGCACGATTCGTCTGCCAGGTGGAGGAGCGGCTGTTGGCAATTATTACTTCATGTTCAAGATATGAGCAATATTACACCTCGCAGCATATTCTTATAGAAATTAATTAATACTTTGATAATTTCTCGCCGAAGAAGTTTTATCGAAACTTATTCAGGCAACTTTTTCCTATCGCAGGTCAGCGCTGCCAGCCGTTAATGTAAAGACTACCGCTTGCTGAAAAGTAGGATGGAAAATATTTTCCAACGCTTGGCAATTAAGCTGATTAAATCTCCTTACTCTCCATACTCAATTCAACGTTCGTATTTCCGCGGCGTCGGATGGGATGATAATGAATTATTTTTTTTAAACTCCTATAATCGGCCATTTCGCGTTTCAATGCGGGAAACCTCCTGTTGTTGTATTGTAAGATGTGCGGGGATGCAGTCATTAGAGCGGGGCTTTCGACCGACTTATGCGATGTTTATGCGAATTAAGTAGCAATCGAGGTGTTTTTTTACTGTTACTTTAACGCGGCTGATTATGATTTACGGGTGCATAATAACCCTGAAGGTAATTGACGGGAAAATAGAAACACCAACCTCTCGATACGAATCATGCTTTCTAATTTGAAATTCTTTCTCTATTTCCTAATGTTCGCTCGCGTGTTTGGATGTAACGTTAAAATAAAATAGTTGGTCCAGTTAACTTTTACATTTACGGATAATTCTCTATTCATTAAGTCCTCGCCATGCGTCGCCGCTTTAGACGTTTAGCTCATGGGACGTTTTCGTCAAATTTTTGTTTAAAATGATAAGATTAGTGTGGATTACAGAACATTGCTAAATAATGTGATTAGAATACAATACTTTTGGAGGAAGTCGGCTGCGTTCAGTCGATTTAGAATGGAATTCTCTCGAAGATCCGATAAGTTTCATGTGGTGCCGAAGCCTAGTCCAACCATCGTCCGATTACAAGGGGAGGATCCATAAATGGGGCGGTCAAATTAAATGGCTTTGAGGCGTGAAATATCCTAATCCTCCGCTGAATTGAGGAACACAGTAATTTCTTAAATTTGGCCTTTGCGAGGCGAAGTATAAAGAAACAATACCTTGTTTTAAGACATGCTACGTTTTTTGCCACAAAAAGACCGCCAGGGAAACGCAGCGCTTTTAACTTTATACGTGAAACAGGTTTAGATATGCGTCGTTTCGTTGAACGTCTTTTCATAGAACGCATTTGCGACCTATGACGGGGACCTGCGATGTAATTCGAACGCGTGATGACGCGAATTTTCGATTACTCGAAACTTTTCCTCTTATTATTTCTCTGAGTTTTTTTTTCAAAGTTCTGATAATCTTTTATCAAGTCGAATATTATTTTTAACTTACGCAAGGTAAGAATCAAGTATTTTTTAATGTATCTTTTTGTAATTCTGGCTAGAATCGGTTCTTATTGGTCTAATCAAGAGCGAGAAGATTAGATTAGATTTAAAACGAGTCTACAGTGGCATGTATATTATCTTTGATCTTTACCTTTTAAGTTTTCACTTCTTTTGTATGTAAAAAAAAAAGCATATAAATTACTAATTTAATCTCCCCCATTGTTTGGCTCGGTAGCCTTGAAATTGAATGTTTGAGGAACTGCCGTTTTATAATAAAAAATCATATACTGGAAAAATCTCGTTTTAGGGCCTTCTAGTCTTGAAATTTGAGGTCGTGTGCATTGGAAACTATTTTTTATTTTTTTGTTTGCACTCTTGCGCAGGTTTCCTAGAATTTCGTTAATTTCCGGGAAATCGCTCTTGAGAAAATCGAGAGTTGCGTGGTGTTTCCAGATTATAGGTCAGAATTTCGATCGTATGTAAGAATCTTGTAGCGCTTGGTCGCTACTTATGACGACTGCTTCGTATTCGAAATACACATCTTGTTTTTCCAACATTTTTAAGATCGTATCCTCGCGAATTCCGTGTGTGTATTTATTTTTGAGATTTTCTTTCAATAATCGGTGCGTGTTTTATCCGAGGATTTCGAATCCAACTTATTTTCTTTTTAAAACTGGAAAATCGCCCTTGCGTGGCAAAGCCTGGGACAGCTACGAAGTGGGTAACACCATAGAAAATGTCGAATGGAGAAAATTTACTTTTGAGATATAAAAGTAATCGGTCTCACCAAATGGAAAATATAATGTACCTTTTTCCGTTTAGCTTTCTCTAAAACACGGGGAGTGTCTTATACAGAGGCGTTAGACAGAATAATGACAGTAGTTTGTAGATTTGATTTCGGCCCTAATACGAAGTTCTTTCTTGAATGTAGAAATCGACTAGCGACCAAGCCTCTTCTGTTACGCGACCCTGTATACTAGGTCGCGACCTGTATTTCGAAATACACTGGCCTAGATCGCATATATATGACAGGTAACATATGTTAATAGTTGGCAGAGTGTCAACGTTTTGTTGTTCTAATAAGGCGTTAGAGAAAGATTATTGCCGCGTTCATTTTATGGACCTGTTTCGTAGCACCTGTTGGCCTGGCCGTGTCCAATTCTTTTGTTTTTATCTATACCATGTATCGCACGGGAAACATGGTGACCCGGTCGCCCCAGGTTTGGGAGGAGTCAATATACTATTAGATAAAGAGGATATAGTTGATTCCTATTGCCGTAATAGTTTGTGTTTATATGAAAATAAAAAACGGATTTTTATGAAATTTGATATTAAGGATTTACAGTCAAAGATAATTAGAAAATCACATAAATGAATCACGTAAGTCAATCAGGGGTACCACTTTACTGGTGATAAAAAATTAAATTTTCGTCATATCTAGTAAAGTATCGCTCATATAAAAATTGTTTGCAAATAAAACTTGTAGAACTAATAGAGTATTTCTTTTCCTATACATTTTTATCATAGTAGTAGCCGTTATCAAGAAAATCAAACAAGAATGTCTTAATTCGAGTTGAAATTTTCTTGCATGGTTACTTCTTCATTGTTGCTAACATAATCTCACAAACAAACGTTTAATTTCCTTACGTGTGCATGTAATATTTTTAAATAGGAAGAAAATGGATTATTCATGACGAAGAAAAGAACTTTAAAACGCTGTTTCCCTTACGTACACGTATATCATTTCCTTCAAATACTTCACTGCAGGAAAATTTGTGATACGATGCACCCTTTCCTAACTTGCTTTAACCCAAACTGGTTCCATAATCGCCTCAATGACTCCCTGTCTTGCACCACCATTAAGAAATTAAAAAGTAAGGTCTAAGTATCAACATTATAAAACATAAGTACTTATCGTACACGTAGATTGCCATAACCTTGTTCGGTGGATCACCGATGGCAGCTTCTTTTTAGCCGGAATGAGCGTCTTTTCTTCCAACCATTTTGTTGCCGTCGGGTTCAATAACTTTTTTATCAAATATATTGTACATAGTCATAAACTGATCATGTTGTTTCTTTATCCTTATATTTTTTTTGGAAGTTTTAATTAATTTTTTTGTGCTGAAAACGTGATTCATTTCAACGAAGTTGCGGCTGTCACTGTCAAATCTCTGTCTTAAAAGCATGGATCGGTGTAAAAAACATGACACCACTGAAATTTTTTAAGGGTTTTTTTTGGCAATTTCTTCTCTGGATGCTTCATGTCAGTGTTACCCAGTCTCTTCTAAATCCTTAGCCTAAATCATTTTCGAGTTATAACTGGGGGACTTGAACACCTTTTAAAAATTATCGAGCGTCTCGCTTCCCTGTTCTATATAATTTTAACGACCATTGCGTGCCACTTTATTTGTAAAACATATAAAACTCGATCAATGGAATCGATATGAAATTTTGAATCGTTTTTCCGCAAGAAGAAATTTATTATTGTTAAATCGGTGCAAGAATGGATTGATAGGGTACCGATTCGGATTTTCAGCAGCGTTAAGGTTACTTCGGAAGAAAGAAATTCGACAGTCGCTTCTCTGGGTAAACCGACGGCTGACGCGCGTCAGGTAATTTATTTGTTTTTCGTTTTCCGAGCTTAGGGTTTTATTTTTTTTTTGTCCGGGCTTTGTTCGAAATATTCGTTTTTTTTTTCGAAGAACAACCGTCGCTCCGCCTATCCGTAGCCGTATCCATCGGATCGGTCGGGATAATTGACGCCCTACCGTATTCCGGAGAAGCTATCGCCTTACCAAACAAACCGAAAGGAAACCTTCCATCCTTTCCCTCCCACTCCTCCCCCCTTACCCACTCCTCCGAAATAGATCTGCCGTGTCTCGGACGCGTTTATCCCCCACCATTTATCGTTCCGCGTTTCCTTTCTTAACGGCTAATAATTATTACGTCGCCTCCATCGCGCTATTTCTCTTTTTAAACAAATAAACGGGATATCGGCCAACATTTGGTTTTTTGAGAGGAAAAGGAGGTGGAGAGGGGAAGGGTGTTTTTTTGAATCGAGTGGGCAGAAAGAGAGAGAGAGAACGAGGGGAGGGAGAGAGAGAGAGAGTGAGGAGGGGAAAAAGGGAGGGTGTGTGTTGGAGTGGGGAGACCCTTTCCTCCTCCACTGGGTGGGAGTGGAAATGGAAAAGAGAATAGCAGGAGGTTGAAGAGTAGGTAGGAGTTTGGGGAGGAGGAGTGTCTCGGAGGAGGTAAAGGGGAGGAAAAGAGGTAGGATTTGGAGAGGTAGTCAAGTACGTAGGGTGTCTGGGTGTTTGGTAGGAGGGTTGGGTAAGGTGTGGTAGTCGAGCGAGTAGACGGTGGTATTGGGAGTTGGAAGAGAAGAGGGAGTGGAGGAAGTGTGAGAGGAGGGAGGAAGGTGGGAGAGAGGGATGAGGGAGGGAGAGGGCGAAGGGAGGGAGAGAGAGGAAGGGGGAGGGAGAGAGAGGATAGGAGGTAGGGACGTGGAGGAGGAGGTCGAGGGCGTAAGCCACCTTTTTCCTCCGGTCGTTGGGCCGTGCATCTTCTCGGCAATAGTGGGACGGAGGCGGAGGGAAGAGGCGGAGAGTGAAAGAGAGAGAGGCTGAAGAGAGGAGGGGTGGGCGGTCGCTGGAGGTGGCTCGCGTACACGTGGCAACGTCGTTTTTGCCGGACTCTTGAGGTGCGGCCGTTGATGTGCCTACCGCACCCTCCCGGATGCTCGGTGGTTCCCTCCCAACCTCCCACCCTATGCCTCCCAACCCTCCCTCCTTATACCTCTCAACCTCCCTCCCTCCCACGGCATTAATTCCTTCGCGCCACAAGACAAAGGCCTCGTTCTTAATGAAATGGATTCCCTCCCACGGCCAATGAACAACGAAGGCATAATTAATCTCGCGTCGTGAGGTCTTCGAAGGCGTTGAAATCTCTCACTCCCGGGAGAAAAGACCTCATTCTCTACGTGTGCCTTTGGTGTTATTTTATTTTTTTGGCTTCGGGACGGAGGAGACCGAAAATACTTTCGGGTTCCCCCGGTGTCCCTCTTCGTATCGTGTCCCGCGAGAGGCTGTTTACGCGGCAAACGACTCCGTATTACGCGGATGTTTTAACGGACGGTGTATGTTTGGCGCAGACGGGGGCTTTTTTTTTAAAAAAGAAAGAAGCGGGAGAGATGGGAGTGGGGGATATCGGAAAAAAATTGACGCCGCGAACCCGCAACAATTTCCGATTTTGGGTCTATTTTTCGACCGGTGTAATCTGTGTGGCGGGAGGTGTGCCGTAATCCATGTTCCCGAAGGACGGATGTGCGTTGAGTAAAAATGTCTAATCCGGCATCCTCGGGACGTAGCGGTTTTGCGGTTTTAAGAAGTTTCCTGTTTTTTTGTGTTCGGTTTTCGGTAGAAGAAAATTTGACCTTGGATGATTGCTTGAATAGCATGTTGTTGCAAAACGTAAATTTATACGTTTTATTCGATTATTACGTTACCTTTTTTATATGAGTTGTCCTTGTTCGATTTGTGTGTTCTGTGTTAACTCCAGCGTTAATGTTTTAATGTGTCTCATCATACGTTGGTTTTATCGTTGAAATTTTATTTTAAACTAGAGTTTATTAGCTTAAATCATAATGTTTGTTGTTTCGATTTGTGGTGCTTGAGGATGCCCTGGAACCATTTGGAGAGCACTAATATTTCCTAAAAACCCATTTTAATTACTTCTAATAGCGTAGAAGTTGTTTCGTCTGTCAGGTGTTATTTGCGTGATATTTTTTTATTTCTATAGATTATTTATTTAAATTATAATTTGTGAAATTTTCTTTGTAGAATTTCGTTATTTTTACGTTAAAATATGCTATTCATACATTGGCATTTCTAATGATCATAAGACGACCTTGACTAAGAAATCGGTATTTCCAAAATTGAATCGTTTATATAATCAACGACCCGGAAATAACCATTGACGATGGCCACTTAGGATTTGAAACGGACGATTAACGTGACGTTTCGGTAGTATGAAACCGTGTCATTGATTTGATACAAGCAATGGGCCAAATTGATTTTCATTTACCGTTCACTCATATATTGAGCAATATCCGTTTTTGTGAAGCTGTAGATTACGCAGAAGTGTGTACAATTAGGGAAAGGCCACTTGTGTATTAAGTGACGTCGCAAATCAGATCATCCCGTCCGACAGGCGAGATAATATACTAATTAAAACATACGTACACTGAATTAAAAATATAAGAAGGTAAATTGGAAGCTCAGAGTAATTAGATAAAAGCAGCAAGGGAGTATCTGCGTCGGATTTTAGGAGGCAATAGGCTATCGAAGTAAGTCATGGAGTAGAGGATACTAGTGAAGAGGTGTAATTTCGGTATGGATTTCGTAAAGTTTGAAAACATTGGTTGATTACGAGAAAATGAAATTTTTTTTCAATGATGCCTTCTTCGCAAAGCCAAAGGCTTGCGTCCAGGTAGGAGGAAAAATCCCAAGACGAATCACAACATCCATGCCCGAAGCGGGATTCCAACCCGCGACCTTTGGATTAAAAGGCTGGCACACTACCCACCGGCGATATATTTCGTATAACTCGGGAGGAACAAATTTAACTGTGCGAGGGTGATTTGAAAAACTACAGGATTCTTCAAGGTGATGTTAGATATTATTTTTAATAAATTTAATAAACTGCTCCCGATGTGGACTCCTTGAAATCCGTGGCAGCTATCCTAAAACGTCTCTCTTAAAATGGCCTCGTTCATGTCATGTATCCTAGAATATTATTTATTGCTTTCAGAGGTTAAAGGAACATGCATCACAATATAGATTCTGCTGTAGTCAATAAAAATTTAACCTCAATTCTTATTGATCAGCTCTCCTGCCCACCTGTACCGTGGTCAATCAAAGTGTAAAAGAAAATACTATTGGTCCTTTTTTCCTGATCCACCAATTGTAAGAGAAGCTATTTGTTTCAGTAAGGTTTAGGTTTGGTGCGTTGACACCTCCTGCCATACGCTTTTATTGGCTCGCAGGGCGATTATGCAAATGTAAACCTCTCCATAAAACGATCGTGAAAAGCAGATGCGGATTCGAGCTTACATTGTGGCCGAACTCCGTGGCAATCCAGCGACCGTTGGTCCGGTTTACACAATCGTTTCACGGCTACACGAGTTACATCGATCTTCCGTTGGATTCAAGCCATAAGGTGCGCTCGATTACTCATTTTTCGAATTTATCATTGGCGAGGGATTTATCTCGGCCACATGCGTAGACGTAAGAGGCCCTTGACTCGTTGGCAGCGCGTCCCCTTGTTGTTGTTTATTTCGCATTCGCTTCGAATCTTAAATTTATGCGCCGAGGTTTAAAAATACAGCCACGCGAGAGAGAGGAGCGTACGGAGTGCATCGCGCCGTAAAAAAAAGTGCCGATCGTAAGGCGTGATAAGAGAGAGAGAGAGAGAGTCATACGGAAGGGTGAGAGGGTATTACCGTGGCGTTTATTTTCCGATTAGCCATCGATCGACGTCTCGTGCGTGAGTTCGTGTTTGTGTGTGCGTTTTTGCGCGTGTTCTCATCGTGGGGCGTATATATAAAAGGTATATATCCGCGGCGTGGGACACGTGGCAACAGGGCACGCTCCAAAGTGTGGTATGGGGTTGAGGGGAGTGGTTGGAGGAGGAGGTCTTTTATTTTTGAAGCAGTTCGAACAAGTGTGGGCGTATAGTGAGAGAGAGAGAGAGAGGATTTTATAAGGAGGTGGGGTGAGATACACTCCCCCCCCCCTCCCATACCCTCCGAGATCTTCCTCTTTTTGTGCCTTATTACTATGCTCCCACACCCTATTTCCTTCCCCATATTCCTCTTTCCCTCCTCTATACCTACTTGATTCCAACGTACCTTATTCCCCTCCCCACCCACTTAACCTCTCCCTTCCCTCCCCACCTCCCCCTCGTCCCACCTTTTCGATCTCTGCCGCCTCTGCATCGCCCGGGACCACCCGACCCACGCTGGACGTGCGATAGTGGACTTAGTCCACCAATCACGGGTTGTCGTCCACCCACACGCTCACACACATGCGGACGCTCTCCCATCCCCTTCCCTCCCCTGTCCTTCCGCTTCCCACGCTTCCGCTCGTCTTCCCTTCGATTGGATGCAAGTCCAGGTATCTCTCTCGTTTAGGGCGTTTTCGGTTCGGAGAGTTTTTTTTTCACGCCAGTGAACTTTTTCGTTTCAACGCGGTTTTTTTTTACCACGGGACGTGTTATGATGTTTAACTAAACGGGGGAAAATCTCTGTCGAGACCCTGTCTAGGTTGTGTGGTCCAGGTTAACGTATAAATAGGCTGCGAATGTTTAGCGTGGATTGCGAGCACAAGTTAAAGGCAGTAATTTAGGGCACGAATCGAATCGTGTTGGTGAATTTGCGATTACAGGCACCCTTCAGTACATGGCCGGACTTACGAATAAGCTAACAATAAGTAAGCTACAGCTTAGGGCCTCACGATATGAGGGGCCTAAAAATTTGCATTTCAAGTTTTCCTTTGTTGCTTTAATGCTTTACAGGAAAACGTGGAATTGTTTTCAAACAAAACGACAAAAAATAAAAATAAATCTAGCGCTATTGGATCAGAAATTGCGTGTTTTAGAGTGCCATCGAGTTTTAGGGGTCTCATAAACTTTACATAGCTTAGGGCCTCAAAAGGTCAAAGTCCGGCCCTGCTTCAGTATCTTCCGTCCAAAATCTAATCCTCAGCCACTGTAAATTTTCATGCAATTTAGTATTGCTAAATTTATTGTTGTTGGTGGTGTTTGGTTCCATAATTAATGCCATGTATTTTTCTAGATTTCTGTCGATGAAATTTATGGTCGGGGACTCATTGCTGTGTCAAACGATGTATAGTATCTGTATTCTCTTATTCCGTGAATAGTCGCCTACTAGTGGGTCTCTTTATCACGCGATGTATAGACATGTATCTTTAATTGATGGTATGCATACAATTGATAATATTCGATATAAATCTTTAAATTTCTAAGTACATCGAATTCGTAAAAATAGGATATTTGCAAAAACATTATTTTTCGTCGTCATCACAAAATATCCATAAACTAATCTGAAGTACTGTCTTCTGTAAAGACAAGGACTAAACATTGAGTTTAATTGAAATACGAGTATAACGTATTTACCAGACTACTATACGAGATTTTTTAATTTCAAATCAAAGTTTGGAGGTCGTCTTATACAAATAAATATATAAATAAAAATACTTAGCAGTGTTAATGACTAATCTAGCCAGATTTAAATCACATATATCTTTGCACGGCATATGGTGATGATAATTTTTAGATATTTAAAATAAAGCTTAACCCGTATTATATTTGTTTATCTGCTTCAGAATGCCTTATTAAATGTTTTCCTCAGAATAAGCCTCTGTTAAGAGGAGTCGTCTTATAACTAAGTAAATACGGCACTTGTGTGTAGTCGTTTACAGGAAGAATTTCTAATTTGGTATGAATTCCTCAGATTTGTGCTAAGCTGACATGCCTCTCCAATGAAAGGTCGACTTCTATAAAAATAGTTGTTTTTAATTTCAGGTAAAGAAACTAAAGATAGAAATATGTATTACCAAGTAAACGAAAAAATGTTCCGTTCCCTTCTCTTGTCTATTTATTGTGGCTTTAAAGTAGCTGGAACTTAGCGAGGTACAAATGGCAGGACGTGTTTTCTTTGACATAAGGTCTAATTGTATGTACAATCAGAATCCGCTGGGAAAATGGCACTTGTATCATAGATTTTAAAATTTTAACTTTTAAGATAGATAAAATTCTTCTCGGGCAATTCTTGTGCGAAAATTGCGATTTTTTTAATTTTAGTATCGCAATCTTAAGTTATCTGCATCTGGATATAGGTTTATAAATTTATAAATGAAGTTTGTCATTCATTAAAATGTCGTCAATGTTTTTGTTTGTATTTGCCAGGAATGGGAAAGCGATGCTTGTCGAAGGAATATTTTTCGTCCCGACATTCTCGACTTTTTCAACAACCTACGGCTTTTTACCGTCGAAAAAGAACAGAATAGAGAAAACTTCCATCCCTCTTAAGACGTATGTAATTTTCCGGGAGGTGTTCTTTTAAAATTCTGAAATTTCTAAAAACTACGGCATTCTTCCATATTTTCAAGGCATGACATTGTTGCTAAAATGTAATTTGCGAGGAATTGCTAAGCTACCTTTGAAGCGGAGGATTTTTCATTCGGATTGCAACCTAAAAGACTAAAATCACGCACCATTATGGTTATGGGAACAGCTTTCGTACCTATCAAAGTCACTGCATCTGTTATATGCCAGGTGTGTACAGATACTGACGCACATAAGGTTGAAACTCAGTACGTCGAATCTAGGGTAAGGAATAAATATAGAAGCATGGAGTACAAACGGAAATAATTCGAGCACAAATGGGCGCGTTTCGTGCAATGGAGTATTAGAAAGAAATTATATACCTGAACGTAAGGGAAATTGCGTTTTAAAGTTTTCTTCATTATAAATAATGTTTTCTTCCTATTTAAAAATAGTGCATGCACACGCAAGGAAATTAAACGTTTGTTTGTGAGATTGTTTAGGTTAGCAACAATGAAGAAGTAACCAAGCAAGAAATTTTCAACTCGATTTAACACTTTCTTGTTCGATTTTCTTTATAACAGCTATTCCTACAATAAAAATGTATAGGAAAGGAAATACTCTACTTTACCAGTTCTACAAGTTTTTTTTGAAAAATATTTTGATATGTGCAATACTTTACGAGAAATGACGGAAAGTTCATTTTTTGTCCCCAGTAAAGTGGCGTACGTGATTCATTTTTGCGATTTTCGTATTATATTTGATTGTAAGTCCTTAATGTCAAATTTCATGAAAATCCGTTAAGTAGAAGCCGAGAACGAACATGCGGACGGACGGATGGACAGACCGACGATAATAGGCGCTCACGCTGGAAGCGAAACGCGCCTAAAAACGTAGTAGGTCCGAATTTATTGAAGACACCATATTTTTACTCATTGCTGCAAATGATCGTAGTTCTTCACCAAATCTCACAAGAGAATACTTAAAAATAATAATTCACCCATAGTAGAACCGACAGTTACTACTGATCATTTTTCCAAATGCGATAATAAAGGTCAACAGAGATTTTGTTTGATGTAGATATGGTGCAGTGCCACTCTCTGCCATCCGCTTTTGGCTGATCGTGGGGTGTTCATGTAAATTTTAGAAAAAAATCCTTTGTAGAACTTGGGAGAGCAGAAATACTAGCGAGAAAACGTATGTTTTGCGATCCATAGAAAACTGGATTAATATATTTATGTTCTGTCGGTTTTTAATGAGTAAAAAGTGTTCGCGGTCATTGAAGTTCCGCCATACCTGCTAATTTTGAGCAATTTTTGGATTTCCGAGAACGAATTGGTTTTCGAAGAAGGTTTAATTTTACGGCCATCTGTTTGTATGCGGTGGTGCGAAGGTCGAGGATATAGCTATTAAAAAATTAGTTTCATGGACGTTTCTATGGGAGAGACGACCGAGCATAGCCTCGGCTCTGCTGAAATCGCGATATCGTAGGCGTATTGTGCTTCATGCCCGACACCACTGGGGAGAATCGCTGGATGTTCTGCCGTGGCAGACCATAATTAACGAAACGAGATTGTACGCTGTTTCGAAAGAAACGCCAAATGCCAATTATTGTTACATTTCTCATTTTTTCTTTTCCCAGAAAAATGTGTACACGCTTGGAATTTTGATTTGAACATGTAAAAGTTTAGCTAGCAAAATTCTTTTGTAATAATTTGTAATAATAGTCCTGGATGGAATGAGTGTAACTATCACACGATTCCGAGCTTTGCTTTATGGGTAAGTAGGCGAATAAAATGGCGGAATATCGTTTGACATTTGAGCAAGTGGATTTTGAAGAGTTACCGGGAACTGAGAACGTGAGCTAGGCGCAGAAACGTTGGAGATATGAATTCGAAACTCATACATAAAGTAGGTGCTGCTCCGTCATCCATTTGCGTATGCGTAAATATTATACATATAGGATGAATAGTGTGTGTACATTTTTTGGACACCCTACCCAGTGGTGTACTTGTTACTGTTGAAGCCCGAGTCGGATGGATCTCGTCCATCAGTCGTAACCCACGTACCCACATCCCTCGCTTAACACGGTGCAGGCGTACCTGAAAAAAGCCGTGTAAAACAAAAACGTGCGAAGTGGGATATATCTCCCCATTGGAATGCATGAGGTTACTTGGACTGCCATCTTGACTTCATCGTGCGACAATTTGGTTATATTCCATTCAGATTTGCTCCCTTTATTCTTTCTTGAAGGTTTTAAAATCTACCAGAAGGTAGAATTTCAATGTGTTTATGTATTCTTTCTTGAGTCGAGCTAAGGCATGGAATTATTTTTAATGCTCGCCACTCGCGGTATACTGAGAGTTTATCTGCGATTCTCCAGAGGTAACCACAGTCTGGTAACACCATGTTGATATTTTGAAGAGCGGATTTTGCTGGGGTTGGTCGCGGCTACGGTTTTCTGAGATCAGAAAAGTTACTGTTGTACAGACGCGGGAATGTTTTACTTATATAAAATAAGCTAGACTTAGCGTTTAATCTAATTTAATATGCGTCATAATTAGATTCATACATGGTTCCCCAGAAGTCCCATAGGAAAATATGGATAATTTTCATAATATTAAACAAATACACTTCTAATGTTCACATATGTCAGGAAATAAATTGTTATATTCCGCCATTAGAGAAATTTATTTACCGAACTATGTAAAACTGACGTTATAAATTTGCTTGTTTAACTTTAAGGCCAAAATGTCTATTTTCCTAAGAGTGCAAAACTCTGCGACACCCTGTAATAATGCATTTCGTAAGTTCGATATTTAAAAATTTATATATCACTGAGGAAGTGATGAAAAAGATGTATGTGGTTTGAAGTTTTTGGGGCGTTAATAAGTATAAGGCTTGGGTCTCGTTAACAAAAAATGTACTCGAAATTCGTAAGAACTACTCGGGCTAAAAAAAAAAACGCAGCTCTCTACATAACGAATGTTCAGTAGAGAATCTTTTATGTATGTGATTTGAGCTCTGTAGATTAAACCGTGTTAATTATTCCTTATCGTTGATTTACCCTACCCATTTCTCTGTGCCTGTTTCGTCCCCCTCCCTTCTTGCCCTCTCCTCCCTCTCTCTGCATAATGCATTTTATGTTCGATAATTTACAATTTACATATTACTGAGGTGTAGTGAGACAAAATATGTCATTAGTTTCACGTTTTTGTGGTGAAAATAACTACAAGCAATAAAACTTGTTAATTGGCTCTCATTAAAACAATATTTATTTTAAATTCGGGGGAGCTACTGATAAAAACGAGGTTCTTTATATTACGAATGTTCAGTTGAGAATCGTTTCTGCCTGTGAGTTGAGTTCTATAGCTTTAACCCTATTAATTATTCTTTGATTTACCTCCGCCCGTATATCTATGCCTGTTTCATTCACTCTCCTCTCTGTTTCCCCCCTCCCCCTCTCCTCCTCCCCTCTCTCCCTCCCCCCCCCTCTCTCCCTTACCCCCTCTCCTTCCCCCTCCACACCCGTTGCGTGAGACAATCACTACGGCGCCTCGATAATAGCGACAGTCAATCCATCTACTCAACGCGGGCACAATTTCCTCCCCCTGCCGCCACTTCCTCTCTCTCCCTCTCCCTGGCACTTCCCTCGTAGCTTTCTCCCTCCCACTCTGCCTTCCCCATCATCCCTCCCTCCTCTCTTCCATCTCTCTCTCTCTCTCTCTCCAGGGACACAGGTACTCCACCTATCGCCTCCACTCCCACAGGACACCTGGCCACTGCCTCTTGGAATGTCGTCCCCACCCCAAGCCGAACCAACCCATCTGAATCCCTCTCCCCTTTCCATTTCCTCTTCTTCCACTCCCTTAAACGCCCGTTTATCTCCTTTATTCCTTTTTTTCCCCGTCCTACTCCGTGCATCTCTCTCCTTCTCTATCTCCACTTTATCCATATCTCTCCGGTTCTTTCGCATTTTCTTCCTTCGGCTTTTCCTCTCAGTCTCGCTTCAATGTCTCTTGTCTATCCTTCTCGGTCTCAACCTTCTCGCTTCTATTTCTTGCCGCCTCTCCTCTTAACTCCTCATTCTCTAATCCTCCTCTCTCTGTATCTCACCGCCTTTCTCATTTCTCTATTCTTTCTCAATATCCCTATCCTTTCTATATATGTGCTTGTCTCGTTCCTCTCTCTCTCTTCCGTCTATTTTCCTATTTCTTTGCATCATTCTCTCTCAGTCATATTCCTCCTGACCACTTTTCTTCATAGTCGGTGAGTGTGTTCGAATCTTAATTTTGTGTTATAAGATCAACGTGAAGATGTTCTTCAATGCATAGTCGACTCGTTCCTTATCGAAAGTATTTGCTTATGTTACTTAATTAATATTTTTTCGGAACTTTGTACTCGGCACGTAGGTGTTCATTTGCGTTAGCGAATACGGACAAACATAGTGCCATTTGTAGCTTGAATGGTATGTGATATGTGCAGGCTGGTGGAAGAAAAAGGTGCAGTTAAAATTTTATATGGTAAATTGTCAGTTATATGACAGGTGACTTTTGTAGATTTTCATGACATATAACTTTCGGAATTCTAGATGATACATGGTATATAAGAATTCATCGGCCTCCGTTTTGAATAAAACGGGCACCACGTATGAATTATTTCTGGGAGCCCTCCACAATGGTACCAAATTTTATTCAAATCAATAGTAGGACTTGGGAAAATACGCGTAGTTTAATCGATCCCCGCCGTCCAATTACGGATAAGGAAGTAGTCGTTTCCCAGTGTGTATAAGATGTAGAGTTACCTGTTCTTTGAGAACAGGAAGTCTATGAGAACAGTTATTTTATTGAACAGTTTAGGCATCAGAACAGTTCGAAAAGAACTGTTCCGTTCTTTCTGACCCATCTCTAGTGTTAAAATATTTAGCATTAGCATACAAAGTTATTTTGCTTTTTGTACAATTAATATAAAACATTTGGGATTAAAAAGTAGTCTACGGCCTTCCTATTTATGAAGAAATTATCTGTTGAAAGTTTGATTATTCTAGCTTTAACTGTGTGGAAATGTATAGATGCACAAATAAACAAACTTTCGTAAATATATAGGAGATGGTCACTATACCTCGATGCTAATCTCACCCAATCTTCCCGATTTATCGTAAGTAACAAATCCTATCATAATATAATAGAATATATAATCAATGCTCGGCGAATTACTGAGTAAAGTTAATTGTAATTGTAAAGACTTGTTTCTTTGTTAGAACATTATACGACTACAAGAGTAATCTTGAATGCCCATTTGGTCTCCGGAGTCCTAACTGGAAGATTCGGCTAATATGGAAAGGTTTTAGTAAGCGCCTTTCATAAAAGAGGTTTTTAGTTATTTTGAAATAGGTGTAACAAAGAAAAAATATTTTATTTGAAACGAGTTTAATATTTGAATTTCGACGAAATATTTAAACGAAACGATGCTAAAAACATCTTTGCGAGATGCGTGCGATGACTGTTGGAGTTGGCTGATTCGACACACCCTATTTAAGGCCCTCGTGCGATTTAATTTTTGTGATGCTTCTTTGAGATTCGATCTGCCCTGTTAGTACGTCTTGCCAGTCCGCTCATTTTATGTGCATCAGCCTCAGATATAAAAGTATTTCGACGAAATTTGATAAAAATCATTAAAAAGTTTCATTAGAAACTACTACGGAATGGTGACTGCGGTTTTTGCTAAATGCCTACCTGGTTTAACCAACCCTTTTCAGAGCTATTGGAGGAACCTAATTTATTCCAACCGTAAGACGAGCTCGATAATTCTTTTCTGAATCATGCAGTCTCCTCTCAAGAAATCCAGTCAACCATTCCTCTTTCTTATCAGTTATATTATCGTCACTTTTCTCTCCTACTCTTTTTTTTATACTCACTTGATCCGTATATAGTGCTTGGGAAAAACCTGTATAGGTCTATCCGCGAGTCATGACCGCGGCGTATGAAATGCAAATGTCGGGTGCATTAGTCTCCTTGTCGGAAGCGCATCCATATTCCTTATGGCCGTATAACTTTCTCGATTCTTTCTCCGTATTTTCCATCCCACCTCCTCCCTTTGCACTCCGCGCACCCACGCGGTGCATCGTCTCCTTTAGGGTGCTGCGCGTGGGCGTTCATGGTGCTCGGTACGTACGTGTCAACTCTCTCTCTCTCTCCGTTGGCATGAGCCACCTCTCTCATGCCTCGCCTACTGCAATTTCTCTCCTTCCTCTCTCTCCATTCCCTCTCTACCTCCTTTCCTCCCCTCCCTCCTTTCTCCTTCCTCATCTCTCTCCCTTCTCTCTTTTCTCCCTCCCTCTGTTCATCTTTCTCTCTCTCCCCTCTCTAATCCTCCTCCCATTTTCCTCCTCTCTCCCTCTTTTCACCTCCCTCCCACCCTCTCACCATCCCTCCCACCCTCTCACCATCCCTCCCACCCTCTCACCATCCCTCCCACCCTCTCACCATCCCTCCCACCCTCTCACCATCCCTCCCACCCTCTCACCATCCCTCCCACCCTTTCACCATCCCTCCCACCCTCTCACCATCTCTCCCCCCTCTCACCTTCCCTCTTTCTCCCTCCCCCGGTCCCTCCCACCCTTACCATTCTCCCTATCGCTCACCTCCCTCCCTTTTCCTCCCTCTCTGCTCTTCTTCCCACACTCTGTACCAGTTTCTCTCCTTGTTAATTATTTCAATCTCACACGAATGCAGGTAATAACTACATCCCTATCGTTCCTTTTCTCTTCACCTCTTTCCTGTACATCTTTCAGATACATTTTAACGGCGCTATTTAATTAGGGAATTAACATAAGCCGTTATATCCGGATGTTCACGCTTTTGTAGCTCCCGCCCTTTGTGTTGCCGCGTTAAGAAAAGTGATGTTTAGGGCTTGTCCGTCCATATGGAATATATCTATCTAAATAAGGAAAGTAGTTTTACTAAAGTTTCAGGATGGCATCTTCCATTAAGAGTAAAACAAAGCAACATTTTCATCATCTTCTGAAACGAGTAATGAAGGCACCTTATGTAACTCGTCATGTAGTTTTTTCCTTATTTGCTTTTTGGATTTTTATTCGATGCAAGGACACTTTGCTGAACTTTTTGGCGTCCTACAGAGCAACCATGTGAACGCATTTGCTCGTATTGTTTTTCTAAATCAGTAGTTCCCAAACTGGGCTCCGCAGCGGATTTTTTAGGGGTGTCGCGAAAAACTATGTTTAGTAATTAAATAAACGATATGGAATTTTTAATAGGTCATTAGGCGATAAGTTTTCCTCTAATAAATACATTATGGTGTAGTACTAACAAATTGGCGCTTCGAAGGGTGTGTGATGGTGCCGCGGAGTACGATTTATCCTGTTAAAAGTCAGGTAACCAAAGCTCCAAACCGTTCATTTTCTCTTGAAGCATCTTTTCAGGAACTTACTGCTTCAGGTGTTTTAATCAGATTTTTTCTTTCAAAAAAACTCGCCTGCTTCTGGATAAGTGGAGTTACCCATGATAATATTCGTTGGAAATGAAAAAGAAAAAACTAATAAAGGAAATAATGCCACTCACGTATCAAGAATGTAATTTTATATAATGGCTTCGAAAAGACGATGGGGTCCGTGTTGATCCTGATTTAATCTGGGTTCATGCTGCTTGATTTGTTTTATTGGATACCATTTGATGGTTGTGCCTTAGCACTTAATTGTAATTCCTTTTTCCTTGCGTTTTTTGTTATATTTTCTTGCTTCCACTTGATTATAGCGTTGGAATCACAGCTGTTCTGCTGTTTTCTTTCCTTTACTAAGTTTACCTATTCCACCCGTAATTATTCCTTGCGTTATTCCCAGTTATTTACTTTTAAACCCTGCACTTCTTTTTTCCAATTTCTGTTTTTCCGATTTTATTATATATTTATTGTGTATTTTTATCGATATAGCACAATTTATTTCGGATTATTTGAGTAATGTAATACTGTCGGCTTTTAAGGATTAATCTCCAAGCTCAGTTTATGGGTCACCGCCAATAACGAATTTCATTTTTCTTCTCTCATATAGTTTGTGGAGCTGGGCATTGTGACGAGCATAGAGGTGAACCACAAGACAGTAGAGACGGCCAGGAAGGGACAAGAGGTTTGCATCAAGATAGAGGCCATACCCGGAGAAGCACCCAAGATGTTCGGAAGGCATTTCGACGAGAAAGATCTCTTGATTTCTAAGGTATTAGATTTTCACTTGATTCATATGCATCAGCGATAGGACTAACGGGATGATTTTGAAAAATATTTTTTTCCGTATGATGCCTTAGATTAGGGATGGCAAATACGGTGCACGCGTGTCAGAACTGGCACGCAGGCGATTTTACTTGGCACGCGTAAGCTTGTATTTTCTGTATAAAACAGGAATTATCTTAGAGAAGGAGTAAACTAGTGGCACGCGGACAAAATTCTGGTGGTTCATAGTACTTTCTTGACACGCGACTCAAAAATCTCAAAAATAATCTGCCATCCCTGCCTTTGATTTTTCTGCCGTACCAGGATCCTATAATTAATCTTTCGACAAAACCAAACTTTCATCCATGGAAGATGATGTCTTGTTATCAGCTGTGTAAGATTTTAGTCGCTTTAGTCTTGTCCCACGCCCAAAATATTGCACGGAATTTTGGCGCGTTTTCCTGTCGGTTTGAATGCATTTCATAGGCCATCCGAGAACGCGGTGGTTCGTCGAGAAATATTTTTTTTCGTGCGGAGGTGAGCAATTGCTGATTCGGTGTGACGCAGAGGCGTATCCTCCATCCCTGCAGTGTGTGCAGTGAACACGGACCCATGAGTACAAGGGCTGTGATAATTTTTTACACGTTCGTCACATGGTACGTATGCACAATGAACGCCTTGCTCCACCATTTGTGTCGTTCTTATTATATATCATATTGTGTTCCGGAAATCTGTAGGTAATAGGAAGGACCCTGACGTTACACTTGCACCCTGGCCCTCCGCATCCAGGATAGGTCATTGGTGTGGCGTAATGAATTTTCTCGGTCTGATATCACAGTGTTCCATTGTGGAGTCACGGATTTCCCATGGAGTTATCTCGGCATGACTTCATGAGGTCACAGAATTATGTCACGATCAATTCCTGTTACGGAAAGATTCTTTCCTCATTAAAATTCCTGTATTTGTATGGCTGAATTCACGAGGAAAAAGTGATCGTTTGGTAAGTGCGGCATTTTTGATCGCAGATCTGATAGTAATGGCTGCGTCTGAATCTGCATTTTACTCCGCTGTTCACTAAATTAGTGCTTGACCCCCAGAGTCGGATTAAGCGGTACGCAAAACACGCAAATGCGTGGGGTCCAGAGGACAATGGGGCCCAAAGTGGGTCCACCCTATTTCGTCCGCTCTCGCCAAAACTTTTTAAGTGTTGCCGCAAGATCACAAACCTTGCAATAATCAATTACTTGATAGAAATTTGCGTTTTGTGTGGAGCGCGTGGGTTTCGAAATCTGGCTCTGCTTGACCCTAACGGTAATTACTTACTGTCTTGGTTCTATAATGTTGGCCTATCATAGACCTCGGGGAAACAAGCCTCAGTATCATTCTGTCTTGCAATTAATTTCGTTTATTCTGTCCTTATGGTCGTACCTTCCAGTGTCGTTTTATCCTATGATCCTTTCTATTCGATTAAAGCGTAATGTTCTGCTTTGTGTGTTTTAGTTATTTTAGATACCCATCTGCCGGTACGTGGTGAGATTGACAATCAATTCTCCCTGCTTTGCAGATAAGCCGTCAGTCTATTGACGCCTGTAAGGACTACTTCCGGGACGATCTGCTGAAGACGGATTGGCAGTTGATGGTCGAGCTGAAGAAGCTCTTCCAGATCCTTTAGGGATATCATCTCTGGCTAAGCAAGCACGCGGCAGTGTAGTCTGTCGTGGTGGGGAGGCCGGTCTGCCGCCTTATTTGTAAGACGATTTTGTCCCGTCTATTTCTCGCTTCTCCTTTAAAAAAATCTCTCGGAACGTTCTTTATTTGAAAAAAAACAATATCGGTGGTGGGAGAGATCCGGAGAGGATAACGAGAAAACGGAGGAGTCAGAATCGCCGAAGGTGGATGTTTTGAAATAATAAACTGCTAATTCGCACCTACAGGAGTCAAGTCGACACGTTGTCTTGGGCATAGTCGGCTCGTCCGAGTGCCTCCCTTCCTATTTTGATGGAGCACATACTCTCGGGAGGGAGGTAATGGACGCCGTTTGTTTATAAGAAAATATATATCAACGCGGGGGTTTTAATATCGAAGGTATCGCCTGGGTTTTGAAGTGGAAGAGAATCGGAATGCTCCCCCCCCCCTCCCCATTTGACTATTCCCATCCCATTTTCCTTTTGGGAGAGGAAAAGATTTTTTCCCTCTCCCAGCCTCGATCAAAAAAAAACTCGCACCTCTCCCACAGCCCTTCTGCTGTCCTGCCGCAGTCCTTCCCACCCCCTCTATACCGCTGTTTTTCGCAACCATGGTCAATAAAAAAATTAAATATTTAATTGTTTTTTTTATTATTACCCTCATGTTTTTCCATCCCTCCTTAATCCCCGAAAGTGAACTGTTGAACTCACTTTAAGGATTGGGTCCAGTTGGCTATCTAGGTAAAGGGAGATGAATTGCCGCATACGGCTGCTACTTGGTATAATTGTTTCGGGCGTAACTTATGGAATTTTTTTCATACTGTCAAAATAAAAAAGACTTACTTGGTAATTTCACGTGTTTATGTGGAATGCAATGAGCATCTTGTTGATAACTATCTGCCTTTTATGTCAAAATTGTCCAGGAATTTGCGAGTGTTTTCGCCGGAGCAGATAAGAGTTAACGTTGGAAAATTACTTTAGAAATTCTTCCTTATCACATTGGCCAAATACTAGAATAAACAATTTTTTTACCATAAAACTTCAGCAGGAAAGATTTTTATGGCTAAATTTTGTGTATCGAGCATGAATTTCTTCATTTTCAAAATTGATTTCTTTATCGTAGCCTCAGGGTCTGGACAAATTGTTTTCATAGGAAGCGTAAACAATTTTCATCTCATGATAAACAGAATATTTTGGTCAACGTTTCAAGAATACTGACGTTATTGAGAGGAATTAATGCTTATCTTTTTCTATACTGTACGTTTATCTATTTATGGACGAGTAAAATACAACACTTCAACATCGGCAATAAACTTTAGTAATTTATCTAAACAATGCACATTCCATCTTGAGGTTTGATTTTGCGGTATTACTGTATTCTCTATGGCGGAAGATATTCAGCTTCGTCCCAACAATGTCGCGATATTTGCTTCTGTTTACCCTCTGAAAATAAAAGGTATTAGTCGGCAGTTGGGATCGCTGGTAGAGGTAAGATGATGTGTCTCCGGGTATTTGCTGTTGTTCTATTTACAAAATGGGCTTTATGATGATTATTTTATGCCATTTTTACTTTCTCCATACGTAGTATGGGAAAGTATTGTGATCACGAAAAAAATCGACTTCGAGATTTCAACAGAAATACACGTTTTGAGGTCCCTAGATCATGTTTCGACTTTTCGGAATGATGTCTGTGTGTGTATGTGATTGTGGGCGCTCTAACTCAAAAAGTACTTGCCATATCGTTACCAAATTTCGGTTTGGTACGGGCACAAAGAACTGATTAGTTTTTGGACAATAACGGTTAACCGGAAGTCGAGGTTTATTCGAAACCCGATTCGGTTTTTGCGATATTTCTCCGTTAAAACATCATTATTGTATATACAATTCTATACAAATGTTATAGAGAATGTAATTTCCTACAACTTTCATTTGAAACAATTTTCCATAGCAGTTATTGTTTAGGAATTATTTATAAAAATCGGTTGTTTCGGTTTCCGTCAAATATTTCCTTAAAAACGTCGTAATTGGTCATCTTCTTGAGGACCAAAGTTGTAGGTAATAATATTTCTTCTAATTTTTGTTTGAAACAATTTTTCGTAGAATCATCCATTTCGGAGATATTTTGCTTTTTTTGGTATACAGCGCCACCACCATTTAGCGATGAATTCTGTAAACATTCAAAATATACCTAATTTACGGCAATAAGGACGACTGTATTCTTTTACGATAGGAAATAATAATTTTGCCTTATAATGCTATTCATAATAATTTAAATAACTATACCCCAAATATGGAGAAAGTCATGTGTTGGACACATCAGATTTTTTCTTTTATTTAAGGTAACGGTAGTTTTACGAAGAAATTAATTAATGTATACCAGTTCGAATCCCGCCTTGTACATGGTTATTTATCCTTGACATACTTATCGTTTATGATCTAATATTTATTGGCCTTGAGTACTACTTATGAGTCATGATGAACTTATGAATAAATATAACAAAAGAGCTGAATGAAATTTCTTGGAAGGATTGTTGATTAAGTAATCAATGGCTGTCATTGGTCGTTAGAATTTATAATAAAGTTCCGTTGTTCTTGATCAAATATTGGCATGGTGCACAGTTTTATTAAATTGGATGCCATGAGTGCAAAAATTGGTGTATAAGTTGATTTTCTTAGTTTAACCCTTTATAGGGCAAGAAGTCAAGGAATGAAAATCACTTTATTTTCATTTATAACTGCTAAATATCATATGATATTACTAACCAAAGAAAGTTACAATTTAAAAAAGTGGTACACACTTGTACCAGTAACCTATAAAGGGTTTAAAAAGAATTTCACCTGCTAAAAATATGAGAAACCGCTGTTGCTCTGTTGTCCCATGTACTTTTCGAATGAATTTCATTGCTTGTATTGATTATTGTATATGCGCCTTAGTTCAGGTTGTGGAAACTTCCTTCGCTACCGCATGTGGTATGTGCACTTCTGAAAAAAATCGTATCCGTAAATGAGGCGGAAGAATGTCTTGCTAGCATTGACATTAACCATTAATTAGGAATGTATTTAAAACTTAAATTACAAAAATGAGGGTATACATTATAAAGGTAAACGAACTTGGATTGGTACCTTGGGAAATGATATTAGCATATGATTTAAAATGTAGCTAGAGTTACATTATTGTTCACGATATTTCAACGAAGCGTGTTTTAGATTGTGTATCAAAATCCTCTATTTAATTAAGCTTCATGATAAATCAGGATGTGATAATGTCTCTTGGGCGAAAAAAAATGAGAGCGGAAATCTTAAAGCATTCTCTCGGGAGCAAGATGGTCGAACAATGCTTCGTGCTTTCATGCGCATACTCGCTCATTTGTTTCCGGCGCTTAAATCTTTCATCGAAAGATATCCGAGTTTATACACTTCACAGATATGCAACCATCCTCGAGAGAAGAAGAGGATGGTAGAAATTGTAATTTCTTCGTCACACCACAGGAAATGAGATAAAGGAATCGCTTCCTTGTTATTTTTCCCCCTTTCATAATGGCTTCGCTTCCACCCGTGTTTTACACATACCTACGCTTACATATTACATACGTAGCTATAGGTACATGATGCATGGTATTATGCACGCGTTTTCGTTTGCGATGTGTCTTGAGCCTGTGATTCTACATCTTTTGTGGCTCTCAATCTTTTGTGATTTTCTGAACTTACATTTTTATTGTAATGCTTACTATTTGCCGAAATATGGGAATTTCGGGACATTTTGATGGTTTATAGGGATAACGGGACAGAATTCTTGAAATCGGGACTGTCCCGAAAAATTCGGCACGGTTGGTCACCGTAAGTATGGCGGATACGGTGTATCGGGCGCGTGAGCGTGGCGGGATGGGTGCTGACTTACGCCTGCCGCCAGATGGTCTGCTGCCTCCGCCCGTGATGCGCGGGGGCGAATCCCCATTACCCTCCCCCACCCACTCTTCCCGCGCCATTAGGCCGCCTTACCTGCCATATTTAATGGCACGTCGTGAATCCGTATCCGTCCGACAGCTGTCCGTGAATTTCTGCAGCGGAAGTGTTGTATTCGTGGCCGAAGGAAAGGGACGAATTTCCCCAAGGACGTTCCGGACGTTTTCACCACTCAGCGATCGTGCGGTGATTACCAATGGGAAGTTTTTGAAACGTGGTGAAGTCGAATAAGCGATCCAGGTGGCTAATGTAGCTATTGAAAGGAGGTTAATTTCATATTTATACACACACAGGGCGGGCCGAAAGTAAGGGAACACGTTTCAACATTAACACTACCCATGTAGGAAATCAAAGGAAGTAGAAAAAAGTGCATGTAAAAACTTGAGTTCATGGAGAATAATAAATTATAAAGTTTTTCACAAATACTGGTCAATATGTCCACAGTTCATGTTTTTGCACAACTGCGGTGTTTTGGTACAGATCTATGACGATACACTGTTATCGATAAGTACACAAACGTAGCTGAATAAATTCTGTTTAATTATTTTCAAACATTTCCATATGATAAAAATTCTTACGGTTCTCAAAGCTCTTGATGGTTGTCATATGCGACTCCAAGGTCCAAGAAATTTGGCCACTCCTAAGATTTCCTCTAACTTGCCTATACGTATAAGAAGAAACAACGTGAGATAATCATCTCTCGTCTAACGCCACCAGTCGGTTATTTATGCAGCGATCGATTTTTTCTATTTCAAATTGGAATATTTTCCTCGAAAAAAATGAAGAAAATGTCTGGATAAATGCAGTGGAAGTAAAATAATCAAATGATAAATATATCTCTTAGCTTGAAAGTAAATTCTATGGTTCGACCCCAGGCCTTCAAAGTACAATTTTTAACGTTTCGGTAAGGGAGAAGAGGGCGTGGAAAACCAGGAGACGTCTAAATGTCAAAAGACATTACGCTCAGTACCCTCATCAAGGTAAATTGGGAAATTATCAAATTCATGAATCGGCGCTGTAAGCTAATGACAGCAAAATCTCGATCGAAATCGGCTTAGTACTGAATGAATCAGTACGGATGGTCACTAAACTCACACAGTTCCGAAATGGCCGAGTAAAACACGTGCACTTTCAAATTACACATTTTCTTCTGACGTCAATAGTAATTAACCGTATAGATTTTACAAAAGAATCAGCTATCAATGAGTTACCACTAAGATGGGTACTTAGTAATATAGTGTAGTTTGTAGCAAACGAACACAGCATACTAATCCCTTTTAAACACCAGCGTTGGTTACGTATCATCATTAACTTGATACAAGACGGAAACATTGCCGAGCGGATATTACCTTGTTCGTTTAAGTGCCATCTTTCCTAATCCTACGCCTGTACACGCAGAGCAGCCAGATTCGTAAAGCAAAAATATGAGCAAAAATTAAGCGTCACATCACTCTTGAAGGAGTTGAATTGGATATCGCTAGAGGATCGCAGAATTAGCGCTAGGTTAAGGCTTCTGGAGAAATTTAGGTCGGTAGTTCTCTTAGAGGAGGTCTCAGGAATATTAGAGGCACCTACGTACATGGGCAGGCACGAGAATAAAATACGAGAGATCGACTGTAGGACCGAGCGATACCAGAGCTCGTTTTTCCCAAGGACCATACGGGATCATAACAGGAGAGTGATTCCCACGAGGGACGTTATTGGGTAGGTTTTGGTGTGCTGCACCCCCTGCCACCCACCAGTCTGGTGATTTGCAGGGTATCATGTAGATGTATATATTTATTACGATAGCTTTCAGCTACATATTTATTGCCTTCTGACATAAAGAGTCGTTATGACAGCAATTTCGCTCGCAGTAACTCAGCAAACGATAAACGATAGCTGCCTTTAGTATTATTTCGTAATGCGAGAACCGTCATAGAGAACGAGAAGAGCGGAAGTTACGCAAGAGGTCGTTGGGTCTGATCAATGGCACATCGGCGTGTGAACTGTGAGTTAGGTCTCGGGGGAGGAAAAAATTCATTAATTATCGCTATCCAAGAAAATATTGCACCATGGAATCTGTCGCGCTTTCAAGGAGTCTTCTTAACATTCATGTAATCGTGAAATATAATATCTGTGAACATATTTAGCAGCGTTAATAGTGGAGGCGAAGCAGCAATAACAATATGGTTCCCGCAGAAAACAGCCGAAAATCGTTAATCAAATCATCGCATCCATTAATGGTGAGCACAGCTCCGCGTTTACCGAGGACGTGCCCGTCGTAGATATCCATACTGGTGCTAACGAGGGTAGATGGATTCCCAACCTGGTATTCGCGAGCACCGCTGTGCTCTTTGGCGACCAGACTGTGCTCCTCTGCGATCCTTAATATCGCGTTTATGAGAACCGATAGAATTTAAATTTACAATTTAATTTGTTAGGTTGCTTTATTTCTGAACGCGTTCAAACACATTAAGAATAACTTGGGCGTTGGTTTCGTTTCATTTACGATCACTCCTATTTCTTCAAAATTATAATGGCGCTCGTTTCACGTTTTAGGACACAATTCGGTGCTTGTCACACAGACAAGGTAGAGCATAGCGTACAAAAAATACGTTTTACCAGAACCGATGGATTCTACTTGCCATTTTACCGAAGTTAATTAGATAAGCGAATAGATATTTAATCTAACGTAATTTTGGTACAGTGACACCCACCGAACAATGCTTTCGGCGGCTTGCAGCTCAGTCACATAAACAGCAAACCCATTGAGGAAAGAGTGGTAGGTATAGAAGACCGTGTTACTATAACGACTTCACTTGTTCCGAATTGTAATGCCGAGACGAATTTTAGCAATCGTAATTTCTTATTTCGTCTTATAACGTTCACGTTGGTAAGGCGACGATTCTAAAAGTGAGAGAAAATAAATGGTCTTGCGGATATTTTTTTAGGCAAACAGGACGCGATGAGCAGGAGGTAAACATTTTCAAAAAATATGAGACGACTCCATTCATCTCGCTACAGGCTGTCCCACCGTTAGAGGCATTTTACGTCTTCCCCCACTCAACACATTCCCACCGCCTCTCTCTCTCTCTCTCTCTCTCTCCCCCCCTCACTTCCGTTCACACCAATCACCTCCTCCCCACTTCCTCCTTATCTTCCTCCGCATCCATCCATCCCTTTCTCGAGGAGGGGCGCTCCTACTTTTTAAAATTTCCCCCTCTTATTCTCTCCGGCTCCCTCACTTCCCTTCTCACTCTCCCTCCCTCCCTTTCCCCCTACTTGCCTCCCCTCTCCCATCCCACATTCCTATTCCCATCCACTTCCAACGCCCTCCCCATTACATCTCACTTCCTCCCTCAACTCATCCTCGCCCTCAACTCGCCTTGTCAAATCCTTACCTTTTGTCAGAGTTTTTTTTAAGATCGAAGGCCACGGGATATCGGTAAGGCCTTTTAAAAAAAAACATCCGAGAAAAGTCTTATGTTAGATAGAAAATGCCCTAACCGAGATATTCGTCAGCTTTAATTTAATCCGAGTGGAAAATGTAACGTAAATCTAGATTAAAAAGCTGTGTTGTGGTTGCTATTGATAAAACCCCTATATTTTGACGAGATTGAGTGTTCGATCTAAATATAAAAATAAATAACAATAACCTCTGATTAGGCCAAAATACTCCTCGTGGAGCTAACGACAGAGATGTTACTATGGTATGGCCATTAGTCCCGAACTTCGACATCAAGGCAAGAAAAGTTTAAATTCTTGCTCACTGCGAAAGGGAGGGGTTTCCCAGGACGATTTGCCATGGCGTTTTAGCCCGTCTATGGACTGTACTCTACCATAACCAAATTTGTGGTTTTAAACGAGGACGGGATGGAATTCTTTACAGGAATTTTCCATGTGTCTATTTTTCGTGGTACCGTAGGGGACGCTTATTATTATCACTGGTTATTGTTATCAGTAGGTTATTGTAATCAAACGCAGAATTCGAAAACCAGATACATCGTTATTTTGCCGTTCAATGTTATCAGCCGCTTAATGTAATCGTTTACATGTAACCCAATGTGATCACATAAAGCGGAACCCATTCTACAAGAAATCGAAGTTTTTGTAAATAAATATCGAGTTTAAGGATACATGGTACAGGAGCAGACGAAATTTATGCTGATATGACAACAGCGAATAGTATCTATTTTCGTAACTTATATTTCGTAAGTTAAAATGTGATAGGACATTTATTATATAAATTCTGTAATATTATACCGCAGAGGAAATGGTTTCGAAACCTGTGCTTCGTAACTTCCGCACACATTAATCTTCTCCCTCATTTTAATCCCAACTTTTTCTGTTTATCCTTCCATCCCCCTTTCGTCTCACAGTTTCGCCCGAATAATGCCGCTTGTCCGGCTGTCCTATTTCACTCCTTCCTTATCTGTTTCCACCTTACATCAGAAGCCTTAAATTCAAGAAAAATATATAACTGATCAAATACTTTGTAATCCACTCCCTGTTTTATATAAAAGTTACTTATGGAAACGGTGCTATGAAACTATTTTAAAGAGCTAATTCATTGATTTCCGGTGAGTTGGCAGCATTGCGGTTTAGCTAACATGTAAAAACGTCTTAGATCAGGTGGCCAAACCCGTGGATTGCATGCTGGTCAAAAGGATAATTTAGAAATATATAGAGGGGCGCAAGTGATAATATCCGCATATGTGGCTCGCCGCGTTTCATAATTGCATGATCCTGAGAGCATTTCGTTGTAGCTTAAAAAGTTCACGATTCAGAGCAGTATTTTTTAAATCAAAAAACAAACTCGTAAAATTCCTGAATATTAAACATTTTCATCCGAGTATTATTAATCAAGAATAAGCGCTTAAAATTGAAATAAAAATTGTTAAAACTCCAATAGAAAAAGAAAGGTTATGACAAACCATATGCGCATTTCGGCTACAAAACAACCGTCTTCGGTGGTAATTCACCGAGAGTAGATCCTAAAAAGGCGGCGATGACCATCTTTTTTCACGACGTTGTGGCTGTTGGAGATACCGGAGATTTTCAAACTCTCGATTATTGTATTTATTCTCGTGTTAAACATGTTGATGTCGCTTCCTGTCTCTTTGTTACTACACCGATGTCTCTCATTCACGACATCTCTTCGACTCACGGTACGTATATAATCAAGGATCCCCTGCCAAATGCTTTCGGCGGCTTGCAAGGTATTGATGTAAATGTAAAGGTAATAATGCACTCATCGAACTGGCGGGCCACGTGTTTGAAACCCCCATTTAGACAGCCCTCGTATCGAGACATTTCTTGTCTCTCCGATGCGCCCATACTTTGAAAACCCGCTTTATTCCCACGTCGTATCTCATCTCTCCCTTTCCTCCCTCCTTCCTCTAGCTTCCTTACTTCCCCTCTCCCTCCACCTACTCCCTCCCCATTATCCTCCCTCTCCTCCACCCCTATCTCCTTTACCACCACCTCCTCTTCCCTCAACCAACCTCACCCCCCCCCCCCCCACCAACCCCCTCTTCCTCCCCACTCCTACGATACTCTCTCCCCCCCCATCATAATCTCCTCCCTATTCCTCTTCCTTCCCTCCCTCCGGACACAATTCCTTGGACAGGAAACGTACCGAGTTCCACTTCCGGCGATGGAAAAGACTGCTTCAGAGCCACGCGGGTGGGTGAGGGAAGTGAAAAGGAAGAGAGAGAGAGGAAGGGTACTGTGAGAGGAAGAGGAGAGGGGGGTGGGGGGAGAGGAGGGAACGGCTGGCGTGGGGGACCGGAAATCCGTCTAGGCATGGTGCGATCAGCGTCGGGGGGGCAGAGAGGGAAAGAGAGAGAGAGAGAGGGTAAAACTGGGGACGTGTCGAATGCATGAATGGAGGCCGGCTGTTCTTCTCCCTCTCCTCCGACCCCTTCTCTAAGCGGGCGACGGGTGAGAGGAAGGAGGGAGGCAGCGTCCCGTGGAAGGGGGAGGGAGCGAGAGGAATGGGGGGGGGAGGGAGGGAGGAAAGAGGATCGATATGGAATTACAATGCGAGAGCACGGCGTTTCAATGGCATCGATGGATGAATGAATGCCCCTCTCTCTCTCTCTCTCTCCCCCCCTCCCCTTTCCCCCGCTTTGCGCGAACGCATTGGGGGGCTCGCGGCGGCGAAATGAATGAACGGGGAAAAAAGAGGTGGAGAGGGGGAAGAGGACGGTTTTGTTGAATGGGGGAGAGGGAAAAACGGATGAATGTACGCGGAGGAGTGAATGGAAACTGGCGCCGATTCCATGCGCGAATGCATTTTCCTTCCTCTCTCTCTCTCTGTGTTTCTCCCGGCGTGTGTGCGGATGCGTGCGTGCGCGCTGAGGGAGTGAAAGTTGGAGGGGGAAGTTATTTTATTTTTTTGGACTTAGAATGCTGGTTGATGCGGTTATATTTTTTTTTAAATGTTAAAACCTGGCGTTGATTCGGTCGAAGACGGAAAGGAGGTGAGGAAGAAGAGGGAGGGCGGGAAAGAGGATGATGAAGTTAGGAGATTATGTAGAGATGGGACTCGGCGGGAATGGACGGGTGCGGGATTTGACGGGACTGGGTGGGAGTGGTCGGGACTGGGTGGGAGTGGACGGGACTAGGTTGGGAGTATACGAAACCACGTGAAAATGAGGATACAGGGTCAACGCAGAAGTCGTCTGGGTTGGGAATAGTGAGAAGGTATTGGACATGGACGACCATGTGGAAAGAGATATATGTATACTTTTTCTGGACATATATAAATCGGAAGAGTGGGCTGAGGAAGTTTAAAAAAGTGATGGGAACTGCCAACGTGTACTGGGAGACGGGATCTAAACCAGGGGTGGGCAACCTTTTCTACATAGCATAGCAGTAGAAGCTGCTAAATGCTTCGGAGGATCGGATTAGAGTTTAAGTCAGAAGTTAACTATATATCCTGAGGTAAAACAAGTGAAAAATCTAAGCTACGTTTTTGGGATTAACATTTCAAAATTTAATGTTTTGTCGTCATAATTTGAATAAAAAAACGAATTTTGCCTTAAATTTTACGGCTCTTTTTCACCAAAGCTTCGCGGGCCTCGTGAAACACACTAGGGGGCCGTGTTCATCCCGACAGGCGGGGGTTTCCCATGTCTGATCTAAACAATAAAGTGGGTCAGCTCAACAGCGATTTCGAGGATCGTTCTTTCTTAGGACGTGTATGGGTCATAATGGGAGGGTCAAACTTGCAAGCCTAAATTGTTAGGGACATTCGTGGTGCATTGTCCTAACATTTTGGTGAATTGCAGGAAAACGTATAGATGTATAAGTATCGGTAATGGGTCAGTCGTGGCTGTAATAGGCAGGAAATATAATATACCTACTAGTGTATCTGTCACGAGTGACGTAAGGTCTCTGGGAAAACTTCAATAGATTCTCCAGCCCTGAATTCACTGTGTGTGTACGAGAAATACTGATTCATGTTGTTAATGATCGCGTAGGTCAACCACGTTGTAAAAATAACACGCGTTAAAATAATCGCCATAACCAGCAGATCACACCGAACCTTACACCCGTGCGCTAACACAGGCTTTAATTGAAATTAACCGAGTGTAATATGATTATAAGTACGAAGCAATCATACCCTTTGTCACAAGCTTTTGGTACCTTGTACATACATACAGTGGATTTACGAAGCTCGTGGACAGATAAGGGAATTGGCTGGTAGGGAGATTATTATGAATGAGAGGGGGATTTTTGAGGGGGGAGTGCAAGCAACTTCTGCTTCCTTTCCGCCCCACTTTCTCTCCACCCGTATCTTTTAGCTGTCGCTCGCTTTGGTTCAGCCCACCATCTATACATGTCTATAAAGTAAATAATTAGATGTAGATTTTACAAAAATGATGTGATTTCCGCACGTTTTAAGATATCGTCACGAAACTTCGCGTAGGTATATGATTTTATCCTGCGGATAACATAGGTTATATGGCGATAAAAAGTTAGGGGGGAGGGAGAGCTTAATTCAACAATTATTTCCCGTAAGTTAACTCGTAATTTTCGATTTTTCAGAGTGTAAGGTGTTTTTCCTTCATTTATCTAAATATGGACAGGTTTGCTTCGTTTTTGCTTTTTCCACGGTTAAAACTGTACTATCTTACTCTTGCAATGTTTATGTGTTACTCGGTCGGAGTTTTAGATTCACTAAATCCGTTGAAATTCAACGGGCGCTTCTGCTGGTATTTTTATAATTCTCCCGACACAACGTTTCACCTACTCATTCCCTATCGATCGCCGCCATTCATGTTTTCCCTCGTTCACATCCAGTCCGTCATTCATTTTACTCGAATATTCCAGCTACTTTCATCCGCCTCTATTTCGATCTATTCAGATTTGTACCTATAAAGTTCGTTTTTTGCCTAATCGAGATTAACTTTCTATATCCCATCTTCGGATTGTTAATAATCCACTTATTACGCCTATACATATATAAATACACACAAATAAAACAGTTTCTCTTAGCATGCTTACATCAACTTCTACCTCCTACCATTCTCAATCAGTAGTTCTATCTCCGACCCAATATTTTTCATCTACCGTCCTATTTTTCTATTCCAGCTCCCTTTATCCTCTGCTCTCGGACCCTATAGATCCCCCCGTCCTTTCTCCCCTTTATGACAACCTACTCCTATTTACTCTGTCGCTCCTCGCATCTTAATCCTATCTATATCTACAGTTCACCCTGCAAGCCACCGCAATGGTGTGTGGCAGGGGGTGCAATAGCACCAAGGTAAAGCGCATAATAATGTATAGTATCACTCTACGTCGGCTGATTTCTTTTCGTAACTTCTGTTCTGCTCAGCTATCGTTCTAGGGAAAAACGAGCCTTTATACCTCTCAGTCCTATAGGCTATCTCTCTTATTTTACGAGGATGGTCCATTCTACCAATATAAGTTGGCGCTCTTATTATTTCTTCCTACCTGCTGCTGTTTTCCTATTCGTTTTATATCTGACGTATCTTATCTTATTATATTATGTACAGTCCTATCATATCCTGTCCTATTAGGTTATATCCTAACTTTATCGAGCCTAACATATACAGACTTATTGCATCTCATCCAAGGGCTCTGCAAAGCGAGCCACATTCATAATTCTGAATGCTTCGGAGCAGGGCCGGCGTGAGGCATGTGCAGTCGGTTCCCCCGAACAGGGCCCCGCGCTTTATTAGGGGCCCCGCACAAGGCTCAATTCTCATGTATAGAGATTTAGACAATTTTTTATAACATATTAATACATTCCGGACGGTGAGGCCGACTGGAAGGCTATCTTCAACAAAAATTTCACAACAGAAGTCCATCACCAGAGGAGAGGGTGGGAGGCACTACAAGCGTCATTTTTTGCGCCACCTGGTATGCATACATACATAAATAGGCCCCGCTCACTATCGAAGTAGGCCCCGTAAATAATCACGCCGGCCCTGCTTCGGAGGGCCACATTGGAAGTCACGAGGGCTTCGACCAACAGATGAGCGTTTACATCAGAAGTTAAAGGGTTTCTCTGGCCATATAGTAGTTAGAATTAAGTGTAAATAATTTACTACCTTTAAAACTTCATCAGAAAAGATTCGAGACCATAATTTTACTGAAAAGAAATAAAATTATCTATGTTAAATTTTGCCTATCACTTTTTCAACGTATTTTTCCAGCCCGGGGGTTCTCGGGGGCCGCATGCGGTCCCAAGCTCGTACTTTGCCGACCCTTTTGACCTATCCTATTCTGTGTGTGTGTGTATATACACACACACACACGAGGGTGAGTCAATAAATAAGGTGAATTTACATTTTTCACAGACATATGTACCCATTATTTTTCTCTGATGGAATCAGAAAGCTTGTCAGTCGCTGGACTAAATGTGTCGAGAGAGATGATTACATTGAAACGTAGTGTATGTGCATGTTTTTGGAATAAACTGTGTTGATGCTATAGTTAAATTCACCTTATTTATTGACTCGCCCTCGTATACACACACACACATACATACATACATATATATATATACACTATATATAATTTTTACCATTATTTTAAATACATAATTTTATGCATAAATTTTTAATTGGATCTCTCCATATTTTTAGTCGTGGCTCATGTTTCGAACTTACAACGCACAACTAAATATAATTGTCAAAACTGAAAATAAGAGCAGGAGTAATAATCATGTGTTACGAGAAAATCTAAATATGTAATAAGATTTTCTCCCTACTACTATCGGATTACGTCCACCCACTCCATTTTCCATCCCGTCAATCGATTCGTCGCCGACCTATTCCTACCTATCCGCATCGCGCCCACTCCATTGTCGCATTCTACCATTCCCCTCTTGTTCTCTCGAATTTCTCATTTTTCCTTTCCTTTCCTTTCTACCCTCCCTACTACAGCCCCTCCTCCTCCTCCCTCTCGCCCTCAACCTTTTGCTTTTTTTACCTTTCTCCCGTTTCCACCCACTCGTATCTATTTTCACCCGTCCCGCAATCTCTCCTTCTTCTTTTTTTCCTGCAGTCGTCCACCGTCGCTTCGTTCCCTCTTTTATCGCCACAAGAAATCCTATCGATCTATCCTTCCACGTGGGCGAGACAAAAAGGCCGTGTTACGTTCCCTTGGAGACTGTGTGTTTGTGTGTGTGCGTCCTATGGACGTGGCCGAATGTTCTATTAAGAGTTAACTTCGAACACACGCACGCAGGTTCAGATATCTTTAGGCTTTTTGTTCTATAATTATATTCAACTAATAAGATAATAGCCTTGTGCGGTTAACCGTGTGTCGGCATACCGAAATTTCGATTGACCGGATTTTTATACCGCGGTACACGCTCATATATGTGCGGTATTTATTCGTCCTGATTCTGATAAAGGCATTAAATACGTAAAACAACATCATTTTCCCTGTAAATCGGCTTCCTTACGATCAAGTTTAATTAGACCTTTCTTTAAGGGCTCTCTTTGATTTATGAATACTTAATTTTCTTCATGTATGTCCTACAATACGCGTAATTAGGCATATCGATCGACCGGGTTATACGATTAACCGGAATGGGCTCGGTTCCGGGCATACTTTAAATAGGCAGTTTACGGTATATATGCATTTCTGGTAGTACAGCTAAATAAAATACGTAGCAAAGGTTACATAAATGATTTAACGGAAGAAATAGATAAAGGAGAAGATATCGTCCTCCCTCCACCCCCCCCCCCCCCCCCGCCTTAGCACACACCCATTGCATTCCGTAATCCACGAGTTCCCCCTATATAAAATTCCACTGCATTGTAGTTTCCATTTAAAAAGGGGACTCTCATTATGTTTTCAAATTTTTACAGAAAAATGTGGATCTTCTAAGTCGAACCTCGAGGGAAACAAAAAAAATATTCGACTTATAGAAAATACGAGTTATAGAAGAAAAATTACACGAAAAAGATTTTCTCTTGTGAAATTAATTCACTTCGAGTAATGGGAAATTCGACTTCTAGACGTTCCACTGCAACTTACGAAAATAAGCTATGGTTTACATTTTTGTCTCCTTTAATAGTGCACTGTAAAAACTGAAAAGAAGAGCTTTCGACGTATTTACCCATTACAATCCGATATTTTTCAAAAAAATTTACTAAATTTTGTCTCACTGCACCAATGTCACAAGAATGATGATTTAAAAAAAAACGTAATTGTCCCCATTCCATTCGATCAGAAACTCTTTCACTATATCTCTCTACTACCTTCTTCCTCATCCCACCATCTGCCTCCTCCTCCTGACTCCCTTTTACTTAATCAACCCTCCCTCCCCCTCTCTTCTCCCTCTCCTCTCTCCCTTTCCCTCCCTCCCCCCCGCCCCTTCCTGCTTAATGCCACGCACACCGGATGTCGAGTTTTCGGTCTGAATCGTCGACGGCTCCGGGGAAGGGCGGAGGAGGGGGAGGGGCGAAGGAGATGGAGTAGGGGAAGGAGGAGAGGGGGAAAAAATAGGGAGAGGCGACGGTGTTGCCAAGTTTCCCGTCCGCCCATTCAAGGGTTCGCCGTTCGCATCTCGATCTCACCCTTCGTTTGTTGCAGTTTCGCGTTGCTATCACTTTTCTCTCTTTCTCCTTTCTCCATTAACTCTTCGTTTCTACTGCAGGCGCACGCACGGACGTGCGAAACGACTCTGTTACCTCTCTCTCTCGTTTTTTAATGCCATGAGAGGAGCATCACGCGTTGTTTTACGATTTTTAAAGCCGTTTTTAAGATGAGAAACGTGCTTTAGGAGAAAAAAACTTCCGAGACGAACGAGTTGTCGTTCCTCTTGTTTTTCCGCCTAATGAAACATGTTATTCGTATTTTTCTACGCCTGGTGCCGTTTTTCCAGTCTAGTTTTGTTATTCTTATTTTTTTTGTTAGTTGGATTTCGTTATTCATGTTTTTATTGCTTGTTGACTTCTGTATTTTGTGAATAAGTCGGAACCGTTGTTGTTTGTTGTTTGTTCTTAAATAACCTCAAATCTTTGGCCAAGTGGACAGATTCGTGAGTTTATTGTGATATTTTGGTTAAATCTATAAGAAAGAGGCAAACTGAAGTTGCCAAAATGACTCCTTTCGAATTATTTTCGGAAAAATATAGGTGAGTGCATCGGTCCGCCATCTTGATGTAAAGTTAACTAACTTCTAAAAAAGAACTTTAAACTCATTTTTGTGTGTGGAAAACGATTGTTACATATTTCTTGTGCATTATTATTCTAATTCTACATGCAACAACACGTATTTGCCTTAGAGTATGTACATTTGCGTGTAAGTATGAAATGTGCATACATCCGTAATACACATCTAGGCGAATTCCTTTTTCCATTACCAGAAGTATACTCGTTTCGTATCTGACAAGAATATAAAAAAATAAATTCTTTATAAAATTAACCCAAAATGTGTAATTAAATACGATTTATAAAATGATGTTTTCGGATGAGGTAATAGGAGATATCAACATGATGAACTCCCCAGTTCGTGAAGCATTATGATTGGTCGGTCTCTAGCAAGGCTGAACAAGCCGGTCGTATTCTGAAACGTGATATCGAAGCTTGGGAGTAAGTTTCCCACGAACCCTTGCGGTTGAGTCCCTTAGGTTACATATACCTGCCTAATATAAGGGATGTGGCAAAGTGGATATGCAGCCGGATAATTTTTAACTTTTTTAATTTTATTATAATGTCACGACGCTGTTAAAATGTTAATTAAAATTAATTAGTATAATAAATTTAAAAACATTATTTCTCCAATAGCGTATTTAATACAATTTAATAAATTTAAATAAGAATTATGTTTGTTGTGTTAAGATTCTGTAACAAAATATTTTTCATTTTAATTTTGATTCTTCCATAAAATATTATATAATATACAACTCATTATTTCAAATTATGGTAGTTTATATGTCACTCAAATTATTTTATACGTTTAAGTCCCACGAATGTCTGTATAATTCCGATTGCATGTATTCTGGCAAAATTTGGATTCAATAGAAAAATGGGAAAGTTTCGATTAAGTTAACGCTTTATTGCTTTATCGTCAACAACTACGTGAAAACAGCTTTTATTACAACATATCAAATTAGATGCCGAGCCATTATTTCTCAACCAGAGAAGCCTGCATTTCAAATTTAAAATTTTGCCAGCATTTTTTAATAATAAACACAGAAGCTTGAAAGATTTATTGAATATTATTTTCTTCAATTTCATATCTACAATACTTAGGTACTTAGCGTAAATGCCCGTCAATATGACGGGAAAGAAAATGATATTGCCGTATCCCCCTCCCTACTCTCTAGTTTGACTGCTCGAAGTGTGCGGACGTATCCGAGTAACTGCTTCGTCACTACTGTTTTTTCCTTTCATTCCCTCAGTTTTTTTTCTACTGTGACCTAAAGTTTCATAATGCCAAGCGAGTGTGCTAAGTGTAGTCAGGCTGTAAAGCTCCATTTCATGTGGAGATTGCAAGGATCTTTTCCATTCCTCATGGCGGTCTGTTTCCGAAGAAGATTTGAGGATATTGACTGATCTCCGGAAGACCTGGATTTGTGGAACCTGCCAAACTAGGACCCGGTCCACTCATGGTGACGAAACACCTGTGAAATCGATCCAACTGGATTTACCGAGTGCATCAATTAATGTTATTTTGTGTGATCTCCTAAAGACTGTTAAGGAAATACAGGACGAACAGCGTGAAATCAGATCATTTATTGCCACTCGGCAAGACTGTATTAGCGAGCAAGCCCAATCAATTGCCTTAATTAATTCCACGCTTACCAAAATGAACGATAGACTCAGTGACTTATTTAGTGAAAATATCTCACTAAAAACGAAGTTACTGAATATGAGTCTCGTTTAAACCACATTGAGCAAGAGCAACTTAGGAATGTTGTTGAGAGTCGTGACATTCCATTCACTGAAGGTGAAGTGGTACAGTCATTAGTCTGTAAAACTGGGCTGACTCTCGGCGTTAAACTCGATATTAGTGACATTGACTACGTCTTTAGGGTTTGATCGCGCCCATCCTCATATTCCAGTAGGGACTCTAGGCGTCTAGGCCCTCTCCAATCCTCATTCGATATGTGACTTTATTCATGCTCGACGTACAAAACGTAACCTTTTCCTTCGGGTTGTCGTTGTTGAGCAAGGTCCTCACAACCCCCCTATTTAGGTGAATGAGTGTCTGACACAATTCAATCGGAAGTTATACGTGCTTGCAAGGGGATTGAAGAAAGACGAAAAACTAAAATTTCTGTGGGTGCGGGACGTCCAAATTTATGGAAGGAAAAGTGTAGGATGTGCACGAATTTCTATCGTTTCTGAAGAAGATCTCAGCAAGTTGAACTAGGATAAGGTGCCTGTTTGCATTTGACTGATCAATCATATTGTATTGAAGTTCGTGTATCTCTTGTAAACTGCCAATCCCTGCTGTCACTTCGATGAATTCAGATCTTTTTTCGTCTCATTCTGTAGATATCATATGCATGACCGAAACCTGGCTTAAACCAAATGTTTCTGACGCAATGGTCAGGCTACCTGAATTCAATCTTATACGACATGACAGGGTTGGTAAAATTGGCGGTGAGGTCGGCGCTTTTATCCACCATCTTCTCAAATTCTCTGTTTTGTCCTCTTCTCCTTCATTTTACTGTTCTAAACCTGAATTTGTTATAAGTACTCGAAATTTCTGGCTTAAAATTTGTTAAATTACTATTGTCCTCCTAAAGTCGGCCTCATCGCTGGTTTTGAAAATACTTTCTTGAAATTCATTCCAACTTACAAAAATATTGTTATTCTCGGTGGCTTTAACGCGGATATGTTCAGAGAAAGCTATGATAGCTCCTATCTGAGAATTTTCCTTTACTGCAATAACCTCCATTTAGTTCCATCTGACGCAACTCACCATACATCAAAAAGCCACAGACTACTCGATCTCTGTATAGTCGATGACTTAGATAAAGTCTCGTCCCATTCTCAAACGCCAGTTCCCTTCCTTTCTGCTCATGATCAAATACTCATCTCATATAAGTTTAAATTTTCACACACCCCGCCATCTCCTTTTATCTACCGAGATTTAAGAAACTTTGATGTTGTTAGTTTTCAAGATGATCTGTTCGATTTGGATTGGCGTAATATTTTTCGCTTTTCCCCAATTAACACCAAAATGCAAACTTTCAACTCCTACCTCCTGGAATGTATTAATTCTCATGCCCATAGGCGTACGTGCTACCCTAAGCGTCCTTCTGTTCCGTGTTTAACTAATGACATTAGAAAACATATGAAGGAAAGAAATAGATTTCGTCGGAATTTTATTCGTATAAAAAATCCTTCTATATATGAACTTTTTAAAAATCTCGGAATCAAGTTCAAATTTTGGTAACCGAATCAAAGCGTCTCCACTATTCTACTATTTTCTCAAGTCTGAGTAAGACATCTTGGTATCGTTCGACAGAGAGACAATTCCATTGCTCCAACCCTGATAATTGACGAACTAAACTATTATTTTATTTCATCCACCACTTTATCTGACAACAACGTTGTCCCCCTTTTTATTACGTCTGTAGATCCTACCACGCCCTTTAACGATGATAATTTTTATTTTCACTATATTACTCCTGATATCTTAAAGAAGTCCCTGTTCCGGTCAAAATCTAACACTATGGGTATTGACGATATTTCTATCAACTTTATAAAAAAATCACTTCTTGCAACATTTTCGGTTATTCTAGAAATCTTTAATCATTCATTACTGTCTTCCGAATACCCTACTCTTTGGAAATCATCATTAGTTCGACCGATAAAAAAGGTGAAAAATCTTTCCTCTCTTTCAGATTATCGTCCCATCTATATTTTATGTCTTAGAGAGTATTTTTTACAAACAAGTCACTGATTATCTTTCTCTCAAAAATAAATTTGACTATTTCCAATCTGGCTTTCGTAAGGGTTTTAGCACAGTCCGCTCTGCTTAAAGTAACGGATGACATACGTTGCGCGATGGATAAAGGAATAGTCACTATCCTAGTGCTATTCGATTTCAGCAAGGCTTTCGTTAGGGTGAACCATGCTAACCTTCATTAAAGTACGAGAAAATTAAATTTCTCGTTCTGTGTTAAATTGATTTCATTCATATCTGAACAACCACCGTCAGACAGTTAAGGATTCTAATGGCGTTTATCCCGGTGGGTCTCAGTCTCCCATGGTGTACCCCATGGCTCCGTCCTAGGTCCACTTTTGTTTTCCATTTATATCCTTGATCTCCCCAATTGCCTTACCCATTGCAAATATATGTTATACGCCGATGACCTCCAAATCTGTTGCCATTGCCATCCCTACGGAATCCAAGAAACTGTATCTAAAGTGAATGAAGATGTTTCGGCTATTTCCGAGTGGGCCAACAAAAATTTTTTGAGTTTAAATTGTCGTAAAACTAAAGCTATTATATTTGATACCTCAAGGTTATTAAATAAAATTAACCTTGATCTTATTCCTAAAGTTAAAGTCCACGACACTATTATACCTTCTCAAACACTGTTCGGAATTTAGGTGTTACATTGTGTAACAATTTATCATGGCATGGCCATATAAATAATATTTCCAACAAAGTTAACATGGCTTTATACCAGATTAAAGTGAACAAATATTATCTCCCAATTACCACTATGAAGCTGCTTGTAACTTCCTTAATATTCCCTAGTCTGGATTATTGCTGTCTTGTCTACAATGACTTAACAGATGAGCTTAATTTTAAGCTTCAGCGGCTTTTAAATTCTTGTGTTCGCTTCATTTTTAACCTACGAAAGGATGAACATTGAACTTCTTATCTTAATAAGTTGGCTAAGCGTAATTTCAAGACGCACATATTTTCTTGGACTATTTCTATTTGCTATTTTCAAAAATAAACAACCTGGATATATCCTGACATGCTACCTCCAAGATTATCCCACAGTGCCATGGTCACAAGAACTGACCCTGGATACTTATATTTCCCTAGTCACCGGACCGAATTGTAGGTCAATTGTTTCTAATTTTAATTTGCAAAAGAGTGAAAACCAGAACGTCGAAAGATCATATTTGACTTGTTATCTTACGGGAAACAGAAATTATCTCATGGAATCAAACCCGGGTCTTTTTTCGCAATTTTTTTCTTTGTCTTTTAATGCGTGATTAATGCATCCCTGCCAAATTTCAAACTCGTACCTACTCGGAAATTATCTTAAATCGCGTCTAGAAGGTGGCTGCAAATGTGTGTAGACAAGAAAACAAGAATCATACGCCGATTATAATATAGATTGTAAAATACCCTAAATTTGTTTATTTTTCGCATCAAAAGCGTTCAAACTTTCGCCAGAGCTAAATTAAACTGCACTCATTCAGTTGTACAACTTTTAAGGTAATTTTTATTCTTAATATTTTTATGATAGAATCTTGTGATCTCCTTTGCTTATTTCCATGTGTCTTTTGGCTAATAATGGCAAAACTGTGCGGTAGAAAACTTCCACAAAATTAAAAATTTTCGTTGTGTTGTTAGAACTCCTTGAAATTTTAAATTCTAAATTACTATGATAGAGTTTCATTGAAATTTGTATTTAGAAATTAAAACAATATAATTATGGATGCCATATTTGAATCGTGGCACTATGTCAGGGATACCACCTTTGACGAAACAAATATTTGTATTTAAACTGCTAAATTTACTGAGAGAGGGGCGACAAATTTATCGTTTCTCCCTTTTCTTCGACGAATTCCGTTGTCATTACATTTTTAGATTCTTTCGTAAAATCATTTTTTTAAAATCGTTTATCCTTAAAATCATCAATTTCTGCCGAGCTTCACGGACCTTTATCGTAATTCTTCCGGTAGCGATGATCAAGAAGTAATGAAACGGCAATTTTATTTTTGGCAAAACTGATCGATGTACGTGAATTTAAACTTGCTAAAAACATATGCTGCCAAGCATCTCTTCATTGAGGTACTATTTGTACTGTGTTTTCGCCGTCTGGAAGAAATTTTCGTACTCTGAAATTTAGAGAAAGCGCTATTGTATCTTCATTCGTCAACGGTGATAATACTTGTTTTTCTGTCGGAGATGCTTTGTAACTAATCCTACAGTAAACTAAAAATACTGTAGAATATATATATATATATATTTAAATGACTTCAACATTAGGATTAGCCAAAAAATCCTCGGGCTAACGTGTAACAAATCTACCTTCGTTTCTTCCGTAGTCGAAGCTACAATTACAGCGGTTTGAGTTTTCACCCTGGATATCGACATATTCAATCTCACAACCTAATACAGTATCGAGACTTTAATATTATTTTCACGATATTTTTATCATCTTCATGTAGAGGGAATCGTTAGGTTATTTTTTAAAGAAATATGTATTATTTTGTTATTTTTTAATGATGAACAAATGCGTAATGAATGCTAACTTAATCGGCCTTATTGATAGACGTTTCGTTAACATTTCATCAAGAAGCCCAAGCTTCTTCAACAAATGATATAGCGCTGAATCGTGAGCTGACTTTATGAAGAAGAAGAAGAAGCAACTCTCCGAATAAAGACGCCCTTGTATCTCTCCTTAAACATGACGCAGCTTTCGCCCCCCTTATCTTTCTCACTCCTTCCTCCTCCATTCGGGGGCCACACCCCTTGTACAAAGGGTGAGGCCCTCCCACTCCACCCACCCACTCCGCCACTCCCCTCTCCTTCCTCTCCCCCTGCAAGAGGGAGGAGAGAGAGAGAGAGAACGCCCCATCAGCATTCTCGTTGCGATCCTCACTCCCACTCAGACGCACACGTCCATCCGAAGGAAAGCCGCATCCAGATCCTCTTTTGTTCCTACTGCGCGCCACGCCATCTTCCGGATGCAGACCCGACCTCCGCACCCCTCATTGCATCTTTCATGATGTCCGTCTGGCTGGGGAGGGAGGGGGGGGGAACGGATGGACTGGACCCCCTTCTCTCTCTCTCCCCCCTCCCCTCCCTCCCTACCCTCCGACTCTCTCCCACTCTTAATATTTTACTATCCCATTTCCTTTCTCTTTTACTCCTACCCATTCCTCTATCGACTTCCCTCTCTCACCCTCCCTCTCCTTATTTCTCCTTTCTCCTCCCTCCCCTCCCCTATATCCTTTCTCCCTATCAACTTCCCTCTCTCAACCTCCCTCTCCTCATTTCTCCTCCCTCTCCTTTCTCCTCCCTCTCCTTTCTCCTCCTTCCCCTCCCCTATATCCTTTCTCCCTATCAACTTCCCTCTCTCACCCTTCCTCTCATTTCTCCTCATTTCTCCTCCTTTCTCCTCCCTCCCCTCCCCTATATCCTTTCTCTCTGCCATCCTCCCTCTGTCCTTTCCCCCTCTCTCTCCCCTCCTCCTCACTCTCTCCTCTCATCCCCTCCCTCTTCCCCTTTATCCTCCCTCTCCTCCTTTCTCATCCCTCCCCTCCTTTGCTCTCCCTCTCCTTTCTCCTCCCCCTCCCATATATTCTTTCTCTCTGCCAGCCTTCCCATCACCTCTCTATGCTTTCCCTCTCCCTTCCCCCTCTATCTTACTCCTCCCTCTCCGTCTATCTCGTCTATTTTTCCCTTTCTTTTCCTCATTCCTATTCCTCCTCATTTCCTCCCATTATTTCTCCTCTCACTCCCCATATTATTCCCTTTGCACGCCTTCCAACCCAACCAGCCCCCCGTCGCTACCTCTTTCCTTACCCCTTCTGCCTCTCCAAATTTCCAGTTTTAAGCGTTCCGCCCCTCTCCTCCTTGCTTTTCCCAACTCCATTTTCCCTCCGCTATACCCGGTTCAAAACAACGAAAGTACACGCCGCGAAACGGATGGAACGATTGCTCTTAAATATCCGTAATTGCACCAAATGAAGTTCACTCGTTGAAGTGGCTGAGATTCCTCCGCCGCTCAAACGACTTCTTTAACAACTCCGACTGCTTCATAAAGTTCTCTTTTCGAGTTGTCCGTGAAAGGAAATCAAAACGAAGCGATTTTTCTACAGGAATGTCTTTATCCAGAGATGAAGCAAGGAATTTACTTCGGGGATGACAAATAATAAAGGGGATTTTTATTAAGGAGATTCCCGTTTTATTTTTCTTTGATCATTTCCAATAATAAATAGCAAAAATCGCTGTATATTTTTTATTGTAAGTCATTTAATAAATATATTTATTTTCAGGTTAGAGCGGAAATTAACGCGAAATCAGTCGCAACTCAAATTATTTGAAATATTGGGAGGAAGGGCAGAATGGCCGGCTGCGTCTTTGGTGTTTTCGTCGTCAGTTTTGCGAAAAAAATTATCGGATTTCCAAGACTCCCGCATTTATAAGCGTCCTGAATTATTTGTATACGCAACAAATACTTACAATAAAACCTAATTCCTTCGACTCCCGCATTGTACAACACATATCGTGAGGCTATCAGGCATTTCAATCGGTCATATCGTCATCGATTCGATATAGGCTGTTTAGTTTGCCTCGAAACGATCGTGTCTCGTGAATAGAGTTAGTTGCACGCATAGACTTATAGAAACCGGTATGTAGGGATTGCTGATAAGTCCTCTCATTTCCGAAGCCGTCCTTATGCGAAGCAACCGTCGATTGAATAGCTGGATCCCGTTCAAGAATCGTGATGAAATAGGCGAGCCGAGTGACATTAAATCTCGAAGGTATCTTTACTGCGGAGCGTTATCGTTCATTGTTGCTGCAACAGCAGTCGCGGAGTATAGGCAAAGAAGACGGAATTACATTAACCGTGGTAAGAAGTGGAAGCACTGTTTTCTAAGAAGTATCCTAAAAAGTATCTCATGCTCGGGAACTAATAAAGATTTATGCATCCGAATGGTTTTCGATACTCTTCGGTTATCCCGGACCCCTTTTGAAAAATAATTTTTTGCGATAACCCTTTCCCGGGGAAAACCTTAAAACAAACTAAGAAAATGAGAACTTGTCAAAGAAAAATTTTTATTTACGAGTAACCGAGGATATTGACGAGCCTTCGGCTCGCTTTCTTTTTAGATTATAATGCCTTTTATATCGGGTGTAGCCGTCTCCGGGCGCTATCGTGCTGGAACGAACCTATCCTTCACCATTGGCCGGTGATCTGGCGGGTAAATGTCACCACAGGCAGATCAGTCATGGGTTTGCAAGCTTTCGTTTAGCGTGAAAGGCTTATCTCAAAAAATTATTTTTCAAAAGGAGTCCGGGATAACCGAAGAGAACCTGGTTTTATATGGGTAAATAAAAACTAAAATAAAAAAATATTCACTCGCTAATGGGTAAAGTGGGGAGTGTAAACTTTCTTTCTGTAAATGTAGCAATATTTAAAAATTGGCGCATAACTCAACGAAACTGAGATAAATGTCCTGAAAGTTAAGTACTGCTTTAAACCTCCCATAGAATTTTAAATGCAGTTGATCATTGAAAACTGATCCCTGTATTTCAAGTTTCGCTATGACATATTTTAGTTTTGACTTGTCTCTAATTTTGGCTATACCGAAAATTCTAACACGAATATTTTCTTGATGCTAATCGATAAGAAAACAATTTCCGTAAAATCGCTAATATGTACTTATAAAGTACGGGGTGTAGCAGAAATAAAACGTTATATTTGCTACATTTATCTCTTTTATTTATTGTTATATTTATGATATACTATTTAGTCCTCACAATTATTTATAATACTTAATCAATGACATAAGTATCGGTGTTCCATGAATCTCTTTACACACTAGTTTTGTGAGCTACAATTGCGATTTTCTGTTATTTTTAATTCTTGCTTTTTCAGGGCGAATGTAACTACAGTTCGTTTAGAAACTCTGACTGTGTGTTTAATTCTTGCTTCTCAATCGTAACAACTGAGGTTTATGAAACTTTTTGGGTTAGTTTATTAAGGAATTAACAAATATAGTTAAACCTAGACCACGTGGGAACTTCCAATGCGGATTTAGTTACACATGTTTGAGTACACGTGACGCTTATTTGTCCAAGATGTGTACTCTTTAATTATACGCGTCCCTGAATTGGGCGCGCAACGCATTTCACTTTAAGTACGTAACGCGACATAGCTCGTAACACGAAGACGTGATTTTTTTCCGTAAGGTATTAAATGTGCACCGAGAGGTTTTGCCCAACGCGGCCTTTTCCGGGAACGTTAACTCCATTTGCGGAAGGTATTAACGTGTCCTAATTAGTAAGAAAGTTCGTTCCTGAAAAGCACTACAGGTAACAGTACGTAGGCACAGGGAACAAATTAACGGGTCGGTGTCAAATAAATAACGATGGGAGAAATGGCGTTTTTTTTAAATAAGGGGAGGTAGACGTGAATAACTGGGAGGAATTGAGTTAACGCGGAAGAAATTACGCCGTTAAAATAATGGCGCGCTTGGCGCGGGAAAAAATTCGCTCCCGCGGAAGCGAGTTTTAATGTAAAATTCGGACTCGTTAAAAATGCAACTGTTCATTTCCGCTCGAACTAGACAGGTTTTCAGAGGACCTTACCTAGTGAGAATAATATATTTTTTAACATACGAGGCCGATTTTGCATATTATTATTTTTTATAGTGATGTTATTTACCATCAATGGTTTATCAAATTCCCTCGAATGAAGGCGTTAACAATGGGTAAAACGGACGTTAATTTTGATGCGTTTGTTTAGGGTTACATAAATAAAAAGCCTGTTCAATCAAAAAATTTAAAACTCAGAACGTAATTGAAAGATATCAGCTGAAATAGCGCTTAATTATTTATCGTTCTGGTTTCATGCAGTGGCGGATTAGCGCACAGGCGCCTGGGGCCTCGACACTCATGGGGCCCTCAAAACTCGATTTTTTTCAATATTTTATTTAGTAAAATATTTCCCAATCAGTATAATCTACTAGTTACGCACACGTCTCGTCTTTTTACTTAGGTTTGTTATAATGCAACGTCCCTTGCGTCATTCGAAAACATCTCATAGATATAATTCATTTTTCGATATGTGCAAGTATATATAACAAATATTAAAATTTCTGTTTATGCATTTCTGTAATTCAGTTTATTTAACCTGCTGCATACATTTTTTCAATTTTTCAGTTTTAAATTTTTTTGTAGATTGAGTACATCCCCCTCTCCCGGTCAGCTGGGGGCCTCTCGAATTTTTTGCGAATGGGGCCTTCAGATACCTTAATCCGCCAATGGCCGCATGTGTTCAAATCGTTAACCTGTCAGCTTTTTTGCATTTCGTAACAAAAGAAAATTATTCCTTTGGCTGTATAAATATGCAAGTATTGCTGAAAAATTTATGGAAACGAGCTTTTATTAGGTAAAGTTAGGTAAGAGTAAGTGACGTAGCTACGGTAACTGAATTTTAAGAGGCGTGTAATTTGAATCAAATCTTAATAATTAGACTTTGCGTGAGAAAAATCTTTTTTGCGCCTAATGTTTTAATGGTTACGGAGTATAAAGCGGCACGGTGGAACTATCACTACTTAGATAAAAGATTTTTTGGTTATTTGAGTTTGGTTTTTGCATTGACTTGAAAATTCAGTATTAGGTAAAGAATAGTAAATTTTAATGAACATATTTTTAAAATTAACCTTTCTAATCATCGTTTCAGCCTGCAGGCAATATAATATATCCGGCATACATAAAAACGCTCACACAGAGGAACATATATATGCAGAGGCGTATCTCGGCGATATGGCGCCTTTGGCAAAATTTAAAGAAATACCTCGATTGTGTAGGATATAATTTTCTCTATGTTTTTGTTAAGGATAATAGCGTTTTTATTACATATAAATTAACGTTTGAGTATTAAAATAATACTTATTTATGGGAAAATTAACTTTCGGCACTTTTTTTCGGGAACGTTTCGCGCCTTTTGCAAGCGGCGCCAACCCTAGTTACGGTACTGTGTATATATATGTATATGCATATACATTTATATAATGTTTATTTATCCCGTTGTAAAGAGTAGTGCTCAGTAGTACTACGAATACGAAAATTGCGCCGCCTTGGTAAACTCGACGTGGGCGTGATATGCATTCGTAGTTATTGAGGCCAAGTGAAATACAAGGTGCGAGAATGGATGAGGAGGAAGAGAAAGGAAGAGGAAACGAATGTCGTGGGGGAGTGGAGTAGCGATAGATAAGGAGATGGAAAGAGGACGTGGCTGGAGTGGAGTGAGAGAGGGAGGGATGCGGCGACGAGAGATGGGAGGGCGGAGAGAGAGAGGAAAGGGAGAGGTAGAGTAGGGAGAGAGAGAGAGAGGAGGGAGGAAGTATGAATGAGACGAACAGAGCTGTCGCCCGCGACTTCCTGCCGTTCCCCCTCCCCGTCTCCCTCTAACCCATCTCGACTCCTCCCTCTCTCCCTACCTCTCTCCCTCCGCCTGTCTCATCCTCCTCTTCCTTTTTTCCTCTCTCTCTCTCTCTCTCTTACCTTCCTTCTCATTTCTAGAAACTTTCGCCTTTCCCTTTGCTCGCTTCTTTCTTCGTTTCCCCTCCTCTCTCATTTTATCTCCGTCTTTTCTTTCATTTTTTCTTCGATTCTTCTCGTTTATTTTGCTCCTTTGTTTGTCTCTGTGACTCTTCGCCTTTCGTCGTTTTTCAACGTAGGTTTTTATCTCCTATTTCGTTTCTCTCGCGATCTTCCTTTCGCCTTCGTCTCCCTTAGTTTGCCTCTTCTACATTATCTTCGTTATTCTCATCTACTTATGTGCCTCCTCCTTAATATTCTTTTCGTTACCATTTATATAGTATTCGTAATTGCTTTAATTTGATTTCTCCTCGCCTTTTATGCTCATTTCTCGCCCCCTAATTCTTCTCCTCTTCTTTTGCCTCATTTGTCCTCACTCACTTTTCCTCCATTCGTTTCTATCGCCACTGCGATAGCCTTTTTTTCTCTCTTCATTTCTTTGTTCCCCTTTGTTTTCCTTCTCTCTCTTCGCCGTACTCTTTGACATTTTCTCGCCACGCCTTTATATTTCCTTTTCTTCGCTTTCGTTTCAAATTTTCTGCTGTCATCCCCTCGTCTCCATTACTCTCTTTCTCGATTTTCCATCTTTTTCCTCTTCTTTCTTCTCCTTTCTCTTGTCCATTTTCTTTACGTGTTTCGTCTTATTACTTCTCTTTTCTCTTTTTTAAAAGTTAAATAGAAGCAGGCGTCATTTAAAATCAAATTCCTCCCGCTGAATAACTCTTTTTTTTAACTTTTCTTCTCTTCTGTCTCTCCCTTTACTCTTCCATTTTCTCTCTCTTCTCTCATATCTTATTGCCTCTACTTTTCCTTTTCAATTTGATCCTATCTATCCCCCTTTTATACTTCTTTCTCTCTCTCTTTTCCCTTCTTCTTACACTTCCTTTTTCTCGTTTTTCTTATTTTCCTTGCCTCCGCTTTTCTCCCTCTGCATTTATACATATTTTATATCTTCCCCTATCTTTCTTCAACCTCTCTTCTTCCTTCTCTCCTCCCTGCATTTATCCTCTCTTCCTCTCTGTCCCCTTTTCTCCCTCTCCTTCCTTTTCCGCTCTCTTAACCTCCATCGCAGCGCAAGTTACCACACTTCCCTCTCTCTCTCCTATTCCCTCTCTCTCTCTCTCACTCCTCTCCGAGAGCTGCGCAATAGCGGAAGTCCCCCCCTCCTCCTCTGTCTGCCACCCTCACACCAACCCAACCCATTTCTGCTCCCTCTCCTCTCTCTCTCTCCTCCTCCACTAGCTCCATCCTCATTCCAGCCGCTCCATGCCTCCCTCCCATTTCTCTCTCCACCCTCTCTCTCTCTCCCTCCATCTCACCCGTGCATCCGACACTTCTCCCTATCTCTCCCCCTGTGTTATTTTTTTTTTACGGGCAGTCAATGGATGAAGAATATATAAATAATCTCCGCCTAATAAAGACGTTTTATCTGCATAAACTTTTTAATAACGTCGCCCTCTACAACTCTCGTCCTCCTCCCCTCTCTATCTCCCTCTCTTTACCTTCTTCCCTTATAGAGGAGGTTGCGTTATCCATCGCACGTACGGTTTGTTCTTTCGTGTCTCATCCGTTCCTTCCCGTCTCGGTGTCATTCGCTGTCGTTACGCTACGAATCTCACGTAGCGCTCGCTACTTCCCCCCCCTCCCCCCCCCACTCTCCCCCCACTCTCCCCCCCACTCTCCCCCCCACTCTCCCCCCCGCTCTCTCCTACCCACACTATTCCCTCCCTCCGTTCCCTCTCTCCTCAGTACTCTGTCGTACTTCAGAAGCATCAGGGTAGGCTGTATAATAATAATAATTTTTCGTTTATTATCGGCGATTTGTAGGCAGCGTATCCACCTCTTTAATGCAGTCCTATTGCATGGACACGAATATGCAAAACAGATGCCAAACCCAAAAATCAATAATTTCCTAATAACTCCGTCATTTACGACGATATCCATGAGTGCCGCGCCCATTTTTACAAAATGCGACGTATGTTTAACCTCTAGCTGGAAAGGTTAAAATGCATAACATCTTCTTACAAGTACAGGAAGTAGAATTAACATAGAGATTTATATCATAGGGGTTCAAATTCAATAGCTATTGTCGATATAGTAAATTATGTTAATTTCCGCATTGCTGAAGGTGAGAAAATACTCATTTTCGCCAATTATGCAATGATCTTTCGTTAAAAAAACGAGTTATGAGTGCTTATCTTTGAGTATGAATTGAGTGTATGAATTAGGCGGCTTCTACAACCATAAATCATTTTAGCGCTCTTTATTAGATTACCAAAATTCTCTCGCGCATTATTTTTTGTGGAGAAATATACAACCGCCTTACATCGATGCTAACAAAATCGTCGTTAATGAACAACTTTTTGATTCGCCGAAAATCACGTGGATCTATTTATCCATTAAACAGACAAGATGTTTGTGTTGGTGCATAAGGAGTTTCAGACCACTCATATAGATTGGAAACATTATTGCATTGGTTTTTCGTAACCTTGTTGTGGCTATTGGAGGTGCCTGCGATAAGAATTTGTTTCAATTCTTTTATATTTAGTAAGTGCAAATTCTACAGAAATTTATGTAGCAAAAACCAGCAGCTTTGAAATGCGAACTTTAATACATATTCATCAATACAGATTCTTAATATATTTCGCGTAATACATTTTCGAGAAAACCTATTTACTCGATTAATTATCTTCGTTTCGTTATTATGGTAAATATTATTTTTTGGGAAATGTAGCTATGTATACGAAATCCATGTAGAACTTGGGTTAACAGCTCTACCATTAAGGCTCTAGAGCTGTGGACAGATCCACAGTCAGACAGACCCCCCCACAGACAGACGGCATTGCGAAAACCACTTTTTCGGACTCAGGTACACCTAAAACGTACATTTCCATCAAAATCTCGAGATCTAATTTTTTCGCGATTTCAATACTTTCTCAATATATAATATATAATTCGTATATGAGAAAGTAAAAACATCTCAAAAAGTTATATTAGAACTTAAAATGTGCGATTCTTGTGTTGCACAAAGGACGTTAAGGCGATAATCAATTTCTTGTCACGTTATCTATAATATGTCCACATCATAATTCCTTATTGCATCGTGAATTCTATTCTTCAACTCCTTAATCTTGTACACTCTGTACACGGGCGGATTGGGAACAAAAATCGGCCCCGACAAATACTCGGATATCGGCCCACCTAACAACTAAAATAATGTTGCGGCCCCCTAGGAGGCCGCGGCCCATATTTTGCGAAACACTACTTTAGAATACGGAAAAGCACCAGCTCCTGGCCGAGGCATCAACCTCAAAGTCAGCCCCGGCCCAGGAGCAGCATCGGCCCACCGGGACTTTGCCCGGTGTCCCGGCAGCCCAATCCGCCCGTCGGTACAGTATAATTGGTCTTTCACATAACCTCACAGGAAGAAATGCAATGGGGTAACTTTTTCAGAATTCCTTATGGAAATTCCTGTTGAGACATTTACGCACTGCCAAGCTAAAAATAAAACTATAGAAAATAAAAGGCTAAATTAAAAATAAAACTTTTAAATATGATTTTTATAATACGTTAAACATTATCTCCAACTCATACGATAAATTCTTTAATTAATTACAAGTTGTACAGAGACTTTTGGGGTATCCCGCGTTCATCTCGTTTGATTTTTATACCGCGACTCATAATCAGCGTTGCCAACTGCGAAACAATAAATCCGCTAAATGGTCTTGAAAAATCTCCTAGATGGAGACGAAAATAAGCTAGGGCTCAGTTAAAAAATAGTTTAGGAATTAGCATTTATTATTAAAGTAAAAATCATATTCTAACAGAATACTACACAAATCTCAATTTGTTTGGAATTTCAGATAAACGATCTTCTACTTCTGCTAACTCTGTATATATTTAATAACTTGCTAGACAAGAAGCATCTATCTTTTAGCCTGTTGGTGCAATCACGTTCAAAGATAAGTTTATAAAATAAAACAAGTAATATGCATTAAATAGCAATCGTTTTTCTTGCTTTCCCTCTCGATTGAGCTTTAAAAAAATGAATACAACTAGGTTTCAACTCCTGTTACTGCACTTTTATACTCCTTTCATCTGTTAAAAATCTGGCCACATTAAATGTATTAGAATAAACAAAAAACCCCTGAAACTGCGCTTTTGTACTCCTTTCATCTATCAAAAGTTTGGCCACATTAAATTTATTAAAATAAACAAAAATGTTTTATTCAAAAAGATATATAAACGAAATGTATATAGTTCACAATATTCGGAAATAAGAGCAAAAAAATAGTTTGAAAATGTTTTTAAGAAAAAAGCGAATACATATATGTAATAGTTTTTAAAACAGATGAATGGAATCCAATGTACCTTCCTCATCTCCCCTGCCAATTAAGCATGCACCATTTCACAGCATTTATCGAAATTATTAAATCGAATGTATTAAATGCGTACAATATGACCTTTTTGTAGTATTTTTGATCGTTATAGAAGATTCAAACTTTAGTAAAATTTTGTACACACACGAGCAAAAACATTCAAATTCATTTATAAAATAATCCAGAAAATCCGATATCCGTCTTTTAACATTTTTTTTTACCCCAGATGGCCAACGAAATAAGCTAGATCTAACCCAAATTGGCAACACTGCTCATAATTTATCCTTTCCGCCGTATGCGTATTTCCGTCCAACCAATCTTATCCCCAAGTCCACATAAATTTCTCCACTTCCGAAACCCCTCGCAGTACATTTTTCTTTGGCAATTCTCGGCTTCTTATTTCCAAGCATCAAGGTCTACGACCTCGATTTTTTTTCGATGCGTCTATTTTTTTCCTACTCGGAGAGAGGGTATGATGAAAAAGTTCCAGGACCCACTTTCTCTCAAATGGTCGAAAAAGAGAAGCGGAGACCAGCGCCGGATTTATGCTTTTGGGGGCCCTAGGCTGAAACTTTTATGGGGTAGATATAGCTAAAAGTTGTGCAGATTTCCGTTTTCTTTTTTCTGCACCACTCGCATAAGATTTTTTAGATGACATGGTCAAAAGCGGGGAATACCTATAAAAATATTTTAAATGTTTGTGAGTATTATCCGAATTGAAATTGTTTTATTTTGCTATTCTTATTTTTGTGGACGGGTGTCCAGTCATTTATAAATTCGAGTTACATATGAATACTTCAGGAGATGAAACTGACGAGGAAAGTAAATACTGCACAAGTTTTTCAAGATTTCAAGCTTAATTTTCCTTATGTACCATACAAAATTAATGTAATGTAATGTAAAATAGTTTGCTCAAAGTCCTTGACACCGAAACCCATTGATTCATTATTTTTTTACATTATTAGTTCGTACGGAAGGTTTGAACCTTATAAAACACCATCATTAGTCAAAATAAGTAATGCGAAATACAGAGATATAAAGTTCGGAGATTGTTTTTCTGGGTGGATACACAATAAATTAATATTTGAAATGGAAACTGTCAAATGAGGCTCTCCAAAAGCGTTCACAGTTTTTCGAAAAAGTTAAAGTTAAATAACATCCCTCAAATTAATCCACATCATAAGTTGTTTGACGTGTTGGTTTGATTTTTGGCAGTGCAACAAATTTAATAATAGCTTCGAGATTTATAATATAATGAAGGTTATATTTAAAGTAATTTAATCAAAAATGCCCCTTATTTGCAATGATAAGTGCTTCGTATGATTTACGAAGTAAAGGCCTTGAGTGAATGTCGCCTGTGCTGCGCATTCAAAATCCTGCCTGCAGTATGTAAGTTGTCATATGAGGACGCCTGAACATACGCCGATCTTAGATTCAATAAATGGAAGAGAGATAGTTTTATAATCGTAAACACGCGTTGTGTACGTTTTACCCAACTGTTTGCTTACCTCGACATAGACGTGCACGATTGTCATAAATCAACTATTTACAGTATTTATTTATTCTTATTAAGTCTTGCCCATTTTTTTAAACGATATGTTCAATGGGGCCCCGGCAAGCCGGGGCCCTAGGCTGTAGCCTAGTGGTAAATCCTGGCCTGGCGGAGACGCATGGAGATGATCCGTTCTTGGCGCGGCGATTTTCGTCAATGGAAGAGAGCTAGCTCTCTTTCACGAAGGATCGAATCGATTTGTTGCGTTATAAGCGAGTTTCTTTGGATGATGCTTATCGTATCCGGTACGTCATTCTGTCTCTATGCATGCATCGAGGGGTTTACGGTCTCGAACCCCCATAAATCGAACGGATATAAAGCGAATTATCGATTAGTCGAAATAGATATTTTTTCAGTTCGTGTTCATACGCGTTAAAATGCATTTCTGTAAATCTCAGATTCGATGACTCGAACTTTTAGTATCTTACATTAAGGTTCGAGTTTGCGGGGTTATACCGTTGAAAGGGTGGTAAACTTGGGTAAACTGTTCGATGAGACCAGACATTACCAGAAATAAAATTTGATATTACAGTTTCTAACTGTAGGGCAAAACTTCATTGTATTTAATAATTGTTTTAATATTTAGTCACATAGCAGCGTTTTTAATCACGTCGTTCTTTCAGGACTGCCACTTTACTGAAAACTACATTTTAATTTTTTAATCCTAAACTCCTTTTAGAATAGGCACTTTAATATTTTAAAAATGAAAAAGTGCGTATCTTAGGTATCTCTAACAACCATAACAAGCGTTATTCTAACAATAAGCCTAGATATTGGAAAATAAATACGCTAACCACTCCCTAACAAAGTCATTCATTAATGAAGTATACGAAATC